>OZ018403.1:11277684-12477684 GCA_963969585.1 Drosophila helvetica
GAGCCAGGGTAAATCAGAAGCGAATGAAACCAAGTGAAAATGAAGTGACACCTGGTTTCGGCTGCGCTCGCCTTTTTATAGAAATCGGCAGCGTCGCCATTTGCAAAAATGAGTTCGGGACAGCGCAGTCGCGCCGCCCGAATTTTACTTTACGAGAGGGAGAGAGATATGTCGGCTGTCGAGTGTGTGATTATTTGTATGTGTTTGCTTCTGCCGCAGTGCTGCCATCTTAGCATATTTCAGGCTAGATCTAGCATTTATTTAAGTGCACTATTTGCAAAGCCGTTTAGCATATATTTAAAATTGCAATACTGGCACAGAGGGTGCGTTCTGCTTCCATGGACTGTCGCTCGCAGACTCCCCCCCAAACATGAGCGCAGCGTTATATGCGCTGCTATAGCATTGCCAATACCCCTGTGGAAACTGTGCGTTGCCCAAGCAGTTGCAGTAAATAATTTTATCGTAAGTTATTACTTGTGTTATGTTATATAATAATACACGAATTATCCAATATAAATAAAAAAATTCCTAAATACCTTCGGCATTGGATATAACGCCACTAAAGAACTAACCACAAAAATTGTTTAAGCTTAATTTTTAGCCTTTTTTTCGGACTTAGCCACTTTTAGCGTTTTTTTTTCGAATCTACTTATATTGACTCTGATATTCTGATAACCTCTCTCCTTGCGCCTTACACTTTGAAGCTAGTCTAGCTGCAAAAATATAGACAGCCCTATGCAAAAAGCATGCAGTCGGAGCGAGAGAGATATATGTATGCGTCTAGTTGTTTTTCCAGTTGAGCTGGTAGCAGCGTGAAATTTCATGAGTCACGGACATGAGCATCACTGGCAGAGAGCAGAGACCGACGCATGAACAAGAAGGAAGGAGAGCAGCAGAGACCGGCATCAGGGAAAAGCAGTACTGGGAACAGCAGTACTAGGAACACCAGAAGCCGAGCAGAAGAGAGCGCGAGCGACCGAAATGAACGGCACGCGACAAAAACGTCGGGTCGCGGCAGAGGCTGAGGGCAGCGCATGGTGAAATTATATATAAGGTGACGTCAGAAGCATCGAAATTGTTGTAGGTCAGTTTCCTTTCGCGAGCAACGACGATCCACCACATTAAGAAATACTCACCCATTTTATATTTAACAAGAAATTTTCTTCTTTTATTTCATTTTTCCCTGCAACGAAATCTCAAAAGTGGTTCACTTCACTTCACTTCACTAGGGTTGGTTAATGGTTAATGGAGGGTTGGTTAATGGTTCATGGTTCATGGTTTGTTAAAAAAAAAAAAGTTCAAGGGTCACGTGCAAGTGGAAGTGCAAAAAGTGAATTGAGAAGTGCAAGTCGAAGTGAAAAAGTGAATTTTAAAAATTAATATACTTGGTAAGTCTCACATTTTATATTAAATATCTTTAGAGTATTTGTGTATTGCCCGAGTTGATTATTATTTGTAGTATTTATTTATTGTATTTATTATTTGTAGAATTTTGTTCAGAATGGATTCCTTCTTTGAATATTCGCAAGTGAAAGTAGAGCCTTCCGAAGTCGCGAGGGCCAAGCTGCGTGTGGTGAAACTGCGGTACAACGCAGTTATACTTGCGTATGGTGCAGATTCACCCGAAGCAAAGCTTCTCAAGGCTGGCGTAGATGTGGCAGAAGCCCATCTGGACATGTGCTTGGTTGCGGAAGCACACTCGCCGCATCCGCAGCGATTGGTCGAATCGCAAGGGACTGCAAGTCCTCAGCGTTCGGCTGATCCGCAGCGGGTGCAGCGGGTGGTCGAACCGCAGCGATTGGTCGAATCGCAAGGGACTGCAAGTCCTTTGCGGTCGGCTGATGATTCGCAGCGGGTGGTCGAACCGCAGCGATTGGTCGAATCGCAAGGGACTGCAAGTCCTTTGCGGTCGGCTGATGATTCGCAGCGGGTGGTCGAATGGCAGACGACTGTAAGTCCTCAGCGGGCGGCTGAATGGCAGCGGGCGGTTGAACCGCAGCCAATAAGCCACATAAATACCGCAGAGGGAACTGTAGAAGATGAGCTTGCTCCTGAGCAACCTTCTACAGGGCAGTCGTCAACGCCATCTCAGCTAACTCCATCGGGCATACGAACGCCATCTGAGTTAGCTGATGACCAGCCATCGACCTCGCACCGGACTGTGTGGCGTTCAAAAGGTGTAACTATGCCGAAAACGATGCACAAGTTCACGCCGTCTGAGAATGTTGACTTCGATGAGCTAGTCAGTACAGTTTTGGAAGAAGACGCTCCAACTGCTGATGATGATGCTCCACGTGCTCCTCGTCGTACTCCTCCCCGTGCTCCTCGTGATGCTGCTCCCCGTGCTCCTCATAGTCGAAACCATAGGAGAACTCTTAAAAGAAAGAATGATTCTGAAAGAAATCAAATGGTGATCATGAGAGAAGCAGTGCGTCTCGGAATGAGCAAAAGGACGTATTTGCTGCATCTGAAGCAAAACTTTGTCTTTAAGTATGCAGATCGCAATGGACCACTCCCAGTTCCCGATAACCGGATGCTTGGAGAGTGTGTTACCCAAAGCGAGGATGGCAGCTATACGTACCGGGCACCACGAGGATGGAAAGCTCCTCCAGGCTACAAGGCTCGGCAGGGAGATTTCCGCAATTGCACGTATTGTGGTACTCGGAATGGCATAAAGTACTACCACGAGATGGAGTGCAAAGCAATTCCGAAGAAGCACACATGTCCACAGTGCAGCTTTTGCAGCACGGTGGCGATTGGTCGAAACCACATATGCGGAGATGAGTACATGCAACAGGCGTATTAGAAGACAAAATAAAATAAACCTTCCAACTAAAGTTTGGAAATGGTAAAATGAGGAAATTCAAAATAAATGTGTACCCTTTCTGAAGATCCACAAACACATTTAAAAAATATTTGGAGAGGAGGGATATATGCATAATGACGATGAATAATATGGACGGAGGAGGAGGAGAAGTGGCATCCAACTCATGCCCGTTGTGCGGTGCTGTTTCAGTGCCCAGGCTGTATGCACCATCCAGTGTGCCAGGCGAAGTTGGAGTAGAAATAGGAGGACCGGCTGCATGTCAATATTTGTATTATTTCTGTTATTTATTTCAGTGAAAAAAAAAAGTTAGTTTAAATAATAAATGCCAATGGAGCTACTGACAGCGGGAAACAGAACCGCAGCGAACTAGTAGTCAGGTTAGTCAAATAAATTCGCAGTGGGCGACAGAACCTCAGCGTTACTGAACCGCAGCGGTAGATCAGCAGCCGTCGTGCTCGCGGAGGCCGACTTTGCACTCCCGCGATCCTGCGGCTTTACTCCAACCCAATTACCGCGCGGAGGACATCGGGGAGGTCGGTAATGATGCGGGGCAACACAAACTATAATTTTACGCCGTCAGACCAAAATGCGACGTGGTCCCGGTGGAGCAACCTCTGGCTTCACCAACACTTGCCCCGCCAGTGTTCAAAAAACATTCGTTTATTTACAGAGTTATAATGTGAATTGGTTGACAGATGACGGACATCGTAAACAAATAAGATAAGATAATAAGATAAGATAAAAAATAAGTTTTTGATCTAGCAAAACGAAATAACAATTTTCGAAGTTGACAATTGACCAAATTCATCGATATTATCTAAAATCTTAACGACTCATATAAATGCGGTATATTGCAATTCCACCGAACCAACAGGGTGCACATGGTGTTTGCTCCCTATATAGTTATCAATGCACATGGGAGCAGAAGGGAATGGTGGGTGTAGCGGAAACACTTCTGATTCTGGACGGTGCGGATCCCAAATGCCGAGCAGCGCTTGTCGCACTTGTTGTCGGTGCACTGCCACTCTGCCTACTGGCAGACGCATGTGCTGGCAAAATGCCAGACCTTTGGCAAAAAACACACATCAATTGATCAAAATTGTATTGTATTTACTGCAAAGTACGGCAAAGAGCCAGGGTAAATCAGAAGCGAATGAAACCAAGTGAAAATGAAGTGACGCCTGGTTTCGGCTGCGCTCGCCTTTTTATAGAAATCGGCAGCGTCGCCATTTGCAAAAATGAGTTCGGGACAGCGCAGTCGCGCCGCCCGAATTTTACTTTACGAGAGGGAGAGAGATATGTCGGCTGTCGAGTGTGTGATTATTTGTATGTGTTTGCTTCTGCCGCAGTGCTGCCATCTTAGCATATTTCAGGCTAGATCTAGCATTTATTTAAGTGCACTATTTGCAAAGCCGTTTAGCATATATTTAAAATTGCAATACTGGCACAGAGGGTGCGTTCTGCTTCCATGGACTGTCGCTCGCAGACTCCCCCCCAAACATGAGCGCAGCGTTATATGCGCTGCTATAGCATTGCCAATACCCCTGTGGAAACTGTGCGTTGCCCAAGCAGTTGCAGTAAATAATTTTATCGTAAGTTATTACTTGTGTTATGTTATATAATAATACACGAATTATCCAATATAAATACAAAAATTCCTAAATACCTTCGGCATTGGATATAACGCCACTAAAGAACTAACCACAAAAATTGTTTAAGCTTAATTTTTAGCCTTTTTTTCGGACTTAGCCACTTTTAGCGTTTTTTTTCGAATCTACTTATATTGACTCTGATATTCTGATAACCTCTCTCCTTGCGCCTTACACTTTGAAGCTAGTCTAGCTGCAAAAATATAGACAGCCCTATGCAAAAAGCATGCAGTCGGAGCGAGAGAGATATATGTATGCGTCTAGTTGTTTTTCCAGTTGAGCTGGTAGCAGCGTGAAATTTCATGAGTCACGGACATGAGCATCACTGGCAGAGAGCAGAGACCGACGCATGAACAAGAAGGAAGGAGAGCAGCAGAGACCGGCATCAGGGAAAAGCAGTACTGGGAACAGCAGTACTAGGAACACCAGAAGCCGAGCAGAAGAGAGCGCGAGCGACCGAAATGAACGGCACGCGACAAAAACGTCGGGTCGCGGCAGAGGCTGAGGGCAGCGCATGGTGAAATTATATATAAGGTGACGTCAGAAGCATCGAAATTGTTGTAGGTCAGTTTCCTTTCGCGAGCAACGACGATCCACCACATTAAGAAATACTCACCCATTTTATATTTAACAAGAAATTTTCTTCTTTTATTTCACTTTTCCCTGCAACGAAATCTCAAAAGTGGTTCACTTCACTTCACTTCACTAGGGTTGGTTAATGGTTAATGGTTCATGGTTCATGGTTTGTTAAAAAAAAAAAAGTTCAAGGGTCACGTGCAAGTGGAAGTGCAAAAAGTGAATTGAGAAGTGCAAGTCGAAGTGAAAAAGTGAATTTTAAAAATTAATATACTTGGTAAGTCTCACATTTTATATTAAATATCTTTAGAGTATTTGTGTATTGCCCGAGTTGATTATTATTTGTAGTATTTATTTATTGTATTTATTATTTGTAGAATTTTGTTCAGAATGGATTCCTTCTTTGAATATTCGCAAGTGAAAGTAGAGCCTTCCGAAGTCGCGAGGGCCAAGCTGCGTGTGGTGAAACTGCGGTACAACGCAGTTATACTTGCGTATGGTGCAGATTCACCCGAAGCAAAGCTTCTCAAGGCTGGCGTAGATGTGGCAGAAGCCCATCTGGACATGTGCTTGGTTGCGGAAGCACACTCGCCGCATCCGCAGCGATTGGTCGAATCGCAAGGGACTGCAAGTCCTCAGCGTTCGGCTGATCCGCAGCGGGTGCAGCGGGTGGTCGAACCGCAGCGATTGGTCGAATCGCAAGGGACTGCAAGTCCTTTGCGGTCGGCTGATGATTCGCAGCGGGTGGTCGAATGGCAGACGACTGTAAGTCCTCAGCGGGCGGCTGAATGGCAGCGGGCGGTTGAACCGCAGCCAATAAGCCACATAAATACCGCAGAGGGAACTGTAGAAGATGAGCTTGCTCCTGAGCAACCTTCTACAGGTCGTCAACGCCATCTCAGCTAACTCCATCGGGCATACGAACGCCATCTGAGTTAGCTGATGACCAGCCATCGACCTCGCACCGGACTGTGTGGCGTTCAAAAGGTGTAACTATGCCGAAAACGATGCACAAGTTCACGCCGTCTGAGAATGTTGACTTCGATTAGCTAGTCAGTACAGTTTTGGCAGAAGACGCTCCAACTGCTGATGATGATGCTCCACGTGCTCCTCGTCGTACTCCTCCCCGTGCTCCTCGTGATGCTGCTCCCCGTGCTCCTCATAGTCGAAACCATAGGAGAACTCTTAAAAGAAAGAATGATTCTGAAAGAAATCAAATGGTGATCATGAGAGAAGCAGTGCGTCTCGGAATGAGCAAAAGGACGTATTTGCTGCATCTGAAGCAAAACTTTGTCTTTAAGTATGCAGATCGCAATGGACCACTCCCAGTTCCCGATAACCGGATGCTTGGAGAGTGTGTTACCCAAAGCGAGGATGGCAGCTATACGTACCGGGCACCACGAGGATGGAAAGCTCCTCCAGGCTACAAGGCTCGGCAGGGAGATTTCCGCAATTGCACGTATTGTGGTACTCGGAATGGCATAAAGTACTACCACGAGATGGAGTGCAAAGCAATTCCGAAGAAGCACACATGTCCACAGTGCAGCTTTTGCAGCACGGTGGCGATTGGTCGAAACCACATATGCGGAGATGAGTACATGCAACAGGCGTATTAGAAGACAAAATAAAATAAACCTTCCAACTAAAGTTTGGAAATGGTAAAATGAGGAAATTCAAAATAAATGTGTACCCTTTCTGAAGATCCACAAACACATTTAAAAAATATTTGGAGAGGAGGGATATATGTATGCATAATGACGATGAATAATATGGACGGAGGAGGAGGAGAAGTGGCATCCAACTCATGCCCGTTGTGCGGTGCTGTTTCAGTGCCCAGGCTGTATGCACCATCCAGTGTGCCAGGCGAAGTTGGAGTAGAAATAGGAGGACCGGCTGCATGTCAATATTTGTATTATTTCTGTTATTTATTTCAGTGAAAAAAAAAAGTTAGTTTAAATAATAAATGCCAATGGAGCTACTGACAGCGGGAAACAGAACCGCAGCGAACTAGTAGTCAGGTTAGTCAAATAAATTCGCAGTGGGCGACAGAACCTCAGCGTTACTGAACCGCAGCGGTAGATCAGCAGCCGTCGTGCTCGCGGAGGCCGACTTTGCACTCCCGCGATCCTGCGGCTTTACTCCAACCCAATTACCGCGCGGAGGACATCGGGGAGGTCGGTAATGATGCGGGGCAACACAAACTATAATTTTACGCCGTCAGACCAAAATGCGCCGTGGTCCCGGTGGAGCAACCTCTGGCTTCACCAACACTTGCCCCGCCAGTGTTCAAAAAACATTCGTTTATTTACAGAGTTATAATGTGAATTGGTTGACAGATGACGGACATCGTAAACAAATAAGATAAGATAATAAGATAAGATAAAAAATAAGTTTTTGATCTAGCAAAACGAAATAACAATTTTCGAAGTTGACAATTGACCAAATTCATCGATATTATCTAAAATCTTAACGACTCATATAAATGCGGTATATTGCAATTCCACCGAACCAACAGGGTGCACATGGTGTTTACTCCCTACATAGTTATCAATGCACATGGGAGCAGAAGGGAATGGTGGGTGTGGCGGAAACACTTCTGATTCTGGACGGTGCGGATCCCCAAATGCCGAGCAGCGCTTGTCGCACTTGTCGGTGCACTGCCACTCTGCCTCTGTGCTGGCAAAATGCCAGACCTTTGGCAAAAAACACACATCAATTGATCAAAATTGTATTGTATTTACTGCAAAGTACGTCAAAGAGCCAGGGTAAATCAGAAGCGAATGAAACCAAGTGAAAATGAAGTGACGCCTGGTTTCGGCTGCGCTCGCCTTTTTATAGAAATCGGCAGCGTCGCCATTTGCAAAAATGAGTTCGGGACAGCGCAGTCGCGCCGAGTGTGTGATTATTTGTATGTGTTTGCTTCTGCCGCAGTGCTGCCATTTTAGCATATTTCAGGCTAGATCTAGCATTTATTTAAGTGCACTATTTGCAAAGCCGTTCAGCATATATTTAAAATTGCTATACTGGCACAGAGGGTGCGTTCTGCTTCCATGGACTGTCGCTCGCAGACTCCCCCCCAAACATGAGCGCAGCGTTATATGCGCTGCTATAGCATTGCCAATACCCCTGTGGAAACTGTGCGTTGCCCAAGCAGTTGCAGTAAATAATTTTATCGTAAGTTATTACTTGTGTTATGTTATATAATAATACACGAATTATCCAATATAAATAAAAAAATTCCTAAATACCTTCGGCATTGGATATAACGCCACTAAAGAACTAACCACAAAAATTGTTTAAGCTTAATTTTTAGCCTTTTTTTCGGACTTAGCCACTTTTAGCGTTTTTTTTTTCGAATCTACTTATATTGACTCTGATATTCTGATAACCTCTCTCCTTGCGCTTTACACTTTGAAGCTAGTCTAGCTGCAAAAATATAGACAGCCCTATGCAAAAAGCATGCAGTCGGAGCGAGAGAGATATATGTATGCGTCTAGTTGTTTTTCCAGTTGAGCTGGTAGCAGCGTGAAATTTCATGAGTCACGGACATGAGCATCACTGGCAGAGAGCAGAGACCGACGCATGAACAAGAAGGAAGGAGAGCAGCAGAGACCGGCATCAGGGAAAAGCAGTACTGGGAACAGCAGTACTAGGAACACCAGAAGCCGAGCAGAAGAGAGCGCGAGCGACCGAAATGAACGGCACGCGACAAAAACGTTGGGTCGCGGCAGAGGCTGAGGGCAGCGCATGGTGAAATTATATATAAGGTGACGTATCCACCACACGTGCTCTCTTTTGGGGACGTTATTTAGTAATTTCACCATGCTACCGGCTTGGCCGAAACAGATCGGGAACAAAGACAATATAAATAGTAGGATAAAAATCGCCATACAAAATTTTTGAGGTCGATTTTGGCTCGGTGGAGGTCATTGTAGAATTGATTCAAATAGAGAGAGACAGATAGTCAGAGAGAAAGAGAGAGTACCGCTCTCTCGCCCTATACATGAGGCTAAGATTTAACTGTACGTGTGCACACATGTTAGGTCTGCTTGTTTTTATTGGTTTTTGACGATGCCGCGGCGCGCCGCGCTCAACGAAATACCCAATACTTTAGAATTCATTGGGGACTATGACACTATTTGAAGACGCTTGCTCATAATAAAAAAAAAAAAAGTAATATATTGTATATACCTTATATGCTTATTTTGTTTAATGTACTATAAACGAATATAATGAAGGAATGTACTTATGTAAAAATACATAATCTATGTCATACTGTGAGGCCATTGTGCCGGCTCTATTCGGTGGACTGCCTCAAGTTTCCGCTGATTAAGATTTTCTCTTTAGATGTTAAGACTGCCAAACTGTTTATATCAGCACAAATATAAATATAATCGTTAAGCCAAAGAACTGTGTTTTAGAAAAATGTAAGACCTTTATGTCCAGAAAACAGGTCTCCATCGAAGCAGCTGATTCTCTGATTAATGTAATTAATCAACTTCAGTCTGTACAAGCATCCCGCCTGCCTGCCCTTCGACGATGGTGAGCGGCACGAATGAACAAAGTGCCGACTGCATGAATAATGCAATAATTAACCAACAAATATAATGAATTTTAATCAAAATATGAAAATTTATATTTGAATTGAACAATTTTCAAAAGACTTTTCACTTGCCCCCCCCTTTTACACTAAACTGAACACTCAACTTATAGTTGGCTGTTAAAGAATTTTATACGATAAATGAATAAAAAAAATTTTTATTTGAATTCAAAATTATAAAATTATTATATTATATGTATTTGAATTCAAAATTATAAAATTATTATATTATATATTATACACCGTTTTTAGATCTTCGTCCTATATCTTAATCATATCGGTACCGAACACAACCAACCAATCACGAAGAGATACCAATGAAGAACCACCAATCACGAAGAGATACCGATGAAGAACCACCAATCACGAAGAGGTACCAATGAATACCGCAAGTTTATTGTTGCCAGATTGTTTTCAGATATATGAGAATGAAATGCTGACCTTCTTTGTTAATCTAATTTTAGACCGCAATCAAATAAAAAATATTACTCCAAATATGTCAATCTGTAGAAAATTGATCCACCATTTCGCAAAAATAATAAGTTATGGGCTAAAAGACATAGCTAGGTAGTAATATTGAACGGAATATGAAAACCGAAGAATATGATTTTTATTGTTGCCAGACTGTTTTCAGATATATGAGAATGAAATGCTGACCTTCTTTGTTAAAATCTAATTTTAGACCGCAATCAAATAAAAGATAGTACTACAAATATGTCAATCTGTAGAAAATTGATCCACCATTTCGCAAAAATAATAAGTTATGGGCTGAAAGACATATGTAGCTAGGTAGTAATATTGAACGGAATATGAAAACCGAAGAATATGATTTCTGATGAGGAGACTGACCGTATATTATGATGAACATATGTCCATATGAAAAGAAACATGGCGACCAGCGAATAAAATCAAAAGTTCAACGAACAGGAAGAGGAAAAGTAAGTAATATGTTTCATTGATCATTTTTTATATATATTTTCAATATATTTCTTTATTTACAGATTATTTCAAGATGTCTGACCAAGTTGAAGATAAGAAGAACGAGAAGAAGCAGCAGTGGAAGAAGCAGCAGCGAGAGGCGCAGAAAATGCGGGCGCTGAAAAAAGAAAAGGTAAGTTTTTTGTTTGCATTATTCATTGATTAATGTTTGTCCATTTCTTAGCAGCAGGAGCAGAAGAAGGGGCCCAAAGAGGGGAAGGTGCAGGTGGAGCAGAAGGAGAAGAAGCCGGGGCAGAACAAGTGGCGAGAGGCGCAGCGAGAGCGTCGCCGCCAGAAAGTGCGGGCGCAATGGGCGGAAGAACGGGCGCTGAAGAAAGAAAAGGTAAGTTTTTTGTTTGCATTATTCATTGATTAATGTTTGTCCATTTCTTAGCAGCAGGAACAGAAGAAGGGGCCCAAAGAGGGGAAGCTGCAGGTGGAGCAGAAGGAGAAGAAGCAGCAGCCGGGGCAGAACAAGCGGCAGAAGCGGCGAGAGAAGCAGCGGCAGAAGCTTTGCATTACTGTGCACTTATCCAGCATAATAATTTGTCCATTGTTTGTTTATTTCTTAACAGCAGGCGCAGAAGCAGGGGCCCAAAGAGGGGAAGCTGCAGGTGGAGCAGAAGAAGAAGAAGCAGCGAAAGGTAAGATTTAGTAATCTTTAATATCCAAATTTGTCCACTAACTGTTTTTTTTTTTAATTCCAGGTTCGTGCTCCACCTTGTGAGGTGCTGAAGGCGATGGGGGCATGTGCGAATGCTTTGGCGGCGATGGTCCCGCAGTTATGCCCGGCACCAGCAGCAGCAGCAGGCAAACCGCGAAGAAGGAGACATCGTCCTCGCCGCCAAAGCATTCGCCGGGCTGACGAAACAAGTAGCCGAGACAACAAGAAGTGAGGAGAATATGAATATGTATATGAAAAAAAAAAAAAAAAAAAAGAATGAAATGTTTATTTATTTTTATTATTTTTATTTTATATTGATATTATTTTGGGTTTTGTTCACTGCCCCAGTGCCAGTCGGTGTTCCATCCCATGGACGAGCACCGGTGTTCCATCCCATGGACGAGCACCGGTCATGCGAAGATGCACCTGTGTGCCCTACAAGAGGCCGAGGCCTGGCCTTCGGGCGGTGATCGGCCACGCTCTGGGCATGCGCAGTGCGCTGTGCGCCGCTATTCTCCTACTGCCTCTCTGGGCAACTCAAATTTTCGCTTCATGCGACTCTTATATTATGCTTAATCCTACGCCTTAATTCTACTTAATATAATAATAACAATGAGAAATAATAATGTAATAGTAATAATAAACAATGATGCAACAAGGCCGTTGCTCCCCGCGGGCTTATGTCTCGCGCCCCCGTAGGTTCCTGCCGCTCCGTGCGGGCTTCTGGTTCGTACGGGGTGGGTCGCTGCCGCCATCTTGTATGGTGCGGTAGTGCAAAGGCTGTTTATGTGCAAGATTCCATAATGCGAATAAAGCCGTATACAATCTTGCACATAAACGACCTAACGTCAGCACTCAGAAGCGTGTCTTTCCACTTGCTTTCAATTAAATTGAACACAAGCTCCCTTATGCCCTCTCGCATAGCTACACCGCTGCTCTCCAGGAAATCAATGTTGCAACATCCTAGTTGCAGCTCCATTTCAGCTGGACAGAGCCTGAAGTAACGAAGTACAACATCTCGCATGACATTTATCTCACGTTTCAAAATATCTATTTGGTAGCTGTACGGTTTCCTCAAGGAGTCCACCTGGACGAGCGCACCATCTAGTTTTGAAACGTAATTGTCACGGGAAAATGTTGTAACCATGTACAGTCGGCGCAAAATCTGTTGGAAGAGAAAATAAATACTTTTATAATATTTAAAGAAAAGAAAATCAAAGAAAAATACCTTATCCACATAACAGCGAAGTGCAAAACGACGATGCAGGTGAGTCAAGTCATATAGGCATGGTATGCCTTTTGATTTGGCGTACGCGACTGCTTTGTCGTTTGCGAAATTGTTATCATAGACCAGTGCCAAAATCTTTTCATATTTTTGGGGCATTTTGTCTCTTAACCATGTGAGCACATATCGAAGTCTACGATATATGACATCGGCGGTTATTGCTTCTGAAGCTGTCGGTACCTGTAAAGTGCAATATAATACATATTATTATCGCTGCATATAATGGAGAAATATTTCGAAGACTTACCAACTTCATGAATAGAGTCCTGTAAGTACTGTTGTCAATGGACTGCGCAGCTATCACTAGCACCTTCCATTTCTTGTATAAACAGCTCTGAAATATAGAGAAAATATTTTTAAAATGCCATAAATGTCATATAAATGTTATTACTTACAGTTGTCTTAAACTCTGGCAGGTGCCACTCGTCGATTGCTAAAATAAATGGACTTTCTCCAAAATCTTCAAGCACACCAACATAATGGTATTCCAATTCTCCGCCTTCCATATTCTCACGCTGAATTTCCATTGAGGAAATAACGTCGTCTATATGGGCAGGTTCATACTCGCGGAAAATTGAATATGTCTTGAAAATTTTTGCGATGCTTTGAAGTGTAGCTGTAATTGAAAAAAAAAATTGTTTATATGGTTAGGTTTTTTTTAGGAGAAATGCCGAAGATAAGGCCAGAAGCATCGAAATTGTTGTAGGTCAGTTTCCTTTCGCGAGCAACGACGATCCACCACATTAAGAAATACTCACCCATTTTATATTTAACAAGAAATTTTCTTCTTTTATTTCACTTTTCCCTGCAACGAAATTTCAAAAGTGGTTCACTTCACTTCACTAGGGTTGGTTAATGGTTAATGGAGGGTTGGTTAATGGTTCATGGTTTGTTAAAAAAAAAAAAGTTCAAGGGACACGTGCAAGTGGAAGTCCAAAAATTGCATTGACAAGTGTCGAAGTGAAAAAAGTGAATATTAAAAATTAATATACTTGGTAAGTCTCACATTTTAAATTAAATATTTGTAGAGTATTCCATTTTATTTATAATTTGTAGTATTTTTATCATAATGGAATCATTCTTCCAATATTCGCAAGCTCTAATAGAGCCATCCGAAGTCGCGAGGGCCAAGCTGCGTGTGGTGAAACTGCGGTACAACGCAGTTGTACTTGCGTATGGTGCAGAATCACCCGCAGCAAAGCTTCTCCAGGCTGGCGTAGATGTGGCAGAAGCACATCTAGACATGTGCTTGGTTGCGGAAGCATACTCGCCGAATCCGCAGCGATTGGTCGAATCGCAAAGGACTGCAAGTCCTCAGCGGTCGGCTGATCCGCAGCGGGTGCAGCGGGTGGTCGAACCGCAGCGATTGGTCGAATCGCAAAGGACTGCAAGTCCTCAGCGGTCGGCTGATCCGCAGCGTGTGGTTGAACCGCAGCGATTGGTCGAATCGCAAAGGACTGCAAGTCCTCAGCGGTCGGCTGATCCGCAGCGGGTGGTCGAATCGCAAAGGACTGCAAGTCCTCAGCGGTCGGCTGAATGGCAGACGACTGCAAGTCCTCTGCGGGCGGCTGAATGGCAGCGGGCGGTTGAACCGCAGCCAATAAGCCAGATAAGTACCGCAGAGGGAACTGTAGAAGATGAGCTTGCTGATGAGCAACCTTCTACAGGGCAGTCGTCAACGCCATCTCAGCTAACTCCATCGGGCATACGAACGCCATCTGAGTTAGCTGATGACCAGCCATCGACCTCGCACCGGACTGTGTGTCGTTTAAGAGGTGTAACTATGCCGAAAACGATGCACAAGTTCACGCCGTCTGAGAATGTTGACTTCGATGAGCTAGTCAGTACAGTTTTGGAAGAAGACGCTCCAACTGCTGATGATGATGCTCCACGTGCTCCTCGTCGTACTCCTCCCCGTGCTCCTCGTGGTGCTGCTCCCCGTGCTCCTCATAGTCGAACCATAGGAGAACTCTTAAAAGAAAGAATGATTATGAAAGAAATCAAATGGTGATCATGAGAGAAGCAGTGCGTCTCGGAATGAGCAAAAGGACGTATTTGCTGCATCTGAAGCAAAACTTTGTCTTTAAGTATGCAGATCGCAATGGACCACTCCCAGTTCCCGATAACCGGATGCTTGGAGAGTGTGTTACCCAAAGCGAGGATGGCAGCTATACGTACCGGGCACCACGAGGATGGAAAGCTCCTCCAGGCTACAAGGCTCGGCAGGGAGATTTCCGAAATTGCACGTATTGTGGTTCTCGGAATGCCATGAAGTACCTCCACGAGTTGGAGTGCAAGGCAATTCCGAAGGAGCACATATGTCCACAGTGCAGCTTTTGCAGCACGGTGGTGATTGGTGCAAACCACATATGCGGAGTTGAGTATATGGAACAGGCGTATTAGAAGACAAAATAAAATAAACCTTCCAACTAAAGTTTGGAAATGGTAAAATGAGGAAATTCAAAATAAATGTGTACCCTTTCTGAAGATCCACAAACACATTTAAAAAATAAATTCATATTTTTGGAGAGGAGGGATATATGCATAATGACGATGAATAATATGGTCGGAGGAGGAGGAGAAGTGGCATCCAACTCATGCCCGTTGTGCGGTGCTGTTTCAGTGCCCAGGCTGTATGCACCATCCAGTGTGCCAGGCGAAGTTGGAGTAGAAATAGGAGGACCGGCTGCATGTCAATATTTGTATTATTTCTGTTATTTATTTCAGTGAAAAAAAAAGTTAGTTTAAATAATAAATGCCAATGGAGCTACTGACAGCGGGAAACAGAACCGCAGCGAACTAGTAGTCAGGTGAGTCAAATAAATTCGCAGTGGGCGACAGAACCTCAGCGTTACTGAACCGCATCGGTAGATCAGCAGCCGTCGTGCTCGCGGAGGCCGACTTTGCACTCCCGCGATCCTGCGGCTTTACTCCAACCCAATTACCGCGCGGAGGACATCGGGGAGGTCGGTAATGATGCGGGGCAGCACAAACTATAATTTTACGCCGTCAGACCAAAATGCGCCGTGGTCCCGGTGGAGCAACCTCTGGCTTCACCAACACTTGCCCCGCCAGTGTTCAAAAAACATTCGTTTATTTACAGAGTTATAATGTGAATTGGTTGACAGATGACGGACATCGTAAACAAATAAGATAAGATAAGATAACAAATAAGTTTTTGATCTAGCAAAACGAAATACCAATTTTCGAAGTTGACAATTGACCAAATTCATCGATATTATCTAAAATCTTAACGACTCATATAAATGCGGTATATTGCAATTCCACCGAACCAACAGGGTGCACATGGTGTTTACTCCCTACATAGTTATCAATGCACATGGGAGCAGAAGGGAATGGTGGGTGTGGCGGAAACACTTCTGATTCTGGACGGTGCGGATCCCCAAATGCCGAGCAGCGCTTGTCGCACTTGTCGGTGCACTGCCACTCTGCCTCTGTGCTGGCAAAATGCCAGACCTTTGGCAAAAAACACACATCAATTGATCAAAATTGTATTGTATTTACTGCAAAGTACGTCAAAGAGCCAGGGTAAATCAGAAGCGAATGAAACCAAGTGAAAATGAAGTGACGCCTGGTTTCGGCTGCGCTCGCCTTTTTATAGAAATCGGCAGCGTCGCCATTTGCAAAAATGAGTTCGGGACAGCGCAGTCGCGCCGAGTGTGTGATTATTTGTATGTGTTTGCTTCTGCCGCAGTGCTGCCATTTTAGCATATTTCAGGCTAGATCTAGCATTTATTTAAGTGCACTATTTGCAAAGCCGTTCAGCATATATTTAAAATTGCTATACTGGCACAGAGGGTGCGTTCTGCTTCCATGGACTGTCGCTCGCAGACTCCCCCCCAAACATGAGCGCAGCGTTATATGCGCTGCTATAGCATTGCCAATACCCCTGTGGAAACTGTGCGTTGCCCAAGCAGTTGCAGTAAATAATTTTATCGTAAGTTATTACTTGTGTTATGTTATATAATAATACACGAATTATCCAATATAAATAAAAAAATTCCTAAATACCTTCGGCATTGGATATAACGCCACTAAAGAACTAACCACAAAAATTGTTTAAGCTTAATTTTTAGCCTTTTTTTCGGACTTAGCCACTTTTAGCGTTTTTTTTTTCGAATCTACTTATATTGACTCTGATATTCTGATAACCTCTCTCCTTGCGCTTTACACTTTGAAGCTAGTCTAGCTGCAAAAATATAGACAGCCCTATGCAAAAAGCATGCAGTCGGAGCGAGAGAGATATATGTATGCGTCTAGTTGTTTTTCCAGTTGAGCTGGTAGCAGCGTGAAATTTCATGAGTCACGGACATGAGCATCACTGGCAGAGAGCAGAGACCGACGCATGAACAAGAAGGAAGGAGAGCAGCAGAGACCGGCATCAGGGAAAAGCAGTACTGGGAACAGCAGTACTAGGAACACCAGAAGCCGAGCAGAAGAGAGCGCGAGCGACCGAAATGAACGGCACGCGACAAAAACGTCGGCTCGCGGCAGAGGCTGAGGGCAGCGCATGGTGAAATTATATATAAGGTGACGTATCCACCACACGTGCTCTCTTTTGGGGACGTTATTTAGTAATTTCACCATGCTACCGGCTTGGCCGAAACAGATCGGGAACAAAGACAATATAAATAGTAGGATAAATCTCGCCATACAAAATTTTTGAGGTCGATTTTGGCTCGGTGGAGGTCATTGTAGAATTGATTCAAATAGAGAGAGACAGATAGTCAGAGAGAAAGAGAGAGTACCGCTCTCTCGCCCTATACATGAGGCTAAGATTTAACTGTACGTGTGCACACATGTTAGGTCTGCTTGTTATACCCGGTACTCGAAGAGTAAAGGGGTATATTAGATTTGTGCAAAAAATTAATGTGTGTAACACCCAGAAGGAAGCGTTTCCGACCCCATAAAGTATATATATTCTTGATCAGCATCAATAGCCGAGTCGATATAGCTATGTCTGTCTGTCCGTCCGTCTGTCCGTCTGTCCGTCTGTCCGTCCGTCCGTCTGTCCGTCTGTCCGTCTGTCCGTCTTCATTAGCGCCTATAGCTCAAAGACCATAAAAGCTAGAGGAACACTATTTTGTATCCAGACTCCTGTCTTATCGCACTGTTACAAGTGTATTTCAAAATTTCGCCCCGCCCCCTTCCGCCCACTCCAAGGACGAAAATCTGTGGCATGCACAATTTTAAAGATACGAGAAAACTAAAAACGCAGAATCGTAGAGAATGACAATATCTATCAGAGTGTTGAATCTGGATCAGATCGACTCATAAATATAGCCACAATGAAGAAAACAATTTCGAAATGCATCGTTCCCTCTCGCTCTCTCTCACACACAGGGGTAGGCGCTATGCCTGATCGAATTTTTTGACGCCTAGTTCTCAGAGACTATAAGAGCTAGAACCACCAAACTTTCTATCCAAGCTCCTGTGATATCAAACCGAGACGAGTTTGTTTTAAAATTTGGCCACGCCCCCTTCCGCCCCCACAAAAGATGAAAATCTACAATTTTGAAGATACGGGAAAACCAAAAACGCAGAATCATAGAAAATTACTATATCTATCAGAGTATTGAATTTGGATCAGATCGGATCATAAATATAGTCAGAAGGAACAAATGAAATTTCAGTGGCCTCCCAAGCGCAGACTGATTCCCTCTCTCTCTCGCACACAGCCGTGTATGTATATGTAGGAAGTAGATAAAAACATGTAGAAATGGCAGATGTAAAAAATTTATGTTAACCAATATGGAAACATCTAATAGATCAAAATCTCCGAAAAGGTTCGACTTAAATTGTTTTTTTTTGGCTAAAATTTAATATTTTCCTTTTGCGAACATGTAATAAATTACAACAAGCTCACATACATATATACTGACTGAGTACCGGGTATAAAGTAGAGCCGCGGCGCAGACCTGGCTCATAACGTTCCCCCTCGTTTTTATTGGTTTTTGACGATGCCGCGGCGCGCCGCGCTCAACGAAATACCCAATACTTTAGAATTCATTGGGGACTATGACACTATTTGAAGACGCTTGCTCATAATAAAAAAAAAAAAAGTAATATATTGTATATACCTTATATGCTTATTTTGTTTAATGTACTATAAACGAATATAATGAAGGAATGTACTTATGTAAAAATACATAATCTATGTCATACTGTGAGGCCATTGTGCCGGCTCTATTCGGTGGACTGCCTCAAGTTTCCGCTGATTAAGATTTTCTCTTTAGATGTTAAGACTGCCAAACTGTTTATATCAGCACAAATATAAATATAATCGTTAAGCCAAAGAACTGTGTTTTAGAAAAATTTAAGACCTTTATGTCCAGAAAACAGGTCTCCATCGAAGCAGCTGATTCTCTGATTAATGTAATTAATCAACTTCAGTCTGTACAAGCATCCCGCCTGCCTGCCCTTCGACGATGGTGAGCGGCACGAATGAACAAAGTGCCGACTGCATGAATAATGCAATAATTAACCAACAAATATAATGAATTTTAATCAAAATATGAAAATTTATATTTGAATTGAACAATTTTCAAAAGACTTTTCACTTGCCCCCCCCTTTTACACTAAACTGAACACTCAACTTATAGTTGGCTGTTAAAGAATTTTATACGATAAATGAATAAAAAAAATTTGTATTTGAATTCAAAATTATAAAATTATTATATTATATATTATACACCGTTTTTAGATCTTCGTCCTATATCTTAATCGTATCGGTGCGAATGAATGAACATGAACACAACCAACCAATCACGAAGAGGTACCAATGAACAACCACCAATCACGAAGAGGTACCGGCAAGTTTATTGTTGCCAGATTGATTTCAGATATATGAGAATGAAATGCTGACCTTCTTTGTTAAAATCTAATTTTAGACCGCAATCAAATAAAAGATTGTACTACAAATATGTCAATCTGTAGAAAATTGATCCACCATTTCGGTAAAATAATAAGTTATGGGCTGAAAGACATAGCTAGGTAGTAATATTGAACGGAATATGAAAACCGAAGAATATGATTTCTGATGAGGAGACTGACCGTATATTATGATGAACATATGTCCATATGAAAAAAAACATGGCGACCAGCGAATAAAATCAAAAGTTCAACGTACAAAGAGGAAGAAGAAAAGTAAGTAATATGTTGCATTGATCATTTTTTATATATATTTTCAATATATTTCTTTATTTACAGATTATTTCAAGATGTCTGACAAAGTTGAAGAGAAGAAGAACGAGAAGAAGCAGCAGGTGAAGAAGCAGCAGGTGAAGAAGCAGCAGCGAGAGGCGCAGAAAATGCGGGCGCTGAAAAAAGAAAAGGTAAGTTTTTTGTTTGCATTATTCATTGATTAATGTTTGTCCATTTCTTAGCAGCAGGAGCAGAAGAAGGGGCGCAAAGAGGGGAACCTGCAGGAACAGAAGAAGGAGAAGAAGCCGGATCAGAACAAGTGGCGAGAGGCGTATCGAGAGCGTCGCCGCCAGAAAGTGCGGGCGCAATGGGCGGAAGAACGGGCGCTGAAAAAAGAAAAGGTAGGTTTTTTGTTTGCATGATTCATTGATTAATGTTTGTCCATTTCTTAGCAGCAGGAACAGAAGAAGGGGCCCAAAGAGGGGAAGCTGCAGGAACAGAAGAAGGAGAAGAAGCAGCAGCCGGGGCAGAACAAGCGGCAGAAGCGGCGAGAGAAGCAGCGGCAGAAGAAAGGAAAGGTAAGATTTCTCTTTGCATTACTGTGCACTTATCCAGCATAATAATTTGTCCATTGTTTGTTTATTTCTTAACAGCAGGCGCAGAAGCAGGGGCCCGAAGAGGGGAAGCTGCAGGAACAGAAGAAGGAGAAGAAGCAGCGAAAGGTAAGATTTAGTAATCTTTAATATCCAAATTTGTCCACTAACTGTTTTTTTTTTTAATTCCAGGTTCGTGCTCTTCGTGCTCCACCTTTTGAGGTGCTGAAGGCGATGGGGGCATGTGCGAATGCTTTGGCGGCGATGGTCCCGCAGTTGTGCCCGGCACCAGCAGCAGCAGCAGGCAAACCGCGAAGGAGACATCGTCCTCGCCGCCAAAGCATTCGCCGGGCTGAGGAAACAAGTAGCCGAGACAATAAGAAGTGAGGAGAATATAAATATGAAAATAAAAAAAAAAAAAAAAAAAAAAAGAAATGTTTATTTATTTTTATTATTTTTATTTTATATTGATATTATTTTGGGTTTTGTTCACTGCCCCAGGGCCAGTCGGTGTTCCATCCCATGGACGAGCACCGGTCATGCGAAGATGCACCTGTGTGCCCTACAAGAGGCCGAGGCCTGGCCTTCAGGCGGTGATCGGCCACGCTCTGGGCATGCGCAGTGCGCTGTGCGCCGCTATTCTCCTACTGCCTCTCTGGGCAACTCAAATTTTCGCTTCATGCGACTCTTATATTATGCTTAATCCTACGCCTTAATTCTACTTAATATAATAATAACAATGAGAAATAATAATGTAATAGTAATAATAAACAATGATGCAACAAGGCCGTTGCTCCCCGCGGGCTTATGTCTCGCACCCCGTAGGTTCCTGCCGCTCCGTGCGGGCTTCTGGTTCGTACGGGGTGGGTCGCTGCCGCCGTCTTGTATGGCGGGAGCCCCGGGCTCCGGCCTTCTGTCTATATGGGCAGGTTCATACTCGCGGAAAATTGAATATGTCTTGAAAATTTTTGCGATGCTTTGAAGTGTAGCTGTAATTGAAAAAAAAAATTGTTTATATGGTTAGGTTTTTTTAGGAGAAATGCCGAAGATAAGGCCAGAAGCATCGAAATTGTTGTAGGTCAGTTTCCTTTCGCGAGCAACGACGATCCACCGCATTAAGAAATACTCACCCATTTTATATTTAACAAGAAATTTTATTTCACTTTTATTTTACTTTTCCCTGCAAATACGAAATGTCAAAAGTGGTTCACTTCACTTCACTTTTAGGGTTGGTTAAGGGTTGGTTAATGGTTAATGGTTCATGGTTCATGGTTTGTTAAAAAAAAAAGTTCAAGTGCAAGTGGAAGTGGAAGTGCGAAAAGTGCATTTTAATAATTAATATATATTAATATACTTGGTAAGTCTCCCATTTTATATTAAATATCTGTAGAGTATTGGTGATGGCCGAGGTGATGGGCATTATTATTATTATATCTTTATTATTTATTATTTGTAGAATTTTTTTGTTAAATGGATTCCTTTTTTCAATATTCGCAAGTGCAAATAGAGCCTTCCGATGTCGCGAGGGCCAAGCTGCGTGTGGTGAAACTGCGGTACAACGCAGTTGTACTTGCGTATGGTGCAGAATCACCCGAAGCAAAGCTTCTCAAGGCTGGCGTAGATGTGGCAGAAGCCCATCTGGACATGTGCTTGGTTGCGGAAGCATACTCGCCGCATCCGCAGCGATTGGTCGAATCGCAAGGGACTGCAAGTCCTCAGCGTTCGGCTGATCCGCAGCGGGTGGTCGAACCGCAGCGATTGGTCGAATCGCAAAGGACTGCAAGTCCTCAGCGGTCGGCTGATCCGCAGCGGGTGGTCGAACCGCAGCGATTGGTCGAATCGCAAAGGACTGCAAGTCTTCAGCGGTCGGCTGATCCGCAGCGGGTGGTCGAATCGCAAAGGACTGCAAGTCCTCAGCGGTCGGCTGAATGGCAGACGACTGCAAGTCCTCTGTGGGCGGCTGAATGGCAGCGGGCGGTTGAACCGCAGCCAATAAGCCACATAAATACCGCAGAGGGAACTGTAGAAGATGAGCTTGCTCCTGAGCAACCTTCTACAGGGCAGTCGTCAACGCCATCTCAGCTAACTCCATCGGGCATACGAACGCCATCTGAGTTAGCTGATGACCAGCCATCGACCTCGCACCGGACTGTGTGGCGTTCAAAAGGTGTAACTATGCCGAAAACGCTGCACAAGTTCACGCCGTCTGAGAGTGTTGACTTCGATGAGCTAGTCAGTACAGTTTTGGAAGAAGACGCTCCAACTGCTGATGATGATGCTCCACGTGCTCCTCGTCGTACTCCTCCCCGTGCTCCTCGTGGTGCTGCTCCCCGTGCTCCTCATAGTCAAAACCATAAGAGATCACTGAAAAGAAAGAAAGATAGTGAAAAAAATCAAATGGTGATCATGAGAGAAGCAATGCGTCTCGGAATGAGCAAAAGGACGTATTTGCTGCATCTGAAGCATAACTTTGTCTTTAAGTATGCAGATCGCAATGGACCACTCCCAGTTCCCGATAACCGGATGCTTGGAGAGTGTGTTACCCAAAGCGAGGATGGCAGCTATACGTACCGGGCACCACGAGGATGGAAAGCTCCTCCAGGCTACAAGGCTCGGCAGGGAGATTTCCGCAATTGCACGTATTGTGGTTCTCGGAATGCCATGAAGTACCTCCACGAGTTGGAGTGCAAAGCAATTCCGAAGAAGCACACATGTCCACTTGCAGTCCTTTGCGATTCGACCACCCGCTGCGGATCAGCCGACCGCTGAGGACTTGCAGTCCTTTGCGATTCGACCAATCGCTGCGGTTCGACCACCCGCTGCGGATTAGCCGACCGCTGAGGACTTGCAGTCCTTTGCGATTCGACCAATCGCTGCGGTTCGACCACCCGCTGCACCCGCTGCGGATCAGCCGACCGCTGAGGACTTGCAGTCCTTTGCGATTCGACCAATCGCTGCGGATTCGGCGAGTATGCTTCCGCAACCAAGCACATGTCTAGATGTGCTTCTGCCACATCTACGCCAGCCTGGAGAAGCTTTGCTGCGGGTGATTCTGCACCATACGCAAGTACAACTGCGTTGTACCGCAGTTTCACCACACGCAGCTTGGCCCTCGCGACTTCGGACGGCTCCGCTTGTACTTGGGAATATTCAAATAGGGATTCCATTATGATCAAAATTCTACAAATAATAAATAAATACTATAAATAATAATCACCTAAATTTAACATGTTTAAAAAATAACGATATAAGCCATGTTTTTTTATACCCGGTACTCGAAGAGTAAAGGGGTATATTAGATTTGTGCAAAAAATTAATGTGTGTAACACCCAGAAGGAAGCGTTTCCGACCCCATAAAGTATATATATTCTTGATCAGCATCAATAGCCGAGTCGATATAGCTATGTCTGTCTGTCCGTCCGTCTGTCCGTCTGTCCGTCCGTCCGTCTGTCCGTCTGTCCGTCTGTCCGTCCGTCCGTCTTCATTAGCGCCTATAGCTCAAAGACCATAAAAGCTAGAGGAACACTATTTTGTATCCAGACTCCTGTCCTATCGCACTGTTACAAGTGTATTTCAAAATTTCGCCCCGCCCCCTTCCGCCCACTCCAAGGACGAAAATCTGTGGCATGCACAATTTTAAAGATACGAGAAAACTAAAAACGCAGAATCATAGAGAATGACAATATCTATCAGAGTGTTGAATCTGGATCAGATCGACTCATAAATATAGCCACAATGAAGAAAACAATTTCGAAATGCATCGTTCCCTCTCGCTCTCTCTCACACACAGGGGTAGGCGCTATGCCTGATCGAATTTTTTGACGCCTAGTTCTCAGAGACTATAAGAGCTAGAACCACCAAACTTTCTATCCAAGCTCCTGTGATATCAAACCGAGACGAGTTTGTTTTAAAATTTGGCCACGCCCCCTTCCGCCCCCACAAAAGATGAAAATCTACAATTTTGAAGATACGGGAAAACCAAAAACGCAGAATCATAGAAAATTACTATATCTATCAGAGTATTGAATTTGGATCAGATCGGATCATAAATATAGTCAGAAGGAACAAATGAAATTTCAGTGGCCTCCCAAGCGCAGACTGATTCCCTCTCTCTCTCGCACACAGCCGTGTATGTATATGTAGGAAGTAGATAAAAACATGTAGAAATGGCAGATGTAAAAAATTTATGTTAACCAATATGGAAACATCTAATAGATCAAAATCTCCGAAAAGGTTCGACTTAAATTGTTTTTTTTTGGCTAAAATTTAATATTTTCCTTTTGCGAACATGTAATAAATTACAACAAGCTCACATACATATATACTGACTGAGTACCGGGTATAAAGTAGAGCCGCGGCGCAGACGCGGCTCATAACGTTCCCCCTCGTTCTTATTAATTTAAAGTAACAAGCTGTCAGAGCTCAGCGAACAGGCCCTCAGTCAAAGGTCCCCATTATTTCCCGTTCTTGTGCCCAACTTGGATCATAACATATTTGATCAAATCTGTTCGTCCACTCTCTGTATCCACAATCCGTATCCGTAATCAGCCACCACCAATTCAGCTCGATAAAGCTCCCATCCTTGAGGGAATACATAGTGGTCACATTCTTGTCCGGATATTTGGTGCATCGATAGGGCATATCCTTATTGTTTGGGTGAAGCGTTTTGTCAATGGCGTCAAGTATTTTTTCGGGCTCGACAATCTCGGAAGGACGAACCACACGTAACAACTCATCGGCAGTCATAAGCGGAAGCCGCACCAGCGACACCACCGACGGGATGTCCTCGTTGGGATGGTGCCGACTCCATTTGCATACGGCTTCGAAGATTTTCACTTCGTGGGCTCTGAAGGTGTCCCGTCGCAGGACCTCCTCGAGTGATTGCGTCGAGAGCATTTGGAATGAGTCGTGCTTGACCATTTGCTGTCCATTGTCGTCCATATACGTCAGGAAAGCAAAGGAATGCTTTGCCAACTGAGAAAGATTATATGTGTGACCTATATCCAGGATCATGCACACATTGTTCACGGCCATATTCTCCTGCAGGTGTTTAACTAGGGCCGACTCGACTTCCGGCAAACAATACATATTGGCCAAGACGAGCACGTCGCATACGTCATCCACGTCCATTGTGGATACGGCCAGCTTGCCCGAATACAGATAGCCGAGAATTATCTTGAACGCCTCCAGCGGCACATCCACATCCAGTCGAATCTGGCGTTCCTTTGCCTCGGACATGGCACCGAAGAGCATGGCACGAAAGTATTCACAACGTGCGGCTAGAATTGCGCTGTGCGCTGGCAGGCGCTGGTCGCCCACAAGGAAGGACACGTCCGAGAAGAGCTCGTTCATGCAGAGATCGTCCAAGTCAGCCAAGACGCGATCGCCGAAGATGTGCTCCGGCACATGCTCCGAGCTGCGGAGTTTTAGTAAATATATAAATAAATAAATATAAATAAGTATATAAATAAATAAATAAATATGGGGGGGTGAATAAATATTAAAACTAAGTGGACATAGACGGCTGACGAGCGGGTGTGGACGAAGAATTTTGCCGGACTACATATACATATGAAGGCGGGAGCAAGAATTTGTTGGCCAGGAAATTCCGCGGGGCCGGAATTATTTGCCCAGGAAAATCCCGCGGACTATGACCAGTTGGCCAGGACAATTTCCGCGGGCTGAATATTTTGAGGTCCTATGGAGTTTGCAAATTTTTTTCTTTTAGGGTTTATATTTTTTTTCCCCCTTTTGGAGCAGACTCACTTATTTTCCCTCTTTTGTGTCCCTAGAGGCTGGTTTTATTCCTCCCCGTTGTGTTGCTCGACTCTTCGCCGTATATATTTAATCCGGGTCTCCTGGAATTATATCTTATTTTGATATCACTTCGATTAGTCTGTAACACTCCTAATCGCACTCACGTTATTTAACAAAAAAAATAAAACACCATATAAGGAGCTACCCTTTAGTTGGGGCTATCACCGGAGGTTTCTTTCTTTTCTTCCCTGGCTCTGCTTAGCAGTCCCTTATATTAGATCTGGAACCACCGGTCCCTAGTGTTCGGTGACGATGCTCTCTTTCTTTCGGGGTGTGGGTGTTTTCCCACCGGGACTCTACTGTGGGTGAGACGACTGCCACTCCCGAACCGGAATCCAAGAGCGCGCGGATCTCATGCACTCCAGGATCAACCGACCAGGTGGCGCCACTCCGATGCTCGCTAAACCCTTCTCTTAAATTTTGGCCTTGCCACCCTGTCTGGAAATCATTTCCCCTCCTCACTACAATGGTATTTTTTTTTATCGATATACTTCGAATGCAACAATATGAATGAAATATTTGAATTATATTACTAATTGTTAGTTTAGTCGCGATAGTACTATCGATGGTTGATCGGTATCGGTTTCACCCCTGATTTTATCATCGCGAACTATAAATTTAATTTAAATTTAAAAAATTTAAAAGCGAACAAACTCAAGAAAAAGTTTCGCGCCTTTTAGGTTTTAAATAAAAAAAATGGGGTTTTTATACTCGATACTCGAAGAGTTAGCGATATGTTATTATTTTTATTTGTCGAATATTAATTTAATATTTTAAATTGAACACTCCGAACCCTTGTTATCTGCGTATTATTCTTAGATGCCACTGTTGAAGGGTCCCCAGTAGCCGCCGGCTTTATATCCGCCGCCAAAAGAACTGCTTCCTCCGAGTTTTCTTCCTCCTTTAGTGAATTTGTCTCCTCTTCTATTTCCAAAAGCTCCTCTGCCACGATACCCTACTCCACCTCTACGGCCACCGAATTCTTCACCGCCTCCGCCTGATCCTGCTGGCGGGGGAGCAACTGCATCGAAGCGTAATCTTTTTGCCGGTCCACCACCAACGCCACCGTCAAAGCCGACCTTATCCATTTTGCAGCCATGCCGTGTGTTCCAGTTGGGCATGGGTGGTGCCCACGGATTCACAGCGCATTCCCGACGCCTCTCGCTCTTATGCTGCGAGTTCAGAAGAATGTTGTGGACCTGTAGAGGCGTAGATGCAGTGCCAAACCCTTGCCAGGGACTCATTTCAGGGATTACTTACAGTCAGGGGCATGCGTGTGCCATCTGGCACCACTTTGATATGGTGTGGATTAACCGTCTTGATTACACCGTCTTTGTGGTCCACCAACTCTGGCGCCATCCGTTTAGGGTAAGGCTTCAGCTCCGCCTCCTCCTTCTCCTCCTTAATGAGCGTTTCACCGAAGGCCTCGATGACCTTGAGATGGAAGAGCTGGCGCACCAGAGACAAGGCGCACAACTTGCTGGCCGACTTCTTGTCGATGCCCATCTCCTTGGCCGTCACCGTGCGCTTTAGGGCCGTCACGAAAATCGACAGCTCGGCTATGAATTTCCTAAATTGAGGCAAGCAAAGGCGTTAGGAGGAAACCTGTTCTCTCTATAGACATGGCCAGGCGACTGTCGACTTACCGGCAGGATTGATCACAATAAACCAGCTGTGCGCTACCGAGGACAGCGCCCTCTCAGAGCTTCGGAGCGATGTGGTACTCAATTGAATGCCGTAACCGTAGGCCCCGTGTGCCCGTGCGCATGCTTGCGTTCCAACTCCGCTTTGCACGCGGGTCCGTTGCAATTAATGTCTCGTACCACGTCGCTCGGTCCCTCACGAATGTTTAAGATAGAAATATGTAAGTCAGTTTAGCCAGTTAAGGTTTATCCCTTGGCGAATAAATAAATAAAATCGTACCAATATGTAATTCCCGATTTATATGTATAAAGTAAGAAATATGTAAGTCAGTTTAGCCAGTTAAGGTTTATCCCTTGGCGAATAAATAAATAAAATCGTACCAATATGTAATTCCCGATTTATATGTATAAAGAAAATATTTCTTTAGAATTAGTGTAAAAAGATTATTACCACACTATAAACGAGGCTGTCTTTGGCTGCTGTGCCTCGCAAATATAACGCTTCTTTTTTGCGCAATTTGTATCATTCAATACATTGTAATTTGAGACGGACCGTCTATCGCCTAATACGTCGCAGTGCTCGATTCCACCCTGATTATTTGGTTCTCCCGGATACCAGATGTTCAGTGCCACGGGTTCTCCCGTTGAGAACCAATTATGTCTACCCACATTCGCCAAGTCATTGCCTCCGGTCCAGTACATATTATCGATTTTCTTTTGAAAGAGATATTGATTGATCAAGTCCCATTCTTCCATGGTTTCGAATGCAACCAGGTCGGCATTTATTTTTCGACACGACTCATAGGCTTCAAACCAATTCTTTTCTAGGTTGCTCTCAATGTAATAGTAGCCATAGCCGATTTTGACGAATGGCGCAGGATTTATGTTTAGGAATTCAGGCACTCCTAAAAGAACAATTGTCATAAAAATACACAAAGATTTGTATCCTTGATTTATCCTGACTAGAGAGTATGCTTATATTCTGTGCATTCTACAGTCTTACCGTCTACAACATTGGACGTTATTCTATATCCTCCAGATAGGGAAGGCAAGCCCAATAGGGCCAATACTCCTGTGTATTTCCGATACATTTTGCGCTGACTGTGCGGTAAATCATAGGGACTCACTCTTTTATACCCCTAAATAATCTCAATCGATCCTATCAAGCAATATTATCACAAAGGGCTGTTCATTTTTGATTATTAGCACAGTCAGTACAGATAAATATTTGAAGCATTAAACACTTAAGAACACTTGGGAAATTTTCGATTGCATTTACGTAGACCTACATAGACGCTTTTAGGTTTGGGGTCTCTGTATTCTCCAAAGGAGTGCCAAACATACCAAACATGTATTTCTAGTTCAAGAATATACTGCATTATAAAATACCATTCTTCGATGGTTTCGAATGAAATCAAGTCGGCATTTCTACGTCGCACAGTGGGATATCAGACGCAAAGAGCTTTCAAAAATCAAATTTTCAAGATAATCCGACTCTAGTTTAGGAGATATGAGCATTCAAAGTTGAAAATTATTTCAAAAACTATTTAATTTTTTTTCAGGGTGAATTAAAAGTAAACTACGTTACGTATGATTTTGTTGCTGATGTGTCCTTTTAGGTATATTCATTGTTATCAATACTCAATAAAAAAAATCCCATTTCTGGAGATCGAGGCGCTTGGCTTCTAGATCGATTTAAATGATACTGCCTTGCACAAAAAACAGACAAAAAAGGGCTGTCGCAGGTGCTAAATCCCATCCAAAATCATATTTTATAACATACAGTCAGCACAACATTTATTCGGACACTCTGTACTATTCAGTTTACCTGCTTATATCTTGGAACTTTCGCAATTTTAGCTACTTTTTTTTAACACATCATGGAAACAGTTATTTTCTAAGGATATAAGTAACAAAAAAATTTAACTTTTATTATTTCCAACAAAAATATTCAAATGAAAGCGAAAAAAGTACCTAAAATGCGGCACAAAAATTATTCGTACAATTTTCGTTTATTCTCTTCTACATCTGAAAACAACGGTAATTGGCGATTCTTCTTTGCGATTTTCTTATAATTACTTCGGATCGGGCATCTGAGTGCGTTTTTTTTATTTTGTTTGTTAGTTTCATTGAGTTTCTTGCTACGAATGGACAAAATGGGACGAGGTCAAGATATATTACTAGATTTGCAAAAATCCATACTAAAATTACATTTGGAAAATCGTAGTTTTCGTGAAATCGGTAGAATCATTGACAAAGCATCTTCCACAATTCATAGTGTGATAAAAAAATACTTAAACACAGGAGAATTAGCGGCAAATCACGGGAAAGCTGGAAGGCCTAAGATACTGACACCTCGCGAAGAACGTAAAGTTGTGTCTACAGTCTTGCAAAATCCTAGAACAACATCTACAATAATTCGCAAGAATATAGAGGAAGCGACAAACCAAATTCGAAACTACCTTCTCAAGGCTGGTTTACATGGAAGAGTTGCTCGTCGAAAACCTTATATTTCTGCCATCAACAAAAAGAAGCAATTGGAGTTCGCAAAACTGAATGTCAACAAGCCGGATTCGTTTTGGGAGAAAGTACTTTTTAGTGACGAATCCAAATTTAACATATTCGGACACGATGGCCCCTCTAAAGTATGGAGGAAAGCAAATGAAACCTTAAACAAGACAAACTTGATCCCTAACGTTAAACATGGTGGTGGAAATATAATGGTTTGGGGGTGTGTAGCTGCCGGTGGAGTCGGTAAAATGGTCTTTATAGACGATAAAATGAATAAGGAAATGTATAAAAATATTTTAAGCCAAAATTTGATTCCTAGTGCGACCAAACTTGGGCTTGATCCCAAGGTTTTCTTGTTTGAACAAGATAATGACCCTAAACATACATCATATTTGGTTCAAGAGTGGCTTTTATATCACTGCAAGCAGCTAAAAACACCTCCTCAATCACCGGACTTGAATCCTATAGAGCATGTTTGTGATATACTTGAAAAAAGGATAAGGAAGCACAGTATTTCATCAAAGGTGTCCTTGAATACGGCATTGCTAGCTGAATGGGACAAAATAGGCGCTAATGAAACAAACAATTTAATTAAAAGTATGGGTCGACGTTTAAAAGCTGTCATCGATGCTAAGGGAGGCCCACTAAGTATTAAACGACTTAAAAACTTAAAAAAAGTAAGATTTTTTTCAATATTTTATGAAGTGTACGAATAATTTTTGTGCGAAAAAAAGTTCCTTTTTTATTTAATTGAAGAATTTATGTAATGTTTAAGCTGAAATAGCATAATTTGATGCCTAAAATATATGTTAAGAATGTTGATCTTCGATATGAATTATTTAATTTTATTTTACCTTATGATTCTTTTACGTTATTAATGAATAAAGTTGAAAAACAAGGGTGTCCGAATAAATTTTGTGCTGACTGTATGTATATTTTTCATATATTAGACATGGGAGATACCAAAATAAATAAGCAAACGAATATTCTTTATTAAATTAAGTTAATAAGATAAATCTTCCAATTTCAGATAATTTTAGATAATTCTTCAAAAAAAAAAAAATGAAACAAGATTTGATTAAAAAATATTTTTTTTGTAATATAAAAAAAAAATATTTTTGATATAAACTTAAGTTTAAAATTATATTTTAATTTCGAAAGTTACCATTAAACCTTCTGTATTGATCAAAAAAAAAATATAGGCAAATATACACCGGAACAAACTTAAACTTTGACAATGTGTTGTTTGGGTCAAAATCATTTGAAAGAATTACAGCACAAGTCCTAAGCGAATTTTGTAATGTTTATACATTAAAGATTACCTAGAGACAGATACGTTTTCCCCAAGGAAGCATTAAAAAAGCTTTGAGAAGCATTTCCTTTTGAAGTTTGCTAAGAATTCTTAGCATACTTTATTTGATGCTACTGTCCAAAACTATATAGACTTTCTCTGCAAGTTGCTTTCATAATCATTTGAACTACCCATCAAATATTTTAGGCCCGCACCACTCTGCCAAAGACAATATATGTAAATAGTAAGATGCCGAACGCCCATACACATATCGTGAGCAGAGAAGAGAGAGAATGAGTTTGCATGTGTGAGTACACACAGAGCTGCAAGCACTTATGTGTGCGTATTTGTGCCGAGCTGCCGAATTTTGACGAGACGTAAACAAGACAGAAATGTATTTTCTGGGAGTTGGGGTGGGGGGAAAAAAATTCGTTGGCGATTGACATTTGGATAATAAAATTGCATTATTCATTTAAATAGTAATAATAATAAAATTCTTTAATATACGATTACTATGGTTTTTAAATGATCCAGTAAAATATTGATATGATAATAGACAATACAATTTTTGGTTATATCCAACCTGTTCAATCGCAAAATCAACCCCTATACCGCAATTCGCAGAAATTTTATCAAATTGTCTTGTCTTCTTTGCACAAGTTTACGTACAAACGCACATACATGCACGCATAAGAACTTCAAAATTAATTGCATATAAAGTCGACCCACAAATACCCAACAGACATTTAATCGAATGTGAAGTCATTTATGACATAGATTATGTATTTTTACATAAGTACATTCCTTCATTATATTCGTTTATAGTACATTAAACAAAATAAGCATATAAGGGATATACAATATATTACTTTTTTTTTTATTATGAGCAAGCGTCTTCAAATAGTGTCATAGTCCCCAATGAATTCTAAAGTATTGGGTATTTCGTTGAGCGCGGCGCGCCGCGGCATCGTCAAAAACCAATACAAACAAGCAGACCTAACATGTGTGCACACGTACAGTTAAATCTCAGCCTCATGTATAGGGCGAGAGAGCGGTACTCTCTCTTTCTCTCTGACTATCTGTCTCTCTCTATTTGAATCAATTCCACAATGAATTCCACCGAGCCAAAATCGACCTCAAAAATTTTGTATGGCGAGATTTATCTTACTATTTATATTGTCTTTGTTCCCGATCTGTTTCGGCCAAGCCGGTAGCATGGTGAAATTACTAAATAACGTCCCCGAAAGAGAGCACGTGTGGTGGATACGTCACCTTATATATAATTTCACCATGCGCTGCCCTCAGCCTCTGCCGCGACCCGACGTTTTTGTCGCGTGCCGTTCATTTCGGTCGCTCGCGCTCTCTTCTGCTCGGCTTCTGGTGTTCCTAGTACTGCTGTTCCCAGTACTGCTTTTCCCTGATGCCGGTCTCTGCTGCTCTCCTTCCTTCTTGTTCATGCGTCGGTCTCTGCTCTCTGCCAGTGATGCTCATGTCCGTGACTCATGAAATTTCACGCTGCTACCAGCTCAACTGGAAAAACAACTAGACGCATACATATATCTCTCTCGCTCCGACTGCATGCTTTTTGCATAGGGCTGTCTATATTTTTGCAGCTAGACTAGCTTCAAAGTGTAAAGCGCAAGGAGAGAGGTTATCAGAATATCAGAGTCAATATAAGTAGATTCGAAAAAAAAAACGCTAAAAGTGGCTAAGTCCGAAAAAAAGGCTAAAAATTAAGCTTAAACAATTTTTGTGGTTAGTTCTTTAGTGGCGTTATATCCAAATGCTGAAGGTATTTAGGAATTTTTTTATTTATATTGGATAATTCGTGTATTATTATATAACATAACACAAGTAATAACTTACGATAAAATTATTTATTGCCACATCGGCGGCAATGAACGACAAGCCGATGGGGGAGTCTGCGAGCGACAGTCCATGGAAGCAGAACGCACCCTCTGTGCCAGTATTGCAATTTTAAATATATGCTAAACGGCTTTGCAAATGGTGCACTTAAATAAATGCTAGATCTAGCCTGAAATATGCTAAGATGGCAGCACTGCGGCAGAAGCAAACACATACAAATAATCACACACTCGACAGCCGACATATCTCTCTCCCTCTCGTAAAGTAAAATTCGGGCGGCGCGACTGCGCTGTCTCGAACTCATTTTTGCAAATGGCGACGCTGCCGATTTCTATAAAAAGGCGAGCGCAGCCGAAACCAGGCGTCACTTCATTTTCACTTGGTTTCATTCGCTTCTGATTTACCCTGGCTCTTTGCCGTACTTTGCAGTAAATACAATACAATTTTGATCAATTGATGTGTGTTTTTTGCCAAAGGTCTGGCATTTTGCCAGCACATGCGTCTGCCAGTAGGCAGAGTGGCAGTGCACCGACAACAAGTGCGACAAGCGCTGCTCGGCATTTGGGATCCGCACCGTCCAGAATCAGAAGTGTTTCCGCTACACCCACCATTCCCTTCTGCTCCCATGTGCATTGATAACTATGTAGGGAGCAAACACCATGTGCACCCTGTTGGTTCGGTGGAATTGCAATATACCGCATTTATATGAGTCGTTAAGATTTTAGATAATATCGATGAATTTGGTCAATTGTCAACTTCGAAAATTGTTATTTCGTTTTGCTAGATCAAAAACTTATTTTTTATCTTATCTTATCTTATCTTATTATCTTATCTTATTTGTTTACGATGTCCGTCATCTGTCAACCAATTCACATTATAACTCTGTAAATAAACGAATGTTTTTTTAACACTGGCGGGGCAAGTGTTGGTGAAGCCAGAGGTTGCTCCACCGGGACCACGGCGCATTTTGGTCTGACGGAGTAAAATTATAGTTTGTGTTGCCCCGCATCATTACCGACCTCCCCGATGTCCTCCGCGCGGTAATTGGGTTTGAGTAAAGCCGCAGGATCGCGGGAGTGCAAAGTCGGCCTCCGCGAGCACGACGGCTGCTGATCGACCGATGCGGTTCAGTAACGCTGAGGTTCTGTCGCCCACTGCGAATTTATTTGACTCACCTGATTACTAGTTCGCTGCGGTTCTGTTTCCCGCTGTCAGTAGCTCCATTGGCATTTATTATTTAAACTACCTTTTTTTTTTCACTGAAATAAATAACAGAAATAATACAAATATTGACATGCAGCCGGTGCACTGGATGGTGCATACAGCCTGGGCACTGAAACAGCACCGCACAACGGGCATGAGTTGGATGCCACTTCTCCTCCTCCTCCGTCCATATTATTCATCGTCATTATGCATATATCCCTCCTCTCCAAATATTTTTTAAATGTGTTTGTGGATCTTCAGAAAGGGTACACATTTATTTTGAATTTCCTCATTTTACCATTTCCAAACTTTAGTTGGAAGGTTTATTTTATTTTGTCTTCTAATACGCCTGTTGCATGTACTCATCTCCGCATATGTGGTTTCGACCAATCGCCACCGTGCTGCAAAAGCTGCACTGTGGACATGTGTGCTGCCGAGCCTTGTAGCCTGGAGGAGGAGCTTTCCATCCTCGTGGTGCCCTGTACGTATAGCTGCCATCCTCGCTTTGGGTAACACACTCTCCAAGCATCCGGTTATCGGGAACTGGGAGTGGTCCATTGCGATCTGCATACTTAAAGACAAAGTTTTGCTTCAGATGCAGCAAATACGTCCTTTTCCCCATTCCAAGACGCATTGCTTCACTCATGATCATAATCTGATTTTTTTCACTCTTCTCCTTCCTTCGCAGTGATTTCTTATGGATACTATGAGGAGCACGGGGAGCATCATCATCAGCAGTTGGAGCGTCTTCTTCCAAAACTGTACTGACTAGCTCATCGAAGTTAACAATCTCAGACGGCGTGAACTTGTGCAGCGTTTTCGGCATAGTTACACCTTTTGAACGCCACACAGCCCGGTGCGAGGTCGATGGCTGGTCATCAGCTAACTCAGATGGCGTTCGTATGCCCGATGGAGTTAGCTGAGATGGCGTTGACGACTGCCCTGTAGAAGGTTGCTCATCAGCAAGCTCATCTTCTACAGTTCCCTCTGCGGTACTTATCTGGCTTATTGGCTGCGGTTCAACCGCCCGCTGCCATTCAGCCGCCCGCAGAGGACTTGCAGTCGTCTGCCATTCAGCCGACCGCTGAGGACTTGCAGTCCTTTGCGATTCGACCACCCGCTGCGGATCAGCCGACCGCTGAGGACTTGCAGTCCTTTGCGATTCGACCAATCGCTGCGGTTCGACCACCCGTTGCGGATCAGCCGAACGCTGAGGACTTGCAGTCCTTTGCGATTCGACCAATCGCTGCGGATGCGGCGAGTATGCTTCCGCAACCAAGCACATGTCCAGATGGGCTTCTGCCACATCTACGCCAGTCTTGAGAAGCTTTGCTTCGGGTGATTCTGCACCATACGCAAGTACAACTGCGTTGTACCGCAGTTTCACCACACGCAGCTTGGCCCTCGCGACATCGGAAGGCTCTATTTGCACTTGCGAATATTGAAAAAAGGAATCCATTTAACAAAAAAATTCTACAAATAATAAATAATAAAGATATAATAATAATAATGCCCATCACCTCGGCCATCACGAATACTCTACAGATATTAAATATAAAATGGAAGACTTACCAAGTATATTAATATATATTAATTATTAAAATGCACTTTTTGCACTTGCACTTCCACTTGAACTTTTTTTTTAACAAACCATGAACCATTAACCAACCCTTAACCAACCCTAAAAGTGAAGTGAAGTGAACCACTTTTGACATTTCGTATTTGCAGGGAAAAGTAAAATAAAAGTGAAATAAAATTTCTTGTTAAATATAAAATGGGTGAGTATTTCTTAATGCGGTGGATCGTCGTTGCTCGCGAAAGGAAACTGACCTACAACAATTTCGATGCTTCTGGCCTTATCTTCGGCATTTCTCCTAAAAAAACCTAACCATATAAACAATTTTTTTTTTCAATTACAGCTACACTTCAAAGCATCGCAAAAATTTTCAAGACATATTCAATTTTCCGCGAGTATGAACCTGCCCATATAGACAGAAGGCCGGAGCCCGGGTCTCCCGCCATACAAGACGGCGGCAGCGACCCACCCCGTACGAACCAGAAGCCCGCACGGAGCGGCAGGAACCTACGGGGTGCGAGACGTAAGCCCGCGAGGAGTACGTAGGATGACGGCAGCGACCCGCCCCCGTGCGAACCAGAGGCCCGCATGAAGCGGCAGGGACCCACGGGGGCGCGAGACATAAGCCCGCGGGGAGCAACGGCCACAAGCTCCCTTATGCACTCCCGCATAAGCGGGTGTCTTTCTGATGAACAACAACAAAATCGCCAACATGCCACAACAGTGAACAAAACCCAAAAAGGCCCTTTTCAGGGCCACCAAATTTTCTCACAAAGAAATTACATTTTCAATATAAAATAAAAATAATAAATATAAATAAACATTTCATTCTTATTTAGTTTTTTTATTTTCATATACATCGATGACAATGGCGACTTGTCTCGTCACTTCTCCTTGTTGTCTCGGCTACGATGGCGACTTGTCTCGTCAGCCCGGCGAATGTTTTGGCGGCGAGGACGACGTCTCCTTCCTCGTGGTTGGGCTGCTGCTGCTGGTGCCGGGCATAACTTCGGGACCATCGCCGCCAAAGCATTCGCACATGCCCCCATCGCCTTCAGCAACTCAGAAGGTGGAGCAGGTGTACGAACCTGGAATTAAAAAAAAAAAACAGTAAGTGGACAAATTTGGATATTAAAGATTACTAAATCTTACCTTTCGCTGCTGCTTCTTCTCCTGCTTCTTCTCCTCTTTGGGCTTCTCCTTTGGCCCCTGCTTCTGCGCCTGCTTCTGCGCCTGCTGCTAAGAAATAAACAAACAACGGACAATATATTATGCTGGATAAGTGCACAGTAATGCAAACAGAAATCTTACCTTTCCTTTCTTCTCCCGCTGCGCCTCTCGCCGCTTCTGCCGCCGCTTCTGCCCCGGCTGCTTCTTCTCCTGCTCCACCTCTTTGGGCTTCTCCACTGGCCCCTTCTTCTGCTCCTGCTGCTAAGAAATATTAATTAATTAATAATGCATAATAATACCTTTATATTCTTACCTTTTCTTTTTTCAGGGCCCGTTCTTGGGCCCATTGCGCCCGCACTTTCTGGCGGCGACGCTCCCGCTGCGCCTCTCGCCGCTTCTGCCCCGGCTGCTCCACCTGCAGCTTCTCCACCTCTTTGGGCTTCTCCACTGGCCCCTTCTTCTGCTCCTGCTGCTAAGAAATGGACAAACATTAATCAATGAATAATGCAAACAGAAATCTTACCTTTTCTTTTTTTAGGGCCCGTTCTTCCGCCCACTGCGCCCGCACTTTCTGGCGGCGACGCTCTCGCTGCTGCTTCTTCCACTGCTGCTTCTTCTCCTGCTTCTCATCTTGCACTTGGTCAGACATCTTTAATTAATCTGTAAATAAAGAAATATATTGAAAATATATATCAAAAATGATCAATGAAACATATTACTTACTTTTCCTCTTCCTGTTGTTCGTTGAACTTTTGATTTTATTCGCTGGTCGCCATGTTTTTTTTCATATGGACATATGTTCATCATAATATACGGTCAGTCTCCTCAAAATATGCCATCATCAGAAATCATATTCATCGGTTTTCATATTCCGTTCAATATTACTACCTAGCTATGTCTTTTAGCCCATAACTTATTATTTTACCGAAATGGTGGATCAATTTTCTACAGATTGACATATTTGTAGTACTATCTTTTATTTGATTGCGGTCAAAAATTAGATTTTACAATGTATTGAATTACAATGTATTGAATGGTACAAATTGCGCAAAAAAGAAGCGTTATATTTGCGAGGCACAGCAGCCAAAGACAGCCTCGTTTATAGTGTGGTCTTTCTCGATTGTGGTCAAAAACTCCAGTTTCATCAATGGCACAAAGATTTCCTTGTACTGTTTAACGGTCTCGAATTCGTGGCCTATGGGCTTCAGGAAATCTGAATCGGCCACGGCGTCCACGTCTCTCGGCATACGTGCTGAAGAATAGCAGCTTAGTATCATTTTTTCCGTGCACTCCGTGCATTCCGCGATGGCCTCTTCCTGCCGTATTCCCAGTTTCGAAGTATTTGATCTGAACCTGGTCGTTGAATCGCACTCGTTTCGACTTTTTCTGGAGCCTCAACTTCTCCTCCATTAGTGTTGGGTAAACATCGTTCAATTTACTGAATAAGTTCGTTCGTTCTTTTTTATTCTGTGAACTAAGTCGTTCTTTCAGTTCGTTCTTTCTTGTTCATCTTAATCGTTCTTTTTTGTTCATCGTTCGTTTTCGTTCTTTCTTTTTTGTTCATCGTTCTTTTTTGTTCATCGTTCTTTTTTGTTCATCGTTCGTTTTCGTTCGTTCTTTTTCGTTCATTGATTTATTTGTTCTCAGTTCAATTTTGAAGTCTAATTTCTATTCTTAAGATTATAGATAAATAATGTACTAGAATTTATTGCTCTTTTAAGTTGCGAAATTTTTTTTAATTTGTACTTGGTACTTCATATCGTCGAGGCACAGCCAACGGTTTCAACTCCGGCCAAGAAGGCCAAAGGAAAACTCTATGACATGCCAGAGAAGCTAAAGGAGGGCACCGTTCTCCAAGACCTGGCCATGTCAATGGGCAGAAGCGTCGTTTTGTGATGCCGGGCTACGACAGCGATATATCAAAGTTCTTCAAGGAGAACGACAAGCGACTGCCCGAGGGCACTGTCTATCGCCTGGCCATACAAATGCTGGATGCTTCCCAGTTTATGCACAGCATGGCCATGTTCATGCAGATCTGAAGGCAGCAAACATCCTGTTGGGCCTGGGCAAGGCTGTGGACCTTGTGGACTTTGGGCTGTCCTCAAATTTTGTCACCAGCGAGTTTAAGCCGGATGGCTGGCTTTTCTTTTCGTTTGGGTGAAGGCCCCACCGTAGTGGTGGGAAATCTTCATCGCCCGCCCTCAAGGGCGTATCCAGGATTTCCCGAATTGGTTCCCGTAAGTTATCGTTTTTCTTAAGCTGCGATGCCATCGGTTCGATTACAAACCAATACAAATCTCACAATATCACTGAATGCTGTTTTCAAAGGGTCTTTATTGTTTGTCTCATTCTCTCAATTCAAATACTACAACTAGAGCAAAACACATAAATTAAATAACTGTTATAAGTAAGGAATATTTTAATATTGTGCCTTTCAGGCATGTTCCGCAGTCCTCCCACAGCATCTGGAGAGCTAACAATCGCATTTCTGAATGGAATTCGTAAGAATTCGCTCGGGTGCTGGTAGAGGTGGAGATGGAGGTGGAGTGGGCTACCTGCGCTCTGTTTCTCCGTAACATTTCCTCTCCGCTTTCGTGCGAACCCTTTTGACAGCGGGTTCCGCATGGCCGGGATTCATTTCCGTGTCTTTCTTGCGCTTGGTGACACTCGGTGGAAGGGGAGCGGCACCACACGGCTCAATTCCGGAAAAAGTCCCACCAGCTGGGTGAATATCCAGTCTTGGGACAGACGGCCACAAAGAGCCTTATAGCAGAGGATCTGTGCGGTCATGCGACTATATTCCTCGTAGGTGAAATAGTTGGAGCAGTGACTGCAGGGCCGGCACGGCGACATCAGCTGCTTGGAGCCTCTGACGCACAGCCGGCACACATAGTGCTGGCAGTGCTTTCCTTTCGGTGCATAGGGATCATCCAGCAGTTGGCAGCACACCACACATGTCAGCAACTGGCGCAGCTCTCCGATTCCAGAACTCAGCGCATCCAAGTGCTGCTTGGAGCCGAGCCGAGCCGAGTGTAAGGCCGCAATGCACCTTTCAATTACATTGAAGTTGGCCGCTTCTGCCGCCATTGTATAATTGGACCGGACCTCACACGATGCTGGAAAAACTACACGATGCTATGCAGAACTAGTGATGCAAATAAAACTCAGAAATTACAAACGAATATTTATCTCACGCTCTCACTGCATTTTTTACGCGATGGTCCTATCGCTATAACAGATTGGGCATCACTGAAAGTTACGTGACGTCATTTTTTTGTGCGTGAAGTTGGCGTTGGCGTGAAGTTGACTCTTCTCCTTCCTTCGCAGTGATTTCTTATGGATACTATGAGGAGCACGGGGAGCAGCACCACGAGGAGCACTGGGAGCAGTCCGCGAGTATGAACCTGCCCATATAGACAGAAGGCCGGAGCCCGGGGCTCCCGCCATACAAGACGGCGGCAGCGACCCACCCCGTACGAACCAGAAGCCCGCACGGAGCGGCAGGAACCTACGGGGTGCGAGACGTAAGCCCGCGAGGAGTACGTAGGATGACGGCAGCGACCCGCCCCCGTGCGAACCAGAGGCCCGCATGAAGCGGCAGGGACCCACGGGGGCGCGAGACATAAGCCCGCGGGGAGCAACGGCCACAAGCTCCCTTATGCACTCCCGCATAAGCGGGTGTCTTTCTGATGAACAACAACAAAATCGCCAACATGCCACAACAGTGAACAAAACCCAAAAAGGCCCTTTTCAGGGCCACCAAATTTTCAATATAAAATAAAAATAATAAATATAAATAAACATTTCATTCTTATTTAGTTTTTTTATTTTCATATACATCGATGACAATGGCGACTTGTCTCGTCACTTCTCCTTGTTGTCTCGGCTACGATGGCGACTTGTCTCGTCAGCCCGGCGAATGTTTTGGCGGCGAGGACGACGTCTCCTTCCTCGTGGTTGGGCTGCTGCTGCTGGTGCCGGGCATAACTTCGGGACCATCGCCGCCAAAGCATTCGCACATGCCCCCATCGCCTTCAGCAACTCAGAAGGTGGAGCAGGTGTACGAACCTGGAATTAAAAAAAAAAAACAGTAAGTGGACAAATTTGGATATTAAAGATTACTAAATCTTACCTTTCGCTGCTGCTTCTTCTCCTGCTTCTTCTCCTCTTTGGGCTTCTCCTTTGGCCCCTGCTTCTGCGCCTGCTTCTGCGCCTGCTGCTAAGAAATAAACAAACAATGGACAAATTATTATGCTGGATAAGTGCACAGTAATGCAAACAGAAATCTTACCTTTCCTTTCTTCTCCCGCTGCGCCTCTCGCCGCTTCTGCCGCCGCTTCTGCCCCGGCCAATAAGCCACATAAATACCGCAGAGGGAACTGTAGAAGATGAGCTTGCTCCTGAGCAACCTTCTACAGGGCAGTCGTCAACGCCATCTCAGCTAACTCCATCGGGCATACGAACGCCATCTGAGTTAGCTGATGACCAGCCATCGACCTCGCACCGGACTGTGTGGCGTTCAAAAGGTGTAACTATGCCGAAAACGCTGCACAAGTTCACGCCGTCTGAGAGTGTTGACTTCGATGAGCTAGTCAGTACAGTTTTGGAAGAAGACGCTCCAACTGCTGATGATGATGCTCCACGTGCTCCTCGTCGTACTCCTCCCCGTGCTCCTCGTGGTGCTGCTCCCCGTGCTCCTCATAGTCAAAACCATAAGAGATCACTGAAAAGAAAGAAAGATAGTGAAAAAAATCAAATGGTGATCATGAGAGAAGCAATGCGTCTCGGAATGAGCAAAAGGACGTATTTGCTGCATCTGAAGCATAACTTTGTCTTTAAGTATGCAGATCCAATGGACCACTCCCAGTTCCCGATAACCGGATGCTTGGAGAGTGTGTTACCCAAAGCGAGGATGGCAGCTATACGTACCGGGCACCACGAGGATGGAAAGCTCCTCCAGGCTACAAGGCTCGGCAGGAAGATTTCCGCAATTGCACGTATTGTGGTTCTCGGAATGCCATGAAGTACCTCCACGAGTTGGAGTGCAAAGCAATTCCGAAGAAGCACACATGTCCACTTGCAGTCCTTTGCGATTCGACCACCCGCTGCGGATCAGCCGACCGCTGAGGACTTGCAGTCCTTTGCGATTCGACCAATCGCTGCGGTTCGACCACCCGCTGCGGATTAGCCGACCGCTGAGGACTTGCAGTCCTTTGCGATTCGACCAATCGCTGCGATTCGACCAATCGCTGCGGTTCGACCACCCGCTGCACCCGCTGCGGATCAGCCGACCGCTGAGGACTTGCAGTCCTTTGCGATTCGACCAATCGCTGCGGATTCGGCGAGTATGCTTCCGCAACCAAGCACATGTCTAGATGTGCTTCTGCCACATCTACGCCAGCCTGGAGAAGCTTTGCTGCGGGTGATTCTGCACCATACGCAAGTACAACTGCGTTGTACCGCAGTTTCACCACACGCAGCTTGGCCCTCGCGACTTCGGACGGCTCCGCTTGTACTTGGGAATATTCAAATAGGGATTCCATTATGATCAAAATTCTACAAATAATAAATAAATTCTATAAATAATAATCACCTAAATTTAACATGTTTAAAAAATAACGATATAAGCCATGTTTTTTTTCTTATTAATTTAAAGTAACAAGCTGTCAGAGCTCAGCGAACAGGCCCTCAGTCAAAGGTCCCCATTATTTCCCGTTCTTGTGCCCAACTTGGATCATAACATATTTGATCAAATCTGTTCGTCCACTCTCTGTATCCACAATCCGTATCCGTAATCAGCCACCACCAATTCAGCTCGATAAAGCTCCCATCCTTGAGGGAATACATAGTGGTCACATTCTTGTCCGGATATTTGGTGCATCGATAGGGCATATCCTTATTGTTTGGGTGAAGCGTTTTGTCAATGGCGTCAAGTATTTTTTCGGGCTCGACAATCTCGGAAGGACGAACCACACGTAACAACTCATCGGCAGTCATAAGCGGAAGCCGCACCAGCGACACCACCGACGGGATGTCCTCGTTGGGATGGTGCCGACTCCATTTGCATACGGCTTCGAAGATTTTCACTTCGTGGGCTCTGAAGGTGTCCCGTCGCAGGACCTCCTCGAGTGATTGCGTCGAGAGCATTTGGAATGAGTCGTGCTTGACCATTTGCTGTCCATTGTCGTCCATATACGTCAGGAAAGCAAAGGAATGCTTTGCCAACTGAGAAAGATTATATGTGTGACCTATATCCAGGATCATGCACACATTGTTCACGGCCATATTCTCCTGCAGGTGTTTAACTAGGGCCGACTCGACTTCCGGCAAACAATACATATTGGCCAAGACGAGCACGTCGCATACGTCATCCACGTCCATTGTGGATACGGCCAGCTTGCCCGAATACAGATAGCCGAGAATTATCTTGAACGCCTCCAGCGGCACATCCACATCCAGTCGAATCTGGCGTTCCTTTGCCTCGGACATGGCACCGAAGAGCATGGCACGAAAGTATTCACAACGTGCGGCTAGAATTGCGCTGTGCGCTGGCAGGCGCTGGTCGCCCACAAGGAAGGACACGTCCGAGAAGAGCTCGTTCATGCAGAGATCGTCCAAGTCAGCCAAGACGCGATCGCCGAAGATGTGCTCCGGCACATGCTCCGAGCTGCGGAGTTTTAGTAAATATATAAATAAATAAATATAAATAAGTATATAAATAAATAAATAAATATGGGGGGGTGAATAAATATTAAAACTAAGTGGACATAGACGGCTGACGAGCGGGTGTGGACGAAGAATTTTGCCGGACTACATATACATATGAAGGCGGGAGCAAGAATTTGTTGGCCAGGAAATTCCGCGGGGCCGGAATTATTTGCCCAGGAAAATCCCGCGGACTATGACCAGTTGGCCAGGACAATTTCCGCGGGCTGAATATTTTGAGGTCCTATGGAGTTTGCAAATTTTTTTCTTTTAGGGTTTATATTTTTTTTCCCCCTTTTGGAGCAGACTCACTTATTTTCCCTCTTTTGTGTCCCTAGAGGCTGGTTTTATTCCTCCCCGTTGTGTTGCTCGACTCTTCGCCGTATATATTTAATCCGGGTCTCCTGGAATTATATCTTATTTTGATATCACTTCGATTAGTCTGTAACACTCCTAATCGCACTCACGTTATTTAACAAAAAAAATAAAACACCATATAAGGAGCTACCCTTTAGTTGGGGCTATCACCGGAGGTTTCTTTCTTTTCTTCCCTGGCTCTGCTTAGCAGTCCCTTATATTAGATCTGGAACCACCGGTCCCTAGTGTTCGGTGACGATGCTCTCTTTCTTTCGGGGTGTGGGTGTTTTCCCACCGGGACTCTACTGTGGGTGAGACGACTGCCACTCCCGAACCGGAATCCAAGAGCGCGCGGATCTCATGCACTCCAGGATCAACCGACCAGGTGGCGCCACTCCGATGCTCGCTAAACCCTTCTCTTAAATTTTGGCCTTGCTACCCTGTCTGGAAATCATTTCCCCTCCTCACTACAATGGTATTTTTTTTTATCGATATACTTCGAATGCAACAATATGAATGAAATATTTGAATTATATTACTAATTGTTAGTTTAGTCGCGATAGTACTATCGATGGTTGATCGGTATCGGTTTCACCCCTGATTTTATCATCGCGAACTATAAATTTAATTTAAATTTAAAAAATTTAAAAGCGAACAAACTCAAGAAAAAGTTTCGCGCCTTTTAGGTTTTAAATAAAAAAAATGGGGTTTTTATACTCGATACTCGAAGAGTTAGCGATATGTTATTATTTTTATTTGTCGAATATTAATTTAATATTTTAAATTGAACACTCCGAACCCTTGTTATCTGCGTATTATTCTTAGATGCCACTGTTGAAGGGTCCCCAGTAGCCGCCGGCTTTATATCCGCCGCCAAAAGAACTGCTTCCTCCGAGTTTTCTTCCTCCTTTAGTGAATTTGTCTCCTCTTCTATTTCCAAAAGCTCCTCTGCCACGATACCCTACTCCACCTCTACGGCCACCGAATTCTTCACCGCCTCCGCCTGATCCTGCTGGCGGGGGAGCAACTGCATCGAAGCGTAATCTTTTTGCCGGTCCACCACCAACGCCACCGTCAAAGCCGACCTTATCCATTTTGCAGCCATGCCGTGTGTTCCAGTTGGGCATGGGTGGTGCCCACGGATTCACAGCGCATTCCCGACGCCTCTCGCTCTTATGCTGCGAGTTCAGAAGAATGTTGTGGACCTGTAGAGGCGTAGATGCAGTGCCAAACCCTTGCCAGGGACTCATTTCAGGGATTACTTACAGTCAGGGGCATGCGTGTGCCATCTGGCACCACTTTGATATGGTGTGGATTAACCGTCTTGATTACACCGTCTTTGTGGTCCACCAACTCTGGCGCCATCCGTTTAGGGTAAGGCTTCAGCTCCGCCTCCTCCTTCTCCTCCTTAATGAGCGTTTCACCGAAGGCCTCGATGACCTTGAGATGGAAGAGCTGGCGCACCAGAGACAAGGCGCACAACTTGCTGGCCGACTTCTTGTCGATGCCCATCTCCTTGGCCGTCACCGTGCGCTTTAGGGCCGTCACGAAAATCGACAGCTCGGCTATGAATTTCCTAAATTGAGGCAAGCAAAGGCGTTAGGAGGAAACCTGTTCTCTCTATAGACATGGCCAGGCGACTGGCGACTGTCGACTTACCGGCAGGATTGATCACAATAAACCAGCTGTGCGCTACCGAGGACAGCGCCCTCTCAGAGCTTCGGAGCGATGTGGTACTCAATTGAATGCCGTAACCGTAGGCCCCGTGTGCCCGTGCGCATGCTTGCGTTCCAACTCCGCTTTGCACGCGGGTCCGTTGCAATTAATGTCTCGTACCACGTCGCTCGGTCCCTCACGAATGTTTAAGATAGAAATATGTAAGTCAGTTTAGCCAGTTAAGGTTTATCCCTTGCCGAATAAATAAATAAAATCGTACCAATATGTAATTCCCGATTTATATGTATAAAGTAAGAAATATGTAAGTCAGTTTAGCCAGTTAAGGTTTATCCCTTGGCGAATAAATAAATAAAATCGTACCAATATGTAATTCCCGATTTATATGTATAAAGAAAATATTTCTTTAGAATTAGTGTAAAAAGATTATTACCACACTATAAACGAGGCTGTCTTTGGCTGCTGTGCCTCGCAAATATAACGCTTCTTTTTTGCGCAATTTGTATCATTCAATACATTGTAATTTGAGACGGACCGTCTATCGCCTAATACGTCGCAGTGCTCGATTCCACCCTGATTATTTGGTTCTCCCGGATACCAGATGTTCAGTGCCACGGGTTCTCCCGTTGAGAACCAATTATGTCTACCCACATTCGCCAAGTCATTGCCTCCGGTCCAGTACATATTATCGATTTTCTTTTGAAAGAGATATTGATTGATCAAGTCCCATTCTTCCATGGTTTCGAATGCAACCAGGTCGGCATTTATTTTTCGACACGACTCATAGGCTTCAAACCAATTCTTTTCTAGGTTGCTCTCAATGTAATAGTAGCCATAGCCGATTTTGACGAATGGCGCAGGATTTATGTTTAGGAATTCAGGCACTCCTAAAAGAACAATTGTCATAAAAATACACAAAGATTTGTATCCTTGATTTATCCTGACTAGAGAGTATGCTTATATTCTGTGCATTCTACAGTCTTACCGTCTACAACATTGGACGTTATTCTATATCCTCCAGATAGGGAAGGCAAGCCCAATAGGGCCAATACTCCTGTGTATTTCCGATACATTTTGCGCTGACTGTGCGGTAAATCATAGGGACTCACTCTTTTATACCCCTAAATAATCTCAATCGATCCTATCAAGCAATATTATCACAAAGGGCTGTTCATTTTTGATTATTAGCACAGTCAGTACAGATAAATATTTGAAGCATTAAACACTTAAGAACACTTGGGAAATTTTCGATTGCATTTACGTAGACCTACATAGACGCTTTTAGGTTTGGGGTCTCTGTATTCTCCAAAGGAGTGCCAAACATACCAAACATGTATTTCTAGTTCAAGAATATACTGCATTATAAAATACCATTCTTCGATGGTTTCGAATGAAATCAAGTCGGCATTTCTACGTCGCACAGTGGGATATCAGACGCAAAGAGCTTTCAAAAATCAAATTTTCAAGATAATCCGACTCTAGTTTAGGAGATATGAGCATTCAAAGTTGAAAATTATTTCAAAAACTATTTAATTTTTTTTCAGGGTGAATTAAAAGTAAACTACGTTACGTATGATTTTGTTGCTGATGTGTCCTTTTAGGTATATTCATTGTTATCAATACTCAATAAAAAAAATCCCATTTCTGGAGATCGAGGCGCTTGGCTTCTAGATCGATTTAAATGATACTGCCTTGCACAAAAAACAGACAAAAAAGGGCTGTCGCAGGTGCTAAATCCCATCCAAAATCATATTTTATAACATACAGTCAGCACAACATTTATTCGGACACTCTGTACTATTCAGTTTACCTGCTTATATCTTGGAACTTTCGCAATTTTAGCTACTTTTTTTTAACACATCATGGAAACAGTTATTTTCTAAGGATATAAGTAACAAAAAAATTTAACTTTTATTATTTCCAACAAAAATATTCAAATGAAAGCGAAAAAAGTACCTAAAATGCGGCACAAAAATTATTCGTACAATTTTCGTTTATTCTCTTCTACATCTGAAAACAACGGTAATTGGCGATTCTTCTTTGCGATTTTCTTATAATTACTTCGGATCGGGCATCTGAGTGCGTTTTTTTTATTTTGTTTGTTAGTTTCATTGAGTTTCTTGCTACGAATGGACAAAATGGGACGAGGTCAAGATATATTACTAGATTTGCAAAAATCCATACTAAAATTACATTTGGAAAATCGTAGTTTTCGTGAAATCGGTAGAATCATTGACAAAGCATCTTCCACAATTCATAGTGTGATAAAAAAATACTTAAACACAGGAGAATTAGCGGCAAATCACGGGAAAGCTGGAAGGCCTAAGATACTGACACCTCGCGAAGAACGTAAAGTTGTGTCTACAGTCTTGCAAAATCCTAGAACAACATCTACAATAATTCGCAAGAATATAGAGGAAGCGACAAACCAAATTCGAAACTACCTTCTCAAGGCTGGTTTACATGGAAGAGTTGCTCGTCGAAAACCTTATATTTCTGCCATCAAAAAAAAGAAGCAATTGGAGTTCGCAAAACTGAATGTCAACAAGCCGGATTCGTTTTGGGAGAAAGTACTTTTTAGTGACGAATCCAAATTTAACATATTCGGACACGATGGCCCCTCTAAAGTATGGAGGAAAGCAAATGAAACCTTAAACAAGACAAACTTGATCCCTAACGTTAAACATGGTGGTGGAAATATAATGGTTTGGGGGTGTGTAGCTGCCGGTGGAGTCGGTAAAATGGTCTTTATAGACGATAAAATGAATAAGGAAATGTATAAAAATATTTTAAGCCAAAATTTGATTCCTAGTGCGACCAAACTTGGGCTTGATCCCAAGGTTTTCTTGTTTGAACAAGATAATGACCCTAAACATACATCATATTTGGTTCAAGAGTGGCTTTTATATCACTGCAAGCAGCTAAAAACACCTCCTCAATCACCGGATTTGAATCCTATAGAGCATGTTTGTGATATACTTGAAAAAAGGATAAGGAAGCACAGTATTTCATCAAAGGTGTCCTTGAATACGGCATTGCTAGCTGAATGGGACAAAATAGGCGCTAATGAAACAAACAATTTAATTAAAAGTATGGGTCGACGTTTAAAAGCTGTCATCGATGCTAAGGGAGGCCCACTAAGTATTAAACGACTTAAAAACTTAAAAAAATAAGATTTTTTTCAATATTTTATGAAGTGTACGAATAATTTTTGTGCGAAAAAAAGTTCCTTTTTTATTTAATTGAAGAATTTATGTAATGTTTAAGCTGAAATAGCATAATTTGATGCCTAAAATATATGTTAAGAATGTTGATCTTCGATATGAATTATTTAATTTTATTTTACCTTATGATTCTTTTACGTTATTAATGAATAAAGTTGAAAAACAAGGGTGTCCGAATAATGACTGTATGTATATTTTTCATATATTAGACATGGGAGATACCAAAATAAATAAGCAAACGAATATTCTTTATTAAATTAAGTTAATAAGATAAATCTTCCAATTTCAGATAATTTTAGATAATTCTTCAAAAAAAAAAAAATGAAACAAGATTTGATTAAAAAATATTTTTTTTGTAATATAAAAAAAAAATATTTTTGATATAAACTTAAGTTTAAAATTATATTTTAATTTCGAAAGTTACCATTAAACCTTCTGTATTGATCAAAAAAAAAATATAGGCAAATATACACCGGAACAAACTTAAACTTTGACAATGTGTTGTTTGGGTCAAAATCATTTGAAAGAATTACAGCACAAGTCCTAAGCGAATTTTGTAATGTTTATACATTAAAGATTACCTAGAGACAGATACGTTTTCCCCAAGGAAGCATTAAAAAAGCTTTGAGAAGCATTTCCTTTTGAAGTTTGCTAAGAATTCTTAGCATACTTTATTTGATGCTACTGTCCAAAACTATATAGACTTTCTCTGCAAGTTGCTTTCATAATCATTTGAACTACCCATCAAATATTTTAGGCCCGCACCACTCTGCCAAAGACAATATATGTAAATAGTAAGATGCCGAACGCCCATACACATATCGTGAGCAGAGAAGAGAGAGAATGAGTTTGCATGTGTGAGTACACACAGAGCTGCAAGCACTTATGTGTGCGTATTTGTGCCGAGCTGCCGAATTTTGACGAGACGTAAACAAGACAGAAATGTATTTTCTGGGAGTTGGGGTGGGGGGAAAAAAATTCGTTGGCGATTGACATTTGGATAATAAAATTGCATTATTCATTTAAATAGTAATAATAATAAAATTCTTTAATATACGATTACTATGGTTTTTAAATGATCCAGTAAAATATTGATATGATAATAGACAATACAATTTTTGGTTATATCCAACCTGTTCAATCGCAAAATCAACCCCTATACCGCAATTCGCAGAAATTTTATCAAATTGTCTTGTCTTCTTTGCACAAGTTTACGTACAAACGCACATACATGCACGCATAAGAACTTCAAAATTAATTGCATATAAAGTCGACCCACAAATACCCAACAGACATTTAATCGAATGTGAAGTCATTTATGACATAGATTATGTATTTTTACATAAGTACATTCCTTCATTATATTCGTTTATAGTACATTAAACAAAATAAGCATATAAGGGATATACAATATATTACTTTTTTTTTTATTATGAGCAAGCGTCTTCAAATAGTGTCATAGTCCCCAATGAATTCTAAAGTATTGGGTATTTCGTTGAGCGCGGCGCGCCGCGGCATCGTCAAAAACCAATACAAACAAGCAGACCTAACATGTGTGCACACGTACAGTTAAATCTCAGCCTCATGTATAGGGCGAGAGAGCGGTACTCTCTCTTTCTCTCTGACTATCTGTCTCTCTCTATTTGAATCAATTCCACAATGAATTCCACCGAGCCAAAATCGACCTCAAAAATTTTGTATGGCGAGATTTATCTTACTATTTATATTGTCTTTGTTCCCGATCTGTTTCGGCCAAGCCGGTAGCATGGTGAAATTACTAAATAACGTCCCCGAAAGAGAGCACGTGTGGTGGATACGTCACCTTATATATAATTTCACCATGCGCTGCCCTCAGCCTCTGCCGCGACCCGACGTTTTTGTCGCGTGCCGTTCATTTCGGTCGCTCGCGCTCTCTTCTGCTCGGCTTCTGGTGTTCCTAGTACTGCTGTTCCCAGTACTGCTTTTCCCTGATGCCGGTCTCTGCTGCTCTCCTTCCTTCTTGTTCATGCGTCGGTCTCTGCTCTCTGCCAGTGATGCTCATGTCCGTGACTCATGAAATTTCACGCTGCTACCAGCTCAACTGGAAAAACAACTAGACGCATACATATATCTCTCTCGCTCCGACTGCATGCTTTTTGCATAGGGCTGTCTATATTTTTGCAGCTAGACTAGCTTCAAAGTGTAAAGCGCAAGGAGAGAGGTTATCAGAATATCAGAGTCAATATAAGTAGATTCGAAAAAAAAAACGCTAAAAGTGGCTAAGTCCGAAAAAAAGGCTAAAAATTAAGCTTAAACAATTTTTGTGGTTAGTTCTTTAGTGGCGTTATATCCAAATGCTGAAGGTATTTAGGAATTTTTTTATTTATATTGGATAATTCGTGTATTATTATATAACATAACACAAGTAATAACTTACGATAAAATTATTTATTGCCACATCGGCGGCAATGAACGACAAGCCGATGGGGGAGTCTGCGAGCGACAGTCCATGGAAGCAGAACGCACCCTCTGTGCCAGTATTGCAATTTTAAATATATGCTAAACGGCTTTGCAAATGGTGCACTTAAATAAATGCTAGATCTAGCCTGAAATATGCTAAGATGGCAGCACTGCGGCAGAAGCAAACACATACAAATAATCACACACTCGACAGCCGACATATCTCTCTCCCTCTCGTAAAGTAAAATTCGGGCGGCGCGACTGCGCTGTCTCGAACTCATTTTTGCAAATGGCGACGCTGCCGATTTCTATAAAAAGGCGAGCGCAGCCGAAACCAGGCGTCACTTCATTTTCACTTGGTTTCATTCGCTTCTGATTTACCCTGGCTCTTTGCCGTACTTTGCAGTAAATACAATACAATTTTGATCAATTGATGTGTGTTTTTTGCCAAAGGTCTGGCATTTTGCCAGCACATGCGTCTGCCAGTAGGCAGAGTGGCAGTGCACCGACAACAAGTGCGACAAGCGCTGCTCGGCATTTGGGATCCGCACCGTCCAGAATCAGAAGTGTTTCCGCTACACCCACCATTCCCTTCTGCTCCCATGTGCATTGATAACTATGTAGGGAGCAAACACCATGTGCACCCTGTTGGTTCGGTGGAATTGCAATATACCGCATTTATATGAGTCGTTAAGATTTTAGATAATATCGATGAATTTGGTCAATTGTCAACTTCGAAAATTGTTATTTCGTTTTGCTAGATCAAAAACTTATTTTTTATCTTATCTTATCTTATCTTATTATCTTATCTTATTTGTTTACGATGTCCGTCATCTGTCAACCAATTCACATTATAACTCTGTAAATAAACGAATGTTTTTTTAACACTGGCGGGGCAAGTGTTGGTGAAGCCAGAGGTTGCTCCACCGGGACCACGGCGCATTTTGGTCTGACGGAGTAAAATTATAGTTTGTGTTGCCCCGCATCATTACCGACCTCCCCGATGTCCTCCGCGCGGTAATTGGGTTTGAGTAAAGCCGCAGGATCGCGGGAGTGCAAAGTCGGCCTCCGCGAGCACGACGGCTGCTGATCGACCGATGCGGTTCAGTAACGCTGAGGTTCTGTCGCCCACTGCGAATTTATTTGACTCACCTGATTACTAGTTCGCTGCGGTTCTGTTTCCCGCTGTCAGTAGCTCCATTGGCATTTATTATTTAAACTACCTTTTTTTTTTCACTGAAATAAATAACAGAAATAATACAAATATTGACATGCAGCCGGTGCACTGGATGGTGCATACAGCCTGGGCACTGAAACAGCACCGCACAACGGGCATGAGTTGGATGCCACTTCTCCTCCTCCTCCGTCCATATTATTCATCGTCATTATGCATATATCCCTCCTCTCCAAATATTTTTTAAATGTGTTTGTGGATCTTCAGAAAGGGTACACATTTATTTTGAATTTCCTCATTTTACCATTTCCAAACTTTAGTTGGAAGGTTTATTTTATTTTGTCTTCTAATACGCCTGTTGCATGTACTCATCTCCGCATATGTGGTTTCGACCAATCGCCACCGTGCTGCAAAAGCTGCACTGTGGACATGTGTGCTGCCGAGCCTTGTAGCCTGGAGGAGGAGCTTTCCATCCTCGTGGTGCCCTGTACGTATAGCTGCCATCCTCGCTTTGGGTAACACACTCTCCAAGCATCCGGTTATCGGGAACTGGGAGTGGTCCATTGCGATCTGCATACTTAAAGACAAAGTTTTGCTTCAGATGCAGCAAATACGTCCTTTTCCCCATTCCAAGACGCATTGCTTCACTCATGATCATAATCTGATTTTTTTCACTCTTCTCCTTCCTTCGCAGTGATTTCTTATGGATACTATGAGGAGCACGGGGAGCATCATCATCAGCAGTTGGAGCGTCTTCTTCCAAAACTGTACTGACTAGCTCATCGAAGTTAACAATCTCAGACGGCGTGAACTTGTGCAGCGTTTTCGGCATAGTTACACCTTTTGAACGCCACACAGCCCGGTGCGAGGTCGATGGCTGGTCATCAGCTAACTCAGATGGCGTTCGTATGCCCGATGGAGTTAGCTGAGATGGCGTTGACGACTGCCCTGTAGAAGGTTGCTCATCAGCAAGCTCATCTTCTACAGTTCCCTCTGCGGTACTTATCTGGCTTATTGGCTGCAGTTCAACCGCCCGCTGCCATTCAGCCGCCCGCAGAGGACTTGCAGTCGTCTGCCATTCAGCCGACCGCTGAGGACTTGCAGTCCTTTGCGATTCGACCACCCGCTGCGGATCAGCCGACCGCTGAGGACTTGCAGTCCTTTGCGATTCGACCAATCGCTGCGGTTCGACCACCCGCTGCGGATCAGCCGACCGCTGAGGACTTGCAGTCCTTTGCGATTCGACCAATCGCTGCGGTTCGACCACCCGTTGCGGATCAGCCGAACGCTGAGGACTTGCAGTCCTTTGCGATTCGACCAATCGCTGCGGATGCGGCGAGTATGCTTCCGCAACCAAGCACATGTCCAGATGGGCTTCTGCCACATCTACGCCAGTCTTGAGAAGCTTTGCTTCGGGTGATTCTGCACCATACGCAAGTACAACTGCGTTGTACCGCAGTTTCACCACACGCAGCTTGGCCCTCGCGACATCGGAAGGCTCTATTTGCACTTGCGAATATTGAAAAAAGGAATCCATTTAACAAAAAAATTCTACAAATAATAAATAATAAAGATATAATAATAATAATGCCCATCACCTCGGCCATCACGAATACTCTACAGATATTAAATATAAAATGGAAGACTTACCAAGTATATTAATATATATTAATTATTAAAATGCACTTTTTGCACTTGCACTTCCACTTGAACTTTTTTTTTAACAAACCATGAACCATTAACCAACCCTTAACCAACCCTAAAAGTGAAGTGAAGTGAACCACTTTTGACATTTCGTATTTGCAGGGAAAAGTAAAATAAAAGTGAAATAAAATTTCTTGTTAAATATAAAATGGGTGAGTATTTCTTAATGCGGTGGATCGTCGTTGCTCGCGAAAGGAAACTGACCTACAACAATTTCGATGCTTCTGGCCTTATCTTCGGCATTTCTCCTAAAAAAACCTAACCATATAAACAATTTTTTTTTTCAATTACAGCTACACTTCAAAGCATCGCAAAAATTTTCAAGACATATTCAATTTTCCGCGAGTATGAACCTGCCCATATAGACAGAAGGCCGGAGCCCGGGTCTCCCGCCATACAAGACGGCGGCAGCGACCCACCCCGTACGAACCAGAAGCCCGCACGGAGCGGCAGGAACCTACGGGGTGCGAGACGTAAGCCCGCGAGGAGTACGTAGGATGACGGCAGCGACCCGCCCCCGTGCGAACCAGAGGCCCGCATGAAGCGGCAGGGACCCACGGGGGCGCGAGACATAAGCCCGCGGGGAGCAACGGCCACAAGCTCCCTTATGCACTCCCGCATAAGCGGGTGTCTTTCTGATGAACAACAACAAAATCGCCAACATGCCACAACAGTGAACAAAACCCAAAAAGGCCCTTTTCAGGGCCACCAAATTTTCTCACAAAGAAATTACATTTTCAATATAAAATAAAAATAATAAATATAAATAAACATTTCATTCTTATTTAGTTTTTTTATTTTCATACACATCGATGACAACGGCGACTTGTCTCGTCACTTCTCCTTGTTGTCTCGGCTACGATGGCGACTTGTCTCGTCAGCCCGGCGAATGTTTTGGCGGCGAGGACGACGTCTCCTTCCTCGTGGTTGGGCTGCTGCTGCTGGTGCCGGGCATAACTTCGGGACCATCGCCGCCAAAGCATTCGCACATGCCCCCATCGCCTTCAGCAACTCAGAAGGTGGAGCAGGTGTACGAACCTGGAATTAAAAAAAAAAAACAGTAAGTGGACAAATTTGGATATTAAAGATTACTAAATCTTACCTTTCGCTGCTGCTTCTTCTCCTGCTTCTTCTCCTCTTTGGGCTTCTCCTTTGGCCCCTGCTTCTGCGCCTGCTGCTAAGAAATAAACAAACAACGGACAAATTATTATGCTGGATAAGTGCACAGTAATGCAAACAGAAATCTTACCTTTCCTTTCTTCTCCCGCTGCGCCTCTCGCCGCTTCTGCCGCCGCTTCTGCCCCCGCTTCTGCCCCGGCTGCTTCTTCTCCTGCTCCACCTCTTTGGGCTTCTCCACTGGCCCCTTCTTCTGCTCCTGCTGCTAAGAAATATTAATTAATTAATAATGCATAATAATACCTTTATATTCTTACCTTTTCTTTTTTCAGGGCCCGTTCTTGGGCCCATTGCGCCCGCACTTTCTGGCGACGACGCTCCCGCTGCGCCTCTCGCCGCTTCTGCCCCGGCTGCTCCACCTGCAGCTTCTCCACCTCTTTGGGCTTCTCCACTGGCCCCTTCTTCTGCTCCTGCTGCTAAGAAATGGACAAACATTAATCAATGAATAATGCAAACAGAAATCTTACCTTTTCTTTTTTTAGGGCCCGTTCTTCCGCCCACTGCGCCCGCACTTTCTGGCGGCGACGCTCTCGCTGCTGCTTCTTCCACTGCTGCTTCTTCTCCTGCTTCTCATCTTGCACTTGGTCAGACATCTTTAATTAATCTGTAAATAAAGAAATATATTGAAAATATATATCAAAAATGATCAATGAAACATATTACTTACTTTTCCTCTTCCTGTTGTTCGTTGAACTTTTGATTTTATTCGCTGGTCGCCATGTTTTTTTTCATATGGACATATGTTCATCATAATATACGGTCAGTCTCCTCAAAATATGCCATCATCAGAAATCATATTCTTCGGTTTTCATATTCCGTTCAATATTACTACCTAGCTATGTCTTTCAGCCCATAACTTATTATTTTACCGAAATGGTGGATCAATTTTCTACAGATTGACATATTTGTAGTACTATCTTTTATTTGATTGCGGTCAAAAATTAGATTTTACAATGTATTGAATTACAATGTATTGAATGGTACAAATTGCGCAAAAAAGAAGCGTTATATTTGCGAGGCACAGCAGCCAAAGACAGCCTCGTTTATAGTGTGGTCTTTCTCGATTGTGGTCAACAACTCCAGTTTCATCAATGGCACAAAGATTTCCTTGTACTGTTTAACGGTCTCGAATTCGTGGCCTATGGGCTTCAGGAAATCTGAATCGGCCACGGCGTCCACGTCTCTCGGCATACGTGCTGAAGAATAGCAGCTTAGTATCATTTTTTCCGTGCACTCCGTGCATTCCGCGATGGCCTCTTCCTGCCGTATTCCCAGTTTCGAAGTATTTGATCTGAACCTGGTCGTTGAATCGCACTCGTTTCGACTTTTTCTGGAGCCTCAACTTCTCCTCCATTAGTGTTGGGTAAACATCGTTCAATTTACTGAATAAGTTCGTTCGTTCTTTTTTATTCTGTGAACTAAGTCGTTCTTTCAGTTCGTTCTTTCTTGTTCATCTTAATCGTTCTTTTTTGTTCATCGTTCGTTTTCGTTCTTTCTTTTTTGTTCATCGTTCTTTTTTGTTCATCGTTCTTTTTTGTTCATCGTTCGTTTTCGTTCGTTCTTTTTCGTTCATTGATTTATTTGTTCTCAGTTCAATTTTGAAGTCTAATTTCTATTCTTAAGATTATAGATAAATAATGTACTAGAATTTATTGCTCTTTTAAGTTGCGAAATTTTTTTTAATTTGTACTTGGTACTTCATATTGTCGAGGCACAGCCAACGGTTTCAACTCCGGCCAAGAAGGCCAAAGGAAAACTCTATGACATGCCAGAGAAGCTAAAGGAGGGCACCGTTCTCCAAGACCTGGCCATGTCAATGGGCAGAAGCGTCGTTTCATTGTGATGCCGGGCTACGACAGCGATATATCAAAGTTCTTCAAGGAGAACGACAAGCGACTGCCCGAGGGCACTGTCTATCGCCTGGCCATACAAATGCTGGATGCTTCCCAGTTTATGCACAGCATGGCCATGTTCATGCAGATCTGAAGGCAGCAAACATCCTGTTGGGCCTGGGCAAGGCTGTGGACCTTGTGGACTTTGGGCTGTCCTCAAATTTTGTCACCAGCGAGTTTAAGCCGGATGGCTGGCTTTTCTTTTCGTTTGGGTGAAGGCCCCACCGTAGTGGTGGGAAATCTTCATCGCCCGCCCTCAAGGGCGTATCCAGGATTTCCCGAATTGGTTCCCGTAAGTTATCGTTTTTCTTAAGCTGCGATGCCATCGGTTCGATTACAAACCAATACAAATCTCACAATATCACTGAATGCTGTTTTCAAAGGGTCTTTATTGTTTGTCTCATTCTCTCAATTCAAATACTACAACTAGAGCAAAACACATAAATTAAATAACTGTTATAAGTAAGGAATATTTTAATATTGTGCCTTTCAGGCATGTTCCGCAGTCCTCCCACAGCATCTGGAGAGCTAACAATCGCATTTCTGAATGGAATTCGTAAGAATTCGCTCGGGTGCTGGTAGAGGTGGAGATGGAGGTGGAGTGGGCTACCTGCGCTCTGTTTCTCCGTAACATTTCCTCTCCGCTTTCGTGCGAACCCTTTTGACAGCGGGTTCCGCATGGCCGGGATTCATTTCCGTGTCTTTCTTGCGCTTGGTGACACTCGGTGGAAGGGGAGCGGCACCACACGGCTCAATTCCGGAAAAAGTCCCACCAGCTGGGTGAATATCCAGTCTTGGGACAGACGGCCACAAAGAGCCTTATAGCAGAGGATCTGTGCGGTCATGCGACTATATTCCTCGTAGGTGAAATAGTTGGAGCAGTGACTGCAGGGCCGGCACGGCGACATCAGCTGCTTGGAGCCTCTGACGCACAGCCGGCACACATAGTGCTGGCAGTGCTTTCCTTTCGGTGCATAGGGATCATCCAGCAGTTGGCAGCACACCACACATGTCAGCAACTGGCGCAGCTCTCCGATTCCAGAACTCAGCGCATCCAAGTGCTGCTTGGAGCCGAGCCGAGCCGAGTGTAAGGCCGCAATGCACCTTTCAATTACATTGAAGTTGGCCGCTTCTGCCGCCATTGTATAATTGGACCGGACCTCACACGATGCTGGAAAAACTACACGATGCTATGCAGAACTAGTGATGCAAATAAAACTCAGAAATTACAAACGAATATTTATCTCACGCTCTCACTGCATTTTTTACGCGATGGTCCTATCGCTATAACAGATTGGGCATCACTGAAAGTTACGTGACGTCATTTTTTTGTGCGTGAAGTTGGCGTTGGCGTGAAGTTGACTCTTCTCCTTCCTTCGCAGTGATTTCTTATGGATACTATGAGGAGCACGGGGAGCAGCACCACGAGGAGCACTGGGAGCAGTCCGCGAGTATGAACCTGCCCATATAGACAGAAGGCCGGAGCCCGGGGCTCCCGCCATACAAGACGGCGGCAGCGACCCACCCCGTACGAACCAGAAGCCCGCACGGAGCGGCAGGAACCTACGGGGTGCGAGACGTAAGCCCGCGAGGAGTACGTAGGATGACGGCAGCGACCCGCCCCCGTGCGAACCAGAGGCCCGCATGAAGCGGCAGGGACCCACGGGGGCGCGAGACATAAGCCCGCGGGGAGCAACGGCCACAAGCTCCCTTATGCACTCCCGCATAAGCGGGTGTCTTTCTGATGAACAACAACAAAATCGCCAACATGCCACAACAGTGAACAAAACCCAAAAAGGCCCTTTTCAGGGCCACCAAATTTTCAATATAAAATAAAAATAATAAATATAAATAAACATTTCATTCTTATTTAGTTTTTTTATTTTCATATACATCGATGACAATGGCGACTTGTCTCGTCACTTCTCCTTGTTGTCTCGGCTACGATGGCGACTTGTCTCGTCAGCCCGGCGAATGTTTTGGCGGCGAGGACGACGTCTCCTTCCTCGTGGTTGGGCTGCTGCTGCTGGTGCCGGGCATAACTTCGGGACCATCGCCGCCAAAGCATTCGCACATGCCCCCATCGCCTTCAGCAACTCAGAAGGTGGAGCAGGTGTACGAACCTGGAATTAAAAAAAAAAAACAGTAAGTGGACAAATTTGGATATTAAAGATTACTAAATCTTACCTTTCGCTGCTGCTTCTTCTCCTGCTTCTTCTCCTCTTTGGGCTTCTCCTTTGGCCCCTGCTTCTGCGCCTGCTGCTAAGAAATAAACAAACAATGGACAAATTATTATGCTGGATAAGTGCACAGTAATGCAAACAGAAATCTTACCTTTCCTTTCTTCTCCCGCTGCGCCTCTCGCCGCTTCTGCCGCCGCTTCTGCCCCGGCCAATAAGCCACATAAATACCGCAGAGGGAACTGTAGAAGATGAGCTTGCTCCTGAGCAACCTTCTACAGGGCAGTCGTCAACGCCATCTCAGCTAACTCCATCGGGCATACGAACGCCATCTGAGTTAGCTGATGACCAGCCATCGACCTCGCACCGGACTGTGTGGCGTTCAAAAGGTGTAACTATGCCGAAAACGCTGCACAAGTTCACGCCGTCTGAGAGTGTTGACTTCGATGAGCTAGTCAGTACAGTTTTGGAAGAAGACGCTCCAACTGCTGATGATGATGCTCCACGTGCTCCTCGTCGTACTCCTCCCCGTGCTCCTCGTGGTGCTGCTCCCCGTGCTCCTCATAGTCAAAACCATAAGAGATCACTGAAAAGAAAGAAAGATAGTGAAAAAAATCAAATGGTGATCATGAGAGAAGCAATGCGTCTCGGAATGAGCAAAAGGACGTATTTGCTGCATCTGAAGCATAACTTTGTCTTTAAGTATGCAGATCGCAATGGACCACTCCCAGTTCCCGATAACCGGATGCTTGGAGAGTGTGTTACCCAAAGCGAGGATGGCAGCTATACGTACCGGGCACCACGAGGATGGAAAGCTCCTCCAGGCTACAAGGCTCGGCAGGGAGATTTCCGCAATTGCACGTATTGTGGTTCTCGGAATGCCATGAAGTACCTCCACGAGTTGGAGTGCAAAGCAATTCCGAAGAAGCACACATGTCCACTTGCAGTCCTTTGCGATTCGACCACCCGCTGCGGATCAGCCGACCGCTGAGGACTTGCAGTCCTTTGCGATTCGACCAATCGCTGCGGTTCGACCACCCGCTGCGGATTAGCCGACCGCTGAGGACTTGCAGTCCTTTGCGATTCGACCAATCGCTGCGATTCGACCAATCGCTGCGGTTCGACCACCCGCTGCACCCGCTGCGGATCAGCCGACCGCTGAGGACTTGCAGTCCTTTGCGATTCGACCAATCGCTGCGGATTCGGCGAGTATGCTTCCGCAACCAAGCACATGTCTAGATGTGCTTCTGCCACATCTACGCCAGCCTGGAGAAGCTTTGCTGCGGGTGATTCTGCACCATACGCAAGTACAACTGCGTTGTACCGCAGTTTCACCACACGCAGCTTGGCCCTCGCGACTTCGGACGGCTCCGCTTGTACTTGGGAATATTCAAATAGGGATTCCATTATGATCAAAATTCTACAAATAATAAATAAATACTATAAATAATAATCACCTAAATTTAACATGTTTAAAAAATAACGATATAAGCCATGTTTTTTTTCTTATTAATTTAAAGTAACAAGCTGTCAGAGCTCAGCGAACAGGCCCTCAGTCAAAGGTCCCCATTATTTCCCGTTCTTGTGCCCAACTTGGATCATAACATATTTGATCAAATCTGTTCGTCCACTCTCTGTATCCACAATCCGTATCCGTAATCAGCCACCACCAATTCAGCTCGATAAAGCTCCCATCCTTGAGGGAATACATAGTGGTCACATTCTTGTCCGGATATTTGGTGCATCGATAGGGCATATCCTTATTGTTTGGGTGAAGCGTTTTGTCAATGGCGTCAAGTATTTTTTCGGGCTCGACAATCTCGGAAGGACGAACCACACGTAACAACTCATCGGCAGTCATAAGCGGAAGCCGCACCAGCGACACCACCGACGGGATGTCCTCGTTGGGATGGTGCCGACTCCATTTGCATACGGCTTCGAAGATTTTCACTTCGTGGGCTCTGAAGGTGTCCCGTCGCAGGACCTCCTCGAGTGATTGCGTCGAGAGCATTTGGAATGAGTCGTGCTTGACCATTTGCTGTCCATTGTCGTCCATATACGTCAGGAAAGCAAAGGAATGCTTTGCCAACTGAGAAAGATTATATGTGTGACCTATATCCAGGATCATGCACACATTGTTCACGGCCATATTCTCCTGCAGGTGTTTAACTAGGGCCGACTCGACTTCCGGCAAACAATACATATTGGCCAAGACGAGCACGTCGCATACGTCATCCACGTCCATTGTGGATACGGCCAGCTTGCCCGAATACAGATAGCCGAGAATTATCTTGAACGCCTCCAGCGGCACATCCACATCCAGTCGAATCTGGCGTTCCTTTGCCTCGGACATGGCTCCGAAGAGCATGGCACGAAAGTATTCACAACGTGCGGCTAGAATTGCGCTGTGCGCTGGCAGGCGCTGGTCGCCCACAAGGAAGGACACGTCCGAGAAGAGCTCGTTCATGCAGAGATCGTCCAAGACGCGATCGCCGAAGATGTGCTCCGGCACATGCTCCGAGCTGCGGAGTTTTAGTAAATATATAAATAAATAAATATAAATAAGTATATAAATAAGTAAGTATATAAATAAATAAATAAATATGGGGGGGTGAATAAATATTAAAACTAAGTGGACATAGACGGCTGACGAGCGGGTGTGGACGAAGAATTTTGCCGGACTACATATACATATGAAGGCGGGAGCAAGAATTTGTTGGCCAGGAAATTCCGCGGGGCCGGAATTATTTGCCCAGGAAAATCCCGCGGACTATGACCAGTTGGCCAGGACAATTTCCGCGGGCTGAATATTTTGAGGTCCTATGGAGTTTGCAAATTTTTTTCTTTTAGGGTTTATATTTTTTTTCCCCCTTTTGGAGCAGACTCACTTATTTTCCCTCTTTTGTGTCCCTAGAGGCTGGTTTTATTCCTCCCCGTTGTGTTGCTCGACTCTTCGCCGTATATATTTAATCCGGGTCTCCTGGAATTATATCTTATTTTGATATCACTTCGATTAGTCTGTAACACTCCTAATCGCACTCACGTTATTTAACAAAAAAAATAAAACACCATATAAGGAGCTACCCTTTAGTTGGGGCTATCACCGGAGGTTTCTTTCTTTTCTTCCCTGGCTCTGCTTAGCAGTCCCTTATATTAGATCTGGAACCACCGGTCCCTAGTGTTCGGTGACGATGCTCTCTTTCTTTCGGGGTGTGGGTGTTTTCCCACCGGGACTCTACTGTGGGTGAGACGACTGCCACTCCCGAACCGGAATCCAAGAGCGCGCGGATCTCATGCACTCCAGGATCAACCGACCAGGTGGCGCCACTCCGATGCTCGCTAAACCCTTCTCTTAAATTTTGGCCTTGCTACCCTGTCTGGAAATCATTTCCCCTCCTCACTACAATGGTATTTTTTTTTATCGATATACTTCGAATGCAACAATATGAATGAAATATTTGAATTATATTACTAATTGTTAGTTTAGTCGCGATAGTACTATCGATGGTTGATCGGTATCGGTTTCACCCCTGATTTTATCATCGCGAACTATAAATTTAATTTAAATTTAAAAAATTTAAAAGCGAACAAACTCAAGAAAAAGTTTCGCGCCTTTTAGGTTTTAAATAAAAAAAATGGGGTTTTTATACTCGATACTCGAAGAGTTAGCGATATGTTATTATTTTTATTTGTCGAATATTAATTTAATATTTTAAATTGAACACTCCGAACCCTTGTTATCTGCGTATTATTCTTAGATGCCACTGTTGAAGGGTCCCCAGTAGCCGCCGGCTTTATATCCGCCGCCAAAAGAACTGCTTCCTCCGAGTTTTCTTCCTCCTTTAGTGAATTTGTCTCCTCTTCTATTTCCAAAAGCTCCTCTGCCACGATACCCTACTCCACCTCTACGGCCACCGAATTCTTCACCGCCTCCGCCTGATCCTGCTGGCGGGGGAGCAACTGCATCGAAGCGTAATCTTTTTGCCGGTCCACCACCAACGCCACCGTCAAAGCCGACCTTATCCATTTTGCAGCCATGCCGTGTGTTCCAGTTGGGCATGGGTGGTGCCCACGGATTCACAGCGCATTCCCGACGCCTCTCGCTCTTATGCTGCGAGTTCAGAAGAATGTTGTGGACCTGTAGAGGCGTAGATGCAGTGCCAAACCCTTGCCAGGGACTCATTTCAGGGATTACTTACAGTCAGGGGCATGCGTGTGCCATCTGGCACCACTTTGATATGGTGTGGATTAACCGTCTTGATTACACCGTCTTTGTGGTCCACCAACTCTGGCGCCATCCGTTTAGGGTAAGGCTTCAGCTCCGCCTCCTCCTTCTCCTCCTTAATGAGCGTTTCACCGAAGGCCTCGATGACCTTGAGATGGAAGAGCTGGCGCACCAGAGACAAGGCGCACAACTTGCTGGCCGACTTCTTGTCGATGCCCATCTCCTTGGCCGTCACCGTGCGCTTTAGGGCCGTCACGAAAATCGACAGCTCGGCTATGAATTTCCTAAATTGAGGCAAGCAAAGGCGTTAGGAGGAAACCTGTTCTCTCTATAGACATGGCCAGGCGACTGGCGACTGTCGACTTACCGGCAGGATTGATCACAATAAACCAGCTGTGCGCTACCGAGGACAGCGCCCTCTCAGAGCTTCGGAGCGATGTGGTACTCAATTGAATGCCGTAACCGTAGGCCCCGTGTGCCCGTGCGCATGCTTGCGTTCCAACTCCGCTTTGCACGCGGGTCCGTTGCAATTAATGTCTCGTACCACGTCGCTCGGTCCCTCACGAATGTTTAAGATAGAAATATGTAAGTCAGTTTAGCCAGTTAAGGTTTATCCCTTGCCGAATAAATAAATAAAATCGTACCAATATGTAATTCCCGATTTATATGTATAAAGTAAGAAATATGTAAGTCAGTTTAGCCAGTTAAGGTTTATCCCTTGGCGAATAAATAAATAAAATCGTACCAATATGTAATTCCCGATTTATATGTATAAAGAAAATATTTCTTTAGAATTAGTGTAAAAAGATTATTACCACACTATAAACGAGGCTGTCTTTGGCTGCTGTGCCTCGCAAATATAACGCTTCTTTTTTGCGCAATTTGTATCATTCAATACATTGTAATTTGAGACGGACCGTCTATCGCCTAATACGTCGCAGTGCTCGATTCCACCCTGATTATTTGGTTCTCCCGGATACCAGATGTTCAGTGCCACGGGTTCTCCCGTTGAGAACCAATTATGTCTACCCACATTCGCCAAGTCATTGCCTCCGGTCCAGTACATATTATCGATTTTCTTTTGAAAGAGATATTGATTGATCAAGTCCCATTCTTCCATGGTTTCGAATGCAACCAGGTCGGCATTTATTTTTCGACACGACTCATAGGCTTCAAACCAATTCTTTTCTAGGTTGCTCTCAATGTAATAGTAGCCATAGCCGATTTTGACGAATGGCGCAGGATTTATGTTTAGGAATTCAGGCACTCCTAAAAGAACAATTGTCATAAAAATACACAAAGATTTGTATCCTTGATTTATCCTGACTAGAGAGTATGCTTATATTCTGTGCATTCTACAGTCTTACCGTCTACAACATTGGACGTTATTCTATATCCTCCAGATAGGGAAGGCAAGCCCAATAGGGCCAATACTCCTGTGTATTTCCGATACATTTTGCGCTGACTGTGCGGTAAATCATAGGGACTCACTCTTTTATACCCCTAAATAATCTCAATCGATCCTATCAAGCAATATTATCACAAAGGGCTGTTCATTTTTGATTATTAGCACAGTCAGTACAGATAAATATTTGAAGCATTAAACACTTAAGAACACTTGGGAAATTTTCGATTGCATTTACGTAGACCTACATAGACGCTTTTAGGTTTGGGGTCTCTGTATTCTCCAAAGGAGTGCCAAACATACCAAACATGTATTTCTAGTTCAAGAATATACTGCATTATAAAATACCATTCTTCGATGGTTTCGAATGAAATCAAGTCGGCATTTCTACGTCGCACAGTGGGATATCAGACGCAAAGAGCTTTCAAAAATCAAATTTTCAAGATAATCCGACTCTAGTTTAGGAGATATGAGCATTCAAAGTTGAAAATTATTTCAAAAACTATTTAATTTTTTTTCAGGGTGAATTAAAAGTAAACTACGTTACGTATGATTTTGTTGCTGATGTGTCCTTTTAGGTATATTCATTGTTATCAATACTCAATAAAAAAAATCCCATTTCTGGAGATCGAGGCGCTTGGCTTCTAGATCGATTTAAATGATACTGCCTTGCACAAAAAACAGACAAAAAAGGGCTGTCGCAGGTGCTAAATCCCATCCAAAATCATATTTTATAACATACAGTCAGCACAACATTTATTCGGACACTCTGTACTATTCAGTTTACCTGCTTATATCTTGGAACTTTCGCAATTTTAGCTACTTTTTTTTAACACATCATGGAAACAGTTATTTTCTAAGGATATAAGTAACAAAAAAATTTAACTTTTATTATTTCCAACAAAAATATTCAAATGAAAGCGAAAAAAGTACCTAAAATGCGGCACAAAAATTATTCGTACAATTTTCGTTTATTCTCTTCTACATCTGAAAACAACGGTAATTGGCGATTCTTCTTTGCGATTTTCTTATAATTACTTCGGATCGAGCATCTGAGTGCGTTTTTTTTATTTTGTTTGTTAGTTTCATTGAGTTTCTTGCTACGAATGGACAAAATGGGACGAGGTCAAGATATATTACTAGATTTGCGAAAATCCATACTAAAATTACATTTGGAAAATCGTAGTTTTCGTGAAATCGGTAGAATCATTGACAAAGCATCTTCCACAATTCATAGTGTGATAAAAAAATACTTAAACACAGGAGAATTAGCGGCAAATCACGGGAAAGCTGGAAGGCCTAAGATACTGACACCTCGCGAAGAACGTAAAGTTGTGTCTACAGTCTTGCAAAATCCTAGAACAACATCTACAATAATTCGCAAGAATATAGAGGAAGCGACAAACCAAATTCGAAACTACCTTCTCAAGGCTGGTTTACATGGAAGAGTTGCTCGTCGAAAACCTTATATTTCTGCCATCAACAAAAAGAAGCAATTGGAGTTCGCAAAACTGAATGTCAACAAGCCGGATTCGTTTTGGGAGAAAGTACTTTTTAGTGACGAATCCAAATTTAACATATTCGGACACGATGGCCCCTCTAAAGTATGGAGGAAAGCAAATGAAACCTTAAACAAGACAAACTTGATCCCTAACGTTAAACATGGTGGTGGAAATATAATGGTTTGGGGGTGTGTAGCTGCCGGTGGAGTCGGTAAAATGGTCTTTATAGACGATAAAATGAATAAGGAAATGTATAAAAATATTTTAAGCCAAAATTTGATTCCTAGTGCGACCAAACTTGGGCTTGATCCCAAGGTTTTCTTGTTTGAACAAGATAATGACCCTAAACATACATCATATTTGGTTCAAGAGTGGCTTTTATATCACTGCAAGCAGCTAAAAACACCTCCTCAATCACCGGATTTGAATCCTATAGAGCATGTTTGTGATATACTTGAAAAAAGGATAAGGAAGCACAGTATTTCATCAAAGGTGTCCTTGAATACGGCATTGCTAGCTGAATGGGACAAAATAGGCGCTAATGAAACAAACAATTTAATTAAAAGTATGGGTCGACGTTTAAAAGCTGTCATCGATGCTAAGGGAGGCCCACTAAGTATTAAACGACTTAAAAACTTAAAAAAATAAGATTTTTTTCAATATTTTATGAAGTGTACGAATAATTTTTGTGCGAAAAAAAGTTCCTTTTTTATTTAATTGAAGAATTTATGTAATGTTTAAGCTGAAATAGCATAATTTGATGCCTAAAATATATGTTAAGAATGTTGATCTTCGATATGAATTATTTAATTTTATTTTACCTTATGATTCTTTTACGTTATTAATGAATAAAGTTGAAAAACAAGGGTGTCCGAATAAATTTTGTGCTGACTGTATGTATATTTTTCATATATTAGACATGGGAGATACCAAAATAAATAAGCAAACGAATATTCTTTATTAAATTAAGTTAATAAGATAAATCTTCCAATATCAGATAATTTTAGATAATTCTTCAAAAAAAAAAAAATGAAACAAGATTTGATTAAAAAATATTTTTTTTGTAATATAAAAAAAAAATATTTTTGATATAAACTTAAGTTTAAAATTATATTTTAATTTCGAAAGTGACCATTAAACCTTCTGTATTGATCAAAAAAAAAATATAGGCAAATATACACCGGAACAAACTTAAACTTTGACAATGTGTTGTTTGGGTCAAAATCATTTGAAAGAATTACAGCACAAGTCCTAAGCGAATTTTGTAATGTTTATACATTAAAGATTACCTAGAGACAGATACGTTTTCCCCAAGGAAGCATTAAAAAAGCTTTGAGAAGCATTTCCTTTTGAAGTTTGCTAAGAATTCTTAGCATACTTTATTTGATGCTACTGTCCAAAACTATATAGACTTTCTCTGCAAGTTGCTTTCATAATCATTTGAACTACCCATCAAATATTTTAGGCCCGCACCACTCTGCCAAAGACAATATATGTAAATAGTAAGATGCCGAACGCCCATACACATATCGTGAGCAGAGAAGAGAGAGAATGAGTTTGCATGTGTGAGTACACACAGAGCTGCAAGCACTTATGTGTGCGTATTTGTGCCGAGCTGCCGAATTTTGACGAGACGTAAACAAGACAGAAATGTATTTGCTGGGAGTTGGGGTGGGGGGAAAAAAATTCGTTGGCGATTGACATTTGGATAATAAAATTGCATTATTCATTTAAATAGTAATAATAATAAAATTCTTTAATATACGATTACTATGGTTTTTAAATGATCCAGTAAAATATTGATATGATAATAGACAATACAATTTTTGGTTATATCCAACCTGTTCAATCGCAAAATCAACCCCTATACCGCAATTCGCAGAAATTTTATCAAATTGTCTTGTCTTCTTTGCACAAGTTTACGTACAAACGCACATACATGCACGCATAAGAACTTCAAAATTAATTGCATATTAAGTCGACCCACAAATACCCAACAGACATTTAATCGAATGTGAAGTCATTTATGACATAGATTATGTATTTTTACATAAGTACATTCCTTCATTATATTCGTTTATAGTACATTAAACAAAATAAGCATATAAGGGATATACAATATATTACTTTTTTTTTTATTATGAGCAAGCGTCTTCAAATAGTGTCATAGTCCCCAATGAATTCTAAAGTATTGGGTATTTCGTTGAGCGCGGCGCGCCGCGGCATCGTCAAAAACCAATACAAACAAGCAGACCTAACATGTGTGCACACGTACAGTTAAATCTCAGCCTCATGTATAGGGCGAGAGAGCGGTACTCTCTCTTTCTCTCTGACTATCTGTCTCTCTCTATTTGAATCAATTCCACAATGAATTCCACCGAGCCAAAATCGACCTCAAAAATTTTGTATGGCGAGATTTATCTTACTATTTATATTGTCTTTGTTCCCGATCTGTTTCGGCCAAGCCGGTAGCATGGTGAAATTACTAAATAACGTCCCCGAAAGAGAGCACGTGTGGTGGATACGTCACCTTATATATAATTTCACCATGCGCTGCCCTCAGCCTCTGCCGCGACCCGACGTTTTTGTCGCGTGCCGTTCATTTCGGTCGCTCGCGCTCTCTTCTGCTCGGCTTCTGCTGTTCCTAGTACTGCTGTTCCCAGTACTGCTTTTCCCTGATGCCGGTCTCTGCTGCTCTCCTTCCTTCTTGTTCATGCGTCGGTCTCTGCTCTCTGCCAGTGATGCTCATGTCCGTGACTCATGAAATTTCACGCTGTTACCAGCTCAACTGGAAAAACAACTAGACGCATACATATATCTCTCTCGCTCCGACTGCATGCTTTTTGCATAGGGCTGTCTATATTTTTGCAGCTAGACTAGCTTCAAAGTGTAAGGCGCAAGGAGAGAGGTTATCAGAATATCAGAGTCAATATAAGTAGATTCGAAAGTAGTCCGAAAAAAAGGCTAAAAATTAAGCTTAAACAATTTTCGTGGTTAGTTCTTTAGTGGCGTTATATCCAATGCCGAAGGTATTTAGGAATTTTTTTATTTATATTGGATAATTCGTGTATTATTATATAACATAACACAAGTAATAACTTACGATAAAATTATTTACTGCAACTGCTTGGGCAACGCACAGTTTCCACAGGGGTATTGGCAATGCTATAGCAGCGCATATAACGCTGCGCTCATGTTTGGGGGGGAGTCTGCGAGCGACAGTCCATGGAAGCAGAACGCACCCTCTGTGCCAGTATTGCAATTTTTTTTAATATATGCTAAACGGCTTTGCAAATAGTGCACTTAAATAAATGCTAGATCTAGCCTGAAGCAAACACATACAAATAATCACACACTCGACAGCCGACATATCTCTCTCCCTCTCGTAAAGTAAAATTCGGGCGGCGCGACTGCGCTGTCTCGAACTCATTTTTGCAAATGGCGACGCTGCCGATTTCTATAAAAAGGCGAGCGCAGCCGAAACCAGGCGTCACTTCATTTTCACTTGGTTTCATTCGCTTCTGATTTACCCTGGCTCTTTGCCGTACTTTGCAGTAAATACAATACAATTTTGATCAATTGATGTGTGTTTTTTGCCAAAGGTCTGGCATTTTGCCAGCTCATGCGTCTGCCAGTAGGCAGAGTGGCAGTGCACCGAAAACAAGTGCGACAAGCGCTGCTCGGCATTTGGGATCCGCACCGTCCAGAATCAGAAGTGTTTCCGCTACACCCACCATTCCCTTCTGCTCCCATGTGCATTGATAACTATGTAGGGAGCAAACACCATGTGCACCCTGTTGGTTCGGTGGAATTGCAATATACCGCATTTATATGAGTCGTTAAGATTTTAGATAATATCGATGAATTTGGTCAATTGTCAACTTCGAAAATTTTTATTTCGTTTTGCTAGATCAAAAACTTATTTTTTATCTTATCTTATCTTATTTGTTTACGATGTCCGTCATCTGTCAACCAATTCACATTATAACCCTGTAAATAAACGAATGTTTTTTTAACACTGGCGGGGCAAGTGTTGGTGAAGCCAGAGGTTGCTCCACCGGGACCACGGCGCATTTTGGTCTGACGGAGTAAAATTATAGTTTGTGTTGCCCCGCATCATTACCGACCTCCCCGATGTCCTCCGCGCGGTAATTGGGTTGGAGTAAAGCCGCAGGATCGCGGGAGTGCAAAGTCGGCCTCCGCGAGCACGACGGCTGCTGATCTACCGATGCGGTTCAGTAACGCTGAGGTTCTGTCGCCCACTGCGAATTTATTTGACTCACCTGACTACTAGTTCGCTGCGGTTCTGTTTCCCGCTGTCAGTAGCTCCATTGGCATTTATTATTTAAACTAACTTTTTTTTTCACTGAAATAAATAACAGAAATAATACAAATATTGACATGCAGCCGGTCCTCCTATTTCTACTCCAACTTCGCCTGGCACACTGGATGGTGCATACAGCCTGGGCACTGAAACAGCACCGCACAACGGGCATGAGTTGGATGCCACTTCTCCTCCTCCTCCGACCATATTATTCATCGTCATTATGCATATATCCCTCCTCTCCAAAAATATGAATTTATTTTTTAAATGTGTTTGTGGATCTTCAGAAAGGGTACACATTTATTTTGAATTTCCTCATTTTACCATTTCCAAACTTTAGTTGGAAGGTTTATTTTATTTTGTCTTCTAATACGCCTGTTCCATATACTCAACTCCGCATATGTGGTTTCGACCAATCGCCACCGTGCTGCAAAAGCTGCACTGTGGACATGTGTGCTTCTTCGGAATTGCTTTGCACTCCAACTCGTGGAGGTACTTCATGGCATTCCGAGAACCACAATACGTGCAATTGCGGAAATCTCCCTGCCGAGCCTTGTAGCCTGGAGGAGGAGCTTTCCATCCTCGTGGTGCCCTGTGCGTATAGCTGCCATCCTCGCTTTGGGTAACACACTCTCCAAGCATCCGGTTATCGGGAACTGGGAGTGGTCCATTGCGATCTGCATACTTAAAGACAAAGTTTTGCTTCAGATGCAGCAAATACGTCCTTTTCCCCATTCCAAGACGCATTGCTTCACTCATGATCATAATCTGATTTTTTTCACTCTTCTCCTTCCTTCGCAGTGATTTCTTATGGATACTATGAGGAGCACGGGGAGCAGCACCACGAGGAGCACGGGGAGGAGTACGACGAGGAGCACGGGGAGCATCATCATCAGCAGTTGGAGCGTCTTCTTCCAAAACTGTACTGACTAGCTCATCGAAGTTAACAATCTCAGACGGCGTGAACTTGTGCAGCGTTTTCGGCATAGTTACACCTTTTGAACGCCACACAGCCCGGTGCGAGGTCGATGGCTGGTCATCAGCTAACTCAGATGGCGTTCGTATGCCCGATGGAGTTAGCTGAGATGGCGTTGACGACCTGTAGAAGGTTGCTCAGGAGCAAGCTCATCTTCTACAGTTCCCTCTGCGGTATTTATGTGGCTTATTGGCCGGGGCAGAAGCGGCGGCAGAAGCGGCGAGAGGCGCAGCGGGAGAAGAAAGGAAAGGTAAGATTTCTGTTTGCATTACTGTGCACTTATCCAGCATAATAATTTGTCCATTGTTTGTTTATTTCTTAGCAGCAGGCGCAGAAGCAGGGGCCAAAGGAGAAGCCCAAAGAGGAGAAGAAGCAGGAGAAGAAGCAGCAGCGAAAGGTAAGATTTAGTAATCTTTAATATCCAAATTTGTCCACTTACTGTTTTTTTTTTTTAATTCCAGGTTCGTACACCTGCTCCACCTTCTGAGTTGCTGAAGGCGATGGGGGCATGTGCGAATGCTTTGGCGGCGATGGTCCCGAAGGTATGCCCGGCACCAGCAGCAGCAGCCCAACCACGAGGAAGGAGACGTCGTCCTCGCCGCCAAAACATTCGCCGGGCTGACGAGACAAGTCGCCATCGTAGCCGAGACAACAAGGAGAAGTGACGAGACAAGTCGCCGTTGTCATCGATGTGTATGAAAATAAAAAAACTAAATAAGAATGAAATGTTTATTTATATTTATTATTTTTATTTTATATTGAAAATGTAATTTCTTTGTGAGAAAATTTGGTGGCCCTGAAAAGGGCCTTTTTGGGTTTTGTTCACTGTTGTGGCATGTTGGCGATTTTGTTGTTGTTCATCAGAAAGACACCCGCTTATGCGGGAGTGCATAAGGGAGCTTGTGGCCGTTGCTCCCCGCGGGCTTATGTCTCGCGCCCCCGTGGGTCCCTGCCGCTTCATGCGGGCCTCTGGTTCGCACGGGGGCGGGTCGCTGCCGTCATCCTACGTACTCCTCGCGGGCTTACGTCTCGCACCCCGTAGGTTCCTGCCGCTCCGTGCGGGCTTCTGGTTCGTACGGGGTGGGTCGCTGCCGCCGTCTTGTATGGCGGGAGCCCCGGGCTCCGGCCTTCTGTCTATATGGGCAGGTTCATACTCGCGGACTGCTCCCAGTGCTCCTCGTGGTGCTGCTCCCCGTGCTCCTCATAGTATCCATAAGAAATCACTGCGAAGGAAGGAGAAGAGTCAACTTCACGCCAACGCCAACTTCACGCACAAAAAAATGACGTCACGTAACTTTCAGTGATGCCCAATCTGTTATAGCGATAGGACCATCGCGTAAAAAATGCAGTGAGAGCGTGAGATAAATATTCGTTTGTAATTTCTGAGTTTTATTTGCATCACTAGTTCTGCATAGCATCGTGTAGTTTTTCCAGCATCGTGTGAGGTCCGGTCCAATTATACAATGGCGGCAGAAGCGGCCAACTTCAATGTAATTGAAAGGTGCATTGCGGCCTTACACTCGGCTCGGCTCGGCTCCAAGCAGCACTTGGATGCGCTGAGTTCTGGAATCGGAGAGCTGCGCCAGTTGCTGACATGTGTGGTGTGCTGCCAACTGCTGAATGATCCCTATGCACCGAAAGGAAAGCACTGCCAGCACTATGTGTGCCGTGCCGGCCCTGCAGTCACTGCTCCAACTATTTCACCTACGAGGAATATAGTCGCATGACCGCACAGATCCTCTGCTATAAGGCTCTTTGTGGCCGTCTGTCCCAAGACTGGATATTCACCCAGCTGGTGGGACTTTTTCCGGAATTGAGCCGTGTGGTGCCGATACCCCGCATGACAGCCCAGGAGTTCATCGTAGAAGGTAGCCTATATAAGAATATATTGGACACATTTCTGCCGGATCTGATATTCCCCTTATCTCTGACCGCGAAGAAGACCACAGCGGCCGCAGCTCCCCTTCCACCGAGTGTCACCAAGCGCAAGAAAGACACGGAAATGAATCCCGGCCATGCGGAACCCGCTGTCAAAAGGGTTCGCACGAAAGCGGAGAGGAAATGTTACGGAGAAACAGAGCGCAGGTAGCCCACTCCACCTCCATCTCCACCTCTACCAGCACCCGAGCGAATTCTTACGAATTCCATTCAGAAATGCGATTGTTAGCTCTCCAGATGCTGTGGGAGGACTGCGGAACATGCCTGAAAGGCACAATATTAAAATATTCCTTACTTATAACAGTTATTTAATTTATGTGTTTTGCTCTAGTTGTAGTATTTGAATTGAGAGAATGAGACAAACAATAAAGACCCTTTGAAAACAGCATTCAGTGATATTGTGAGATTTGTATTGGTTTGTAATCGAACCGATGGCATCGCAGCTTAAGAAAAACGATAACTTACGGGAACCAATTCGGGAAATCCTGGATACGCCCTTGAGGGCGGGCGATGAAGATTTCCCACCACTACGGTGGGGCCTTCACCCAAACGAAAAGCAAAGCCAGCCATCCGGCTTAAACTCGCTGGTGACAAAATTTGAGGACAGCCCAAAGTCCACAAGGTCCACAGCCTTGCCCAGGCCCAACAGGATGTTTGCTGCCTTCAGATCTGCATGAACATGGCCATGCTGTGCATAAACTGGGAAGCATCCAGCATTTGTATGGCCAGGCGATAGACAGTGCAGTCGCTTGTCGTTCTCCTTGTCTATGTGTGCCGTGCCGGCCCTGCAGTCACTGCTCCAACTATTTCACCTACGAGGAATATAGTCGCATGACCGCACAGATCCTCTGCTATAAGGCTCTTTGTGGCCGTCTGTCCCAAGACTGGATATTCACCCAGCTGGTGGGACTTTTTCCGGAATTGAGCCGTGTGGTGCCGATACCCCGCATGACAGCCCAGGAGTTCATCGTAGAAGGTAGCCTATATAAGAATATATTGGACACATTTCTGCCGGATCTGATATTCCCCTTATCTCTGACCGCGAAGAAGACCACAGCGGCCGCAGCTCCCCTTCCACCGAGTGTCACCAAGCGCAAGAAAGACACGGAAATGAATCCCGGCCATGCGGAACCCGCTGTCAAAAGGGTTCGCACGAAAGCGGAGAGGAAATGTTACGGAGAAACAGAGCGCAGGTAGCCCACTCCACCTCCATCTCCACCTCTACCAGCACCCGAGCGAATTCTTACGAATTCCATTCAGAAATGCGATTGTTAGCTCTCCAGATGCTGTGGGAGGACTGCGGAACATGCCTGAAAGGCACAATATTAAAATATTCCTTACTTATAACAGTTATTTAATTTATGTGTTTTGCTCTAGTTGTAGTATTTGAATTGAGAGAATGAGACAAACAATAAAGACCCTTTGAAAACAGCATTCAGTGATATTGTGAGATTTGTATTGGTTTGTAATCGAACCGATGGCATCGCAGCTTAAGAAAAACGATAACTTACGGGAACCAATTCGGGAAATCCTGGATACGCCCTTGAGGGCGGGCGATGAAGATTTCCCACCACTACGGTGGGGCCTTCACCCAAACGAAAAGAAAAGCCAGCCATCCGGCTTAAACTCGCTGGTGACAAAATTTGAGGACAGCCCAAAGTCCACAAGGTCCACAGCCTTGCCCAGGCCCAACAGGATGTTTGCTGCCTTCAGATCTGCATGAACATGGCCATGCTGTGCATAAACTGGGAAGCATCCAGCATTTGTATGGCCAGGCGATAGACAGTGCAGTCGCTTGTCGTTCTCCTTGTCTATGTGTGCCGTGCCGGCCCTGCAGTCACTGCTCCAACTATTTCACCTACGAGGAATATAGTCGCATGACCGCACAGATCCTCTGCTATAAGGCTCTTTGTGGCCGTCTGTCCCAAGACTGGATATTCACCCAGCTGGTGGGACTTTTTCCGGAATTGAGCCGTGTGGTGCCGATACCCCGCATGACAGCCCAGGAGTTCATCGTAGAAGGTAGCCTATATAAGAATATATTGGACACATTTCTGCCGGATCTGATATTCCCCTTATCTCTGACCGCGAAGAAGACCACAGCGGCCGCAGCTCCCCTTCCACCGAGTGTCACCAAGCGCAAGAAAGACACGGAAATGAATCCCGGCCATGCGGAACCCGCTGTCAAAAGGGTTCGCACGAAAGCGGAGAGGAAATGTTACGGAGAAACAGAGCGCAGGTAGCCCACTCCACCTCCATCTCCACCTCTACCAGCACCCGAGCGAATTCTTACGAATTCCATTCAGAAATGCGATTGTTAGCTCTCCAGATGCTGTGGGAGGACTGCGGAACATGCCTGAAAGGCACAATATTAAAATATTCCTTACTTATAACAGTTATTTAATTTATGTGTTTTGCTCTAGTTGTAGTATTTGAATTGAGAGAATGAGACAAACAATAAAGACCCTTTGAAAACAGCATTCAGTGATATTGTGAGATTTGTATTGGTTTGTAATCGAACCGATGGCATCGCAGCTTAAGAAAAACGATAACTTACGGGAACCAATTCGGGAAATCCTGGATACGCCCTTGAGGGCGGGCGATGAAGATTTCCCACCACTACGGTGGGGCCTTCACCCAAACGAAAAGAAAAGCCAGCCATCCGGCTTAAACTCGCTGGTGACAAAATTTGAGGACAGCCCAAAGTCCACAAGGTCCACAGCCTTGCCCAGGCCCAACAGGATGTTTGCTGCCTTCAGATCTGCATGAACATGGCCATGCTGTGCATAAACTGGGAAGCATCCAGCATTTGTATGGCCAGGCGATAGACAGTGCCCTCGGGCAGTCGCTTGTCGTTCTCCTTGAAGAACTTTGATATATCGCTGTCGTAGCCCGGCATCACAATGAAACGACGCTTCTGCCCATTGACATGGCCAGGTCTTGGAGAACGGTGCCCTCCTTTAGCTTCTCTGGCATGTCATAGAGTTTTCCTTTGGCCTTCTTGGCCGGAGTTGAAACCGTTGGCTGTGCCTCGACGATATGAAGTACCAAGTACAAATTAAAAAAAATTTCGCAACTTAAAAGAGCAATAAATTCTAGTACATTATTTATCTATAATCTTAAGAATAGAAATTAGACTTCAAAATTGAACTGAGAACAAATAAATCAATGAACGAAAAAGAACGAACGAAAACGAACGATGAACAAAAAAGAACGATGAACAAAAAAGAACGATGAACAAAAAAGAACGATGAACAAAAAAGAAAGAACGAAAACGAACGATGAACAAAAAAGAACGATTAAGATGAACAAGAAAGAACGAACTGAAAGAACGACTTAGTTCACAGAATAAAAAAGAACGAACGAACTTATTCAGTAAATTGAACGATGTTTACCCAACACTAATGGAGGAGAAGTTGAGGCTCCAGAAAAAGTCGAAACGAGTGCGATTCAACGACCAGGTTCAGATCAAATACTTCGAAACTGGGAATACGGCAGGAAGAGGCCATCGCGGAATACACGGAGTGCACGGAAAAAATGATACTAAGCTGCTATTCTTCAGCACGTATGCCGAGAGACGTGGACGCCGTGGCCGATTCAGATTTCCTGAAGCCCATAGGCCACGAATTCGAGACCGTTAAACAGTACAAGGAAATCTTTGTGCCATTGATGAAACTGGAGTTGTTGACCACAATCGAGAAAGACCACACTATAAACGAGGCTGTCTTTGGCTGCTGTGCCTCGCAAATATAACGCTTCTTTTTTGCGCAATTTGTACCATTCAATACATTGTAATTCAATACATTGTAAAATCTAATTTTTGACCGCAATCAAATAAAAGATAGTACTACAAATATGTCAATCTGTAGAAAATTGATCCACCATTTCGGTAAAATAATAAGTTATGGGCTGAAAGACATAGCTAGGTAGTAATATTGAACGGAATATGAAAACCGAAGAATATGATTTCTGATGATGGCATATTTTGAGGAGACTGACCGTATATTATGATGAACATATGTCCATATGAAAAAAAACATGGCGACCAGCGAATAAAATCAAAAGTTCAACGAACAACAGGAAGAGGAAAAGTAAGTAATATGTTTCATTGATCATTTTTGATATATATTTTCAATAAATTTCTTTATTTACAGATTAATTAAAGATGTCTGACCAAGTGCAAGATGAGAAGCAGGAGAAGAAGCAGCAGTGGAAGAAGCAGCAGCGAGAGCGTCGCCGCCAGAAAGTGCGGGCGCAGTTGTTTTTCCAGTTGAGCTGGTAGCAGCGTGAAATTTCATGAGTCACGGACATGAGCATCACTGGCAGAGAGCAGAGACCGACGCATGAACAAGAAGGAAGGAGAGCAGCAGAGACCGGCATCAGGGAAAAGCAGTACTGGGAACAGCAGTACTAGGAACACCAGAAGCCGAGCAGAAGAGAGCGCGAGCGACCGAAATGAACGGCACGCGACAAAAACGTCGGGTCGCGGCAGAGGCTGAGGGCAGCGCATGGTGAAATTATATATAAGGTGACGTCAGAAGCATCGAAATTGTTGTAGGTCAGTTTCCTTTCGCGAGCAACGACGATCCACCACATTAAGAAATACTCACCCATTTTATATTTAACAAGAAATTTTCTTCTTTTATTTCACTTTTCCCTGCAACGAAATTTCAAAAGTGGTTCACTTCACTTCACTAGGGTTGGTTAATGGTTAATGGAGGGTTGGTTAATGGTTCATGGTTCATGGTTTGTTAAAAAAAAAAAAGTTCAAGGGACACGTGCAAGTGGAAGTCCAAAAATTGCATTGACAAGTGTCGAAGTGAAAAAAGTGAATATTACAAATTAATATACTTGGTAAGTCTCACATTTTAAATTAAATATTTGTAGAGTATTCCATTTTATTTATAATTTGTAGTATTTTTATCATAATGGAATCATTCTTCCAATATTCGCAAGCTCTAATAGAGCCATCCGAAGTCGCGAGGGCCAAGCTGCGTGTGGTGAAACTGCGGTACAACGCAGTTATACTTGCGTATGGTGCAGAATCACCCGAAGCAAAGCTTATCAAGGCTGGCGTAGATGTCGCAGAAGCACATCTAGACATGTGCTTGGTTGCGGAAGCATACTCGCCGAATCCGCAGCGATTGGTCGAATCGCAAAGGACTGCAAGTCCTCAGCGTTCGGCTGATCCGCAGCGGGTGCAGCGGGTGGTCGAACCGCAGCGATTGGTCGAATCGCAAAGGACTGCAAGTCCTCAGCGGTCGGCTGATACGCAGCGGGTGGTCGAATCGCAAAGGACTGCAAGTCCTCAGCGTTCGGCTGAATGGCAGACGACTGCAAGTCCTCTGTGGGCGGCTGAATGGCAGCGGGCGGTTGAACCGCAGCCAATAAGCCAGATAAGTACCGCAGAGGGAACTGTAGAAGATGAGCTTGCTGATGAGCAACCTTCTACAGGTCGTCAACGCCATCTCAGCTAACTCCATCGGGCATACGAACGCCATCTGAGTTAGCTGATGACCAGCCATCGACCTCGCACCGGGCTGTGTGGCGTTCAAAAGGTGTAACTATGCCGAAAACGCTGCACAAGTTCACGCCGTCTGAGATTGTTAACTTCGATGAGCTAGTCAGTACAGTTTTGGAAGAAGACGCTCCAACTGCTGATGATGATGCTCCCCGTGCTCCTCGTCGTACTCCTCCCCGTGCTCCTCGTGGTGCTGCTCCCCGTGCTCCTCATAGTATCCATAAGAAATCACTGCGAAGGAAGGAGAAGAGTGAAAAAAATCAGATTATGATCATGAGTGAAGCAATGCGTCTTGGAATGGGGAAAAGGACGTATTTGCTGCATCTGAAGCAAAACTTTGTCTTTAAGTATGCAGATCGCAATGGACCACTCCCAGTTCCCGATAACCGGATGCTTGGAGAGTGTGTTACCCAAAGCGAGGATGGCAGCTATACGTACCGGGCACCACGAGGATGGAAAGCTCCTCCAGGCTACAAGGCTCGGCAGGGAGATTTCCGAAATTGCACGTATTGTGGTTCTCGGAATGCCATGAAGTACCTCCACGAGTTGGAGTGCAAGGCAATTCCGAAGGAGCACATATGTCCACAGTGCAGCTTTTGCAGCACGGTGGTGATTGGTGCAAACCACATATGCGGAGTTGAGTATATGGAACAGGCGTATTAGAAGACAAAATAAAATAAACCTTCCAACTAAAGTTTGGAAATGGTAAAATGAGGAAATTCAAAATAAATGTGTACCCTTTCTGAAGATCCACAAACACATTTAAAAAATAAATTCATATTTTTGGAGAGGAGGGATATATGCATAATGACGATGAATAATATGGTCGGAGGAGGAGGAGAAGTGGCATCCAACTCATGCCCGTTGTGCGTTGCTGTTTCAGTGCCCAGGCTGTATGCACCATCCAGTGTGCCAGGCGAAGTTGGAGTAGAAATAGGAGGACCGGCTGCATGTCAATATTTGTATTATTTCTGTTATTTATTTCAGTGAAAAAAAAAGTTAGTTTAAATAATAAATGCCAATGGAGCTACTGACAGCGGGAAACAGAACCGCAGCGAACTAGTAGTCAGGTGAGTCAAATAAATTCGCAGTGGGCGACAGAACCTCAGCGTTACTGAACCGCATCGGTAGATCAGCAGCCGTCGTGCTCGCGGAGGCCGACTTTGCACTCCCGCGATCCTGCGGCTTTACTCCAACCCAATTACCGCGCGGAGGACATCGGGGAGGTCGTTAATGATGCGGGGCAGCACAAACTATAATTTTACGCCGTCAGACCAAAATGCGCCGTGGTCCCGGTGGAGCAACCTCTGGCTTCACCAACACTTGCCCCGCCAGTGTTAAAAAAACATTCGTTTATTTACAGGGTTATAATGTGAATTGGTTGACAGATGACGGACATCGTAAACAAATAAGATAAGATAAGATAAAAAATAAGTTTTTGATCTAGCAAAACGAAATAAAAATTTTCGAAGTTGACAATTGACCAAATTCATCGATATTATCTAAAATCTTAACGACTCATATAAATGCGGTATATTGCAATTCCACCGAACCAACAGGGTGCACATGGTGTTTGCTCCCTACATAGTTATCAATGCACATGGGAGCAGAAGGGAATGGTGGGTGTAGCGGAAACACTTCTGATTCTGGACGGTGCGGATCCCCAAATGCCGAGCAGCGCTTGTCGCACTTGTCGGTGCACTGCCACTCTGCCTCTGTGCTGGCAAAATGCCAGACCTTTGGCAAAAAACACACATCAATTGATCAAAATTGTATTGTATTTACTGCAAAGTACGTCAAAGAGCCAGGGTAAATCAGAAGCGAATGAAACCAAGTGAAAATGAAGTGACGCCTGGTTTCGGCTGCGCTCGCCTTTTTATAGAAATCGGCAGCGTCGCCATTTGCAAAAATGAGTTCGGGACAGCGCAGTCGCGCCGAGTGTGTGATTATTTGTATGTGTTTGCTTCTGCCGCAGTGCTGCCATTTTAGCATATTTCAGGCTAGATCTAGCATTTATTTAAGTGCACTATTTGCAAAGCCGTTCAGCATATATCTAAAATTGCTATACTGGCACAGAGGGTGCGTTCTGCTTCCATGGACTGTCGCTCGCAGACTCCCCCCCAAACATGAGCGCAGCGTTATATGCGCTGCTATAGCATTGCCAATACCCCTGTGGAAACTGTGCGTTGCCCAAGCAGTTGCAGTAAATAATTTTATCGTAAGTTATTACTTGTTTTATGTTATATAATAATACACGAATTATCCAATATAAATAAAAAAATTCCTAAATACCTTCGGCATTGGATATAACGCCACTAAAGAACTAACCACAAAAATTGTTTAAGCTTAATTTTTAGCCTTTTTTTCGGACTTAGCCACTTTTAGCGTTTTTTTTTTCGAATCTACTTATATTGACTCTGATATTCTGATAACCTCTCTCCTTGCGCTTTACACTTTGAAGCTAGTCTAGCTGCAAAAATATAGACAGCCCTATGCAAAAAGCATGCAGTCGGAGCGAGAGAGATATATGTATGCGTCTAGTTGTTTTTCCAGTTGAGCTGGTAGCAGCGTGAAATTTCATGAGTCACGGACATGAGCATCACTGGCAGAGAGCAGAGACCGACGCATGAACAAGAAGGAAGGAGAGCAGCAGAGACCGGCATCAGGGAAAAGCAGTACTGGGAACAGCAGTACTAGGAACACCAGAAGCCGAGCAGAAGAGAGCGCGAGCGACCGAAATGAACGGCACGCGACAAAAACGTTGGGTCGCGGCAGAGGCTGAGGGCAGCGCATGGTGAAATTATATATAAGGTGACGTATCCACCACACGTGCTCTCTTTTGGGGACGTTATTTAGTAATTTCACCATGCTACCGGCTTGGCCGAAACAGATCGGGAACAAAGACAATATAAATAGTAGGATAAATCTCGCCATACAAAATTTTTGAGGTCGATTTTGGCTCGGTGGAGGTCATTGTAGAATTGATTCAAATAGAGAGAGACAGATAGTCAGAGAGAAAGAGAGAGTACCGCTCTCTCGCCCTATACATGAGGCTAAGATTTAACTGTACGTGTGCACACATGTTAGGTCTGCTTGTTTTTATTGGTTTTTGACGATGCCGCGGCGCGCCGCGCTCAACGAAATACCCAATACTTTAGAATTCATTGGGGACTATGACACTATTTGAAGACGCTTGCTCATAATAAAAAAAAAAAAAGTAATATATTGTATATACCTTATATGCTTATTTTGTTTAATGTACTATAAACGAATATAATGAAGGAATGTACTTATGTAAAAATACATAATCTATGTCATACTGTGAGGCCATTGTGCCGGCTCTATTCGGTGGACTGCCTCAAGTTTCCGCTGATTAAGATTTTCTCTTTAGATGTTAAGACTGCCAAACTGTTTATATCAGCACAAATATAAATATAATCGTTAAGCCAAAGAACTGTGTTTTAGAAAAATGTAAGACCTTTATGTCCAGAAAACAGGTCTCCATCGAAGCAGCTGATTCTCTGATTAATGTAATTAATCAACTTCAGTCTGTACAAGCATCCCGCCTGCCTGCCCTTCGACGATGGTGAGCGGCACGAATGAACAAAGTGCCGACTGCATGAATAATGCAATAATTAACCAACAAATATAATGAATTTTAATCAAAATATGAAAATTTATATTTGAATTGAACAATTTTCAAAAGACTTTTCACTTGCCCCCCCCTTTTACACTAAACTGAACACTCAACTTATAGTTGGCTGTTAAAGAATTTTATACGATAAATGAATAAAAAAAATTTTTATTTGAATTCAAAATTATAAAATTATTATATTATATGTATTTGAATTCAAAATTATAAAATTATTATATTATATATTATACACCGTTTTTAGATCTTCGTCCTATATCTTAATCATATCGGTACCGAACACAACCAACCAATCACGAAGAGATACCAATGAAGAACCACCAATCACGAAGAGATACCGATGAAGAACCACCAATCACGAAGAGGTACCAAAGAATACCGCAAGTTTATTGTTGCCAGATTGTTTTCAGATATATGAGAATGAAATGCTGACCTTCTTTGTTAATCTAATTTTAGACCGCAATCAAATAAAAAATATTACTCCAAATATGTCAATCTGTAGAAAATTGATCCACCATTTCGCAAAAATAATAAGTTATGGGCTAAAAGACATAGCTAGGTAGTAATATTGAACGGAATATGAAAACCGAAGAATATGATTTTTATTGTTGCCAGACTGTTTTCAGATATATGAGAATGAAATGCTGACCTTCTTTGTTAAAATCTAATTTTAGACCGCAATCAAATAAAAGATAGTACTACAAATATGTCAATCTGTAGAAAATTGATCCACCATTTCGCAAAAATAATAAGTTATGGGCTGAAAGACATAGCTAGGTAGTAATATTGAACGGAATATGAAAACCGAAGAATATGATTTCTGATGAGGAGACTGACCGTATATTATGATGAACATATGTCCATATGAAAAGAAACATGGCGACCAGCGAATAAAATCAAAAGTTCAACGAACAGGAAGAGGAAAAGTAAGTAATATGTTTCATTGATCATTTTTGATATATATTTTCAATATATTTCTTTATTTACAGATTATTTCAAGATGTCTGACCAAGTTGAAGATAAGAAGAACGAGAAGAAGCAGCAGTGGAAGAAGCAGCAGCGAGAGGCGCAGAAAATGCGGGCGCTGAAAAAAGAAAAGGTAAGTTTTTTGTTTGCATTATTCATTGATTAATGTTTGTCCATTTCTTAGCAGCAGGAGCAGAAGAAGGGGCCCAAAGAGGGGAAGGTGCAGGTGGAGCAGAAGGAGAAGAAGCCGGGGCAGAACAAGTGGCGAGAGGCGCAGCGAGAGCGTCGCCGCCAGAAAGTGCGGGCGCAATGGGCGGAAGAACGGGCGCTGAAGAAAGAAAAGGTAAGTTTTTTGTTTGCATTATTCATTGATTAATGTTTGTCCATTTCTTAGCAGCAGGAACAGAAGAAGGGGCCCAAAGAGGGGAAGCTGCAGGTGGAGCAGAAGGAGAAGAAGCAGCAGCCGGGGCAGAACAAGCGGCAGAAGCGGCGAGAGAAGCAGCGGCAGAAGCTTTGCATTACTGTGCACTTATCCAGCATAATAATTTGTCCATTGTTTGTTTATTTCTTAACAGCAGGCGCAGAAGCAGGGGCCCAAAGAGGGGAAGCTGCAGGTGGAGCAGAAGAAGAAGAAGCAGCGAAAGGTAAGATTTAGTAATCTTTAATATCCAAATTTGTCCACTAACTGTTTTTTTTTTTAATTCCAGGTTCGTGCTCCACCTTGTGAGGTGCTGAAGGCGATGGGGGCATGTGCGAATGCTTTGGCGGCGATGGTCCCGCAGTTATGCCCGGCACCAGCAGCAGCAGCAGGCAAACCGCGAAGAAGGAGACATCGTCCTCGCCGCCAAAGCATTCGCCGGGCTGACGAAACAAGTAGCCGAGACAACAAGAAGTGAGGAGAATATGAATATGTATATGAAAAAAAAAAAAAAAAAAAAGAATGAAATGTTTATTTATTTTTATTATTTTTATTTTATATTGATATTATTTTGGGTTTTGTTCACTGCCCCAGTGCCAGTCGGTGTTCCATCCCATGGACGAGCACCGGTGTTCCATCCCATGGACGAGCACCGGTCATGCGAAGATGCACCTGTGTGCCCTACAAGAGGCCGAGGCCTGGCCTTCGGGCGGTGATCGGCCACGCTCTGGGCATGCGCAGTGCGCTGTGCGCCGCTATTCTCCTACTGCCTCTCTGGGCAACTCAAATTTTCGCTTCATGCGACTCTTATATTATGCTTAATCCTACGCCTTAATTCTACTTAATATAATAATAACAATGAGAAATAATAATGTAATAGTAATAATAAACAATGATGCAACAAGGCCGTTGCTCCCCGCGGGCTTATGTCTCGCGCCCCCGTAGGTTCCTGCCGCTCCGTGCGGGCTTCTGGTTCGTACGGGGTGGGTCGCTGCCGCCATCTTGTATGGTGCGGTAGTGCAAAGGCTGTTTATGTGCAAGATTCCATAATGCGAATAAAGCCGTATACAATCTTGCACATAAACGACCTAACGTCAGCACTCAGAAGCGTGTCTTTCCACTTGCTTTCAATTAAATTGAACACAAGCTCCCTTATGCCCTCTCGCATAGCTACACCGCTGCTCTCCAGGAAATCAATGTTGCAACATCCTAGTTGCAGCTCCATTTCAGCTGGACAGAGCCTGAAGTAACGAAGTACAACATCTCGCATGACATTTATCTCACGTTTCAAAATATCTATTTGGTAGCTGTACGGTTTCCTCAAGGAGTCCACCTGGACGAGCGCACCATCTAGTTTTGAAACGTAATTGTCACGGGAAAATGTTGTAACCATGTACAGTCGGCGCAAAATCTGTTGGAAGAGAAAATAAATACTTTTATAATATTTAAAGAAAAGAAAATCAAAGAAAAATACCTTATCCACATAACAGCGAAGTGCAAAACGACGATGCAGGTGAGTCAAGTCATATAGGCATGGTATGCCTTTTGATTTGGCGTACGCGACTGCTTTGTCGTTTGCGAAATTGTTATCATAGACCAGTGCCAAAATCTTTTCATATTTTTGGGGCATTTTGTCTCTTAACCATGTGAGCACATATCGAAGTCTACGATATATGACATCGGCGGTTATTGCTTCTGAAGCTGTCGGTACCTGTAAAGTGCAATATAATACATATTATTATCGCTGCATATAATGGAGAAATATTTCGAAGACTTACCAACTTCATGAATAGAGTCCTGTAAGTACTGTTGTCAATGGACTGCGCAGCTATCACTAGCACCTTCCATTTCTTGTATAAACAGCTCTGAAATATAGAGAAAATATTTTTAAAATGCCATAAATGTCATATAAATGTTATTACTTACAGTTGTCTTAAACTCTGGCAGGTGCCACTCGTCGATTGCTAAAATAAATGGACTTTCTCCAAAATCTTCAAGCACACCAACATAATGGTATTCCAATTCTCCGCCTTCCATATTCTCACGCTGAATTTCCATTGAGGAAATAACGTCGTCTATATGGGCAGGTTCATACTCGCGGAAAATTGAATATGTCTTGAAAATTTTTGCGATGCTTTGAAGTGTAGCTGTAATTGAAAAAAAAAATTGTTTATATGGTTAGGTTTTTTTTAGGAGAAATGCCGAAGATAAGGCCAGAAGCATCGAAATTGTTGTAGGTCAGTTTCCTTTCGCGAGCAACGACGATCCACCACATTAAGAAATACTCACCCATTTTATATTTAACAAGAAATTTTCTTCTTTTATTTCACTTTTCCCTGCAACGAAATTTCAAAAGTGGTTCACTTCACTTCACTAGGGTTGGTTAATGGTTAATGGAGGGTTGGTTAATGGTTCATGGTTTGTTAAAAAAAAAAAAGTTCAAGGGACACGTGCAAGTGGAAGTCCAAAAATTGCATTGACAAGTGTCGAAGTGAAAAAAGTGAATATTAAAAATTAATATACTTGGTAAGTCTCACATTTTAAATTAAATATTTGTAGAGTATTCCATTTTATTTATAATTTGTAGTATTTTTATCATAATGGAATCATTCTTCCAATATTCGCAAGCTCTAATAGAGCCATCCGAAGTCGCGAGGGCCAAGCTGCGTGTGGTGAAACTGCGGTACAACGCAGTTGTACTTGCGTATGGTGCAGAATCACCCGCAGCAAAGCTTCTCCAGGCTGGCGTAGATGTGGCAGAAGCACATCTAGACATGTGCTTGGTTGCGGAAGCATACTCGCCGAATCCGCAGCGATTGGTCGAATCGCAAAGGACTGCAAGTCCTCAGCGGTCGGCTGATCCGCAGCGGGTGCAGCGGGTGGTCGAACCGCAGCGATTGGTCGAATCGCAAAGGACTGCAAGTCCTCAGCGGTCGGCTGATCCGCAGCGTGTGGTTGAACCGCAGCGATTGGGCGAATCGCAAAGGACTGCAAGTCCTCAGCGGTCGGCTGATCCGCAGCGGGTGGTCGAATCGCAAAGGACTGCAAGTCCTCAGCGGTCGGCTGAATGGCAGACGACTGCAAGTCCTCTGCGGGCGGCTGAATGGCAGCGGGCGGTTGAACCGCAGCCAATAAGCCAGATAAGTACCGCAGAGGGAACTGTAGAAGATGAGCTTGCTGATGAGCAACCTTCTACAGGGCAGTCGTCAACGCCATCTCAGCTAACTCCATCGGGCATACGAACGCCATCTGAGTTAGCTGATGACCAGCCATCGACCTCGCACCGGACTGTGTGTCGTTTAAGAGGTGTAACTATGCCGAAAACGATGCACAAGTTCACGCCGTCTGAGAATGTTGACTTCGATGAGCTAGTCAGTACAGTTTTGGAAGAAGACGCTCCAACTGCTGATGATGATGCTCCACGTGCTCCTCGTCGTACTCCTCCCCGTGCTCCTCGTGGTGCTGCTCCCCGTGCTCCTCATAGTCGAAACCATAGGAGAACTCTTAAAAGAAAGAATGATTATGAAAGAAATCAAATGGTGATCATGAGAGAAGCAGTGCGTCTCGGAATGAGCAAAAGGACGTATTTGCTGCATCTGAAGCAAAACTTTGTCTTTAAGTATGCAGATCGCAATGGACCACTCCCAGTTCCCGATAACCGGATGCTTGGAGAGTGTGTTACCCAAAGCGAGGATGGCAGCTATACGTACCGGGCACCACGAGGATGGAAAGCTCCTCCAGGCTACAAGGCTCGGCAGGGAGATTTCCGAAATTGCACGTATTGTGGTTCTCGGAATGCCATGAAGTACCTCCACGAGTTGGAGTGCAAGGCAATTCCGAAGGAGCACATATGTCCACAGTGCAGCTTTTGCAGCACGGTGGTGATTGGTGCAAACCACATATGCGGAGTTGAGTATATGGAACAGGCGTATTAGAAGACAAAATAAAATAAACCTTCCAACTAAAGTTTGGAAATGGTAAAATGAGGAAATTCAAAATAAATGTGTACCCTTTCTGAAGATCCACAAACACATTTAAAAAATATTTGGAGAGGAGGGATATATGCATAATGACGATGAATAATATGGTCGGAGGAGGAGGAGAAGTGGCATCCAACTCATGCCCGTTGTGCGGTGCTGTTTCAGTGCCCAGGCTGTATGCACCATCCAGTGTGCCAGGCGAAGTTGGAGTAGAAATAGGAGGACCGGCTGCATGTCAATATTTGTATTATTTCTGTTATTTATTTCAGTGAAAAAAAAAGTTAGTTTAAATAATAAATGCCAATGGAGCTACTGACAGCGGGAAACAGAACCGCAGCGAACTAGTAGTCAGGTGAGTCAAATAAATTCGCAGTGGGCGACAGAACCTCAGCGTTACTGAACCGCATCGGTAGATCAGCAGCCGTCGTGCTCGCGGAGGCCGACTTTGCACTCCCGCGATCCTGCGGCTTTACTCCAACCCAATTACCGCGCGGAGGACATCGGGGAGGTCGGTAATGATGCGGGGCAGCACAAACTATAATTTTACGCCGTCAGACCAAAATGCGCCGTGGTCCCGGTGGAGCAACCTCTGGCTTCACCAACACTTGCCCCGCCAGTGTTCAAAAAACATTCGTTTATTTACAGAGTTATAATGTGAATTGGTTGACAGATGACGGACATCGTAAACAAATAAGATAAGATAAGATAACAAATAAGTTTTTGATCTAGCAAAACGAAATACCAATTTTCGAAGTTGACAATTGACCAAATTCATCGATATTATCTAAAATCTTAACGACTCATATAAATGCGGTATATTGCAATTCCACCGAACCAACAGGGTGCACATGGTGTTTACTCCCTACATAGTTATCAATGCACATGGGAGCAGAAGGGAATGGTGGGTGTGGCGGAAACACTTCTGATTCTGGACGGTGCGGATCCCCAAATGCCGAGCAGCGCTTGTCGCACTTGTCGGTGCACTGCCACTCTGCCTCTGTGCTGGCAAAATGCCAGACCTTTGGCAAAAAACACACATCAATTGATCAAAATTGTATTGTATTTACTGCAAAGTACGTCAAAGAGCCAGGGTAAATCAGAAGCGAATGAAACCAAGTGAAAATGAAGTGACGCCTGGTTTCGGCTGCGCTCGCCTTTTTATAGAAATCGGCAGCGTCGCCATTTGCAAAAATGAGTTCGGGACAGCGCAGTCGCGCCGAGTGTGTGATTATTTGTATGTGTTTGCTTCTGCCGCAGTGCTGCCATTTTAGCATATTTCAGGCTAGATCTAGCATTTATTTAAGTGCACTATTTGCAAAGCCGTTCAGCATATATTTAAAATTGCTATACTGGCACAGAGGGTGCGTTCTGCTCCCATGGACTGTCGCTCGCAGACTCCCCCCCAAACATGAGCGCAGCGTTATATGCGCTGCTATAGCATTGCCAATACCCCTGTGGAAACTGTGCGTTGCCCAAGCAGTTGCAGTAAATAATTTTATCGTAAGTTATTACTTGTGTTATGTTATATAATAATACACGAATTATCCAATATAAATAAAAAAATTCCTAAATACCTTCGGCATTGGATATAACGCCACTAAAGAACTAACCACAAAAATTGTTTAAGCTTAATTTTTAGCCTTTTTTTCGGACTTAGCCACTTTTAGCGTTTTTTTTTTCGAATCTACTTATATTGACTCTGATATTCTGATAACCTCTCTCCTTGCGCTTTACACTTTGAAGCTAGTCTAGCTGCAAAAATATAGACAGCCCTATGCAAAAAGCATGCAGTCGGAGCGAGAGAGATATATGTATGCGTCTAGTTGTTTTTCCAGTTGAGCTGGTAGCAGCGTGAAATTTCATGAGTCACGGACATGAGCATCACTGGCAGAGAGCAGAGACCGACGCATGAACAAGAAGGAAGGAGAGCAGCAGAGACCGGCATCAGGGAAAAGCAGTACTGGGAACAGCAGTACTAGGAACACCAGAAGCCGAGCAGAAGAGAGCGCGAGCGACCGAAATGAACGGCACGCGACAAAAACGTCGGCTCGCGGCAGAGGCTGAGGGCAGCGCATGGTGAAATTATATATAAGGTGACGTATCCACCACACGTGCTCTCTTTTGGGGACGTTATTTAGTAATTTCACCATGCTACCGGCTTGGCCGAAACAGATCGGGAACAAAGACAATATAAATAGTAGGATAAATCTCGCCATACAAAATTTTTGAGGTCGATTTTGGCTCGGTGGAGGTCATTGTAGAATTGATTCAAATAGAGAGAGACAGATAGTCAGAGAGAAAGAGAGAGTACCGCTCTCTCGCCCTATACATGAGGCTAAGATTTAACTGTACGTGTGCACACATGTTAGGTCTGCTTGTTATACCCGGTACTCGAAGAGTAAAGGGGTATATTAGATTTGTGCAAAAAATTAATGTGTGTAACACCCAGAAGGAAGCGTTTCCGACCCCATAAAGTATATATATTCTTGATCAGCATCAATAGCCGAGTCGATATAGCTATGTCTGTCTGTCCGTCCGTCTGTCCGTCTGTCCGTCTGTCCGTCCGTCCGTCTGTCCGTCTGTCCGTCTTCATTAGCGCCTATAGCTCAAAGACCATAAAAGCTAGAGGAACACTATTTTGTATCCAGACTCCTGTCTTATCGCACTGTTACAAGTGTATTTCAAAATTTCGCCCCGCCCCCTTCCGCCCACTCCAAGGACGAAAATCTGTGGCATGCACAATTTTAAAGATACGAGAAAACTAAAAACGCAGAATCGTAGAGAATGACAATATCTATCAGAGTGTTGAATCTGGATCAGATCGACTCATAAATATAGCCACAATGAAGAAAACAATTTCGAAATGCATCGTTCCCTCTCGCTCTCTCTCACACACAGGGGTAGGCGCTATGCCTGATCGAATTTTTTGACGCCTAGTTCTCAGAGACTATAAGAGCTAGAACCACCAAACTTTCTATCCAAGCTCCTGTGATATCAAACCGAGACGAGTTTGTTTTAAAATTTGGCCACGCCCCCTTCCGCCCCCACAAAAGATGAAAATCTACAATTTTGAAGATACGGGAAAACCAAAAACGCAGAATCATAGAAAATTACTATATCTATCAGAGTATTGAATTTGGATCAGATCGGATCATAAATATAGTCAGAAGGAACAAATGAAATTTCAGTGGCCTCCCAAGCGCAGACTGATTCCCTCTCTCTCTCGCACACAGCCGTGTATGTATATGTAGGAAGTAGATAAAAACATGTAGAAATGGCAGATGTGTAAAATGTATGTAAACAAATATGGAAACATCTAATAGATCAAAATCTCCGAAAAGGTTCGACTTAAATTGTTTTTTTTTGGCTAAAATTTAATATTTTCCTTTTGCGAACATGTAATAAATTACAACAAGCTCACATACATATATACTGACTGAGTACCGGGTATAAAGTAGAGCCGCGGCGCAGACGCGGCTCATAACGTTCCCCCTCGTTTTTATTGGTTTTTGACGATGCCGCGGCGCGCCGCGCTCAACGAAATACCCAATACTTTAGAATTCATTGGGGACTATGACACTATTTGAAGACGCTTGCTCATAATAAAAAAAAAAAAAGTAATATATTGTATATACCTTATATGCTTATTTTGTTTAATGTACTATAAACGAATATAATGAAGGAATGTACTTATGTAAAAATACATAATCTATGTCATACTGTGAGGCCATTGTGCCGGCTCTATTCGGTGGACTGCCTCAAGTTTCCGCTGATTAAGATTTTCTCTTTAGATGTTAAGACTGCCAAACTGTTTATATCAGCACAAATATAAATATAATCGTTAAGCCAAAGAACTGTGTTTTAGAAAAATTTAAGACCTTTATGTCCAGAAAACAGGTCTCCATCGAAGCAGCTGATTCTCTGATTAATGTAATTAATCAACTTCAGTCTGTACAAGCATCCCGCCTGCCTGCCCTTCGACGATGGTGAGCGGCACGAATGAACAAAGTGCCGACTGCATGAATAATGCAATAATTAACCAACAAATATAATGAATTTTAATCAAAATATGAAAATTTATATTTGAATTGAACAATTTTCAAAAGACTTTTCACTTGCCCCCCCCTTTTACACTAAACTGAACACTCAACTTATAGTTGGCTGTTAAAGAATTTTATACGATAAATGAATAAAAAAAATTTGTATTTGAATTCAAAATTATAAAATTATTATATTATATATTATACACCGTTTTTAGATCTTCGTCCTATATCTTAATCGTATCGGTGCGAATGAATGAACATGAACACAACCAACCAATCACGAAGAGGTACCAATGAACAACCACCAATCACGAAGAGGTACCGGCAAGTTTATTGTTGCCAGATTGATTTCAGATATATGAGAATGAAATGCTGACCTTCTTTGTTAAAATCTAATTTTAGACCGCAATCAAATAAAAGATAGTACTACAAATATGTCAATCTGTAGAAAATTGATCCACCATTTCGGTAAAATAATAAGTTATGGGCTGAAAGACATAGCTAGGTAGTAATATTGAACGGAATATGAAAACCGAAGAATATGATTTCTGATGAGGAGACTGACCGTATATTATGATGAACATATGTCCATATGAAAAAAAACATGGCGACCAGCGAATAAAATCAAAAGTTCAACGTACAAAGAGGAAGAAGAAAAGTAAGTAATATGTTGCATTGATCATTTTTTATATATATTTTCAATATATTTCTTTATTTACAGATTATTTCAAGATGTCTGACAAAGTTGAAGAGAAGAAGAACGAGAAGAAGCAGCAGGTGAAGAAGCAGCAGCGAGAGGCGCAGAAAATGCGGGCGCTGAAAAAAGAAAAGGTAAGTTTTTTGTTTGCATTATTCATTGATTAATGTTTGTCCATTTCTTAGCAGCAGGAGCAGAAGAAGGGGCGCAAAGAGGGGAACCTGCAGGAACAGAAGAAGGAGAAGAAGCCGGATCAGAACAAGTGGCGAGAGGCGTATCGAGAGCGTCGCCGCCAGAAAGTGCGGGCGCAATGGGCGGAAGAACGGGCGCAATGGGCGGAAGAACGGGCGCTGAAAAAAGAAAAGGTAAGTTTTTTGTTTGCATTATTCATTGATTAATGTTTGTCCATTTCTTAGCAGCAGGAACAGAAGAAGGGGCCCAAAGAGGGGAAGCTGCAGGAACAGAAGAAGGAGAAGAAGCAGCAGCCGGGGCAGAACAAGCGGCAGAAGCGGCGAGAGAAGCAGCGGCAGAAGAAAGGAAAGGTAAGATTTCTCTTTGCATTACTGTGCACTTATCCAGCATAATAATTTGTCCATTGTTTGTTTATTTCTTAACAGCAGGCGCAGAAGCAGGGGCCCGAAGAGGGGAAGCTGCAGGAACAGAAGAAGGAGAAGAAGCAGCGAAAGGTAAGATTTAGTAATCTTTAATATCCAAATTTGTCCACTAACTGTTTTTTTTTTTAATTCCAGGTTCGTGCTCTTCGTGCTCCACCTTTTGAGGTGCTGAAGGCGATGGGGGCATGTGCGAATGCTTTGGCGGCGATGGTCCCGCAGTTGTGCCCGGCACCAGCAGCAGCAGCAGGCAAACCGCGAAGGAGACATCGTCCTCGCCGCCAAAGCATTCGCCGGGCTGAGGAAACAAGTAGCCGAGACAATAAGAAGTGAGGAGAATATAAATATGAAAATAAAAAAAAAAAAAAAAAAAAGAAATGTTTATTTATTTTTATTATTTTTATTTTATATTGATATTATTTTGGGTTTTGTTCACTGCCCCAGTGCCAGTCGGTGTTCCATCCCATGGACGAGCACCGGTCATGCGAAGATGCACCTGTGTGCCCTACAAGAGGCCGAGGCCTGGCCTTCAGGCGGTGATCGGCCACGCTCTGGGCATGCGCAGTGCGCTGTGCGCCGCTATTCTCCTACTGCCTCTCTGGGCAACTCAAATTTTCGCTTCATGCGACTCTTATATTATGCTTAATCCTACGCCTTAATTCTACTTAATATAATAATAACAATGAGAAATAATAATGTAATAGTAATAATAAACAATGATGCAACAAGGCCGTTGCTCCCCGCGGGCTTATGTCTCGCACCCCGTAGGTTCCTGCCGCTCCGTGCGGGCTTCTGGTTCGTACGGGGTGGGTCGCTGCCGCCGTCTTGTATGGCGGGAGCCCCGGGCTCCGGCCTTCTGTCTATATGGGCAGGTTCATACTCGCGGAAAATTGAATATGTCTTGAAAATTTTTGCGATGCTTTGAAGTGTAGCTGTAATTGAAAAAAAAAATTGTTTATATGGTTAGGTTTTTTTAGGAGAAATGCCGAAGATAAGGCCAGAAGCATCGAAATTGTTGTAGGTCAGTTTCCTTTCGCGAGCAACGACGATCCACCGCATTAAGAAATACTCACCCATTTTATATTTAACAAGAAATTTTATTTCACTTTTATTTTACTTTTCCCTGCAAATACGAAATGTCAAAAGTGGTTCACTTCACTTCACTTTTAGGGTTGGTTAAGGGTTGGTTAATGGTTAATGGTTCATGGTTCATGGTTTGTTAAAAAAAAAAGTTCAAGTGCAAGTGGAAGTGGAAGTGCGAAAAGTGCATTTTAATAATTAATATATATTAATATACTTGGTAAGTCTCCCATTTTATATTAAATATCTGTAGAGTATTGGTGATGGCCGAGGTGATGGGCATTATTATTATTATTATATCTTTATTATTTATTATTTGTAGAATTTTTTTGTTAAATGGATTCCTTTTTTCAATATTCGCAAGTGCAAATAGAGCCTTCCGATGTCGCGAGGGCCAAGCTGCGTGTGGTGAAACTGCGGTACAACGCAGTTGTACTTGCGTATGGTGCAGAATCACCCGAAGCAAAGCTTCTCAAGGCTGGCGTAGATGTGGCAGAAGCCCATCTGGACATGTGCTTGGTTGCGGAAGCATACTCGCCGCATCCGCAGCGATTGGTCGAATCGCAAGGGACTGCAAGTCCTCAGCGTTCGGCTGATCCGCAGCGGGTGGTCGAACCGCAGCGATTGGTCGAATCGCAAAGGACTGCAAGTCCTCAGCGGTCGGCTGATCCGCAGCGGGTGGTCGAACCGCAGCGATTGGTCGAATCGCAAAGGACTGCAAGTCTTCAGCGGTCGGCTGATCCGCAGCGGGTGGTCGAATCGCAAAGGACTGCAAGTCCTCAGCGGTCGGCTGAATGGCAGACGACTGCAAATCCTCTGTGGGCGGCTGAATGGCAGCGGGCGGTTGAACCGCAGCCAATAAGCCACATAAATACCGCAGAGGGAACTGTAGAAGATGAGCTTGCTCCTGAGCAACCTTCTACAGGTCGTCAACGCCATCTCAGCTAACTCCATCGGGCATACGAACGCCATCTGAGTTAGCTGATGACCAGCCATCGACCTCGCACCGGACTGTGTGGCGTTCAAAAGGTGTAACTATGCCGAAAACGCTGCACAAGTTCACGCCGTCTGAGAGTGTTGACTTCGATGAGCTAGTCAGTACAGTTTTGGAAGAAGACGCTCCAACTGCTGATGATGATGCTCCACGTGCTCCTCGTCGTACTCCTCCCCGTGCTCCTCGTGGTGCTGCTCCCCGTGCTCCTCATAGTCAAAACCATAAGAGATCACTGAAAAGAAAGAAAGATAGTGAAAAAAATCAAATGGTGATCATGAGAGAAGCAATGCGTCTCGGAATGAGCAAAAGGACGTATTTGCTGCATCTGAAGCATAACTTTGTCTTTAAGTATGCAGATCGCAATGGACCACTCCCAGTTCCCGATAACCGGATGCTTGGAGAGTGTGTTACCCAAAGCGAGGATGGCAGCTATACGTACCGGGCACCACGAGGATGGAAAGCTCCTCCTCCAGGCTACAAGGCTCGGCAGGGAGATTTCCGCAATTGCACGTATTGTGGTACTCGGAATGGCATAAAGTACTACCACGAGATGGAGTGCAAAGCAGAGTTATAATGTGAATTGGTTGACAGATGACGGACATCGTAAACAAATAAGATAAGATAATAAGATAAGATAAAAAATAAGTTTTTGATCTAGCAAAACGAAATAACAATTTTCGAAGTTGACAATTGACCAAATTCATCGATATTATCTAAAATCTTAACGACTCATATAAATGCGGTATATTGCAATTCCACCGAACCAACAGGGTGCACATGGTGTTTGCTCCCTATATAGTTATCAATGCACATGGGAGCAGAAGGGAATGGTGGGTGTGGCGGAAACACTTCTGATTCTGGACGGTGCGGATCCCAAATGCCGAGCAGCGCTTGTCGCACTTGTTGTCGGTGCACTGCCACTCTGCCTACTGGCAGACGCATGTGCTGGCAAAATGCCAGACCTTTGGCAAAAAACACACATCAATTGATCAAAATTGTATTGTATTTACTGCAAAGTACGGCAAAGAGCCAGGGTAAATCAGAAGCGAATGAAACCAAGTGAAAATGAAGTGACACCTGGTTTCGGCTGCGCTCGCCTTTTTATAGAAATCGGCAGCGTCGCCATTTGCAAAAATGAGTTCGGGACAGCGCAGTCGCGCCGCCCGAATTTTACTTTACGAGAGGGAGAGAGATATGTCGGCTGTCGAGTGTGTGATTATTTGTATGTGTTTGCTTCTGCCGCAGTGCTGCCATCTTAGCATATTTCAGGCTAGATCTAGCATTTATTTAAGTGCACTATTTGCAAAGCCGTTTAGCATATATTTAAAATTGCAATACTGGCACAGAGGGTGCGTTCTGCTTCCATGGACTGTCGCTCGCAGACTCCCCCCCAAACATGAGCGCAGCGTTATATGCGCTGCTATAGCATTGCCAATACCCCTGTGGAAACTGTGCGTTGCCCAAGCAGTTGCAGTAAATAATTTTATCGTAAGTTATTACTTGTGTTATGTTATATAATAATACACGAATTATCCAATATAAATAAAAAAATTCCTAAATACCTTCGGCATTGGATATAACGCCACTAAAGAACTAACCACAAAAATTGTTTAAGCTTAATTTTTAGCCTTTTTTTCGGACTTAGCCACTTTTAGCGTTTTTTTTTCGAATCTACTTATATTGACTCTGATATTCTGATAACCTCTCTCCTTGCGCCTTACACTTTGAAGCTAGTCTAGCTGCAAAAATATAGACAGCCCTATGCAAAAAGCATGCAGTCGGAGCGAGAGAGATATATGTATGCGTCTAGTTGTTTTTCCAGTTGAGCTGGTAGCAGCGTGAAATTTCATGAGTCACGGACATGAGCATCACTGGCAGAGAGCAGAGACCGACGCATGAACAAGAAGGAAGGAGAGCAGCAGAGACCGGCATCAGGGAAAAGCAGTACTGGGAACAGCAGTACTAGGAACACCAGAAGCCGAGCAGAAGAGAGCGCGAGCGACCGAAATGAACGGCACGCGACAAAAACGTCGGGTCGCGGCAGAGGCTGAGGGCAGCGCATGGTGAAATTATATATAAGGTGACGTCAGAAGCATCGAAATTGTTGTAGGTCAGTTTCCTTTCGCGAGCAACGACGATCCACCACATTAAGAAATACTCACCCATTTTATATTTAACAAGAAATTTTCTTCTTTTATTTCATTTTTCCCTGCAACGAAATCTCAAAAGTGGTTCACTTCACTTCACTTCACTAGGGTTGGTTAATGGTTAATGGAGGGTTGGTTAATGGTTCATGGTTCATGGTTTGTTAAAAAAAAAAAAGTTCAAGGGTCACGTGCAAGTGGAAGTGCAAAAAGTGAATTGAGAAGTGCAAGTCGAAGTGAAAAAGTGAATTTTAAAAATTAATATACTTGGTAAGTCTCACATTTTATATTAAATATCTTTAGAGTATTTGTGTATTGCCCGAGTTGATTATTATTTGTAGTATTTATTTATTGTATTTATTATTTGTAGAATTTTGTTCAGAATGGATTCCTTCTTTGAATATTCGCAAGTGAAAGTAGAGCCTTCCGAAGTCGCGAGGGCCAAGCTGCGTGTGGTGAAACTGCGGTACAACGCAGTTATACTTGCGTATGGTGCAGATTCACCCGAAGCAAAGCTTCTCAAGGCTGGCGTAGATGTGGCAGAAGCCCATCTGGACATGTGCTTGGTTGCGGAAGCACACTCGCCGCATCCGCAGCGATTGGTCGAATCGCAAGGGACTGCAAGTCCTCAGCGTTCGGCTGATCCGCAGCGGGTGCAGCGGGTGCAGCGGGTGGTCGAACCGCAGCGATTGGTCGAATCGCAAGGGACTGCAAGTCCTTTGCGGTCGGCTGATGATTCGCAGCGGGTGGTCGAACCGCAGCGATTGGTCGAATCGCAAGGGACTGCAAGTCCTTTGCGGTCGGCTGATGATTCGCAGCGGGTGGTCGAATGGCAGACGACTGTAAGTCCTCAGCGGGCGGCTGAATGGCAGCGGGCGGTTGAACCGCAGCCAATAAGCCACATAAATACCGCAGAGGGAACTGTAGAAGATGAGCTTGCTCCTGAGCAACCTTCTACAGGGCAGTCGTCAACGCCATCTCAGCTAACTCCATCGGGCATACGAACGCCATCTGAGTTAGCTGATGACCAGCCATCGACCTCGCACCGGACTGTGTGGCGTTCAAAAGGTGTAACTATGCCGAAAACGATGCACAAGTTCACGCCGTCTGAGAATGTTGACTTCGATGAGCTAGTCAGTACAGTTTTGGAAGAAGACGCTCCAACTGCTGATGATGATGCTCCACGTGCTCCTCGTCGTACTCCTCCCCGTGCTCCTCGTGATGCTGCTCCCCGTGCTCCTCATAGTCGAAACCATAGGAGAACTCTTAAAAGAAAGAATGATTCTGAAAGAAATCAAATGGTGATCATGAGAGAAGCAGTGCGTCTCGGAATGAGCAAAAGGACGTATTTGCTGCATCTGAAGCAAAACTTTGTCTTTAAGTATGCAGATCGCAATGGACCACTCCCAGTTCCCGATAACCGGATGCTTGGAGAGTGTGTTACCCAAAGCGAGGATGGCAGCTATACGTACCGGGCACCACGAGGATGGAAAGCTCCTCCAGGCTACAAGGCTCGGCAGGGAGATTTCCGCAATTGCACGTATTGTGGTACTCGGAATGGCATAAAGTACTACCACGAGATGGAGTGCAAAGCAATTCCGAAGAAGCACACATGTCCACAGTGCAGCTTTTGCAGCACGGTGGCGATTGGTCGAAACCACATATGCGGAGATGAGTACATGCAACAGGCGTATAAGAAGACAAAATAAAATAAACCTTCCAACTAAAGTTTGGAAATGGTAAAATGAGGAAATTCAAAATAAATGTGTACCCTTTCTGAAGATCCACAAACACATTTAAAAAATATTTGGAGAGGAGGGATATATGCATAATGACGATGAATAATATGGACGGAGGAGGAGGAGAAGTGGCATCCAACTCATGCCCGTTGTGCGGTGCTGTTTCAGTGCCCAGGCTGTATGCACCATCCAGTGTGCCAGGCGAAGTTGGAGTAGAAATAGGAGGACCGGCTGCATGTCAATATTTGTATTATTTCTGTTATTTATTTCAGTGAAAAAAAAAAGTTAGTTTAAATAATAAATGCCAATGGAGCTACTGACAGCGGGAAACAGAACCGCAGCGAACTAGTAGTCAGGTTAGTCAAATAAATTCGCAGTGGGCGACAGAACCTCAGCGTTACTGAACCGCAGCGGTAGATCAGCAGCCGTCGTGCTCGCGGAGGCCGACTTTGCACTCCCGCGATCCTGCGGCTTTACTCCAACCCAATTACCGCGCGGAGGACATCGGGGAGGTCGGTAATGATGCGGGGCAACACAAACTATAATTTTACGCCGTCAGACCAAAATGCGACGTGGTCCCGGTGGAGCAACCTCTGGCTTCACCAACACTTGCCCCGCCAGTGTTCAAAAAACATTCGTTTATTTACAGAGTTATAATGTGAATTGGTTGACAGATGACGGACATCGTAAACAAATAAGATAAGATAATAAGATAAGATAAAAAATAAGTTTTTGATCTAGCAAAACGAAATAACAATTTTCGAAGTTGACAATTGACCAAATTCATCGATATTATCTAAAATCTTAACGACTCATATAAATGCGGTATATTGCAATTCCACCGAACCAACAGGGTGCACATGGTGTTTGCTCCCTATATAGTTATCAATGCACATGGGAGCAGAAGGGAATGGTGGGTGTAGCGGAAACACTTCTGATTCTGGACGGTGCGGATCCCAAATGCCGAGCAGCGCTTGTCGCACTTGTTGTCGGTGCACTGCCACTCTGCCTACTGGCAGACGCATGTGCTGGCAAAATGCCAGACCTTTGGCAAAAAACACACATCAATTGATCAAAATTGTATTGTATTTACTGCAAAGTACGGCAAAGAGCCAGGGTAAATCAGAAGCGAATGAAACCAAGTGAAAATGAAGTGACGCCTGGTTTCGGCTGCGCTCGCCTTTTTATAGAAATCGGCAGCGTCGCCATTTGCAAAAATGAGTTCGGGACAGCGCAGTCGCGCCGCCCGAATTTTACTTTACGAGAGGGAGAGAGATATGTCGGCTGTCGAGTGTGTGATTATTTGTATGTGTTTGCTTCTGCCGCAGTGCTGCCATCTTAGCATATTTCAGGCTAGATCTAGCATTTATTTAAGTGCACTATTTGCAAAGCCGTTTAGCATATATTTAAAATTGCAATACTGGCACAGAGGGTGCGTTCTGCTTCCATGGACTGTCGCTCGCAGACTCCCCCCCAAACATGAGCGCAGCGTTATATGCGCTGCTATAGCATTGCCAATACCCCTGTGGAAACTGTGCGTTGCCCAAGCAGTTGCAGTAAATAATTTTATCGTAAGTTATTACTTGTGTTATGTTATATAATAATACACGAATTATCCAATATAAATACAAAAATTCCTAAATACCTTCGGCATTGGATATAACGCCACTAAAGAACTAACCACAAAAATTGTTTAAGCTTAATTTTTAGCCTTTTTTTCGGACTTAGCCACTTTTAGCGTTTTTTTTCGAATCTACTTATATTGACTCTGATATTCTGATAACCTCTCTCCTTGCGCCTTACACTTTGAAGCTAGTCTAGCTGCAAAAATATAGACAGCCCTATGCAAAAAGCATGCAGTCGGAGCGAGAGAGATATATGTATGCGTCTAGTTGTTTTTCCAGTTGAGCTGGTAGCAGCGTGAAATTTCATGAGTCACGGACATGAGCATCACTGGCAGAGAGCAGAGACCGACGCATGAACAAGAAGGAAGGAGAGCAGCAGAGACCGGCATCAGGGAAAAGCAGTACTGGGAACAGCAGTACTAGGAACACCAGAAGCCGAGCAGAAGAGAGCGCGAGCGACCGAAATGAACGGCACGCGACAAAAACGTCGGGTCGCGGCAGAGGCTGAGGGCAGCGCATGGTGAAATTATATATAAGGTGACGTCAGAAGCATCGAAATTGTTGTAGGTCAGTTTCCTTTCGCGAGCAACGACGATCCACCACATTAAGAAATACTCACCCATTTTATATTTAACAAGAAATTTTCTTCTTTTATTTCACTTTTCCCTGCAACGAAATCTCAAAAGTGGTTCACTTCACTTCACTTCACTAGGGTTGGTTAATGGTTAATGGAGGGTTGGTTAATGGTTCATGGTTCATGGTTTGTTAAAAAAAAAAAAGTTCAAGGGTCACGTGCAAGTGGAAGTGCAAAAAGTGAATTGAGAAGTGCAAGTCGAAGTGAAAAAGTGAATTTTAAAAATTAATATACTTGGTAAGTCTCACATTTTATATTAAATATCTTTAGAGTATTTGTGTATTGCCCGAGTTGATTATTATTTGTAGTATTTATTTATTGTATTTATTATTTGTAGAATTTTGTTCAGAATGGATTCCTTCTTTGAATATTCGCAAGTGAAAGTAGAGCCTTCCGAAGTCGCGAGGGCCAAGCTGCGTGTGGTGAAACTGCGGTACAACGCAGTTATACTTGCGTATGGTGCAGATTCACCCGAAGCAAAGCTTCTCAAGGCTGGCGTAGATGTGGCAGAAGCCCATCTGGACATGTGCTTGGTTGCGGAAGCACACTCGCCGCATCCGCAGCGATTGGTCGAATCGCAAGGGACTGCAAGTCCTCAGCGTTCGGCTGATCCGCAGCGGGTGCAGCGGGTGGTCGAACCGCAGCGATTGGTCGAATCGCAAGGGACTGCAAGTCCTTTGCGGTCGGCTGATGATTCGCAGCGGGTGGTCGAATGGCAGACGACTGTAAGTCCTCAGCGGGCGGCTGAATGGCAGCGGGCGGTTGAACCGCAGCCAATAAGCCACATAAATACCGCAGAGGGAACTGTAGAAGATGAGCTTGCTCCTGAGCAACCTTCTACAGGTCGTCAACGCCATCTCAGCTAACTCCATCGGGCATACGAACGCCATCTGAGTTAGCTGATGACCAGCCATCGACCTCGCACCGGACTGTGTGGCGTTCAAAAGGTGTAACTATGCCGAAAACGATGCACAAGTTCACGCCGTCTGAGAATGTTGACTTCGATGAGCTAGTCAGTACAGTTTTGGCAGAAGACGCTCCAACTGCTGATGATGATGCTCCACGTGCTCCTCGTCGTACTCCTCCCCGTGCTCCTCGTGATGCTGCTCCCCGTGCTCCTCATAGTCGAAACCATAGGAGAACTCTTAAAAGAAAGAATGATTCTGAAAGAAATCAAATGGTGATCATGAGAGAAGCAGTGCGTCTCGGAATGAGCAAAAGGACGTATTTGCTGCATCTGAAGCAAAACTTTGTCTTTAAGTATGCAGATCGCAATGGACCACTCCCAGTTCCCGATAACCGGATGCTTGGAGAGTGTGTTACCCAAAGCGAGGATGGCAGCTATACGTACCGGGCACCACGAGGATGGAAAGCTCCTCCAGGCTACAAGGCTCGGCAGGGAGATTTCCGCAATTGCACGTATTGTGGTACTCGGAATGGCATAAAGTACTACCACGAGATGGAGTGCAAAGCAATTCCGAAGAAGCACACATGTCCACAGTGCAGCTTTTGCAGCACGGTGGCGATTGGTCGAAACCACATATGCGGAGATGAGTACATGCAACAGGCGTATAAGAAGACAAAATAAAATAAACCTTCCAACTAAAGTTTGGAAATGGTAAAATGAGGAAATTCAAAATAAATGTGTACCCTTTCTGAAGATCCACAAACACATTTAAAAAATATTTGGAGAGGAGGGATATATGCATAATGACGATGAATAATATGGACGGAGGAGGAGGAGAAGTGGCATCCAACTCATGCCCGTTGTGCGGTGCTGTTTCAGTGCCCAGGCTGTATGCACCATCCAGTGTGCCAGGCGAAGTTGGAGTAGAAATAGGAGGACCGGCTGCATGTCAATATTTGTATTATTTCTGTTATTTATTTCAGTGAAAAAAAAAAGTTAGTTTAAATAATAAATGCCAATGGAGCTACTGACAGCGGGAAACAGAACCGCAGCGAACTAGTAGTCAGGTTAGTCAAATAAATTCGCAGTGGGCGACAGAACCTCAGCGTTACTGAACCGCAGCGGTAGATCAGCAGCCGTCGTGCTCGCGGAGGCCGACTTTGCACTCCCGCGATCCTGCGGCTTTACTCCAACCCAATTACCGCGCGGAGGACATCGGGGAGGTCGGTAATGATGCGGGGCAACACAAACTATAATTTTACGCCGTCAGACCAAAATGCGACGTGGTCCCGGTGGAGCAACCTCTGGCTTCACCAACACTTGCCCCGCCAGTGTTCAAAAAACATTCGTTTATTTACAGAGTTATAATGTGAATTGGTTGACAGATGACGGACATCGTAAACAAATAAGATAAGATAATAAGATAAGATAAAAAATAAGTTTTTGATCTAGCAAAACGAAATAACAATTTTCGAAGTTGACAATTGACCAAATTCATCGATATTATCTAAAATCTTAACGACTCATATAAATGCGGTATATTGCAATTCCACCGAACCAACAGGGTGCACATGGTGTTTGCTCCCTATATAGTTATCAATGCACATGGGAGCAGAAGGGAATGGTGGGTGTAGCGGAAACACTTCTGATTCTGGACGGTGCGGATCCCAAATGCCGAGCAGCGCTTGTCGCACTTGTTGTCGGTGCACTGCCACTCTGCCTACTGGCAGACGCATGTGCTGGCAAAATGCCAGACCTTTGGCAAAAAACACACATCAATTGATCAAAATTGTATTGTATTTACTGCAAAGTACGGCAAAGAGCCAGGGTAAATCAGAAGCGAATGAAACCAAGTGAAAATGAAGTGACGCCTGGTTTCGGCTGCGCTCGCCTTTTTATAGAAATCGGCAGCGTCGCCATTTGCAAAAATGAGTTCGGGACAGCGCAGTCGCGCCGCCCGAATTTTACTTTACGAGAGGGAGAGAGATATGTCGGCTGTCGAGTGTGTGATTATTTGTATGTGTTTGCTTCTGCCGCAGTGCTGCCATCTTAGCATATTTCAGGCTAGATCTAGCATTTATTTAAGTGCACTATTTGCAAAGCCGTTTAGCATATATTTAAAATTGCAATACTGGCACAGAGGGTGCGTTCTGCTTCCATGGACTGTCGCTCGCAGACTCCCCCCCAAACATGAGCGCAGCGTTATATGCGCTGCTATAGCATTGCCAATACCCCTGTGGAAACTGTGCGTTGCCCAAGCAGTTGCAGTAAATAATTTTATCGTAAGTTATTACTTGTGTTATGTTATATAATAATACACGAATTATCCAATATAAATACAAAAATTCCTAAATACCTTCGGCATTGGATATAACGCCACTAAAGAACTAACCACAAAAATTGTTTAAGCTTAATTTTTAGCCTTTTTTTCGGACTTAGCCACTTTTAGCGTTTTTTTTCGAATCTACTTATATTGACTCTGATATTCTGATAACCTCTCTCCTTGCGCCTTACACTTTGAAGCTAGTCTAGCTGCAAAAATATAGACAGCCCTATGCAAAAAGCATGCAGTCGGAGCGAGAGAGATATATGTATGCGTCTAGTTGTTTTTCCAGTTGAGCTGGTAGCAGCGTGAAATTTCATGAGTCACGGACATGAGCATCACTGGCAGAGAGCAGAGACCGACGCATGAACAAGAAGGAAGGAGAGCAGCAGAGACCGGCATCAGGGAAAAGCAGTACTGGGAACAGCAGTACTAGGAACACCAGAAGCCGAGCAGAAGAGAGCGCGAGCGACCGAAATGAACGGCACGCGACAAAAACGTCGGGTCGCGGCAGAGGCTGAGGGCAGCGCATGGTGAAATTATATATAAGGTGACGTCAGAAGCATCGAAATTGTTGTAGGTCAGTTTCCTTTCGCGAGCAACGACGATCCACCACATTAAGAAATACTCACCCATTTTATATTTAACAAGAAATTTTCTTCTTTTATTTCACTTTTCCCTGCAACGAAATCTCAAAAGTGGTTCACTTCACTTCACTTCACTAGGGTTGGTTAATGGTTAATGGAGGGTTGGTTAATGGTTCATGGTTCATGGTTTGTTAAAAAAAAAAAAGTTCAAGGGTCACGTGCAAGTGGAAGTGCAAAAAGTGAATTGAGAAGTGCAAGTCGAAGTGAAAAAGTGAATTTTAAAAATTAATATACTTGGTAAGTCTCACATTTTATATTAAATATCTTTAGAGTATTTGTGTATTGCCCGAGTTGATTATTATTTGTAGTATTTATTTATTGTATTTATTATTTGTAGAATTTTGTTCAGAATGGATTCCTTCTTTGAATATTCGCAAGTGAAAGTAGAGCCTTCCGAAGTCGCGAGGGCCAAGCTGCGTGTGGTGAAACTGCGGTACAACGCAGTTATACTTGCGTATGGTGCAGATTCACCCGAAGCAAAGCTTCTCAAGGCTGGCGTAGATGTGGCAGAAGCCCATCTGGACATGTGCTTGGTTGCGGAAGCACACTCGCCGCATCCGCAGCGATTGGTCGAATCGCAAGGGACTGCAAGTCCTCAGCGTTCGGCTGATCCGCAGCGGGTGCAGCGGGTGGTCGAACCGCAGCGATTGGTCGAATCGCAAGGGACTGCAAGTCCTTTGCGGTCGGCTGATGATTCGCAGCGGGTGGTCGAATGGCAGACGACTGTAAGTCCTCAGCGGGCGGCTGAATGGCAGCGGGCGGTTGAACCGCAGCCAATAAGCCACATAAATACCGCAGAGGGAACTGTAGAAGATGAGCTTGCTCCTGAGCAACCTTCTACAGGTCGTCAACGCCATCTCAGCTAACTCCATCGGGCATACGAACGCCATCTGAGTTAGCTGATGACCAGCCATCGACCTCGCACCGGACTGTGTGGCGTTCAAAAGGTGTAACTATGCCGAAAACGATGCACAAGTTCACGCCGTCTGAGAATGTTGACTTCGATGAGCTAGTCAGTACAGTTTTGGCAGAAGACGCTCCAACTGCTGATGATGATGCTCCACGTGCTCCTCGTCGTACTCCTCCCCGTGCTCCTCGTGATGCTGCTCCCCGTGCTCCTCATAGTCGAAACCATAGGAGAACTCTTAAAAGAAAGAATGATTCTGAAAGAAATCAAATGGTGATCATGAGAGAAGCAGTGCGTCTCGGAATGAGCAAAAGGACGTATTTGCTGCATCTGAAGCAAAACTTTGTCTTTAAGTATGCAGATCGCAATGGACCACTCCCAGTTCCCGATAACCGGATGCTTGGAGAGTGTGTTACCCAAAGCGAGGATGGCAGCTATACGTACCGGGCACCACGAGGATGGAAAGCTCCTCCAGGCTACAAGGCTCGGCAGGGAGATTTCCGCAATTGCACGTATTGTGGTACTCGGAATGGCATAAAGTACTACCACGAGATGGAGTGCAAAGCAGAGTTATAATGTGAATTGGTTGACAGATGACGGACATCGTAAACAAATAAGATAAGATAATAAGATAAGATAAAAAATAAGTTTTTGATCTAGCAAAACGAAATAACAATTTTCGAAGTTGACAATTGACCAAATTCATCGATATTATCTAAAATCTTAACGACTCATATAAATGCGGTATATTGCAATTCCACCGAACCAACAGGGTGCACATGGTGTTTGCTCCCTATATAGTTATCAATGCACATGGGAGCAGAAGGGAATGGTGGGTGTAGCGGAAACACTTCTGATTCTGGACGGTGCGGATCCCAAATGCCGAGCAGCGCTTGTCGCACTTGTCGGTGCACTGCCACTCTGCCTACTGGCAGACGCATGTGCTGGCAAAATGCCAGACCTTTGGCAAAAAACACACATCAATTGATCAAAATTGTATTGTATTTACTGCAAAGTACGGCAAAGAGCCAGGGTAAATCAGAAGCGAATGAAACCAAGTGAAAATGAAGTGACACCTGGTTTCGGCTGCGCTCGCCTTTTTATAGAAATCGGCAGCGTCGCCATTTGCAAAAATGAGTTCGGGACAGCGCAGTCGCGCCGCCCGAATTTTACTTTACGAGAGGGAGAGAGATATGTCGGCTGTCGAGTGTGTGATTATTTGTATGTGTTTGCTTCTGCCGCAGTGCTGCCATCTTAGCATATTTCAGGCTAGATCTAGCATTTATTTAAGTGCACTATTTGCAAAGCCGTTTAGCATATATTTAAAATTGCAATACTGGCACAGAGGGTGCGTTCTGCTTCCATGGACTGTCGCTCGCAGACTCCCCCCCAAACATGAGCGCAGCGTTATATGCGCTGCTATAGCATTGCCAATACCCCTGTGGAAACTGTGCGTTGCCCAAGCAGTTGCAGTAAATAATTTTATCGTAAGTTATTACTTGTGTTATGTTATATAATAATACACGAATTATCCAATATAAATAAAAAAATTCCTAAATACCTTCGGCATTGGATATAACGCCACTAAAGAACTAACCACAAAAATTGTTTAAGCTTAATTTTTAGCCTTTTTTTCGGACTTAGCCACTTTTAGCGTTTTTTTTTCGAATCTACTTATATTGACTCTGATATTCTGATAACCTCTCTCCTTGCGCCTTACACTTTGAAGCTAGTCTAGCTGCAAAAATATAGACAGCCCTATGCAAAAAGCATGCAGTCGGAGCGAGAGAGATATATGTATGCGTCTAGTTGTTTTTCCAGTTGAGCTGGTAGCAGCGTGAAATTTCATGAGTCACGGACATGAGCATCACTGGCAGAGAGCAGAGACCGACGCATGAACAAGAAGGAAGGAGAGCAGCAGAGACCGGCATCAGGGAAAAGCAGTACTGGGAACAGCAGTACTAGGAACACCAGAAGCCGAGCAGAAGAGAGCGCGAGCGACCGAAATGAACGGCACGCGACAAAAACGTCGGGTCGCGGCAGAGGCTGAGGGCAGCGCATGGTGAAATTATATATAAGGTGACGTCAGAAGCATCGAAATTGTTGTAGGTCAGTTTCCTTTCGCGAGCAACGACGATCCACCACATTAAGAAATACTCACCCATTTTATATTTAACAAGAAATTTTCTTCTTTTATTTCATTTTTCCCTGCAACGAAATCTCAAAAGTGGTTCACTTCACTTCACTTCACTAGGGTTGGTTAATGGTTAATGGAGGGTTGGTTAATGGTTCATGGTTCATGGTTTGTTAAAAAAAAAAAAGTTCAAGGGTCACGTGCAAGTGGAAGTGCAAAAAGTGAATTGAGAAGTGCAAGTCGAAGTGAAAAAGTGAATTTTAAAAATTAATATACTTGGTAAGTCTCACATTTTATATTAAATATCTTTAGAGTATTTGTGTATTGCCCGAGTTGATTATTATTTGTAGTATTTATTTATTGTATTTATTATTTGTAGAATTTTGTTCAGAATGGATTCCTTCTTTGAATATTCGCAAGTGAAAGTAGAGCCTTCCGAAGTCGCGAGGGCCAAGCTGCGTGTGGTGAAACTGCGGTACAACGCAGTTATACTTGCGTATGGTGCAGATTCACCCGAAGCAAAGCTTCTCAAGGCTGGCGTAGATGTGGCAGAAGCCCATCTGGACATGTGCTTGGTTGCGGAAGCACACTCGCCGCATCCGCAGCGATTGGTCGAATCGCAAGGGACTGCAAGTCCTCAGCGTTCGGCTGATCCGCAGCGGGTGCAGCGGGTGGTCGAACCGCAGCGATTGGTCGAATCGCAAGGGACTGCAAGTCCTTTGCGGTCGGCTGATGATTCGCAGCGGGTGGTCGAACCGCAGCGATTGGTCGAATCGCAAGGGACTGCAAGTCCTTTGCGGTCGGCTGATGATTCGCAGCGGGTGGTCGAATGGCAGACGACTGTAAGTCCTCAGCGGGCGGCTGAATGGCAGCGGGCGGTTGAACCGCAGCCAATAAGCCACATAAATACCGCAGAGGGAACTGTAGAAGATGAGCTTGCTCCTGAGCAACCTTCTACAGGGCAGTCGTCAACGCCATCTCAGCTAACTCCATCGGGCATACGAACGCCATCTGAGTTAGCTGATGACCAGCCATCGACCTCGCACCGGACTGTGTGGCGTTCAAAAGGTGTAACTATGCCGAAAACGATGCACAAGTTCACGCCGTCTGAGAATGTTGACTTCGATGAGCTAGTCAGTACAGTTTTGGAAGAAGACGCTCCAACTGCTGATGATGATGCTCCACGTGCTCCTCGTCGTACTCCTCCCCGTGCTCCTCGTGATGCTGCTCCCCGTGCTCCTCATAGTCGAAACCATAGGAGAACTCTTAAAAGAAAGAATGATTCTGAAAGAAATCAAATGGTGATCATGAGAGAAGCAGTGCGTCTCGGAATGAGCAAAAGGACGTATTTGCTGCATCTGAAGCAAAACTTTGTCTTTAAGTATGCAGATCGCAATGGACCACTCCCAGTTCCCGATAACCGGATGCTTGGAGAGTGTGTTACCCAAAGCGAGGATGGCAGCTATACGTACCGGGCACCACGAGGATGGAAAGCTCCTCCAGGCTACAAGGCTCGGCAGGGAGATTTCCGCAATTGCACGTATTGTGGTACTCGGAATGGCATAAAGTACTACCACGAGATGGAGTGCAAAGCAATTCCGAAGAAGCACACATGTCCACAGTGCAGCTTTTGCAGCACGGTGGCGATTGGTCGAAACCACATATGCGGAGATGAGTACATGCAACAGGCGTATTAGAAGACAAAATAAAATAAACCTTCCAACTAAAGTTTGGAAATGGTAAAATGAGGAAATTCAAAATAAATGTGTACCCTTTCTGAAGATCCACAAACACATTTAAAAAATATTTGGAGAGGAGGGATATATGCATAATGACGATGAATAATATGGACGGAGGAGGAGGAGAAGTGGCATCCAACTCATGCCCGTTGTGCGGTGCTGTTTCAGTGCCCAGGCTGTATGCACCATCCAGTGTGCCAGGCGAAGTTGGAGTAGAAATAGGAGGACCGACTGCATGTCAATATTTGTATTATTTCTGTTATTTATTTCAGTGAAAAAAAAAAGTTAGTTTAAATAATAAATGCCAATGGAGCTACTGACAGCGGGAAACAGAACCGCAGCGAACTAGTAGTCAGGTTAGTCAAATAAATTCGCAGTGGGCGACAGAACCTCAGCGTTACTGAACCGCAGCGGTAGATCAGCAGCCGTCGTGCTCGCGGAGGCCGACTTTGCACTCCCGCGATCCTGCGGCTTTACTCCAACCCAATTACCGCGCGGAGGACATCGGGGAGGTCGGTAATGATGCGGGGCAACACAAACTATAATTTTACGCCGTCAGACCAAAATGCGACGTGGTCCCGGTGGAGCAACCTCTGGCTTCACCAACACTTGCCCCGCCAGTGTTCAAAAAACATTCGTTTATTTACAGAGTTATAATGTGAATTGGTTGACAGATGACGGACATCGTAAACAAATAAGATAAGATAATAAGATAAGATAAAAAATAAGTTTTTGATCTAGCAAAACGAAATAACAATTTTCGAAGTTGACAATTGACCAAATTCATCGATATTATCTAAAATCTTAACGACTCATATAAATGCGGTATATTGCAATTCCACCGAACCAACAGGGTGCACATGGTGTTTGCTCCCTATATAGTTATCAATGCACATGGGAGCAGAAGGGAATGGTGGGTGTAGCGGAAACACTTCTGATTCTGGACGGTGCGGATCCCAAATGCCGAGCAGCGCTTGTCGCACTTGTTGTCGGTGCACTGCCACTCTGCCTACTGGCAGACGCATGTGCTGGCAAAATGCCAGACCTTTGGCAAAAAACACACATCAATTGATCAAAATTGTATTGTATTTACTGCAAAGTACGGCAAAGAGCCAGGGTAAATCAGAAGCGAATGAAACCAAGTGAAAATGAAGTGACGCCTGGTTTCGGCTGCGCTCGCCTTTTTATAGAAATCGGCAGCGTCGCCATTTGCAAAAATGAGTTCGGGACAGCGCAGTCGCGCCGCCCGAATTTTACTTTACGAGAGGGAGAGAGATATGTCGGCTGTCGAGTGTGTGATTATTTGTATGTGTTTGCTTCTGCCGCAGTGCTGCCATCTTAGCATATTTCAGGCTAGATCTAGCATTTATTTAAGTGCACTATTTGCAAAGCCGTTTAGCATATATTTAAAATTGCAATACTGGCACAGAGGGTGCGTTCTGCTTCCATGGACTGTCGCTCGCAGACTCCCCCCCAAACATGAGCGCAGCGTTATATGCGCTGCTATAGCATTGCCAATACCCCTGTGGAAACTGTGCGTTGCCCAAGCAGTTGCAGTAAATAATTTTATCGTAAGTTATTACTTGTGTTATGTTATATAATAATACACGAATTATCCAATATAAATACAAAAATTCCTAAATACCTTCGGCATTGGATATAACGCCACTAAAGAACTAACCACAAAAATTGTTTAAGCTTAATTTTTAGCCTTTTTTTCGGACTTAGCCACTTTTAGCGTTTTTTTTCGAATCTACTTATATTGACTCTGATATTCTGATAACCTCTCTCCTTGCGCCTTACACTTTGAAGCTAGTCTAGCTGCAAAAATATAGACAGCCCTATGCAAAAAGCATGCAGTCGGAGCGAGAGAGATATATGTATGCGTCTAGTTGTTTTTCCAGTTGAGCTGGTAGCAGCGTGAAATTTCATGAGTCACGGACATGAGCATCACTGGCAGAGAGCAGAGACCGACGCATGAACAAGAAGGAAGGAGAGCAGCAGAGACCGGCATCAGGGAAAAGCAGTACTGGGAACAGCAGTACTAGGAACACCAGAAGCCGAGCAGAAGAGAGCGCGAGCGACCGAAATGAACGGCACGCGACAAAAACGTCGGGTCGCGGCAGAGGCTGAGGGCAGCGCATGGTGAAATTATATATAAGGTGACGTCAGAAGCATCGAAATTGTTGTAGGTCAGTTTCCTTTCGCGAGCAACGACGATCCACCACATTAAGAAATACTCACCCATTTTATATTTAACAAGAAATTTTCTTCTTTTATTTCACTTTTCCCTGCAACGAAATCTCAAAAGTGGTTCACTTCACTTCACTTCACTAGGGTTGGTTAATGGTTAATGGAGGGTTGGTTAATGGTTCATGGTTCATGGTTTGTTAAAAAAAAAAAAGTTCAAGGGTCACGTGCAAGTGGAAGTGCAAAAAGTGAATTGAGAAGTGCAAGTCGAAGTGAAAAAGTGAATTTTAAAAATTAATATACTTGGTAAGTCTCACATTTTATATTAAATATCTTTAGAGTATTTGTGTATTGCCCGAGTTGATTATTATTTGTAGTATTTATTTATTGTATTTATTATTTGTAGAATTTTGTTCAGAATGGATTCCTTCTTTGAATATTCGCAAGTGAAAGTAGAGCCTTCCGAAGTCGCGAGGGCCAAGCTGCGTGTGGTGAAACTGCGGTACAACGCAGTTATACTTGCGTATGGTGCAGATTCACCCGAAGCAAAGCTTCTCAAGGCTGGCGTAGATGTGGCAGAAGCCCATCTGGACATGTGCTTGGTTGCGGAAGCACACTCGCCGCATCCGCAGCGATTGGTCGAATCGCAAGGGACTGCAAGTCCTCAGCGTTCGGCTGATCCGCAGCGGGTGCAGCGGGTGGTCGAACCGCAGCGATTGGTCGAATCGCAAGGGACTGCAAGTCCTTTGCGGTCGGCTGATGATTCGCAGCGGGTGGTCGAATGGCAGACGACTGTAAGTCCTCAGCGGGCGGCTGAATGGCAGCGGGCGGTTGAACCGCAGCCAATAAGCCACATAAATACCGCAGAGGGATCTGTAGAAGATGAGCTTGCTCCTGAGCAACCTTCTACAGGTCGTCAACGCCATCTCAGCTAACTCCATCGGGCATACGAACGCCATCTGAGTTAGCTGATGACCAGCCATCGACCTCGCACCGGACTGTGTGGCGTTCAAAAGGTGTAACTATGCCGAAAACGATGCACAAGTTCACGCCGTCTGAGAATGTTGACTTCGATGAGCTAGTCAGTACAGTTTTGGCAGAAGACGCTCCAACTGCTGATGATGATGCTCCACGTGCTCCTCGTCGTACTCCTCCCCGTGCTCCTCGTGATGCTGCTCCCCGTGCTCCTCATAGTCGAAACCATAGGAGAACTCTTAAAAGAAAGAATGATTCTGAAAGAAATCAAATGGTGATCATGAGAGAAGCAGTGCGTCTCGGAATGAGCAAAAGGACGTATTTGCTGCATCTGAAGCAAAACTTTGTCTTTAAGTATGCAGATCGCAATGGACCACTCCCAGTTCCCGATAACCGGATGCTTGGAGAGTGTGTTACCCAAAGCGAGGATGGCAGCTATACGTACCGGGCACCACGAGGATGGAAAGCTCCTCCAGGCTACAAGGCTCGGCAGGGAGATTTCCGTAATTGCACGTATTGTGGTACTCGGAATGGCATAAAGTACTACCACGAGATGGAGTGCAAAGCAATTCCGAAGAAGCACACATGTCCACAGTGCAGCTTTTGCAGCACGGTGGCGATTGGTCGAAACCACATATGCGGAGATGAGTACATGCAACAGGCGTATTAGAAGACAAAATAAAATAAACCTTCCAACTAAAGTTTGGAAATGGTAAAATGAGGAAATTCAAAATAAATGTGTACCCTTTCTGAAGATCCACAAACACATTTAAAAAATATTTGGAGAGGAGGGATATATGCATAATGACGATGAATAATATGGACGGAGGAGGAGGAGAAGTGGCATCCAACTCATGCCCGTTGTGCGGTGCTGTTTCAGTGCCCAGGCTGTATGCACCATCCAGTGTGCCAGGCGAAGTTGGAGTAGAAATAGGAGGACCGGCTGCATGTCAATATTTGTATTATTTCTGTTATTTATTTCAGTGAAAAAAAAAAGTTAGTTTAAATAATAAATGCCAATGGAGCTACTGACAGCGGGAAACAGAACCGCAGCGAACTAGTAGTCAGGTTAGTCAAATAAATTCGCAGTGGGCGACAGAACCTCAGCGTTACTGAACCGCAGCGGTAGATCAGCAGCCGTCGTGCTCGCGGAGGCCGACTTTGCACTCCCGCGATCCTGCGGCTTTACTCCAACCCAATTACCGCGCGGAGGACATCGGGGAGGTCGGTAATGATGCGGGGCAACACAAACTATAATTTTACGCCGTCAGACCAAAATGCGCCGTGGTCCCGGTGGAGCAACCTCTGGCTTCACCAACACTTGCCCCGCCAGTGTTCAAAAAACATTCGTTTATTTACAGAGTTATAATGTGAATTGGTTGACAGATGACGGACATCGTAAACAAATAAGATAAGATAAGATAACAAATAAGTTTTTGATCTAGCAAAACGAAATACCAATTTTCGAAGTTGACAATTGACCAAATTCATCGATATTATCTAAAATCTTAACGACTCATATAAATGCGGTATATTGCAATTCCACCGAACCAACAGGGTGCACATGGTGTTTACTCCCTACATAGTTATCAATGCACATGGGAGCAGAAGGGAATGGTGGGTGTGGCGGAAACACTTCTGATTCTGGACGGTGCGGATCCCCAAATGCCGAGCAGCGCTTGTCGCACTTGTCGGTGCACTGCCACTCTGCCTCTGTGCTGGCAAAATGCCAGACCTTTGGCAAAAAACACACATCAATTGATCAAAATTGTATTGTATTTACTGCAAAGTACGTCAAAGAGCCAGGGTAAATCAGAAGCGAATGAAACCAAGTGAAAATGAAGTGACGCCTGGTTTCGGCTGCGCTCGCCTTTTTATAGAAATCGGCAGCGTCGCCATTTGCAAAAATGAGTTCGGGACAGCGCAGTCGCGCCGAGTGTGTGATTATTTGTATGTGTTTGCTTCTGCCGCAGTGCTGCCATTTTAGCATATTTCAGGCTAGATCTAGCATTTATTTAAGTGCACTATTTGCAAAGCCGTTCAGCATATATTTAAAATTGCTATACTGGCACAGAGGGTGCGTTCTGCTTCCATGGACTGTCGCTCGCAGACTCCCCCCCAAACATGAGCGCAGCGTTATATGCGCTGCTATAGCATTGCCAATACCCCTGTGGAAACTGTGCGTTGCCCAAGCAGTTGCAGTAAATAATTTTATCGTAAGTTATTACTTGTGTTATGTTATATAATAATACACGAATTATCCAATATAAATAAAAAAATTCCTAAATACCTTCGGCATTGGATATAACGCCACTAAAGAACTAACCACAAAAATTGTTTAAGCTTAATTTTTAGCCTTTTTTTCGGACTTAGCCACTTTTAGCGTTTTTTTTTTCGAATCTACTTATATTGACTCTGATATTCTGATAACCTCTCTCCTTGCGCTTTACACTTTGAAGCTAGTCTAGCTGCAAAAATATAGACAGCCCTATGCAAAAAGCATGCAGTCGGAGCGAGAGAGATATATGTATGCGTCTAGTTGTTTTTCCAGTTGAGCTGGTAGCAGCGTGAAATTTCATGAGTCACGGACATGAGCATCACTGGCAGAGAGCAGAGACCGACGCATGAACAAGAAGGAAGGAGAGCAGCAGAGACCGGCATCAGGGAAAAGCAGTACTGGGAACAGCAGTACTAGGAACACCAGAAGCCGAGCAGAAGAGAGCGCGAGCGACCGAAATGAACGGCACGCGACAAAAACGTCGGGTCGCGGCAGAGGCTGAGGGCAGCGCATGGTGAAATTATATATAAGGTGACGTCAGAAGCATCGAAATTGTTGTAGGTCAGTTTCCTTTCGCGAGCAACGACGATCCACCACATTAAGAAATACTCACCCATTTTATATTTAACAAGAAATTTTCTTCTTTTATTTCACTTTTCCCTGCAACGAAATCTCAAAAGTGGTTCACTTCACTTCACTTCACTAGGGTTGGTTAATGGTTAATGGAGGGTTGGTTAATGGTTCATGGTTCATGGTTTGTTAAAAAAAAAAAAGTTCAAGGGTCACGTGCAAGTGGAAGTGCAAAAAGTGAATTGAGAAGTGCAAGTCGAAGTGAAAAAGTGAATTTTAAAAATTAATATACTTGGTAAGTCTCACATTTTATATTAAATATCTTTAGAGTATTTGTGTATTGCCCGAGTTGATTATTATTTGTAGTATTTATTTATTGTATTTATTATTTGTAGAATTTTGTTCAGAATGGATTCCTTCTTTGAATATTCGCAAGTGAAAGTAGAGCCTTCCGAAGTCGCGAGGGCCAAGCTGCGTGTGGTGAAACTGCGGTACAACGCAGTTATACTTGCGTATGGTGCAGATTCACCCGAAGCAAAGCTTCTCAAGGCTGGCGTAGATGTGGCAGAAGCCCATCTGGACATGTGCTTGGTTGCGGAAGCACACTCGCCGCATCCGCAGCGATTGGTCGAATCGCAAGGGACTGCAAGTCCTCAGCGTTCGGCTGATCCGCAGCGGGTGCAGCGGGTGGTCGAACCGCAGCGATTGGTCGAATCGCAAGGGACTGCAAGTCCTTTGCGGTCGGCTGATGATTCGCAGCGGGTGGTCGAATGGCAGACGACTGTAAGTCCTCAGCGGGCGGCTGAATGGCAGCGGGCGGTTGAACCGCAGCCAATAAGCCACATAAATACCGCAGAGGGAACTGTAGAAGATGAGCTTGCTCCTGAGCAACCTTCTACAGGTCGTCAACGCCATCTCAGCTAACTCCATCGGGCATACGAACGCCATCTGAGTTAGCTGATGACCAGCCATCGACCTCGCACCGGACTGTGTGGCGTTCAAAAGGTGTAACTATGCCGAAAACGATGCACAAGTTCACGCCGTCTGAGAATGTTGACTTCGATGAGCTAGTCAGTACAGTTTTGGCAGAAGACGCTCCAACTGCTGATGATGATGCTCCACGTGCTCCTCGTCGTACTCCTCCCCGTGCTCCTCGTGATGCTGCTCCCCGTGCTCCTCATAGTCGAAACCATAGGAGAACTCTTAAAAGAAAGAATGATTCTGAAAGAAATCAAATGGTGATCATGAGAGAAGCAGTGCGTCTCGGAATGAGCAAAAGGACGTATTTGCTGCATCTGAAGCAAAACTTTGTCTTTAAGTATGCAGATCGCAATGGACCACTCCCAGTTCCCGATAACCGGATGCTTGGAGAGTGTGTTACCCAAAGCGAGGATGGCAGCTATACGTACCGGGCACCACGAGGATGGAAAGCTCCTCCAGGCTACAAGGCTCGGCAGGGAGATTTCCGCAATTGCACGTATTGTGGTACTCGGAATGGCATAAAGTACTACCACGAGATGGAGTGCAAAGCAATTCCGAAGAAGCACACATGTCCACAGTGCAGCTTTTGCAGCACGGTGGCGATTGGTCGAAACCACATATGCGGAGATGAGTACATGCAACAGGCGTATTAGAAGACAAAATAAAATAAACCTTCCAACTAAAGTTTGGAAATGGTAAAATGAGGAAATTCAAAATAAATGTGTACCCTTTCTGAAGATCCACAAACACATTTAAAAAATATTTGGAGAGGAGGGATATATGCATAATGACGATGAATAATATGGACGGAGGAGGAGGAGAAGTGGCATCCAACTCATGCCCGTTGTGCGGTGCTGTTTCAGTGCCCAGGCTGTATGCACCATCCAGTGTGCCAGGCGAAGTTGGAGTAGAAATAGGAGGACCGGCAGCATGTCAATATTTGTATTATTTCTGTTATTTATTTCAGTGAAAAAAAAAAGTTAGTTTAAATAATAAATGCCAATGGAGCTACTGACAGCGGGAAACAGAACCGCAGCGAACTAGTAGTCAGGTTAGTCAAATAAATTCGCAGTGGGCGACAGAACCTCAGCGTTACTGAACCGCAGCGGTAGATCAGCAGCCGTCGTGCTCGCGGAGGCCGACTTTGCACTCCCGCGATCCTGCGGCTTTACTCCAACCCAATTACCGCGCGGAGGACATCGGGGAGGTCGGTAATGATGCGGGGCAACACAAACTATAATTTTACGCCGTCAGACCAAAATGCGCCGTGGTCCCGGTGGAGCAACCTCTGGCTTCACCAACACTTGCCCCGCCAGTGTTCAAAAAACATTCGTTTATTTACAGAGTTATAATGTGAATTGGTTGACAGATGACGGACATCGTAAACAAATAAGATAAGATAAGATAACAAATAAGTTTTTGATCTAGCAAAACGAAATACCAATTTTCGAAGTTGACAATTGACCAAATTCATCGATATTATCTAAAATCTTAACGACTCATATAAATGCGGTATATTGCAATTCCACCGAACCAACAGGGTGCACATGGTGTTTACTCCCTACATAGTTATCAATGCACATGGGAGCAGAAGGGAATGGTGGGTGTGGCGGAAACACTTCTGATTCTGGACGGTGCGGATCCCCAAATGCCGAGCAGCGCTTGTCGCACTTGTCGGTGCACTGCCACTCTGCCTCTGTGCTGGCAAAATGCCAGACCTTTGGCAAAAAACACACATCAATTGATCAAAATTGTATTGTATTTACTGCAAAGTACGTCAAAGAGCCAGGGTAAATCAGAAGCGAATGAAACCAAGTGAAAATGAAGTGACGCCTGGTTTCGGCTGCGCTCGCCTTTTTATAGAAATCGGCAGCGTCGCCATTTGCAAAAATGAGTTCGGGACAGCGCAGTCGCGCCGAGTGTGTGATTATTTGTATGTGTTTGCTTCTGCCGCAGTGCTGCCATTTTAGCATATTTCAGGCTAGATCTAGCATTTATTTAAGTGCACTATTTGCAAAGCCGTTCAGCATATATTTAAAATTGCTATACTGGCACAGAGGGTGCGTTCTGCTTCCATGGACTGTCGCTCGCAGACTCCCCCCCAAACATGAGCGCAGCGTTATATGCGCTGCTATAGCATTGCCAATACCCCTGTGGAAACTGTGCGTTGCCCAAGCAGTTGCAGTAAATAATTTTATCGTAAGTTATTACTTGTGTTATGTTATATAATAATACACGAATTATCCAATATAAATAAAAAAATTCCTAAATACCTTCGGCATTGGATATAACGCCACTAAAGAACTAACCACAAAAATTGTTTAAGCTTAATTTTTAGCCTTTTTTTCGGACTTAGCCACTTTTAGCGTTTTTTTTTTCGAATCTACTTATATTGACTCTGATATTCTGATAACCTCTCTCCTTGCGCTTTACACTTTGAAGCTAGTCTAGCTGCAAAAATATAGACAGCCCTATGCAAAAAGCATGCAGTCGGAGCGAGAGAGATATATGTATGCGTCTAGTTGTTTTTCCAGTTGAGCTGGTAGCAGCGTGAAATTTCATGAGTCACGGACATGAGCATCACTGGCAGAGAGCAGAGACCGACGCATGAACAAGAAGGAAGGAGAGCAGCAGAGACCGGCATCAGGGAAAAGCAGTACTGGGAACAGCAGTACTAGGAACACCAGAAGCCGAGCAGAAGAGAGCGCGAGCGACCGAAATGAACGGCACGCGACAAAAACGTTGGGTCGCGGCAGAGGCTGAGGGCAGCGCATGGTGAAATTATATATAAGGTGACGTATCCACCACACGTGCTCTCTTTTGGGGACGTTATTTAGTAATTTCACCATGCTACCGGCTTGGCCGAAACAGATCGGGAACAAAGACAATATAAATAGTAGGATAAAAATCGCCATACAAAATTTTTGAGGTCGATTTTGGCTCGGTGGAGGTCATTGTAGAATTGATTCAAATAGAGAGAGACAGATAGTCAGAGAGAAAGAGAGAGTACCGCTCTCTCGCCCTATACATGAGGCTAAGATTTAACTGTACGTGTGCACACATGTTAGGTCTGCTTGTTTTTATTGGTTTTTGACGATGCCGCGGCGCGCCGCGCTCAACGAAATACCCAATACTTTAGAATTCATTGGGGACTATGACACTATTTGAAGACGCTTGCTCATAATAAAAAAAAAAAAAGTAATATATTGTATATACCTTATATGCTTATTTTGTTTAATGTACTATAAACGAATATAATGAAGGAATGTACTTATGTAAAAATACATAATCTATGTCATACTGTGAGGCCATTGTGCCGGCTCTATTCGGTGGACTGCCTCAAGTTTCCGCTGATTAAGATTTTCTCTTTAGATGTTAAGACTGCCAAACTGTTTATATCAGCACAAATATAAATATAATCGTTAAGCCAAAGAACTGTGTTTTAGAAAAATGTAAGACCTTTATGTCCAGAAAACAGGTCTCCATCGAAGCAGCTGATTCTCTGATTAATGTAATTAATCAACTTCAGTCTGTACAAGCATCCCGCCTGCCTGCCCTTCGACGATGGTGAGCGGCACGAATGAACAAAGTGCCGACTGCATGAATAATGCAATAATTAACCAACAAATATAATGAATTTTAATCAAAATATGAAAATTTATATTTGAATTGAACAATTTTCAAAAGACTTTTCACTTGCCCCCCCCTTTTACACTAAACTGAACACTCAACTTATAGTTGGCTGTTAAAGAATTTTATACGATAAATGAATAAAAAAAATTTTTATTTGAATTCAAAATTATAAAATTATTATATTATATGTATTTGAATTCAAAATTATAAAATTATTATATTATATATTATACACCGTTTTTAGATCTTCGTCCTATATCTTAATCATATCGGTACCGAACACAACCAACCAATCACGAAGAGATACCAATGAAGAACCACCAATCACGAAGAGATACCGATGAAGAACCACCAATCACGAAGAGGTACCAATGAATACCGCAAGTTTATTGTTGCCAGATTGTTTTCAGATATATGAGAATGAAATGCTGACCTTCTTTGTTAATCTAATTTTAGACCGCAATCAAATAAAAAATATTACTCCAAATATGTCAATCTGTAGAAAATTGATCCACCATTTCGCAAAAATAATAAGTTATGGGCTAAAAGACATAGCTAGGTAGTAATATTGAACGGAATATGAAAACCGAAGAATATGATTTTTATTGTTGCCAGACTGTTTTCAGATATATGAGAATGAAATGCTGACCTTCTTTGTTAAAATCTAATTTTAGACCGCAATCAAATAAAAGATAGTACTACAAATATGTCAATCTGTAGAAAATTGATCCACCATTTCGCAAAAATAATAAGTTATGGGCTGAAAGACATAGCTAGGTAGTAATATTGAACGGAATATGAAAACCGAAGAATATGATTTCTGATGAGGAGACTGACCGTATATTATGATGAACATATGTCCATATGAAAAGAAACATGGCGACCAGCGAATAAAATCAAAAGTTCAACGAACAGGAAGAGGAAAAGTAAGTAATATGTTTCATTGATCATTTTTGATATATATTTTCAATATATTTCTTTATTTACAGATTATTTCAAGATGTCTGACCAAGTTGAAGATAAGAAGAACGAGAAGAAGCAGCAGTGGAAGAAGCAGCAGCGAGAGGCGCAGAAAATGCGGGCGCTGAAAAAAGAAAAGGTAAGTTTTTTGTTTGCATTATTCATTGATTAATGTTTGTCCATTTCTTAGCAGCAGGAGCAGAAGAAGGGGCCCAAAGAGGGGAAGGTGCAGGTGGAGCAGAAGGAGAAGAAGCCGGGGCAGAACAAGTGGCGAGAGGCGCAGCGAGAGCGTCGCCGCCAGAAAGTGCGGGCGCAATGGGCGGAAGAACGGGCGCTGAAGAAAGAAAAGGTAAGTTTTTTGTTTGCATTATTCATTGATTAATGTTTGTCCATTTCTTAGCAGCAGGAACAGAAGAAGGGGCCCAAAGAGGGGAAGCTGCAGGTGGAGCAGAAGGAGAAGAAGCAGCAGCCGGGGCAGAACAAGCGGCAGAAGCGGCGAGAGAAGCAGCGGCAGAAGCTTTGCATTACTGTGCACTTATCCAGCATAATAATTTGTCCATTGTTTGTTTATTTCTTAACAGCAGGCGCAGAAGCAGGGGCCCAAAGAGGGGAAGCTGCAGGTGGAGCAGAAGAAGAAGAAGCAGCGAAAGGTAAGATTTAGTAATCTTTAATATCCAAATTTGTCCACTAACTGTTTTTTTTTTTAATTCCAGGTTCGTGCTCCACCTTGTGAGGTGCTGAAGGCGATGGGGGCATGTGCGAATGCTTTGGCGGCGATGGTCCCGCAGTTATGCCCGGCACCAGCAGCAGCAGCAGGCAAACCGCGAAGAAGGAGACATCGTCCTCGCCGCCAAAGCATTCGCCGGGCTGACGAAACAAGTAGCCGAGACAACAAGAAGTGAGGAGAATATGAATATGTATATGAAAAAAAAAAAAAAAAAAAAGAATGAAATGTTTATTTATTTTTATTATTTTTATTTTATATTGATATTATTTTGGGTTTTGTTCACTGCCCCAGTGCCAGTCGGTGTTCCATCCCATGGACGAGCACCGGTGTTCCATCCCATGGACGAGCACCGGTCATGCGAAGATGCACCTGTGTGCCCTACAAGAGGCCGAGGCCTGGCCTTCGGGCGGTGATCGGCCACGCTCTGGGCATGCGCAGTGCGCTGTGCGCCGCTATTCTCCTACTGCCTCTCTGGGCAACTCAAATTTTCGCTTCATGCGACTCTTATATTATGCTTAATCCTACGCCTTAATTCTACTTAATATAATAATAACAATGAGAAATAATAATGTAATAGTAATAATAAACAATGATGCAACAAGGCCGTTGCTCCCCGCGGGCTTATGTCTCGCGCCCCCGTAGGTTCCTGCCGCTCCGTGCGGGCTTCTGGTTCGTACGGGGTGGGTCGCTGCCGCCATCTTGTATGGTGCGGTAGTGCAAAGGCTGTTTATGTGCAAGATTCCATAATGCGAATAAAGCCGTATACAATCTTGCACATAAACGACCTAACGTCAGCACTCAGAAGCGTGTCTTTCCACTTGCTTTCAATTAAATTGAACACAAGCTCCCTTATGCCCTCTCGCATAGCTACACCGCTGCTCTCCAGGAAATCAATGTTGCAACATCCTAGTTGCAGCTCCATTTCAGCTGGACAGAGCCTGAAGTAACGAAGTACAACATCTCGCATGACATTTATCTCACGTTTCAAAATATCTATTTGGTAGCTGTACGGTTTCCTCAAGGAGTCCACCTGGACGAGCGCACCATCTAGTTTTGAAACGTAATTGTCACGGGAAAATGTTGTAACCATGTACAGTCGGCGCAAAATCTGTTGGAAGAGAAAATAAATACTTTTATAATATTTAAAGAAAAGAAAATCAAAGAAAAATACCTTATCCACATAACAGCGAAGTGCAAAACGACGATGCAGGTGAGTCAAGTCATATAGGCATGGTATGCCTTTTGATTTGGCGTACGCGACTGCTTTGTCGTTTGCGAAATTGTTATCATAGACCAGTGCCAAAATCTTTTCATATTTTTGGGGCATTTTGTCTCTTAACCATGTGAGCACATATCGAAGTCTACGATATATGACATCGGCGGTTATTGCTTCTGAAGCTGTCGGTACCTGTAAAGTGCAATATAATACATATTATTATCGCTGCATATAATGGAGAAATATTTCGAAGACTTACCAACTTCATGAATAGAGTCCTGTAAGTACTGTTGTCAATGGACTGCGCAGCTATCACTAGCACCTTCCATTTCTTGTATAAACAGCTCTGAAATATAGAGAAAATATTTTTAAAATGCCATAAATGTCATATAAATGTTATTACTTACAGTTGTCTTAAACTCTGGCAGGTGCCACTCGTCGATTGCTAAAATAAATGGACTTTCTCCAAAATCTTCAAGCACACCAACATAATGGTATTCCAATTCTCCGCCTTCCATATTCTCACGCTGAATTTCCATTGAGGAAATAACGTCGTCTATATGGGCAGGTTCATACTCGCGGAAAATTGAATATGTCTTGAAAATTTTTGCGATGCTTTGAAGTGTAGCTGTAATTGAAAAAAAAAATTGTTTATATGGTTAGGTTTTTTTTAGGAGAAATGCCGAAGATAAGGCCAGAAGCATCGAAATTGTTGTAGGTCAGTTTCCTTTCGCGAGCAACGACGATCCACCACATTAAGAAATACTCACCCATTTTATATTTAACAAGAAATTTTCTTCTTTTATTTCACTTTTCCCTGCAACGAAATTTCAAAAGTGGTTCACTTCACTTCACTAGGGTTGGTTAATGGTTAATGGAGGGTTGGTTAATGGTTCATGGTTTGTTAAAAAAAAAAAAGTTCAAGGGACACGTGCAAGTGGAAGTCCAAAAATTGCATTGACAAGTGTCGAAGTGAAAAAAGTGAATATTAAAAATTAATATACTTGGTAAGTCTCACATTTTAAATTAAATATTTGTAGAGTATTCCATTTTATTTATAATTTGTAGTATTTTTATCATAATGGAATCATTCTTCCAATATTCGCAAGCTCTAATAGAGCCATCCGAAGTCGCGAGGGCCAAGCTGCGTGTGGTGAAACTGCGGTACAACGCAGTTGTACTTGCGTATGGTGCAGAATCACCCGCAGCAAAGCTTCTCCAGGCTGGCGTAGATGTGGCAGAAGCACATCTAGACATGTGCTTGGTTGCGGAAGCATACTCGCCGAATCCGCAGCGATTGGTCGAATCGCAAAGGACTGCAAGTCCTCAGCGGTCGGCTGATCCGCAGCGGGTGCAGCGGGTGGTCGAACCGCAGCGATTGGTCGAATCGCAAAGGACTGCAAGTCCTCAGCGGTCGGCTGATCCGCAGCGTGTGGTTGAACCGCAGCGATTGGTCGAATCGCAAAGGACTGCAAGTCCTCAGCGGTCGGCTGATCCGCAGCGGGTGGTCGAATCGCAAAGGACTGCAAGTCCTCAGCGGTCGGCTGAATGGCAGACGACTGCAAGTCCTCTGCGGGCGGCTGAATGGCAGCGGGCGGTTGAACCGCAGCCAATAAGCCAGATAAGTACCGCAGAGGGAACTGTAGAAGATGAGCTTGCTGATGAGCAACCTTCTACAGGGCAGTCGTCAACGCCATCTCAGCTAACTCCATCGGGCATACGAACGCCATCTGAGTTAGCTGATGACCAGCCATCGACCTCGCACCGGACTGTGTGTCGTTTAAGAGGTGTAACTATGCCGAAAACGATGCACAAGTTCACGCCGTCTGAGAATGTTGACTTCGATGAGCTAGTCAGTACAGTTTTGGAAGAAGACGCTCCAACTGCTGATGATGATGCTCCACGTGCTCCTCGTCGTACTCCTCCCCGTGCTCCTCGTGGTGCTGCTCCCCGTGCTCCTCATAGTCGAAACCATAGGAGAACTCTTAAAAGAAAGAATGATTATGAAAGAAATCAAATGGTGATCATGAGAGAAGCAGTGCGTCTCGGAATGAGCAAAAGGACGTATTTGCTGCATCTGAAGCAAAACTTTGTCTTTAAGTATGCAGATCGCAATGGACCACTCCCAGTTCCCGATAACCGGATGCTTGGAGAGTGTGTTACCCAAAGCGAGGATGGCAGCTATACGTACCGGGCACCACGAGGATGGAAAGCTCCTCCAGGCTACAAGGCTCGGCAGGGAGATTTCCGAAATTGCACGTATTGTGGTTCTCGGAATGCCATGAAGTACCTCCACGAGTTGGAGTGCAAGGCAATTCCGAAGGAGCACATATGTCCACAGTGCAGCTTTTGCAGCACGGTGGTGATTGGTGCAAACCACATATGCGGAGTTGAGTATATGGAACAGGCGTATTAGAAGACAAAATAAAATAAACCTTCCAACTTAAGTTTGGAAATGGTAAAATGAGGAAATTCAAAATAAATGTGTACCCTTTCTGAAGATCCACAAACACATTTAAAAAATAAATTCATATTTTTGGAGAGGAGGGATATATGCATAATGACGATGAATAATATGGTCGGAGGAGGAGGAGAAGTGGCATCCAACTCATGCCCGTTGTGCGGTGCTGTTTCAGTGCCCAGGCTGTATGCACCATCCAGTGTGCCAGGCGAAGTTGGAGTAGAAATAGGAGGACCGGCTGCATGTCAATATTTGTATTATTTCTGTTATTTATTTCAGTGAAAAAAAAAGTTAGTTTAAATAATAAATGCCAATGGAGCTACTGACAGCGGGAAACAGAACCGCAGCGAACTAGTAGTCAGGTGAGTCAAATAAATTCGCAGTGGGCGACAGAACCTCAGCGTTACTGAACCGCATCGGTAGATCAGCAGCCGTCGTGCTCGCGGAGGCCGACTTTGCACTCCCGCGATCCTGCGGCTTTACTCCAACCCAATTACCGCGCGGAGGACATCGGGGAGGTCGGTAATGATGCGGGGCAGCACAAACTATAATTTTACGCCGTCAGACCAAAATGCGCCGTGGTCCCGGTGGAGCAACCTCTGGCTTCACCAACACTTGCCCCGCCAGTGTTCAAAAAACATTCGTTTATTTACAGAGTTATAATGTGAATTGGTTGACAGATGACGGACATCGTAAACAAATAAGATAAGATAAGATAACAAATAAGTTTTTGATCTAGCAAAACGAAATACCAATTTTCGAAGTTGACAATTGACCAAATTCATCGATATTATCTAAAATCTTAACGACTCATATAAATGCGGTATATTGCAATTCCACCGAACCAACAGGGTGCACATGGTGTTTACTCCCTACATAGTTATCAATGCACATGGGAGCAGAAGGGAATGGTGGGTGTGGCGGAAACACTTCTGATTCTGGACGGTGCGGATCCCCAAATGCCGAGCAGCGCTTGTCGCACTTGTCGGTGCACTGCCACTCTGCCTCTGTGCTGGCAAAATGCCAGACCTTTGGCAAAAAACACACATCAATTGATCAAAATTGTATTGTATTTACTGCAAAGTACGTCAAAGAGCCAGGGTAAATCAGAAGCGAATGAAACCAAGTGAAAATGAAGTGACGCCTGGTTTCGGCTGCGCTCGCCTTTTTATAGAAATCGGCAGCGTCGCCATTTGCAAAAATGAGTTCGGGACAGCGCAGTCGCGCCGAGTGTGTGATTATTTGTATGTGTTTGCTTCTGCCGCAGTGCTGCCATTTTAGCATATTTCAGGCTAGATCTAGCATTTATTTAAGTGCACTATTTGCAAAGCCGTTCAGCATATATTTAAAATTGCTATACTGGCACAGAGGGTGCGTTCTGCTTCCATGGACTGTCGCTCGCAGACTCCCCCCCAAACATGAGCGCAGCGTTATATGCGCTGCTATAGCATTGCCAATACCCCTGTGGAAACTGTGCGTTGCCCAAGCAGTTGCAGTAAATAATTTTATCGTAAGTTATTACTTGTGTTATGTTATATAATAATACACGAATTATCCAATATAAATAAAAAAATTCCTAAATACCTTCGGCATTGGATATAACGCCACTAAAGAACTAACCACAAAAATTGTTTAAGCTTAATTTTTAGCCTTTTTTTCGGACTTAGCCACTTTTAGCGTTTTTTTTTTCGAATCTACTTATATTGACTCTGATATTCTGATAACCTCTCTCCTTGCGCTTTACACTTTGAAGCTAGTCTAGCTGCAAAAATATAGACAGCCCTATGCAAAAAGCATGCAGTCGGAGCGAGAGAGATATATGTATGCGTCTAGTTGTTTTTCCAGTTGAGCTGGTAGCAGCGTGAAATTTCATGAGTCACGGACATGAGCATCACTGGCAGAGAGCAGAGACCGACGCATGAACAAGAAGGAAGGAGAGCAGCAGAGACCGGCATCAGGGAAAAGCAGTACTGGGAACAGCAGTACTAGGAACACCAGAAGCCGAGCAGAAGAGAGCGCGAGCGACCGAAATGAACGGCACGCGACAAAAACGTTGGGTCGCGGCAGAGGCTGAGGGCAGCGCATGGTGAAATTATATATAAGGTGACGTATCCACCACACGTGCTCTCTTTTGGGGACGTTATTTAGTAATTTCACCATGCTACCGGCTTGGCCGAAACAGATCGGGAACAAAGACAATATAAATAGTAGGATAAAAATCGCCATACAAAATTTTTGAGGTCGATTTTGGCTCGGTGGAGGTCATTGTAGAATTGATTCAAATAGAGAGAGACAGATAGTCAGAGAGAAAGAGAGAGTACCGCTCTCTCGCCCTATACATGAGGCTAAGATTTAACTGTACGTGTGCACACATGTTAGGTCTGCTTGTTTTTATTGGTTTTTGACGATGCCGCGGCGCGCCGCGCTCAACGAAATACCCAATACTTTAGAATTCATTGGGGACTATGACACTATTTGAAGACGCTTGCTCATAATAAAAAAAAAAAAAGTAATATATTGTATATACCTTATATGCTTATTTTGTTTAATGTACTATAAACGAATATAATGAAGGAATGTACTTATGTAAAAATACATAATCTATGTCATACTGTGAGGCCATTGTGCCGGCTCTATTCGGTGGACTGCCTCAAGTTTCCGCTGATTAAGATTTTCTCTTTAGATGTTAAGACTGCCAAACTGTTTATATCAGCACAAATATAAATATAATCGTTAAGCCAAAGAACTGTGTTTTAGAAAAATTTAAGACCTTTATGTCCAGAAAACAGGTCTCCATCGAAGCAGCTGATTCTCTGATTAATGTAATTAATCAACTTCAGTCTGTACAAGCATCCCGCCTGCCTGCCCTTCGACGATGGTGAGCGGCACGAATGAACAAAGTGCCGACTGCATGAATAATGCAATAATTAACCAACAAATATAATGAATTTTAATCAAAATATGAAAATTTATATTTGAATTGAACAATTTTCAAAAGACTTTTCACTTGCCCCCCCCTTTTACACTAAACTGAACACTCAACTTATAGTTGGCTGTTAAAGAATTTTATACGATAAATGAATAAAAAAAATTTTTATTTGAATTCAAAATTATAAAATTATTATATTATATGTATTTGAATTCAAAATTATAAAATTATTATATTATATATTATACACCGTTTTTAGATCTTCGTCCTATATCTTAATCATATCGGTACCGAACACAATCAACCAATCACGAAGAGATACCAATGAAGAACCACCAATCACGAAGAGATACCGATGAAGAACCACCAATCACGAAGAGGTACCAATGAATACCGCAAGTTTATTGTTGCCAGATTGTTTTCAGATATATGAGAATGAAATGCTGACCTTCTTTGTTAATCTAATTTTAGACCGCAATCAAATAAAAAATATTACTCCAAATATGTCAATCTGTAGAAAATTGATCCACCATTTCGCAAAAATAATAAGTTATGGGCTAAAAGACATAGCTAGGTAGTAATATTGAACGGAATATGAAAACCGAAGAATATGATTTTTATTGTTGCCAGACTGTTTTCAGATATATGAGAATGAAATGCTGACCTTCTTTGTTAAAATCTAATTTTAGACCGCAATCAAATAAAAGATAGTACTACAAATATGTCAATCTGTAGAAAATTGATCCACCATTTCGCAAAAATAATAAGTTATGGGCTGAAAGACATAGCTAGGTAGTAATATTGAACGGAATATGAAAACCGAAGAATATGATTTCTGATGAGGAGACTGACCGTATATTATGATGAACATATGTCCATATGAAAAGAAACATGGCGACCAGCGAATAAAATCAAAAGTTCAACGAACAGGAAGAGGAAAAGTAAGTAATATGTTTCATTGATCATTTTTGATATATATTTTCAATATATTTCTTTATTTACAGATTATTTCAAGATGTCTGACCAAGTTGAAGATAAGAAGAACGAGAAGAAGCAGCAGTGGAAGAAGCAGCAGCGAGAGGCGCAGAAAATGCGGGCGCTGAATAAAGAAAAGGTAAGTTTTTTGTTTGCATTATTCATTGATTAATGTTTGTCCATTTCTTAGCAGCAGGAGCAGAAGAAGGGGCCCAAAGAGGGGAAGGTGCAGGTGGAGCAGAAGGAGAAGAAGCCGGGGCAGAACAAGTGGCGAGAGGCGCAGCGAGAGCGTCGCCGCCAGAAAGTGCGGGCGCAATGGGCGGAAGAACGGGCGCTGAAGAAAGAAAAGGTAAGTTTTTTGTTTGCATTATTCATTGATTAATGTTTGTCCATTTCTTAGCAGCAGGAACAGAAGAAGGGGCCCAAAGAGGGGAAGCTGCAGGTGGAGCAGAAGGAGAAGAAGCAGCAGCCGGGGCAGAACAAGCGGCAGAAGCGGCGAGAGAAGCAGCGGCAGAAGCTTTGCATTACTGTGCACTTATCCAGCATAATAATTTGTCCATTGTTTGTTTATTTCTTAACAGCAGGCGCAGAAGCAGGGGCCCAAAGAGGGGAAGCTGCAGGTGGAGCAGAAGAAGAAGAAGCAGCGAAAGGTAAGATTTAGTAATCTTTAATATCCAAATTTGTCCACTAACTGTTTTTTTTTTTAATTCCAGGTTCGTGCTCCACCTTGTGAGGTGCTGAAGGCGATGGGGGCATGTGCGAATGCTTTGGCGGCGATGGTCCCGCAGTTATGCCCGGCACCAGCAGCAGCAGCAGGCAAACCGCGAAGAAGGAGACATCGTCCTCGCCGCCAAAGCATTCGCCGGGCTGACGAAACAAGTAGCCGAGACAACAAGAAGTGAGGAGAATATGAATATGTATATGAAAAAAAAAAAAAAAAAAAAGAATGAAATGTTTATTTATTTTTATTATTTTTATTTTATATTGATATTATTATGGGTTTTGTTCACTGCCCCAGTGCCAGTCGGTGTTCCATCCCATGGACGAGCACCGGTGTTCCATCCCATGGACGAGCACCGGTCATGCGAAGATGCACCTGTGTGCCCTACAAGAGGCCGAGGCCTGGCCTTCGGGCGGTGATCGGCCACGCTCTGGGCATGCGCAGTGCGCTGTGCGCCGCTATTCTCCTACTGCCTCTCTGGGCAACTCAAATTTTCGCTTCATGCGACTCTTATATTATGCTTAATCCTACGCCTTAATTCTACTTAATATAATAATAACAATGAGAAATAATAATGTAATAGTAATAATAAACAATGATGCAACAAGGCCGTTGCTCCCCGCGGGCTTATGTCTCGCGCCCCCGTAGGTTCCTGCCGCTCCGTGCGGGCTTCTGGTTCGTACGGGGTGGGTCGCTGCCGCCATCTTGTATGGTGCGGTAGTGCAAAGGCTGTTTATGTGCAAGATTCCATAATGCGAATAAAGCCGTATACAATCTTGCACATAAACGACCTAACGTCAGCACTCAGAAGCGTGTCTTTCCACTTGCTTTCAATTAAATTGAACACAAGCTCCCTTATGCCCTCTCGCATAGCTACACCGCTGCTCTCCAGGAAATCAATGTTGCAACATCCTAGTTGCAGCTCCATTTCAGCTGGACAGAGCCTGAAGTAACGAAGTACAACATCTCGCATGACATTTATCTCACGTTTCAAAATATCTATTTGGTAGCTGTACGGTTTCCTCAAGGAGTCCACCTGGACGAGCGCACCATCTAGTTTTGAAACGTAATTGTCACGGGAAAATGTTGTAACCATGTACAGTCGGCGCAAAATCTGTTGGAAGAGAAAATAAATACTTTTATAATATTTAAAGAAAAGAAAATCAAAGAAAAATACCTTATCCACATAACAGCGAAGTGCAAAACGACGATGCAGGTGAGTCAAGTCATATAGGCATGGTATGCCTTTTGATTTGGCGTACGCGACTGCTTTGTCGTTTGCGAAATTGTTATCATAGACCAGTGCCAAAATCTTTTCATATTTTTGGGGCATTTTGTCTCTTAACCATGTGAGCACATATCGAAGTCTACGATATATGACATCGGCGGTTATTGCTTCTGAAGCTGTCGGTACCTGTAAAGTGCAATATAATACATATTATTATCGCTGCATATAATGGAGAAATATTTCGAAGACTTACCAACTTCATGAATAGAGTCCTGTAAGTACTGTTGTCAATGGACTGCGCAGCTATCACTAGCACCTTCCATTTCTTGTATAAACAGCTCTGAAATATAGAGAAAATATTTTTAAAATGCCATAAATGTCATATAAATGTTATTACTTACAGTTGTCTTAAACTCTGGCAGGTGCCACTCGTCGATTGCTAAAATAAATGGACTTTCTCCAAAATCTTCAAGCACACCAACATAATGGTATTCCAATTCTCCGCCTTCCATATTCTCACGCTGAATTTCCATTGAGGAAATAACGTCGTCTATATGGGCAGGTTCATACTCGCGGAAAATTGAATATGTCTTGAAAATTTTTGCGATGCTTTGAAGTGTAGCTGTAATTGAAAAAAAAAATTGTTTATATGGTTAGGTTTTTTTTAGGAGAAATGCCGAAGATAAGGCCAGAAGCATCGAAATTGTTGTAGGTCAGTTTCCTTTCGCGAGCAACGACGATCCACCACATTAAGAAATACTCACCCATTTTATATTTAACAAGAAATTTTCTTCTTTTATTTCACTTTTCCCTGCAACGAAATTTCAAAAGTGGTTCACTTCACTTCACTAGGGTTGGTTAATGGTTAATGGAGGGTTGGTTAATGGTTCATGGTTTGTTAAAAAAAAAAAAGTTCAAGGGACACGTGCAAGTGGAAGTCCAAAAATTGCATTGACAAGTGTCGAAGTGAAAAAAGTGAATATTAAAAATTAATATACTTGGTAAGTCTCACATTTTAAATTAAATATTTGTAGAGTATTCCATTTTATTTATAATTTGTAGTATTTTTATCATAATGGAATCATTCTTCCAATATTCGCAAGCTCTAATAGAGCCATCCGAAGTCGCGAGGGCCAAGCTGCGTGTGGTGAAACTGCGGTACAACGCAGTTGTACTTGCGTATGGTGCAGAATCACCCGCAGCAAAGCTTCTCCAGGCTGGCGTAGATGTGGCAGAAGCACATCTAGACATGTGCTTGGTTGCGGAAGCATACTCGCCGAATCCGCAGCGATTGGTCGAATCGCAAAGGACTGCAAGTCCTCAGCGGTCGGCTGATCCGCAGCGGGTGCAGCGGGTGGTCGAACCGCAGCGATTGGTCGAATCGCAAAGGACTGCAAGTCCTCAGCGGTCGGCTGATCCGCAGCGTGTGGTTGAACCGCAGCGATTGGTCGAATCGCAAAGGACTGCAAGTCCTCAGCGGTCGGCTGATCCGCAGCGGGTGGTCGAATCGCAAAGGACTGCAAGTCCTCAGCGGTCGGCTGAATGGCAGACGACTGCAAGTCCTCTGCGGGCGGCTGAATGGCAGCGGGCGGTTGAACCGCAGCCAATAAGCCAGATAAGTACCGCAGAGGGAACTGTAGAAGATGAGCTTGCTGATGAGCAACCTTCTACAGGGCAGTCGTCAACGCCATCTCAGCTAACTCCATCGGGCATACGAACGCCATCTGAGTTAGCTGATGACCAGCCATCGACCTCGCACCGGACTGTGTGTCGTTTAAGAGGTGTAACTATGCCGAAAACGATGCACAAGTTCACGCCGTCTGAGAATGTTGACTTCGATGAGCTAGTCAGTACAGTTTTGGAAGAAGACGCTCCAACTGCTGATGATGATGCTCCACGTGCTCCTCGTCGTACTCCTCCCCGTGCTCCTCGTGGTGCTGCTCCCCGTGCTCCTCATAGTCGAAACCATAGGAGAACTCTTAAAAGAAAGAATGATTATGAAAGAAATCAAATGGTGATCATGAGAGAAGCAGTGCGTCTCGGAATGAGCAAAAGGACGTATTTGCTGCATCTGAAGCAAAACTTTGTCTTTAAGTATGCAGATCGCAATGGACCACTCCCAGTTCCCGATAACCGGATGCTTGGAGAGTGTGTTACCCAAAGCGAGGATGGCAGCTATACGTACCGGGCACCACGAGGATGGAAAGCTCCTCCAGGCTACAAGGCTCGGCAGGGAGATTTCCGAAATTGCACGTATTGTGGTTCTCGGAATGCCATGAAGTACCTCCACGAGTTGGAGTGCAAGGCAATTCCGAAGGAGCACATATGTCCACAGTGCAGCTTTTGCAGCACGGTGGTGATTGGTGCAAACCACATATGCGGAGTTGAGTATATGGAACAGGCGTATTAGAAGACAAAATAAAATAAACCTTCCAACTAAAGTTTGGAAATGGTAAAATGAGGAAATTCAAAATAAATGTGTACCCTTTCTGAAGATCCACAAACACATTTAAAAAATAAATTCATATTTTTGGAGAGGAGGGATATATGCATAATGACGATGAATAATATGGTCGGAGGAGGAGGAGAAGTGGCATCCAACTCATGCCCGTTGTGCGGTGCTGTTTCAGTGCCCAGGCTGTATGCACCATCCAGTGTGCCAGGCGAAGTTGGAGTAGAAATAGGAGGACCGGCTGCATGTCAATATTTGTATTATTTCTGTTATTTATTTCAGTGAAAAAAAAAGTTAGTTTAAATAATAAATGCCAATGGAGCTACTGACAGCGGGAAACAGAACCGCAGCGAACTAGTAGTCAGGTGAGTCAAATAAATTCGCAGTGGGCGACAGAACCTCAGCGTTACTGAACCGCATCGGTAGATCAGCAGCCGTCGTGCTCGCGGAGGCCGACTTTGCACTCCCGCGATCCTGCGGCTTTACTCCAACCCAATTACCGCGCGGAGGACATCGGGGAGGTCGGTAATGATGCGGGGCAGCACAAACTATAATTTTACGCCGTCAGACCAAAATGCGCCGTGGTCCCGGTGGAGCAACCTCTGGCTTCACCAACACTTGCCCCGCCAGTGTTCAAAAAACATTCGTTTATTTACAGAGTTATAATGTGAATTGGTTGACAGATGACGGACATCGTAAACAAATAAGATAAGATAAGATAACAAATAAGTTTTTGATCTAGCAAAACGAAATACCAATTTTCGAAGTTGACAATTGACCAAATTCATCGATATTATCTAAAATCTTAACGACTCATATAAATGCGGTATATTGCAATTCCACCGAACCAACAGGGTGCACATGGTGTTTACTCCCTACATAGTTATCAATGCACATGGGAGCAGAAGGGAATGGTGGGTGTGGCGGAAACACTTCTGATTCTGGACGGTGCGGATCCCCAAATGCCGAGCAGCGCTTGTCGCACTTGTCGGTGCACTGCCACTCTGCCTCTGTGCTGGCAAAATGCCAGACCTTTGGCAAAAAACACACATCAATTGATCAAAATTGTATTGTATTTACTGCAAAGTACGGCAAAGAGCCAGGGTAAATCAGAAGCGAATGAAACCAAGTGAAAATGAAGTGACGCCTGGTTTCGGCTGCGCTCGCCTTTTTATAGAAATCGGCAGCGTCGCCATTTGCAAAAATGAGTTCGGGACAGCGCAGTCGCGCCGAGTGTGTGATTATTTGTATGTGTTTGCTTCTGCCGCAGTGCTGCCATTTTAGCATATTTCAGGCTAGATCTAGCATTTATTTAAGTGCACTATTTGCAAAGCCGTTCAGCATATATTTAAAATTGCTATACTGGCACAGAGGGTGCGTTCTGCTTCCATGGACTGTCGCTCGCAGACTCCCCCCCAAACATGAGCGCAGCGTTATATGCGCTGCTATAGCATTGCCAATACCCCTGTGGAAACTGTGCGTTGCCCAAGCAGTTGCAGTAAATAATTTTATCGTAAGTTATTACTTGTGTTATGTTATATAATAATACACGAATTATCCAATATAAATAAAAAAATTCCTAAATACCTTCGGCATTGGATATAACGCCACTAAAGAACTAACCACAAAAATTGTTTAAGCTTAATTTTTAGCCTTTTTTTCGGACTTAGCCACTTTTAGCGTTTTTTTTTTCGAATCTACTTATATTGACTCTGATATTCTGATAACCTCTCTCCTTGCGCTTTACACTTTGAAGCTAGTCTAGCTGCAAAAATATAGACAGCCCTATGCAAAAAGCATGCAGTCGGAGCGAGAGAGATATATGTATGCGTCTAGTTGTTTTTCCAGTTGAGCTGGTAGCAGCGTGAAATTTCATGAGTCACGGACATGAGCATCACTGGCAGAGAGCAGAGACCGACGCATGAACAAGAAGGAAGGAGAGCAGCAGAGACCGGCATCAGGGAAAAGCAGTACTGGGAACAGCAGTACTAGGAACACCAGAAGCCGAGCAGAAGAGAGCGCGAGCGACCGAAATGAACGGCACGCGACAAAAACGTTGGGTCGCGGCAGAGGCTGAGGGCAGCGCATGGTGAAATTATATATAAGGTGACGTATCCACCACACGTGCTCTCTTTTGGGGACGTTATTTAGTAATTTCACCATGCTACCGGCTTGGCCGAAACAGATCGGGAACAAAGACAATATAAATAGTAGGATAAAAATCGCCATACAAAATTTTTGAGGTCGATTTTGGCTCGGTGGAGGTCATTGTAGAATTGATTCAAATAGAGAGAGACAGATAGTCAGAGAGAAAGAGAGAGTACCGCTCTCTCGCCCTATACATGAGGCTAAGATTTAACTGTACGTGTGCACACATGTTAGGTCTGCTTGTTTTTATTGGTTTTTGACGATGCCGCGGCGCGCCGCGCTCAACGAAATACCCAATACTTTAGAATTCATTGGGGACTATGACACTATTTGAAGACGCTTGCTCATAATAAAAAAAAAAAAAGTAATATATTGTATATACCTTATATGCTTATTTTGTTTAATGTACTATAAACGAATATAATGAAGGAATGTACTTATGTAAAAATACATAATCTATGTCATACTGTGAGGCCATTGTGCCGGCTCTATTCGGTGGACTGCCTCAAGTTTCCGCTGATTAAGATTTTCTCTTTAGATGTTAAGACTGCCAAACTGTTTATATCAGCACAAATATAAATATAATCGTTAAGCCAAAGAACTGTGTTTTAGAAAAATTTAAGACCTTTATGTCCAGAAAACAGGTCTCCATCGAAGCAGCTGATTCTCTGATTAATGTAATTAATCAACTTCAGTCTGTACAAGCATCCCGCCTGCCTGCCCTTCGACGATGGTGAGCGGCACGAATGAACAAAGTGCCGACTGCATGAATAATGCAATAATTAACCAACAAATATAATGAATTTTAATCAAAATATGAAAATTTATATTTGAATTGAACAATTTTCAAAAGACTTTTCACTTGCCCCCCCCTTTTACACTAAACTGAACACTCAACTTATAGTTGGCTGTTAAAGAATTTTATACGATAAATGAATAAAAAAAATTTGTATTTGAATTCAAAATTATAAAATTATTATATTATATATTATACACCGTTTTTAGATCTTCGTCCTATATCTTAATCGTATCGGTGCGAATGAATGAACATGAACACAACCAACCAATCACGAAGAGGTACCAATGAACAACCACCAATCACGAAGAGGTACCGGCAAGTTTATTGTTGCCAGATTGATTTCAGATATATGAGAATGAAATGCTGACCTTCTTTGTTAAAATCTAATTTTAGACCGCAATCAAATAAAAGATAGTACTACAAATATGTCAATCTGTAGAAAATTGATCCACCATTTCGGTAAAATAATAAGTTATGGGCTGAAAGACATAGCTAGGTAGTAATATTGAACGGAATATGAAAACCGAAGAATATGATTTCTGATGAGGAGACTGACCGTATATTATGATGAACATATGTCCATATGAAAAAAAACATGGCGACCAGCGAATAAAATCAAAAGTTCAACGTACAAAGAGGAAGAAGAAAAGTAAGTAATATGTTGCATTGATCATTTTTTATATATATTTTCAATATATTTCTTTATTTACAGATTATTTCAAGATGTCTGACAAAGTTGAAGAGAAGAAGAACGAGAAGAAGCAGCAGGTGAAGAAGCAGCAGGTGAAGAAGCAGCAGCGAGAGGCGCAGAAAATGCGGGCGCTGAAAAAAGAAAAGGTAAGTTTTTTGTTTGCATTATTCATTGATTAATGTTTGTCCATTTCTTAGCAGCAGGAGCAGAAGAAGGGGCGCAAAGAGGGGAACCTGCAGGAACAGAAGAAGGAGAAGAAGCCGGATCAGAACAAGTGGCGAGAGGCGTATCGAGAGCGTCGCCGCCAGAAAGTGCGGGCGCAATGGGCGGAAGAACGGGCGCTGAAAAAAGAAAAGGTAAGTTTTTTGTTTGCATTATTCATTGATTAATGTTTGTCCATTTCTTAGCAGCAGGAGCAGAAGAAGGGGCGCAAAGAGGGGAACCTGCAGGAACAGAAGAAGGAGAAGAAGCCGGATCAGAACAAGTGGCGAGAGGCGTATCGAGAGCGTCGCCGCCAGAAAGTGCGGGCGCAATGGGCGGAAGAACGGGCGCTGAAAAAAGAAAAGGTAAGTTTTTTGTTTGCATTATTCATTGATTAATGTTTGTCCATTTCTTAGCAGCAGGAACAGAAGAAGGGGCCCAAAGAGGGGAAGCTGCAGGAACAGAAGAAGGAGAAGAAGCAGCAGCCGGGGCAGAACAAGCGGCAGAAGCGGCGAGAGAAGCAGCGGCAGAAGAAAGGAAAGGTAAGATTTCTCTTTGCATTACTGTGCACTTATCCAGCATAATAATTTGTCCATTGTTTGTTTATTTCTTAACAGCAGGCGCAGAAGCAGGGGCCCGAAGAGGGGAAGCTGCAGGAACAGAAGAAGGAGAAGAAGCAGCGAAAGGTAAGATTTAGTAATCTTTAATATCCAAATTTGTCCACTAACTGTTTTTTTTTTTAATTCCAGGTTCGTGCTCTTCGTGCTCCACCTTTTGAGGTGCTGAAGGCGATGGGGGCATGTGCGAATGCTTTGGCGGCGATGGTCCCGCAGTTGTGCCCGGCACCAGCAGCAGCAGCAGGCAAACCGCGAAGGAGACATCGTCCTCGCCGCCAAAGCATTCGCCGGGCTGAGGAAACAAGTAGCCGAGACAATAAGAAGTGAGGAGAATATAAATATGAAAATAAAAAAAAAAAAAAAAAAAAAAAGAAATGTTTATTTATTTTTATTATTTTTATTTTATATTGATATTATTTTGGGTTTTGTTCACTGCCCCAGTGCCAGTCGGTGTTCCATCCCATGGACGAGCACCGGTCATGCGAAGATGCACCTGTGTGCCCTACAAGAGGCCGAGGCCTGGCCTTCAGGCGGTGATCGGCCACGCTCTGGGCATGCGCAGTGCGCTGTGCGCCGCTATTCTCCTACTGCCTCTCTGGGCAACTCAAATTTTCGCTTCATGCGACTCTTATATTATGCTTAATCCTACGCCTTAATTCTACTTAATATAATAATAACAATGAGAAATAATAATGTAATAGTAATAATAAACAATGATGCAACAAGGCCGTTGCTCCCCGCGGGCTTATGTCTCGCACCCCGTAGGTTCCTGCCGCTCCGTGCGGGCTTCTGGTTCGTACGGGGTGGGTCGCTGCCGCCGTCTTGTATGGCGGGAGCCCCGGGCTCCGGCCTTCTGTCTATATGGGCAGGTTCATACTCGCGGAAAATTGAATATGTCTTGAAAATTTTTGCGATGCTTTGAAGTGTAGCTGTAATTGAAAAAAAAAATTGTTTATATGGTTAGGTTTTTTTAGGAGAAATGCCGAAGATAAGGCCAGAAGCATCGAAATTGTTGTAGGTCAGTTTCCTTTCGCGAGCAACGACGATCCACCGCATTAAGAAATACTCACCCATTTTATATTTAACAAGAAATTTTATTTCACTTTTATTTTACTTTTCCCTGCAAATACGAAATGTCAAAAGTGGTTCACTTCACTTCACTTTTAGGGTTGGTTAAGGGTTGGTTAATGGTTAATGGTTCATGGTTCATGGTTTGTTAAAAAAAAAAGTTCAAGTGCAAGTGGAAGTGCGAAAAGTGCATTTTAATAATTAATATATATTAATATACTTGGTAAGTCTCCCATTTTATATTAAATATCTGTAGAGTATTGGTGATGGCCGAGGTGATGGGCATTATTATTATTATATCTTTATTATTTATTATTTGTAGAATTTTTTTGTTAAATGGATTCCTTTTTTCAATATTCGCAAGTGCAAATAGAGCCTTCCGATGTCGCGAGGGCCAAGCTGCGTGTGGTGAAACTGCGGTACAACGCAGTTGTACTTGCGTATGGTGCAGAATCACCCGAAGCAAAGCTTCTCAAGGCTGGCGTAGATGTGGCAGAAGCCCATCTGGACATGTGCTTGGTTGCGGAAGCATACTCGCCGCATCCGCAGCGATTGGTCGAATCGCAAGGGACTGCAAGTCCTCAGCGTTCGGCTGATCCGCAGCGGGTGGTCGAACCGCAGCGATTGGTCGAATCGCAAAGGACTGCAAGTCCTCAGCGGTCGGCTGATCCGCAGCGGGTGGTCGAACCGCAGCGATTGGTCGAATCGCAAAGGACTGCAAGTCTTCAGCGGTCGGCTGATCCGCAGCGGGTGGTCGAATCGCAAAGGACTGCAAGTCCTCAGCGGTCGGCTGAATGGCAGACGACTGCAAGTCCTCTGTGGGCGGCTGAATGGCAGCGGGCGGTTGAACCGCAGCCAATAAGCCACATAAATACCGCAGAGGGAACTGTAGAAGATGAGCTTGCTCCTGAGCAACCTTCTACAGGTCGTCAACGCCATCTCAGCTAACTCCATCGGGCATACGAACGCCATCTGAGTTAGCTGATGACCAGCCATCGACCTCGCACCGGACTGTGTGGCGTTCAAAAGGTGTAACTATGCCGAAAACGCTGCACAAGTTCACGCCGTCTGAGAGTGTTGACTTCGATGAGCTAGTCAGTACAGTTTTGGAAGAAGACGCTCCAACTGCTGATGATGATGCTCCACGTGCTCCTCGTCGTACTCCTCCCCGTGCTCCTCGTGGTGCTGCTCCCCGTGCTCCTCATAGTCAAAACCATAAGAGATCACTGAAAAGAAAGAAAGATAGTGAAAAAAATCAAATGGTGATCATGAGAGAAGCAATGCGTCTCGGAATGAGCAAAAGGACGTATTTGCTGCATCTGAAGCATAACTTTGTCTTTAAGTATGCAGATCGCAATGGACCACTCCCAGTTCCCGATAACCGGATGCTTGGAGAGTGTGTTACCCAAAGCGAGGATGGCAGCTATACGTACCGGGCACCACGAGGATGGAAAGCTCCTCCTCCAGGCTACAAGGCTCGGCAGGGAGATTTCCGCAATTGCACGTATTGTGGTACTCGGAATGGCATAAAGTACTACCACGAGATGGAGTGCAAAGCAGAGTTATAATGTGAATTGGTTGACAGATGACGGACATCGTAAACAAATAAGATAAGATAATAAGATAAGATAAAAAATAAGTTTTTGATCTAGCAAAACGAAATAACAATTTTCGAAGTTGACAATTGACCAAATTCATCGATATTATCTAAAATCTTAACGACTCATATAAATGCGGTATATTGCAATTCCACCGAACCAACAGGGTGCACATGGTGTTTGCTCCCTATATAGTTATCAATGCACATGGGAGCAGAAGGGAATGGTGGGTGTGGCGGAAACACTTCTGATTCTGGACGGTGCGGATCCCAAATGCCGAGCAGCGCTTGTCGCACTTGTTGTCGGTGCACTGCCACTCTGCCTACTGGCAGACGCATGTGCTGGCAAAATGCCAGACCTTTGGCAAAAAACACACATCAATTGATCAAAATTGTATTGTATTTACTGCAAAGTACGGCAAAGAGCCAGGGTAAATCAGAAGCGAATGAAACCAAGTGAAAATGAAGTGACACCTGGTTTCGGCTGCGCTCGCCTTTTTATAGAAATCGGCAGCGTCGCCATTTGCAAAAATGAGTTCGGGACAGCGCAGTCGCGCCGCCCGAATTTTACTTTACGAGAGGGAGAGAGATATGTCGGCTGTCGAGTGTGTGATTATTTGTATGTGTTTGCTTCTGCCGCAGTGCTGCCATCTTAGCATATTTCAGGCTAGATCTAGCATTTATTTAAGTGCACTATTTGCAAAGCCGTTTAGCATATATTTAAAATTGCAATACTGGCACAGAGGGTGCGTTCTGCTTCCATGGACTGTCGCTCGCAGACTCCCCCCCAAACATGAGCGCAGCGTTATATGCGCTGCTATAGCATTGCCAATACCCCTGTGGAAACTGTGCGTTGCCCAAGCAGTTGCAGTAAATAATTTTATCGTAAGTTATTACTTGTGTTATGTTATATAATAATACACGAATTATCCAATATAAATAAAAAAATTCCTAAATACCTTCGGCATTGGATATAACGCCACTAAAGAACTAACCACAAAAATTGTTTAAGCTTAATTTTTAGCCTTTTTTTCGGACTTAGCCACTTTTAGCGTTTTTTTTTTCGAATCTACTTATATTGACTCTGATATTCTGATAACCTCTCTCCTTGCGCTTTACACTTTGAAGCTAGTCTAGCTGCAAAAATATAGACAGCCCTATGCAAAAAGCATGCAGTCGGAGCGAGAGAGATATATGTATGCGTCTAGTTGTTTTTCCAGTTGAGCTGGTAGCAGCGTGAAATTTCATGAGTCACGGACATGAGCCTCACTGGCAGAGAGCAGAGACCGACGCATGAACAAGAAGGAAGGAGAGCAGCAGAGACCGGCATCAGGGAAAAGCAGTACTGGGAACAGCAGTACTAGGAACACCAGAAGCCGAGCAGAAGAGAGCGCGAGCGACCGAAATGAACGGCACGCGACAAAAACGTCGGGTCGCGGCAGAGGCTGAGGGCAGCGCATGGTGAAATTATATATAAGGTGACGTCAGAAGCATCGAAATTGTTGTAGGTCAGTTTCCTTTCGCGAGCAACGACGATCCACCACATTAAGAAATACTCACCCATTTTATATTTAACAAGAAATTTTCTTCTTTTATTTCATTTTTCCCTGCAACGAAATCTCAAAAGTGGTTCACTTCACTTCACTTCACTAGGGTTGGTTAATGGTTAATGGAGGGTTGGTTAATGGTTCATGGTTCATGGTTTGTTAAAAAAAAAAAAGTTCAAGGGTCACGTGCAAGTGGAAGTGCAAAAAGTGAATTGAGAAGTGCAAGTCGAAGTGAAAAAGTGAATTTTAAAAATTAATATACTTGGTAAGTCTCACATTTTATATTAAATATCTTTAGAGTATTTGTGTATTGCCCGAGTTGATTATTATTTGTAGTATTTATTTATTGTATTTATTATTTGTAGAATTTTGTTCAGAATGGATTCCTTCTTTGAATATTCGCAAGTGAAAGTAGAGCCTTCCGAAGTCGCGAGGGCCAAGCTGCGTGTGGTGAAACTGCGGTACAACGCAGTTATACTTGCGTATGGTGCAGATTCACCCGAAGCAAAGCTTCTCAAGGCTGGCGTAGATGTGGCAGAAGCCCATCTGGACATGTGCTTGGTTGCGGAAGCACACTCGCCGCATCCGCAGCGATTGGTCGAATCGCAAGGGACTGCAAGTCCTCAGCGTTCGGCTGATCCGCAGCGGGTGCAGCGGGTGGTCGAACCGCAGCGATTGGTCGAATCGCAAGGGACTGCAAGTCCTTTGCGGTCGGCTGATGATTCGCAGCGGGTGGTCGAACCGCAGCGATTGGTCGAATCGCAAGGGACTGCAAGTCCTTTGCGGTCGGCTGATGATTCGCAGCGGGTGGTCGAATGGCAGACGACTGTAAGTCCTCAGCGGGCGGCTGAATGGCAGCGGGCGGTTGAACCGCAGCCAATAAGCCACATAAATACCGCAGAGGGAACTGTAGAAGATGAGCTTGCTCCTGAGCAACCTTCTACAGGGCAGTCGTCAACGCCATCTCAGCTAACTCCATCGGGCATACGAACGCCATCTGAGTTAGCTGATGACCAGCCATCGACCTCGCACCGGACTGTGTGGCGTTCAAAAGGTGTAACTATGCCGAAAACGATGCACAAGTTCACGCCGTCTGAGAATGTTGACTTCGATGAGCTAGTCAGTACAGTTTTGGAAGAAGACGCTCCAACTGCTGATGATGATGCTCCACGTGCTCCTCGTCGTACTCCTCCCCGTGCTCCTCGTGGTGCTGCTCCCCGTGCTCCTCATAGTCGAAACCATAGGAGAACTCTTAAAAGAAAGAATGATTCTGAAAGAAATCAAATGGTGATCATGAGAGAAGCAGTGCGTCTCGGAATGAGCAAAAGGACGTATTTGCTGCATCTGAAGCAAAACTTTGTCTTTAAGTATGCAGATCGCAATGGACCACTCCCAGTTCCCGATAACCGGATGCTTGGAGAGTGTGTTACCCAAAGCGAGGATGGCAGCTATACGTACCGGGCACCACGAGGATGGAAAGCTCCTCCAGGCTACAAGGCTCGGCAGGGAGATTTCCGCAATTGCACGTATTGTGGTACTCGGAATGGCATAAAGTACTACCACGAGATGGAGTGCAAAGCAATTCCGAAGAAGCACACATGTCCACAGTGCAGCTTTTGCAGCACGGTGGCGATTGGTCGAAACCACATATGCGGAGATGAGTACATGCAACAGGCGTATTAGAAGACAAAATAAAATAAACCTTCCAACTAAAGTTTGGAAATGGTAAAATGAGGAAATTCAAAATAAATGTGTACCCTTTCTGAAGATCCACAAACACATTTAAAAAATATTTGGAGAGGAGGGATATATGCATAATGACGATGAATAATATGGACGGAGGAGGAGGAGAAGTGGCATCCAACTCATGCCCGTTGTGCGGTGCTGATTTAGTGCCCAGGCTGTATGCACCATCCAGTGTGCCAGGCGAAGTTGGAGTAGAAATAGGAGGACCGGCTGCATGTCAATATTTGTATTATTTCTGTTATTTATTTCAGTGAAAAAAAAAAGTTAGTTTAAATAATAAATGCCAATGGAGCTACTGACAGCGGGAAACAGAACCGCAGCGAACTAGTAGTCAGGTTAGTCAAATAAATTCGCAGTGGGCGACAGAACCTCAGCGTTACTGAACCGCAGCGGTAGATCAGCAGCCGTCGTGCTCGCGGAGGCCGACTTTGCACTCCCGCGATCCTGCGGCTTTACTCCAACCCAATTACCGCGCGGAGGACATCGGGGAGGTCGGTAATGATGCGGGGCAACACAAACTATAATTTTACGCCGTCAGACCAAAATGCGACGTGGTCCCGGTGGAGCAACCTCTGGCTTCACCAACACTTGCCCCGCCAGTGTTCAAAAAACATTCGTTTATTTACAGAGTTATAATGTGAATTGGTTGACAGATGACGGACATCGTAAACAAATAAGATAAGATAATAAGATAAGATAAAAAATAAGTTTTTGATCTAGCAAAACGAAATAACCATTTTCGAAGTTGACAATTGACCAAATTCATCGATATTATCTAAAATCTTAACGACTCATATAAATGCGGTATATTGCAATTCCACCGAACCAACAGGGTGCACATGGTGTTTGCTCCCTATATAGTTATCAATGCACATGGGAGCAGAAGGGAATGGTGGGTGTAGCGGAAACACTTCTGATTCTGGACGGTGCGGATCCCAAATGCCGAGCAGCGCTTGTCGCACTTGTTGTCGGTGCACTGCCACTCTGCCTACTGGCAGACGCATGTGCTGGCAAAATGCCAGACCTTTGGCAAAAAACACACATCAATTGATCAAAATTGTATTGTATTTACTGCAAAGTACGGCAAAGAGCCAGGGTAAATCAGAAGCGAATGAAACCAAGTGAAAATGAAGTGACGCCTGGTTTCGGCTGCGCTCGCCTTTTTATAGAAATCGGCAGCGTCGCCATTTGCAAAAATGAGTTCGGGACAGCGCAGTCGCGCCGCCCGAATTTTACTTTACGAGAGGGAGAGAGATATGTCGGCTGTCGAGTGTGTGATTATTTGTATGTGTTTGCTTCTGCCGCAGTGCTGCCATCTTAGCATATTTCAGGCTAGATCTAGCATTTATTTAAGTGCACTATTTGCAAAGCCGTTTAGCATATATTTAAAATTGCAATACTGGCACAGAGGGTGCGTTCTGCTTCCATGGACTGTCGCTCGCAGACTCCCCCCCAAACATGAGCGCAGCGTTATATGCGCTGCTATAGCATTGCCAATACCCCTGTGGAAACTGTGCGTTGCCCAAGCAGTTGCAGTAAATAATTTTATCGTAAGTTATTACTTGTGTTATGTTATATAATAATACACGAATTATCCAATATAAATACAAAAATTCCTAAATACCTTCGGCATTGGATATAACGCCACTAAAGAACTAACCACAAAAATTGTTTAAGCTTAATTTTTAGCCTTTTTTTCGGACTTAGCCACTTTTAGCGTTTTTTTTCGAATCTACTTATATTGACTCTGATATTCTGATAACCTCTCTCCTTGCGCCTTACACTTTGAAGCTAGTCTAGCTGCAAAAATATAGACAGCCCTATGCAAAAAGCATGCAGTCGGAGCGAGAGAGATATATGTATGCGTCTAGTTGTTTTTCCAGTTGAGCTGGTAGCAGCGTGAAATTTCATGAGTCACGGACATGAGCATCACTGGCAGAGAGCAGAGACCGACGCATGAACAAGAAGGAAGGAGAGCAGCAGAGACCGGCATCAGGGAAAAGCAGTACTGGGAACAGCAGTACTAGGAACACCAGAAGCCGAGCAGAAGAGAGCGCGAGCGACCGAAATGAACGGCACGCGACAAAAACGTCGGGTCGCGGCAGAGGCTGAGGGCAGCGCATGGTGAAATTATATATAAGGTGACGTCAGAAGCATCGAAATTGTTGTAGGTCAGTTTCCTTTCGCGAGCAACGACGATCCACCACATTAAGAAATACTCACCCATTTTATATTTAACAAGAAATTTTCTTCTTTTATTTCACTTTTCCCTGCAACGAAATCTCAAAAGTGGTTCACTTCACTTCACTTCACTAGGGTTGGTTAATGGTTAATGGAGGGTTGGTTAATGGTTCATGGTTCATGGTTTGTTAAAAAAAACGAGGGGGAACGTTATGAGCCGCGTCTGCGCCGCGGCTCTACTTTATACCCGGTACTCAGTCAGTATATATGTATGTGAGCTTGTAATTTATTACATGTTCGCAAAAGGAAAAAATTAAATTTTAGCCAAAAAAAAACAATTTAAGTCGAACCTTTTCGGAGATTTTGATTTATTAGATGTTTCCATATTGGTTAACATAAATTTTTTACATCTGCCATTTCTACATGTTTTTATCTACTTCCTACATATACATACACGGCTGTGTGCGAGAGAGAGAGGGAATCAGTCTGCGCTTGGGAGGCCACTGAAATTTCATTTGTTCCTTCTGACTATATTTATGATCCGATCTGATCCAAATTCAATACTCTGATAGATATAGTAATTTTCTATGATTCTGCGTTTTTGGTTTTCCCGTATCTTCAAAATTGTAGATTTTCATCTTTTGTGGGGGCGGAAGGGGGCGTGGCCAAATTTTAAAACAAACTCGTCTCGGTTTGATATCACAGGAGCTTGGATAGAAAGTTTGGTGGTTCTAGCTCTTATAGTCTCTGAGAACTAGGCGTCAAAAAATTCGATCAGGCATAGCGCCTACCCCTGTGTGTGAGAGAGAGCGAGAGGGAACGATGCATTTCGAAATTGTTTTCTTCATTGTGGCTATATTTATGAGTCGATCTGATCCAGATTCAACACTCTGATAGATATTGTCATTCTCTACGATTCTGCGTTTTTAGTTTTCTCGTATCTTTAAAATTGTGCATGCCACAGATTTTCGTCCTTGGAGTGGGCGGAAGGGGGCGGGGCGAAATTTTGAAATACACTTGTAACAGTGCGATAGGACAGGAGTCTGGATACAAAATAGTGTTCCTCTAGCTTTTATGGTCTTTGAGCTATAGGCGCTAATGAAGACGGACAGACGGACGGACAGACAGACATAGCTATATCGACTCGGCTATTGATGCTGATCAAGAATATATATACTTTATGGGGTCGGAAACGCTTCCTTCTGGGTGTTACACACATTAATTTTTTGCACAAATCTAATATACCCCTTTACTCTTCGAGTACCGGGTATAAAAAAGTTCAAGGGTCACGTGCAAGTGGAAGTGCAAAAAGTGAATTGAGAAGTGCAAGTCGAAGTGAAAAAGTGAATTTTAAAAATTAATGTACTTGGTAAGTCTCACATTTTATATTAAATATCTTTAGAGTATTTGTGTATTGCCCGAGTTGATTATTATTTGTAGTATTTATTTATTGTATTTATTATTTGTAGAATTTTGTTCAGAATGGATTCCTTCTTTGAATATTCGCAAGTGAAAGTAGAGCCTTCCGAAGTCGCGAGGGCCAAGCTGCGTGTGGTGAAACTGCGGTACAACGCAGTTATACTTGCGTATGGTGCAGATTCACCCGAAGCAAAGCTTCTCAAGTCTGGCGTAGATGTGGCAGAAGCCCATCTGGACATGTGCTTGGTTGCGGAAGCACACTCGCCGCATCCGCAGCGATTGGTCGAATCGCAAGGGACTGCAAGTCCTCAGCGTTCGGCTGATCCGCAGCGGGTGCAGCGGGTGGTCGAACCGCAGCGATTGGTCGAATCGCAAGGGACTGCAAGTCCTTTGCGGTCGGCTGATGATTCGCAGCGGGTGGTCGAATGGCAGACGACTGTAAGTCCTCAGCGGGCGGCTGAATGGCAGCGGGCGGTTGAACCGCAGCCAATAAGCCACATAAATACCGCAGAGGGAACTGTAGAAGATGAGCTTGCTCCTGAGCAACCTTCTACAGGTCGTCAACGCCATCTCAGCTAACTCCATCGGGCATACGAACGCCATCTGAGTTAGCTGATGACCAGCCATCGACCTCGCACCGGACTGTGTGGCGTTCAAAAGGTGTAACTATGCCGAAAACGATGCACAAGTTCACGCCGTCTGAGAATGTTGACTTCGATGAGCTAGTCAGTACAGTTTTGGCAGAAGACGCTCCAACTGCTGATGATGATGCTCCACGTGCTCCTCGTCGTACTCCTCCCCGTGCTCCTCGTGATGCTGCTCCCCGTGCTCCTCATAGTCGAAACCATAGGAGAACTCTTAAAAGAAAGAATGATTCTGAAAGAAATCAAATGGTGATCATGAGAGAAGCAGTGCGTCTCGGAATGAGCAAAAGGACGTATTTGCTGCATCTGAAGCAAAACTTTGTCTTTAAGTATGCAGATCGCAATGGACCACTCCCAGTTCCCGATAACCGGATGCTTGGAGAGTGTGTTACCCAAAGCGAGGATGGCAGCTATACGTACCGGGCACCACGAGGATGGAAAGCTCCTCCAGGCTACAAGGCTCGGCAGGGAGATTTCCGCAATTGCACGTATTGTGGTACTCGGAATGGCATAAAGTACTACCACGAGATGGAGTGCAAAGCAATTCCGAAGAAGCACACATGTCCACAGTGCAGCTTTTGCAGCACGGTGGCGATTGGTCGAAACCACATATGCGGAGATGAGTACATGCAACAGGCGTATTAGAAGACAAAATAAAATAAACCTTCCAACTAAAGTTTGGAAATGGTAAAATGAGGAAATTCAAAATAAATGTGTACCCTTTCTGAAGATCCACAAACACATTTAAAAAATATTTGGAGAGGAGGGATATATGCATAATGACGATGAATAATATGGACGGAGGAGGAGGAGAAGTGGCATCCAACTCATGCCCGTTGTGCGGTGCTGTTTCAGTGCCCAGGCTGTATGCACCATCCAGTGTGCCAGGCGAAGTTGGAGTAGAAATAGGAGGACCGGCTGCATGTCAATATTTGTATTATTTCTGTTATTTATTTCAGTGAAAAAAAAAAGTTAGTTTAAATAATAAATGCCAATGGAGCTACTGACAGCGGGAAACAGAACCGCAGCGAACTAGTAGTCAGGTTAGTCAAATAAATTCGCAGTGGGCGACAGAACCTCAGCGTTACTGAACCGCAGCGGTAGATCAGCAGCCGTCGTGCTCGCGGAGGCCGACTTTGCACTCCCGCGATCCTGCGGCTTTACTCCAACCCAATTACCGCGCGGAGGACATCGGGGAGGTCGGTAATGATGCGGGGCAACACAAACTATAATTTTACGCCGTCAGACCAAAATGCGACGTGGTCCCGGTGGAGCAACCTCTGGCTTCACCAACACTTGCCCCGCCAGTGTTCAAAAAACATTCGTTTATTTACAGAGTTATAATGTGAATTGGTTGACAGATGACGGACATCGTAAACAAATAAGATAAGATAATAAGATAAGATAAAAAATAAGTTTTTGATCTAGCAAAACGAAATAACCATTTTCGAAGTTGACAATTGACCAAATTCATCGATATTATCTAAAATCTTAACGACTCATATAAATGCGGTATATTGCAATTCCACCGAACCAACAGGGTGCACATGGTGTTTGCTCCCTATATAGTTATCAATGCACATGGGAGCAGAAGGGAATGGTGGGTGTAGCGGAAACACTTCTGATTCTGGACGGTGCGGATCCCAAATGCCGAGCAGCGCTTGTCGCACTTGTTGTCGGTGCACTGCCACTCTGCCTACTGGCAGACGCATGTGCTGGCAAAATGCCAGACCTTTGGCAAAAAACACACATCAATTGATCAAAATTGTATTGTATTTACTGCAAAGTACGGCAAAGAGCCAGGGTAAATCAGAAGCGAATGAAACCAAGTGAAAATGAAGTGACGCCTGGTTTCGGCTGCGCTCGCCTTTTTATAGAAATCGGCAGCGTCGCCATTTGCAAAAATGAGTTCGGGACAGCGCAGTCGCGCCGCCCGAATTTTACTTTACGAGAGGGAGAGAGATATGTCGGCTGTCGAGTGTGTGATTATTTGTATGTGTTTGCTTCTGCCGCAGTGCTGCCATCTTAGCATATTTCAGGCTAGATCTAGCATTTATTTAAGTGCACTATTTGCAAAGCCGTTTAGCATATATTTAAAATTGCAATACTGGCACAGAGGGTGCGTTCTGCTTCCATGGACTGTCGCTCGCAGACTCCCCCCCAAACATGAGCGCAGCGTTATATGCGCTGCTATAGCATTGCCAATACCCCTGTGGAAACTGTGCGTTGCCCAAGCAGTTGCAGTAAATAATTTTATCGTAAGTTATTACTTGTGTTATGTTATATAATAATACACGAATTATCCAATATAAATAAAAAAATTCCTAAATACCTTCGGCATTGGATATAACGCCACTAAAGAACTAACCACAAAAATTGTTTAAGCTTAATTTTTAGCCTTTTTTTCGGACTTAGCCACTTTTAGCGTTTTTTTTTCGAATCTACTTATATTGACTCTGATATTCTGATAACCTCTCTCCTTGCGCCTTACACTTTGAAGCTAGTCTAGCTGCAAAAATATAGACAGCCCTATGCAAAAAGCATGCAGTCGGAGCGAGAGAGATATATGTATGCGTCTAGTTGTTTTTCCAGTTGAGCTGGTAGCAGCGTGAAATTTCATGAGTCACGGACATGAGCATCACTGGCAGAGAGCAGAGACCGACGCATGAACAAGAAGGAAGGAGAGCAGCAGAGACCGGCATCAGGGAAAAGCAGTACTGGGAACAGCAGTACTAGGAACACCAGAAGCCGAGCAGAAGAGAGCGCGAGCGACCGAAATGAACGGCACGCGACAAAAACGTCGGGTCGCGGCAGAGGCTGAGGGCAGCGCATGGTGAAATTATATATAAGGTGACGTCAGAAGCATCGAAATTGTTGTAGGTCAGTTTCCTTTCGCGAGCAACGACGATCCACCACATTAAGAAATACTCACCCATTTTATATTTAACAAGAAATTTTCTTCTTTTATTTCACTTTTCCCTGCAACGAAATCTCAAAAGTGGTTCACTTCACTTCACTTCACTAGGGTTGGTTAATGGTTAATGGAGGGTTGGTTAATGGTTCATGGTTCATGGTTTGTTAAAAAAAACGAGGGGGAACGTTATGAGCCGCGTCTGCGCCGCGGCTCTACTTTATACCCGGTACTCAGTCAGTATATATGTATGTGAGCTTGTAATTTATTACATGTTCGCAAAAGGAAAAAATTAAATTTTAGCCAAAAAAAAACAATTTAAGTCGAACCTTTTCGGAGATTTTGATTTATTAGATGTTTCCATATTGGTTAACATAAATTTTTTACATCTGCCATTTCTACATGTTTTTATCTACTTCCTACATATACATACACGGCTGTGTGCGAGAGAGAGAGGGAATCAGTCTGCGCTTGGGAGGCCACTGAAATTTCATTTGTTCCTTCTGACTATATTTATGATCCGATCTGATCCAAATTCAATACTCTGATAGATATAGTAATTTTCTATGATTCTGCGTTTTTGGTTTTCCCGTATCTTCAAAATTGTAGATTTTCATCTTTTGTGGGGGCGGAAGGGGGCGTGGCCAAATTTTAAAACAAACTCGTCTCGGTTTGATATCACAGGAGCTTGGATAGAAAGTTTGGTGGTTCTAGCTCTTATAGTCTCTGAGAACTAGGCGTCAAAAAATTCGATCAGGCATAGCGCCTACCCCTGTGTGTGAGAGAGAGCGAGAGGGAACGATGCATTTCGAAATTGTTTTCTTCATTGTGGCTATATTTATGAGTCGATCTGATCCAGATTCAACACTCTGATAGATATTGTCATTCTCTACGATTCTGCGTTTTTAGTTTTCTCGTATCTTTAAAATTGTGCATGCCACAGATTTTCGTCCTTGGAGTGGGCGGAAGGGGGCGGGGCGAAATTTTGAAATACACTTGTAACAGTGCGATAGGACAGGAGTCTGGATACAAAATAGTGTTCCTCTAGCTTTTATGGTCTTTGAGCTATAGGCGCTAATGAAGACGGACAGACGGACGGACAGACAGACATAGCTATATCGACTCGGCTATTGATGCTGATCAAGAATATATATACTTTATGGGGTCGGAAACGCTTCCTTCTGGGTGTTACACACATTAATTTTTTGCACAAATCTAATATACCCCTTTACTCTTCGAGTACCGGGTATAAAAAAGTTCAAGGGTCACGTGCAAGTGGAAGTGCAAAAAGTGAATTGAGAAGTGCAAGTCGAAGTGAAAAAGTGAATTTTAAAAATTAATATACTTGGTAAGTCTCACATTTTATATTAAATATCTTTAGAGTATTTGTGTATTGCCCGAGTTGATTATTATTTGTAGTATTTATTTATTGTATTTATTATTTGTAGAATTTTGTTCAGAATGGATTCCTTCTTTGAATATTCGCAAGTGAAAGTAGAGCCTTCCGAAGTCGCGAGGGCCAAGCTGCGTGTGGTGAAACTGCGGTACAACGCAGTTATACTTGCGTATGGTGCAGATTCACCCGAAGCAAAGCTTCTCAAGGCTGGCGTAGATGTGGCAGAAGCCCATCTGGACATGTGCTTGGTTGCGGAAGCACACTCGCCGCATCCGCAGCGATTGGTCGAATCGCAAGGGACTGCAAGTCCTCAGCGTTCGGCTGATCCGCAGCGGGTGCAGCGGGTGGTCGAACCGCAGCGATTGGTCGAATCGCAAGGGACTGCAAGTCCTTTGCGGTCGGCTGATGATTCGCAGCGGGTGGTCGAATGGCAGACGACTGTAAGTCCTCAGCGGGCGGCTGAATGGCAGCGGGCGGTTGAACCGCAGCCAATAAGCCACATAAATACCGCAGAGGGAACTGTAGAAGATGAGCTTGCTCCTGAGCAACCTTCTACAGGGCAGTCGTCAACGCCATCTCAGCTAACTCCATCGGGCATACGAACGCCATCTGAGTTAGCTGATGACCAGCCATCGACCTCGCACCGGACTGTGTGGCGTTCAAAAGGTGTAACTATGCCGAAAACGATGCACAAGTTCACGCCGTCTGAGAATGTTGACTTCGATGAGCTAGTCAGTACAGTTTTGGAAGAAGACGCTCCAACTGCTGATGATGATGCTCCACGTGCTCCTCGTCGTACTCCTCCCCGTGCTCCTCGTGGTGCTGCTCCCCGTGCTCCTCATAGTCGAAACCATAGGAGAACTCTTAAAAGAAAGAATGATTCTGAAAGAAATCAAATGGTGATCATGAGAGAAGCAGTGCGTCTCGGAATGAGCAAAAGGACGTATTTGCTGCATCTGAAGCAAAACTTTGTCTTTAAGTATGCAGATCGCAATGGACCACTCCCAGTTCCCGATAACCGGATGCTTGGAGAGTGTGTTACCCAAAGCGAGGATGGCAGCTATACGTACCGGGCACCACGAGGATGGAAAGCTCCTCCAGGCTACAAGGCTCGGCAGGGAGATTTCCGCAATTGCACGTATTGTGGTACTCGGAATGGCATAAAGTACTACCACGAGATGGAGTGCAAAGCAATTCCGAAGAAGCACACATGTCCACAGTGCAGCTTTTGCAGCACGGTGGCGATTGGTCGAAACCACATATGCGGAGATGAGTACATGCAACAGGCGTATTAGAAGACAAAATAAAATAAACCTTCCAACTAAAGTTTGGAAATGGTAAAATGAGGAAATTCAAAATAAATGTGTACCCTTTCTGAAGATCCACAAACACATTTAAAAAATATTTGGAGAGGAGGGATATATGCATAATGACGATGAATAATATGGACGGAGGAGGAGGAGAAGTGGCATCCCACTCATGCCCGTTGTGCGGTGCTGTTTCAGTGCCCAGGCTGTATGCACCATCCAGTGTGCCAGGCGAAGTTGGAGTAGAAATAGGAGGACCGGCTGCATGTCAATATTTGTATTATTTCTGTTATTTATTTCAGTGAAAAAAAAAAGTTAGTTTAAATAATAAATGCCAATGGAGCTACTGACAGCGGGAAACAGAACCGCAGCGAACTAGTAGTCAGGTTAGTCAAATAAATTCGCAGTGGGCGACAGAACCTCAGCGTTACTGAACCGCAGCGGTAGATCAGCAGCCGTCGTGCTCGCGGAGGCCGACTTTGCACTCCCGCGATCCTGCGGCTTTACTCCAACCCAATTACCGCGCGGAGGACATCGGGGAGGTCGGTAATGATGCGGGGCAACACAAGCTATAATTTTACGCCGTCAGACCAAAATGCGACGTGGTCCCGGTGGAGCAACCTCTGGCTTCACCAACACTTGCCCCGCCAGTGTTCAAAAAACATTCGTTTATTTACAGAGTTATAATGTGAATTGGTTGACAGATGACGGACATCGTAAACAAATAAGATAAGATAATAAGATAAGATAAAAAATAAGTTTTTGATCTAGCAAAACGAAATAACAATTTTCGAAGTTGACAATTGACCAAATTCATCGATATTATCTAAAATCTTAACGACTCATATAAATGCGGTATATTGCAATTCCACCGAACCAACAGGGTGCACATGGTGTTTGCTCCCTATATAGTTATCAATGCACATGGGAGCAGAAGGGAATGGTGGGTGTGGCGGAAACACTTCTGATTCTGGACGGTGCGGATCCCAAATGCCGAGCAGCGCTTGTCGCACTTGTTGTCGGTGCACTGCCACTCTGCCTACTGGCAGACGCATGTGCTGGCAAAATGCCAGACCTTTGTCAAAAAACACACATCAATTGATCAAAATTGTATTGTATTTACTGCAAAGTACGGCAAAGAGCCAGGGTAAATCAGAAGCGAATGAAACCAAGTGAAAATGAAGTGACGCCTGGTTTCGGCTGCGCTCGCCTTTTTATAGAAATCGGCAGCGTCGCCATTTGCAAAAATGAGTTCGGGACAGCGCAGTCGCGCCGCCCGAATTTTACTTTACGAGAGGGAGAGAGATATGTCGGCTGTCGAGTGTGTGATTATTTGTATGTGTTTGCTTCTGCCGCAGTGCTGCCATCTTAGCATATTTCAGGCTAGATCTAGCATTTATTTAAGTGCACTATTTGCAAAGCCGTTTAGCATATATTTAAAATTGCAATACTGGCACAGAGGGTGCGTTCTGCTTCCATGGACTGTCGCTCGCAGACTCCCCCCCAAACATGAGCGCAGCGTTATATGCGCTGCTATAGCATTGCCAATACCCCTGTGGAAACTGTGCGTTGCCCAAGCAGTTGCAGTAAATAATTTTATCGTAAGTTATTACTTGTGTTATGTTATATAATAATACACGAATTATCCAATATAAATAAAAAAATTCCTAAATACCTTCGGCATTGGATATAACGCCACTAAAGAACTAACCACAAAAATTGTTTAAGCTTAATTTTTAGCCTTTTTTTCGGACTTAGCCACTTTTAGCGTTTTTTTTCGAATCTACTTATATTGACTCTGATATTCTGATAACCTCTCTCCTTGCGCCTTACACTTTGAAGCTAGTCTAGCTGCAAAAATATAGACAGCCCTATGCAAAAAGCATGCAGTCGGAGCGAGAGAGATATATGTATGCGTCTAGTTGTTTTTCCAGTTGAGCTGGTAGCAGCGTGAAATTTCATGAGTCACGGACATGAGCATCACTGGCAGAGAGCAGAGACCGACGCATGAACAAGAAGGAAGGAGAGCAGCAGAGACCGGCATCAGGGAAAAGCAGTACTGGGAACAGCAGTACTAGGAACACCAGAAGCCGAGCAGAAGAGAGCGCGAGCGACCGAAATGAACGGCACGCGACAAAAACGTCGGGTCGCGGCAGAGGCTGAGGGCAGCGCATGGTGAAATTATATATAAGGTGACGTCAGAAGCATCGAAATTGTTGTAGGTCAGTTTCCTTTCGCGAGCAACGACGATCCACCACATTAAGAAATACTCACCCATTTTATATTTAACAAGAAATTTTCTTCTTTTATTTCACTTTTCCCTGCAACGAAATCTCAAAAGTGGTTCACTTCACTTCACTTCACTAGGGTTGGTTAATGGTTAATGGAGGGTTGGTTAATGGTTCATGGTTCATGGTTTGTTAAAAAAAAAAAAGTTCAAGGGTCACGTGCAAGTGGAAGTGCAAAAAGTGAATTGAGAAGTGCAAGTCGAAGTGAAAAAGTGAATTTTAAAAATTAATATACTTGGTAAGTCTCACATTTTATATTAAATATCTTTAGAGTATTTGTGTATTGCCCGAGTTGATTATTATTTGTAGTATTTATTTATTGTATTTATTATTTGTAGAATTTTGTTCAGAATGGATTCCTTCTTTGAATATTCGCAAGTGAAAGTAGAGCCTTCCGAAGTCGCGAGGGCCAAGCTGCGTGTGGTGAAACTGCGGTACAACGCAGTTATACTTGCGTATGGTGCAGATTCACCCGAAGCAAAGCTTCTCAAGGCTGGCGTAGATGTGGCAGAAGCCCATCTGGACATGTGCTTGGTTGCGGAAGCACACTCGCCGCATCCGCAGCGATTGGTCGAATCGCAAGGGACTGCAAGTCCTCAGCGTTCGGCTGATCCGCAGCGGGTGCAGCGGGTGGTCGAACCGCAGCGATTGGTCGAATCGCAAGGGACTGCAAGTCCTTTGCGGTCGGCTGATGATTCGCAGCGGGTGGTCGAATGGCAGACGACTGTAAGTCCTCAGCGGGCGGCTGAATGGCAGCGGGCGGTTGAACCGCAGCCAATAAGCCACATAAATACCGCAGAGGGAACTGTAGAAGATGAGCTTGCTCCTGAGCAACCTTCTACAGGGCAGTCGTCAACGCCATCTCAGCTAACTCCATCGGGCATACGAACGCCATCTGAGTTAGCTGATGACCAGCCATCGACCTCGCACCGGACTGTGTGGCGTTCAAAAGGTGTAACTATGCCGAAAACGATGCACAAGTTCACGCCGTCTGAGAATGTTGACTTCGATGAGCTAGTCAGTACAGTTTTGGAAGAAGACGCTCCAACTGCTGATGATGATGCTCCACGTGCTCCTCGTCGTACTCCTCCCCGTGCTCCTCGTGGTGCTGCTCCCCGTGCTCCTCATAGTCGAAACCATAGGAGAACTCTTAAAAGAAAGAATGATTCTGAAAGAAATCAAATGGTGATCATGAGAGAAGCAGTGCGTCTCGGAATGAGCAAAAGGACGTATTTGCTGCATCTGAAGCAAAACTTTGTCTTTAAGTATGCAGATCGCAATGGACCACTCCCAGTTCCCGATAACCGGATGCTTGGAGAGTGTGTTACCCAAAGCGAGGATGGCAGCTATACGTACCGGGCACCACGAGGATGGAAAGCTCCTCCAGGCTACAAGGCTCGGCAGGGAGATTTCCGCAATTGCACGTATTGTGGTACTCGGAATGGCATAAAGTACTACCACGAGATGGAGTGCAAAGCAATTCCGAAGAAGCACACATGTCCACAGTGCAGCTTTTGCAGCACGGTGGCGATTGGTCGAAACCACATATGCGGAGATGAGTACATGCAACAGGCGTATTAGAAGACAAAATAAAATAAACCTTCCAACTAAAGTTTGGAAATGGTAAAATGAGAAAATTCAAAATAAATGTGTACCCTTTCTGAAGATCCACAAACACATTTAAAAAATATTTGGAGAGGAGGGATATATGCATAATGACGATGAATAATATGGACGGAGGAGGAGGAGAAGTGGCATCCAACTCATGCCCGTTGTGCGGTGCTGTTTCAGTGCCCAGGCTGTATGCACCATCCAGTGTGCCAGGCGAAGTTGGAGTAGAAATAGGAGGACCGGCTGCATGTCAATATTTGTATTATTTCTGTTATTTATTTCAGTGAAAAAAAAAAGTTAGTTTAAATAATAAATGCCAATGGAGCTACTGACAGCGGGAAACAGAACCGCAGCGAACTAGTAGTCAGGTTAGTCAAATAAATTCGCAGTGGGCGACAGAACCTCAGCGTTACTGAACCGCAGCGGTAGATCAGCAGCCGTCGTGCTCGCGGAGGCCGACTTTGCACTCCCGCGATCCTGCGGCTTTACTCCAACCCAATTACCGCGCGGAGGACATCGGGGAGGTCGGTAATGATGCGGGGCAACACAAACTATAATTTTACGCCGTCAGACCAAAATGCGCCGTGGTCCCGGTGGAGCAACCTCTGGCTTCACCAACACTTGCCCCGCCAGTGTTCAAAAAACATTCGTTTATTTACAGAGTTATAATGTGAATTGGTTGACAGATGACGGACATCGTAAACAAATAAGATAAGATAATAAGATAAGATAAGATAAAAAATAAGTTTTTGATCTAGCAAAACGAAATAACAATTTTCGAAGTTGACAATTGACCAAATTCATCGATATTATCTAAAATCTTAACGACTCATATAAATGCGGTATATTGCAATTCCACCGAACCAACAGGGTGCACATGGTGTTTGCTCCCTATATAGTTATCAATGCACATGGGAGCAGAAGGGAATGGTGGGTGTGGCGGAAACACTTCTGATTCTGGACGGTGCGGATCCCAAATGCCGAGCAGCGCTTGTCGCACTTGTTGTCGGTGCACTGCCACTCTGCCTACTGGCAGACGCATGTGCTGGCAAAATGCCAGACCTTTGGCAAAAAACACACATCAATTGATCAAAATTGTATTGTATTTACTGCAAAGTACGGCAAAGAGCCAGGGTAAATCAGAAGCGAATGAAACCAAGTGAAAATGAAGTGACGCCTGGTTTCGGCTGCGCTCGCCTTTTTATAGAAATCGGCAGCGTCGCCATTTGCAAAAATGAGTTCGGGACAGCGCAGTCGCGCCGCCCGAATTTTACTTTACGAGAGGGAGAGAGATATGTCGGCTGTCGAGTGTGTGATTATTTGTATGTGTTTGCTTCTGCCGCAGTGCTGCCATCTTAGCATATTTCAGGCTAGATCTAGCATTTATTTAAGTGCACTATTTGCAAAGCCGTTTAGCATATATTTAAAATTGCAATACTGGCACAGAGGGTGCGTTCTGCTTCCATGGACTGTCGCTCGCAGACTCCCCCCCAAACATGAGCGCAGCGTTATATGCGCTGCTATAGCATTGCCAATACCCCTGTGGAAACTGTGCGTTGCCCAAGCAGTTGCAGTAAATAATTTTATCGTAAGTTATTACTTGTGTTATGTTATATAATAATACACGAATTATCCAATATAAATAAAAAAATTCCTAAATACCTTCGGCATTGGATATAACGCCACTAAAGAACTAACCACAAAAATTGTTTAAGCTTAATTTTTAGCCTTTTTTTCGGACTTAGCCACTTTTAGCGTTTTTTTTTCGAATCTACTTATATTGACTCTGATATTCTGATAACCTCTCTCCTTGCGCCTTACACTTTGAAGCTAGTCTAGCTGCAAAAATATAGACAGCCCTATGCAAAAAGCATGCAGTCGGAGCGAGAGAGATATATGTATGCGTCTAGTTGTTTTTCCAGTTGAGCTGGTAGCAGCGTGAAATTTCATGAGTCACGGACATGAGCATCACTGGCAGAGAGCAGAGACCGACGCATGAACAAGAAGGAAGGAGAGCAGCAGAGACCGGCATCAGGGAAAAGCAGTACTGGGAACAGCAGTACTAGGAACACCAGAAGCCGAGCAGAAGAGAGCGCGAGCGACCGAAATGAACGGCACGCGACAAAAACGTCGGGTCGCGGCAGAGGCTGAGGGCAGCGCATGGTGAAATTATATATAAGGTGACGTCAGAAGCATCGAAATTGTTGTAGGTCAGTTTCCTTTCGCGAGCAACGACGATCCACCACATTAAGAAATACTCACCCATTTTATATTTAACAAGAAATTTTCTTCTTTTATTTCACTTTTCCCTGCAACGAAATCTCAAAAGTGGTTCACTTCACTTCACTTCACTTCACTAGGGTTGGTTAATGGTTAATGGAGGGTTGGTTAATGGTTCATGGTTCATGGTTTGTTAAAAAAAAAAAAGTTCAACGGTCACGTGCAAGTGGAAGTGCAAAAAGTGAATTGAGAAGTGCAAGTCGAAGTGAAAAAGTGAATTTTAAAAATTAATATACTTGGTAAGTCTCACATTTTATATTAAATATCTTTAGAGTATTTGTGTATTGCCCGAGTTGATTATTATTTGTAGTATTTATTTATTGTATTTATTATTTGTAGAATTTTGTTCAGAATGGATTCCTTCTTTGAATATTCGCAAGTGAAAGTAGAGCCTTCCGAAGTCGCGAGGGCCAAGCTGCGTGTGGTGAAACTGCGGTACAACGCAGTTATACTTGCGTATGGTGCAGATTCACCCGAAGCAAAGCTTCTCAAGGCTGGCGTAGATGTGGCAGAAGCCCATCTGGACATGTGCTTGGTTGCGGAAGCACACTCGCCGCATCCGCAGCGATTGGTCGAATCGCAAGGGACTGCAAGTCCTCAGCGTTCGGCTGATCCGCAGCGGGTGCAGCGGGTGGTCGAACCGCAGCGATTGGTCGAATCGCAAGGGACTGCAAGTCCTTTGCGGTCGGCTGATGATTCGCAGCGGGTGGTCGAACCGCAGCGATTAGTCGAATCGCAAGGGACTGCAAGTCCTTTGCGGTCGGCTGATGATTCGCAGCGGGTGGTCGAATGGCAGACGACTGTAAGTCCTCAGCGGGCGGCTGAATGGCAGCGGGCGGTTGAACCGCAGCCAATAAGCCACATAAATACCGCAGAGGGAACTGTAGAAGATGAGCTTGCTCCTGAGCAACCTTCTACAGGGCAGTCGTCAACGCCATCTCAGCTAACTCCATCGGGCATACGAACGCCATCTGAGTTAGCTGATGACCAGCCATCGACCTCGCACCGGACTGTGTGGCGTTCAAAAGGTGTAACTATGCCGAAAACGATGCACAAGTTCACGCCGTCTGAGAATGTTGACTTCGATGAGCTAGTCAGTACAGTTTTGGAAGAAGACGCTCCAACTGCTGATGATGATGCTCCACGTGCTCCTCGTCGTACTCCTCCCCGTGCTCCTCGTGGTGCTGCTCCCCGTGCTCCTCATAGTCGAAACCATAGGAGAACTCTTAAAAGAAAGAATGATTCTGAAAGAAATCAAATGGTGATCATGAGAGAAGCAGTGCGTCTCGGAATGAGCAAAAGGACGTATTTGCTGCATCTGAAGCAAAACTTTGTCTTTAAGTATGCAGATCGCAATGGACCACTCCCAGTTCCCGATAACCGGATGCTTGGAGAGTGTGTTACCCAAAGCGAGGATGGCAGCTATACGTACCGGGCACCACGAGGATGGAAAGCTCCTCCAGGCTACAAGGCTCGGCAGGGAGATTTCCGCAATTGCACGTATTGTGGTACTCGGAATGGCATAAAGTACTACCACGAGATGGAGTGCAAAGCAATTCCGAAGAAGCACACATGTCCACAGTGCAGCTTTTGCAGCACGGTGGCGATTGGTCGAAACCACATATGCGGAGATGAGTACATGCAACAGGCGTATAAGAAGACAAAATAAAATAAACCTTCCAACTAAAGTTTGGAAATGGTAAAATGAGGAAATTCAAAATAAATGTGTACCCTTTCTGAAGATCCACAAACACATTTAAAAAATATTTGGAGAGGAGGGATATATGCATAATGACGATGAATAATATGGACGGAGGAGGAGGAGAAGTGGCATCCAACTCATGCCCGTTGTGCGGTGCTGTTTCAGTGCCCAGGCTGTATGCACCATCCAGTGTGCCAGGCGAAGTTGGAGTAGAAATAGGAGGACCGGCTGCATGTCAATATTTGTATTATTTCTGTTATTTATTTCAGTGAAAAAAAAAAGTTAGTTTAAATAATAAATGCCAATGGAGCTACTGACAGCGGGAAACAGAACCGCAGCGAACTAGTAGTCAGGTTAGTCAAATAAATTCGCAGTGGGCGACAGAACCTCAGCGTTACTGAACCGCAGCGGTAGATCAGCAGCCGTCGTGCTCGCGGAGGCCGACTTTGCACTCCCGCGATCCTGCGGCTTTACTCCAACCCAATTACCGCGCGGAGGACATCGGGGAGGTCGGTAATGATGCGGGGCAACACAAACTATAATTTTACGCCGTCAGACCAAAATGCGCCGTGGTCCCGGTGGAGCAACCTCTGGCTTCACCAACACTTGCCCCGCCAGTGTTCAAAAAACATTCGTTTATTTACAGAGTTATAATGTGAATTGGTTGACAGATGACGGACATCGTAAACAAATAAGATAAGATAATAAGATAAGATAAAAAATAAGTTTTTGATCTAGCAAAACGAAATAACAATTTTCGAAGTTGACAATTGACCAAATTCATCGATATTATCTAAAATCTGAACGACTCATATAAATGCGGTATATTGCAATTCCACCGAACCAACAGGGTGCACATGGTGTTTGCTCCCTATATAGTTATCAATGCACATGGGAGCAGAAGGGAATGGTGGGTGTGGCGGAAACACTTCTGATTCTGGACGGTGCGGATCCCAAATGCCGAGCAGCGCTTGTCGCACTTGTTGTCGGTGCACTGCCACTCTGCCTACTGGCAGACGCATGTGCTGGCAAAATGCCAGACCTTTGGCAAAAAACACACATCAATTGATCAAAATTGTATTGTATTTACTGCAAAGTACGGCAAAGAGCCAGGGTAAATCAGAAGCGAATGAAACCAAGTGAAAACGAGGGGGAACGTTATGAGCCGCGTCTGCGCCGCGGCTCTACTTTATACCCGGTACTCAGTCAGTATATATATATGTGAGCTTGTTGTAATTTATTACATGTTAGCAAAAGGAAAAAATTTAATTTTAGCCAAAAAAAAAAAAAATTTAAGTCGAACCTTTTCGGAGATTTTGATCTATTAGATGTTTCCATATTTGTTTACATAAATTTTTTACATCTGCCATTTCTACATGTTTTTATCTACTTCCTACATATACATACACGGCTGTGTGCGAGAGAGAGAAGGAATCAGTCTGCGCTTGGGAGGCCACTGAAATTTCATTTGTTCCTTCTGACTATATTTATGATCCGATCTGATCCAAATTCAATACTCTAATAGATATAGTCATTTTCTATGATTCTGCGTTTTTGGTTTTCCCGTATCTTCAAAATTGTAGATTTTCATTTTTTGTGGGGGCGGAAGGGGGCGTGGCCAAATTTTAAAACAAACTCGTCTCGGTTTGATATCACAGGAGCTTGGATAGAAAGTTTGGTGGTTCTAGCTCTTATAGTCTCTGAGAACTAGGCGTCAAAAAATTCGATCAGGCATAGCGCCTACCCCTGTGTGTGAGAGAGAGCGAGAGGGAACGATGCATTTCGAAACGGTTTTCTTCATTGTGGCTATATTTATTATCCGATCTGATCCAGATTCAACACTCTGCTAGATATTGTCATTCTCTACGATTCTGCGTTTTTAGTTTTCTCGTATCTTTAAAATTGTGCATGCCACAGATTTTCGTCCTTGGAGTGGGCGGAAGGGGGCGGGGCGAAATTTTGAAATACACTTGTAACAGTGCGATAGGACAGGAGTCTGGATACAAAATAGTGTTCCTCTAGCTTTTATGGTCTTTGAGCTATAGGCGCTAATGAAGACGGACAGACGGACAGACGGACGGACAGACAGACATAGCTATATCGACTCGGCTATTGATGCTGATCAAGAATATATATACTTTATGGGGTCGGAAACGCTTCCTTCTGGGTGTTACACACATTAATTTTTTGCACAAATCTAATATACCCCTTTACTCTTCGAGTACCGGGTATAATGAAGTGACGCCTGGTTTCGGCTGCGCTCGCCTTTTTATAGAAATCGGCAGCGTCGCCATTTGCAAAAATGAGTTCGGGACAGCGCAGTCGCGCCGCCCGAATTTTACTTTACGAGAGGGAGAGAGATATGTCGGCTGTCGAGTGTGTGATTATTTGTATGTGTTTGCTTCTGCCGCAGTGCTGCCATCTTAGCATATTTCAGGCTAGATCTAGCATTTATTTAAGTGCACTATTTGCAAAGCCGTTTAGCACATATTTAAAATTGCAATACTGGCACAGAGGGTGCGTTCTGCTTCCATGGACTGTCGCTCGCAGACTCCCCCCAAACATGAGCGCAGCGTTATATGCGCTGCTATAGCATTGCCAATACCCCTGTGGAAACTGTGCGTTGCCCAAGCAGTTGCAGTAAATAATTTTATCGTAAGTTATTACTTGTGTTATGTTATATAATAATACACGAATTATCCAATATAAATAAAAAAATTCCTAAATACCTTCGGCATTGGATATAACGCCACTAAAGAACTAACCACAAAAATTGTTTAAGCTTAATTTTTAGCCTTTTTTTCGGACTTAGCCACTTTTAGCGTTTTTTTTTTCGAATCTACTTATATTGACTCTGATATTCTGATAACCTCTCTCCTTGCGCTTTACACTTTGAAGCTAGTCTAGCTGCAAAAATATAGACAGCCCTATGCAAAAAGCATGCAGTCGGAGCGAGAGAGATATATGTATGCGTCTAGTTGTTTTTCCAGTTGAGCTGGTAGCAGCGTGAAATTTCATGAGTCACGGACATGAGCATCACTGGCAGAGAGCAGAGACCGACGCATGAACAAGAAGGAAGGAGAGCAGCAGAGACCGGCATCAGGGAAAAGCAGTACTGGGAACAGCAGTACTAGGAACACCAGAAGCCGAGCAGAAGAGAGCGCGAGCGACCGAAATGAACGGCACGCGACAAAAACGTCGGGTCGCGGCAGAGGCTGAGGGCAGCGCATGGTGAAATTATATATAAGGTGACGTATCCACCACACGTGCTCGCTTTTGGGGACGTTATTTAGTAATTTCACCATGCTACCGGCTTGGCCGAAACAGATCGGGAACAAAGACAATATAAATAGTAGGATAAATCTCGCCATACAAAATTTTTGAGGTCGATTTTGGCTCGGTGGAGGTCATTGTAGAATTGATTCAAATAGAGAGAGACAGATAGTCAGAGAGAAAGAGAGAGTACCGCTCTCTCGCCCTATACATGAGGCTAAGATTTAACTGTACGTGTGCACACATGTTAGGTCTGCTTGTTTTTATTGGTTTTTGACGATGCCGCGGCGCGCCGCGCTCAACGAAATACCCAATACTTTAGAATTCATTGGGGACTATGACACTATTTGAAGACGCTTGCTCATAATAAAAAAAAAAAAAGTAATATATTGTATATACCTTATATGCTTATTTTGTTTAATGTACTATAAACGAATATAATGAAGGAATGTACTTATGTAAAAATACATAATCTATGTCATACTGTGAGGCCATTGTGCCGGCTCTATTCGGTGGACTGCCTCAAGTTTCCGCTGATTAAGATTTTCTCTTTAGATGTTAAGACTGCCAAACTGTTTATATCAGCACAAATATAAATATAATCGTTAAGCCAAAGAACTGTGTTTTAGAAAAATTTAAGACCTTTATGTCCAGAAAACAGGTCTCCATCGAAGCAGCTGATTCTCTGATTAATGTAATTAATCAACTTCAGTCTGTACAAGCATCCCGCCTGCCTGCCCTTCGACGATGGTGAGCGGCACGAATGAACAAAGTGCCGACTGCATGAATAATGCAATAATTAACCAACAAATATAATGAATTTTAATCAAAATATGAAAATTTATATTTGAATTGAACAATTTTCAAAAGACTTTTCACTTGCCCCCCCCTTTTACACTAAACTGAACACTCAACTTATAGTTGGCTGTTAAAGAATTTTATACGATAAATGAATAAAAAAAAATTTTATTTGAATTCAAAATTATAAAATTATTATATTATATATTATACACCGTTTTTAGATCTTCGTCCTATATCTTAATCATATCGGTGCGAATGAATGAACATGAACACAACCAACCAATCACGAAGAGGTACCAATGAACAACCACCAATCACGAAGAGGTACCGGCAAGTTTATTGTTGCCAGATTGATTTCAGATATATGAGAATGAAATGCTGACCTTCTTTGTTAAAATCTAATTTTAGACCGCAATCAAATAAAAGATAGTACTACAAATATGTCAATCTGTAGAAAATTGATCCACCATTTCGGTAAAATAATAAGTTATGGGCTGAAAGACATAGCTAGGTAGTAATATTGAACGGAATATGAAAACCGAAGAATATGATTTCTGATGAGGAGACTGACCGTATATTATGATGAACATATGTCCATATGAAAAAAAACATGGCGACCAGCGAATAAAATCAAAAGTTCAACGTACAAAGAGGAAGAAGAAAAGTAAGTAATATGTTGCATTGATCATTTTTTATATATATTTTCAATATATTTCTTTATTTACAGATTATTTCAAGATGTCTGACAAAGTTGAAGAGAAGAAGAACGAGAAGAAGCAGCAGGTGAAGAAGCAGCAGCGAGAGGCGCAGAAAATGCGGGCGCTGAAAAAAGAAAAGGTAAGTTTTTTGTTTGCATTATTCATTGATTAATGTTTGTCCATTTCTTAGCAGCAGGAGCAGAAGAAGGGGCGCAAAGAGGGGAAGCTGCAGGAACAGAAGAAGGAGAAGAAGCCGGGGCAGAACAAGTGGCGAGAGGCGTATCGAGAGCGTCGCCGCCAGAAAGTGCGGGCGCAATGGGCGGAAGAACGGGCGCTGAAAAAAGAAAAGGTAAGTTTTTTGTTTGCATTATTCATTGATTAATGTTTGTCCATTTCTTAGCAGCAGGAACAGAAGAAGGGGCCCAAAGAGGGGAAGCTGCAGGAACAGAAGAAGGGGCCCAAAGAGGGGAAGCTGCAGGAACAGAAGAAGGAGAAGAAGCAGCAGCCGGGGCAGAACAAGCGGCAGAAGCGGCGAGAGAAGCAGCGGCAGAAGAAAGGAAAGGTAAGATTTCTCTTTGCATTACTGTGCACTTATCCAGCATAATAATTTGTCCATTGTTTGTTTATTTCTTAACAGCAGGCGCAGAAGCAGGGGCCCGAAGAGGGGAAGCTGCAGGAACAGAAGAAGGAGAAGAAGCAGCGAAAGGTAAGATTTAGTAATCTTTAATATCCAAATTTGTCCACTAACTGTTTTTTTTTTTAATTCCAGGTTCGTGCTCTTCGTGCTCCACCTTTTGAGGTGCTGAAGGCGATGGGGGCATGTGCGAATGCTTTGGCGGCGATGGTCCCGCAGTTGTGCCCGGCACCAGCAGCAGCAGCAGGCAAACCGCGAAGGAGACATCGTCCTCGCCGCCAAAGCATTCGCCGGGCTGAGGAAACAAGTAGCCGAGACAATAAGAAGTGAGGAGAATATAAATATGCAAATAAAAAAAAAAAAAAAAAGAAATGTTTATTTATTTTTATTATTTTTATTTTATATTGATATTATTTTGGGTTTTGTTCACTGCCCCAGTGCCAGTCGGTGTTCCATCCCATGGACGAGCACCGGTGTTCCATCCCATGGACGAGCACCGGTCATGCGAAGATGCACCTGTGTGCCCTACAAGAGGCCGAGGCCTGGCCTTCGGGCGGTGATCGGCCACGCTCTGGGCATGCGCAGTGCGCTGTGCGCCGCTATTCTCCTACTGCCTCTCTGGGCAACTCAAATTTTCGCTTCATGCGACTCTTATATTATGCTTAATCCTACGCCTTAATTCTACTTAATATAATAATAACAATGAGAAATAATAATGTAATAGTAATAATAAACAATGATGCAACAAGGCCGTTGCTCACCGCGGGCTTATGTCTCGCACCCCGTAGGTTCCTGCCGCTCCGTGCGGGCTTCTGGTTCGTACGGGGTGGGTCGCTGCCGCCGTCTTGTATGGCGGGAGCCCCGGGCTCCGGCCTTCTGTCATACTCATACTCGCGGAAAATTGAATATGTCTTGAAAATTTTTGCGATGCTTTGAAGTGTAGCTGTAATTGAAAAAAAAAATTGTTTATATGGTTAGGTTTTTTTAGGAGAAATGCCGAAGATAAGGCCAGAAGCATCGAAATTGTTGTAGGTCAGTTTCCTTTCGCGAGCAACGACGATCCACCGCATTAAGAAATACTCACCCATTTTATATTTAACAAGAAATTTTATTTCACTTTTATTTTACTTTTCCCTGCAAATACGAAATGTCAAAAGTGGTTCACTTCACTTCACTTTTAGGGTTGGTTAAGGGTTGGTTAATGGTTAATGGTTCATGGTTCATGGTTTGTTAAAAAAAAAAGTTCAAGTGCAAGTGGAAGTGAAAGTGCAAAAAGTGCATTTTAATAATTAATATATATTAATATACTTGGTAAGTCTCCCATTTTATATTAAATATCTGTAGAGTATTCGTGATGGCCGAGGTGATGGGCATTATTATTATTATATCTTTATTATTTATTATTTGTAGAATTTTTTTGTTAAATGGATTCCTTTTTTCAATATTCGCAAGTGCAAATAGAGCCTTCCGATGTCGCGAGGGCCAAGCTGCGTGTGGTGAAACTGCGGTACAACGCAGTTGTACTTGCGTATGGTGCAGAATCACCCGAAGCAAAGCTTCTCAAGGCTGGCGTAGATGTGGCAGAAGCCCATCTGGACATGTGCTTGGTTGCGGAAGCATACTCGCCGCATCCGCAGCGATTGGTCGAATCGCAAGGGACTGCAAGTCCTCAGCGTTCGGCTGATCCGCAGCGGGTGGTCGAACCGCAGCGATTGGTCGAATCGCAAAGGACTGCAAGTCCTCAGCGGTCGGCTGATCCGCAGCGGGTGGTCGAACCGCAGCGATTGGTCGAATCGCAAAGGACTGCAAGTCCTCAGCGGTCGGCTGATCCGCAGCGGGTGGTCGAATCGCAAAGGACTGCAAGTCCTCAGCGGTCGGCTGAATGGCAGACGACTGCAAGTCCTCTGTGGGCGGCTGAATGGCAGCGGGCGGTTGAACCGCAGCCAATAAGCCACATAAATACCGCAGAGGGAACTGTAGAAGATGAGCTTGCTCCTGAGCAACCTTCTACAGGTCGTCAACGCCATCTCAGCTAACTCCATCGGGCATACGAACGCCATCTGAGTTAGCTGATGACCAGCCATCGACCTCGCACCGGACTGTGTGGCGTTCAAAAGGTGTAACTATGCCGAAAACGCTGCACAAGTTCACGCCGTCTGAGAGTGTTGACTTCGATGAGCTAGTCAGTACAGTTTTGGAAGAAGACGCTCCAACTGCTGATGATGATGCTCCACGTGCTCCTCGTCGTACTCCTCCCCGTGCTCCTCGTGGTGCTGCTCCCCGTGCTCCTCATAGTCAAAACCATAAGAGATCACTGAAAAGAAAGAAAGATAGTGAAAAAAATCAAATGGTGATCATGAGAGAAGCAATGCGTCTCGGAATGAGCAAAAGGACGTATTTGCTGCATCTGAAGCAAAACTTTGTCTTTAAGTATGCAGATCGCAATGGACCACTCCCAGTTCCCGATAACCGGATGCTTGGAGAGTGTGTTACCCAAAGCGAGGATGGCAGCTATACGTACCGGGCACCACGAGGATGGAAAGCTCCTCCAGGCTACAAGGCTCGGCAGGGAGATTTCCGCAATTGCACGTATTGTGGTACTCGGAATGGCATAAAGTACTACCACGAGATGGAGTGCAAAGCAATTCCGAAGAAGCACACATGTCCACAGTGCAGCTTTTGCAGCACGGTGGCGATTGGTCGAAACCACATATGCGGAGATGAGTACATGCAACAGGCGTATTAGAAGACAAAATAAAATAAACCTTCCAACTAAAGTTTGGAAATGGTAAAATGAGGAAATTCAAAATAAATGTGTACCCTTTCTGAAGATCCACAAACACATTTAAAAAATATTTGGAGAGGAGGGATATATGCATAATGACGATGAATAATATGTACGGAGGAGGAGGAGAAGTGGCATCCAACTCATGCCCGTTGTGCGGTGCTGTTTCAGTGCCCAGGCTGTATGCACCATCCAGTGTGCCAGGCGAAGTTGGAGTAGGAATAGGAGGACCGGCTCAATAATATGTCAATATTTGTATTATTTCTGTTATTTATTTCAGTGAAAAAAAAAAAGTTAGTTTAAATAATAAATGCCAATGGAGCTACTGACAGCGGGAAACAGAACCGCAGCGAACTAGTAGTCAGGTTAGTCAAATAAATTCGCAGTGGGCGACAGAACCTCAGCGTTACTGAACCGCAGCGGTAGATCAGCAGCCGTCGTGCTCGCGGAGGCCGACTTTGCACTCCCGCGATCCTGCGGCTTTACTCCAACCCAATTACCGCGCGGAGGACATCGGGGAGGTCGGTAATGATGCGGGGCAACACAAACTATAATTTTACGCCGTCAGACCAAAATGCGCCGTGGTCCCGGTGGAGCAACCTCTGGCTTCACCAACACTTGCCCCGCCAGTGTTCAAAAAACATTCGTTTATTTACAGAGTTATAATGTGAATTGGTTGACAGATGACGGACATCGTAAACAAATAAGATAAGATAATAAGATAAGATAAGATAAAAAATAAGTTTTTGATCTAGCAAAACGAAATAACAATTTTCGAAGTTGACAATTGACCAAATTCATCGATATTATCTAAAATCTTAACGACTCATATAAATGCGGTATATTGCAATTCCACCGAACCAACAGGGTGCACATGGTGTTTGCTCCCTACATAGTTATCAATGCACATGGGAGCAGAAGGGAATGGTGGGTGTGGCGGAAACACTTCTGATTCTGGACCGTGCGGATTCCCAAATTCCGAGCAGCGCTTGTCGCACTTGTTGTCGGTGCACTGCCACTCTGCCTACTGGCAGACGCATGTGCTGGCAAAATGCCAGACCTTTGGCAAAAAACACACATCAATTGATCAAAATTGTATTGTATTTACTGCAAAGTACGGCAAAGAGCCAGAGTAAATCAGAAGCGAATGAAACCAAGTGAAAATTAAGTGACGCCTGGTTTCGGCTGCGCTCGCCTTTTTATAGAAATCGGCAGCGTCGCCATTTGCAAAAATGAGTTCGGGACAGCGCAGTCGCGCCGCCCGAATTTTACTTTACGAGAGGGAGAGAGATATGTCGGCTGTCGAGTGTGTGATTATTTGTATGTGTTTGCTTCTGCCGCAGTGCTGCCATCTTAGCATATTTCAGGCTAGATCTAGCATTTATTTAAGTGCACTATTTGCAAAGCCGTTTAGCACATATTTAAAATTGCAATACTGGCACAGAGGGTGCGTTCTGCTTCCATGGACTGTCGCTCGCAGACTCCCCCCAAACATGAGCGCAGCGTTATATGCGCTGCTATAGCATTGCCAATACCCCTGTGGAAACTGTGCGTTGCCCAAGCAGTTGCAGTAAATAATTTTATCGTAAGTTATTACTTGTGTTATGTTATATAATAATACACGAATTATCCAATATAAATAAAAAAATTCCTAAATACCTTCGGCATTGGATATAACGCCACTAAAGAACTAACCACAAAAATTGTTTAAGCTTAATTTTTAGCCTTTTTTTCGGACTTAGCCACTTTTAGCGTTTTTTTTTTTCGAATCTACTTATATTGACTCTGATATTCTGATAACCTCTCTCCTTGCGCTTTACACTTTGAAGCTAGTCTAGCTGCAAAAATATAGACAGCCCTATGCAAAAAGCATGCAGTCGGAGCGAGAGAGATACAGTAGCGGACAAAGAAATCCGGACACCTAGGTATGGCCTCTATATGCAAGCTTTGAACGGGCGTAAAATATGTAAAAAGGGTTCAATCGGCTTGGATATTTTTTCGTGTTATCTATTAAGTATTTAGTTTTAAAATACCACCCAGTTTGGTGCATCCTAAGCTTTAGATGTGCAAAAAAAAATAAAAAGTGAAACATGTCGAAAATGACTGAAGCTGATAAAGGTGCCATATTGGCTTTGCGATCGGAAAATTTAAGCCTCCGTGATATAAGCGCTAAAGTTGGCTTTAGTAAGTCTTCAGTCGGGGATTTCTTAAAGAATTTTGAAAAAACCGGAACTCTGAAGCGAAATCCCGGGACAGGAAGAAAGAAGAAGACCAACGACCAGGAAGATCGTATTCTGAAGCGCTTAAGCATGGACAATCGATTCAAAACTGCAGAAGACATAAGATTTGAGTTTTTTCAGTCGGAAGGAGTCGATATTAGCACTCGAACAGTACGAAGACGCCTTCAGGATGCAGGACTTAATGGGCGCAGACCAGCAAAAAAACCGGTTTTGACCGTTAAAATGCGTAAAAAACGGCTACAATGGGCTAAAAAGCACGAATCTTGGACCTTAAAAGATTGGAGGAACGTTTTATTTTCAGATGAGTCCAAAATAAACCTTTTTGGTTCCGATGGTATGTCCTACGTGAGACGTAAAGTCGGAGAAAGGTTCAAAAATGAGTGCCTACGACGGACGGTCAGGCATGGTGGATCCCGTATGGTCTGGGGATGCTTTTCTTACTTTGGAGTTGGAAATCTGGCACTAATTGATGGAACAGTAAACGCCGCAAAGTACCAACAAATTTTGGAGGATCATCTTGTACCATCTATTGAGGAGCATCTTTCGTAAGCCGATGATATCATTTTTCAGGACGATTCTGCTCCTTGCCATCGTGCAAAATCGGTAAGTCATATTTTTTTTAAATTCCTTTATTTATTGTATAAATGATACCTAATCTCTTAAACTTACAATATTTTTTCTTCTTTTTAGATTACAAAATATTTGAAGCGGGTTGGAATAACTTCATTGGACTGGCCAGGCAATAGTCCTGATTTAAATCCGATTGAGAATCTTTGGCATATTTTAAAGGTTAACATAACGAAGAAGAAACCCAAAACTTTTAGAGAGCTTGATTCAATTGTGGAAAATGTTTGGTACAACGATTTAACCGTTGAAACAATCCAGCATCTAGTGGATTCTATTCCGACACGGATAAAGGCGGTCATAAAAAACAAAGGAGGTCCAACAAAATATTGAAAGATAATTTTTTAAGTAGAATAATATTCCATTCAAAAAAATATAATTTTCAAATAATTTGTAACTTGCTTTAAAAGTAAAAAAAAAAAATTGTTTTTGTTCCTCAGTTTTTGAAATATTATCAATAATTTTAATTTACCATTTTTCCTAAAAATCAAACATCACTGAAATCTAAATAATAGTTGTTTTGGTTAGCAAATACATTCATTTAATAAGTTTAATACAAAATGTCTTGAAACAATAAACACAATTTGAAAAAATTTACGAAACGAACATTTTTTGGCCTGTCCGGATTTCTTTGTCCGCTACTGTATATGTATGCGTCTAGTTGTTTTTCCAGTTGAGCTGGTAGCAGCGTGAAATTTCATGAGTCACGGACATGAGCATCACTGGCAGAGAGCAGAGACCGACGCATGAACAAGAAGGAAGGAGAGCAGCAGAGACCGGCATCAGGGAAAAGCAGTACTGGGAACAGCAGTACTAGGAACACCAGAAGCCGAGCAGAAGAGAGCGCGAGCGACCGAAATGAACGGCACGCGACAAAAACGTCGGGTCGCGGCAGAGGCTGAGGGCAGCGCATGGTGAAATTATATATAAGGTGACGTATCCACCACACGTGCTCTCTTTTGGGGACGTTATTTAGTAATTTCACCATGCTACCGGCTTGGCCGAAACAGATCGGGAACAAAGACAATATAAATAGTAGGATAAATCTCGCCATACAAAATTTTTGAGGTCCATTTTGGCTCGGTGGAGGTCATTGTAGAATTGATTCAAATAGAGAGAGACAGATAGTCAGAGAGAAAGAGAGAGTACCGCTCTCTCGCCCTATACATGAGGCTAAGATTTAACTGTACGTGTGCACACATGTTAGGTCTGCTTGTTTTTATTGGTTTTTGACGATGCCGCGGCGCGCCGCGCTCAACGAAATACCCAATACTTTAGAATTCATTGGGGACTATGACACTATTTGAAGACGCTTGCTCATAATAAAAAAAAAAAAAGTAATATATTGTATATACCTTATATGCTTATTTTGTTTAATGTACTATAAACGAATATAATGAAGGAATGTACTTATGTAAAAATACATAATCTATGTCATACTGTGAGGCCATTGTGCCGGCTCTATTCGGTGGACTGCCTCAAGTTTCCGCTGATTAAGATTTTCTCTTTAGATGTTAAGACTGCCAAACTGTTTATATCAGCACAAATATAAATATAATCGTTAAGCCAAAGAACTGTGTTTTAGAAAAATTTAAGACCTTTATGTCCAGAAAACAGGTCTCCATCGAAGCAGCTGATTCTCTGATTAATGTAATTAATCAACTTCAGTCTGTACAAGCATCCCGCCTGCCTGCCCTTCGACGATGGTGAGCGGCACGAATGAACAAAGTGCCGACTGCATGAATAATGCAATAATTAACCAACAAATATAATGAATTTTAATCAAAATATGAAAATTTATATTTGAATTGAACAATTTTCAAAAGACTTTTCACTTGCCCCCCCCTTTTACACTAAACTGAACACTCAACTTATAGTTGGCTGTTAAAGAATTTTATACGATAAATGAATAAAAAAAATTTTTATTTGAATTCAAAATTATAAAATTATTATATTATATATTATACACCGTTTTTAGATCTTCGTCCTATATCTTAATCATATCGGTGCGAATGAATGAACATGAACACAACCAACCAATCACGAAGAGGTACCGGCAAGTTTATTGTTGCCAGATTGATTTCAGATATATGAGAATGAAATGCTGACCTTCTTTGTTAAAATCTAATTTTAGACCGCAATCAAATAAAAGATAGTACTACAAATATGTCAATCTGTAGAAAATTGATCCACCATTTCGGTAAAATAATAAGTTATGGGCTGAAAGACATAGCTAGGTAGTAATATTGAACGGAATATGAAAACCGAAGAATATGATTTCTGATGAGGAGACTGACCGTATATTATGATGAACATATGTCCATATGAAAAAAAACATGGCGACCAGCGAATAAAATCAAAAGTTCAACGTACAAAGAGGAAGAAGAAAAGTAAGTAATATGTTGCATTGATCATTTTTTATATATATTTTCAATATATTTCTTTATTTACAGATTATTTCAAGATGTCTGACAAAGTTGAAGAGAAGAAGAACGAGAAGAAGCAGCAGGTGAAGAAGCAGCAGCGAGAGGCGCAGAAAATGCGGGCGCTGAAAAAAGAAAAGGTAAGTTTTTTGTTTGCATTATTCATTGATTAATGTTTGTCCATTTCTTAGCAGCAGGAGCAGAAGAAGGGGCGCAAAGAGGGGAAGCTGCAGGAACAGAAGAAGGAGAAGAAGCCGGGGCAGAACAAGTGGCGAGAGGCGTATCGAGAGCGTCGCCGCCAGAAAGTGCGGGCGCAATGGGCGGAAGAACGGGCGCTGAAAAGAGAAAAGGTAAGTTTTTTGTTTGCATTATTCATTGATTAATGTTTGTCCATTTCTTAGCAGCAGGAACAGAAGAAGGGGCCCAAAGAGGGGAAGCTGCAGGAACAGAAGAAGGAGAAGAAGCAGCAGCCGGGGCAGAACAAGCGGCAGAAGCGGCGAGAGAAGCAGCGGCAGAAGAAAGGAAAGGTAAGATTTCTCTTTGCATTACTGTGCACTTATCCAGCATAATAATTTGTCCATTGTTTGTTTATTTCTTAACAGCAGGCGCAGAAGCAGGGGCCCGAAGAGGGGAAGCTGCAGGAACAGAAGAAGGAGAAGAAGCAGCGAAAGGTAAGATTTAGTAATCTTTAATATCCAAATTTGTCCACTAACTGTTTTTTTTTTTTAATTCCAGGTTTGTGCTCTTCGTGCTCCACCTTTTGAGGTGCTGAAGGCGATGGGGGCATGTGCGAATGCTTTGGCGGCGATGGTCCCGCAGTTGTGCCCGGCACCAGCAGCAGCAGCAGGCAAACCGCGAAGGAGACATCGTCCTCGCCGCCAAAGCATTCGCCGGGCTGAGGAAACAAGTAGCCGAGACAATAAGAAGTGAGGAGAATATAAATATGAAAATAAAAAAAAAAAAAATGTTTATTTATTTTTATTATTTTTATTTTATATTGATATTATTTTGGGTTTTGTTCACTGCCCCAGTGCCAGTCGTTCGCCAACGAAGTATACGCGTACGCCGAGATCCTGCCCGCCTATGAGCATCTGTTGCGCAGCAGCCATCTCAACAGCGATGTGGTGACCGGCTGGGTGCCGCGTTCCTATGCCGCCCGATACGGACAGATCGATGGTAAGGCCGGGCATATTGTGGGGCATGCTGTGTGATTGAATCATTCTGCATTGCCAGGTCTGAGCAACAGTTGCGAGTCAGTGCTGGCTCTAAAGCACCTCAAGGGTGACGGCTATGAGCTGGGCCCTCGCCTCGTCCTGCGCCGTGATCAACTGGAGGCCATGGTTGGCCTGGTGGGCCCCTTCCATGCCCTCGGCTATGCCACGCGCATCCTTCAGCCGCAAGTGTACGCGCGCCTGCGTTCTGGTGTAGTGCCAATGCCATTTGTTAGCGGCACAGGCAAGGGCATCTTTGAAGTGCTCTATCGCGTAGCCTTTGACCGTTTCTATGGCTTCTACGATCGCCAAAAGAAGCAGCTGTTGCTGCAGGAGCAAGACGAGGGCTTTGCAGCAGCTCTGGAACGACTGCGCGAGAAGTACTTTGCCCACCCGGCGCAGCTGATGGAGCGCATACGTACCTCGTCCATCGATGAGTCACAACCGGACAGACACTTCTGCACGTTCCTGCACGGCGACTACAACCGGAACAATGTGCTCTTCCACAATGACGCCGCTGGCACGGTAGACAACATCAAGGCCATCGATTTTCAGGAGCTGCGCTTCAGCACCACGGCCATCGATCTCAGCTTCTTCATGTACATGAACACTCCCCCCGGCGAGCGTGACGAAATTTTTGCCGATCTCCTGAAGAAGTACCACACGAAAATGATCGAAATGCTGGAGCTGGTGCTGCAGCGAAACCAGGATGAGCTCTCCGAGGAGCGGGTGCAGCAGCTGCTGGCCGACTACAGGTGGGTGTGTTGGAGCACATAGATAGATACAACAGAGGCTGTTCTTAATGCCTATAACAGCCATATATTTAAAATTTGTTGGCATTTGGCATTGGCACTGGCACTAATTCTCTCTTCTCCGCATAGCTTTGAGCGCTTCGAGGCTCACTTCAAGCGGTACGCCTTCTATGGAGCAATGGTCGTCATGCATTTCCTGCCCTGGTTGCTAAGCGATGAAACGGACTGTGCGGAGCTCTCCAGGCTCTTTGAGACGGACATGCATAGTCCGGCCTTCTATCAGCTGTCGCTTGAAATCGGCGGTGACGTGGCCAACCTTGAGATCTTCAAGGTAGTGCGTCACGCCTACGAACATGGCTACATGGATGAGATATAGATACGCTCCCACGCACACGCACACACGCACGCGCACGCACACGCTGCATATTTGAATTATTATTATCTTTTAGTATTTTTTTATTTTTAATACGAGCTCTGAGATCTCTGTCTGCAAATACATTCCACGAGTTCTATGGAACCAAAACGTTCGTTCTCCTTCGGGTCTATTCCAGTTGCAATCTAAGACGGCGAACAGGTTGCCTCTGACCTTGATATATTGAATATTCATGTTCTGAATAAAAATTCAGTCTTCAGCAGCTTTATCACGAACTTGCCATAGTTTCCAACTATTTGCACAGCTGTGGGGAGCTACAGCCAAATGGGTTTGTTGGGTTTAAGAAGCGTTTAAGACTAGGAAAGACGCCAGGAAGCCAGCCAGTCTATAGTCTGTAGTCTGTAGCCGAGTGACGCACGCACGCACGCACAAAAAGCACACGCAGGCAGACATGCGCTTCATTTTATTGTTGTCAGTTCTCTTTGTGATCGCCCAGCAACCCTTATCCTTGGGCAGAGTGGTCCAAGCCAGACACACATCAGTGGAGGAGGAATGGATGGATAACGGTAACGATGGATATGATGATTATTCGCTAGAGCAAGACGCTGGCGTGGAGGGGAATTACGATGACGATGAAGAGCAGCTGCTGCTGTTGAAAGCTGCCGAAAACGCCGTGGATGAGTATGAGGATAGCTGCGAGTACAGCTGCCCGCGCTACTACCGTCCCGTCTGTGCCCTGCGGAACCATCAGCTGGTGACCTATGCCACGCCTTGCGAGTACCACAATCAGCTTCGATGTTCCAGTGTCCGCCAGCGGCAGGGCCAGGCAGTACCCACCTTTCAGTTTAAATACTATGGAGCGTGTCATCAGTGAGGAATAATAATATTGATAATTCTTTCTTCGGGTGTACAAGTAATCGTAAATACTAGGTTTAATTTAATGGGTATTGTTTTTCATAAAAATACAAAAAAAAATGTAATCCTGTCTTCCCTCTAATATCTGTCTCTGTCTCTATCTCTCTCTCGCTCTCGCTCTCCCTTTCTCTATTCCTTAATTTTAGCGTAGTTTTAATGGTAATAGTCTGTCGTGGGTATGGAGGATTCGCTGTTGCGTCGCAACAGCCGATTATCGGCTGCTTCTACTGCTGCAGCTGATTGCGGCGGCTGCAGAGGAGTTGTGGGATTAGTTCCCGTGAACGAGGTGGACCAACTAGTATTCGCTGGTCTACCGCTGTGGATTGCGGTTGGGCATGGTGCGAGGGCTGCTGCTGCTGCTGGTGGATTCGCCCTGATTACCTCATCTGGGCCCAGGGTCTGACGTGGCTTGCTGATCTTGGCTAGTTTTGGCGCTGGCTGCCCCTAGAGCCCCTTGATGGCGATAGGTGATGGATTCTTGAGGCCTATATGAATCCGGGGAATGGGCGGACGTTCGGCCCGGGCCATCAGCTCTTCGTAAAGCTGGCCAATTAGAGTATCGTTCTTGTAGCGTGTGTTGCGCAGACTGCTCTTGGTGATGATCAGGCCGTTCTGGAATTGGAGGGGTGTCTGCAGGAGGAATCGCAAAATCACCCGGTACGTGTACACTTGCCGGAAGCGACCAACCTTGTCGTGATGCTTCGTGTAACAGTGCTGGATGTACTGCTCGAAGCCACCGGGCTGGGGTGTCTGGCAAAAGTGGCACTTTTGGAAGCCCTCAAAGTGAGTGATCATGTGCCGCAGTGTGGCCATCTCCTCCAGCGAGGTGTAGATACAGTAGAAGCAGCGATAGGCCAGCGGATGGACGTTCGTGAAGCAGAAAACCTGATCGGCGTGCTCCTGCTGCCCGTGATGGTACATAGCTATCTGATCGGGCAGTATCTTCTCGCACAGGCTACACTTTTGATAATACTCGGCCCCGCTCTCGCTGCGGTTCAGCTTCAGCAACACCTCCAGACCGCCATCCGTCACGTTCTTGAGATCGTTCATCTGGTGGCTCGCCTGATCCATGTGGCTGCTGAGATCCTCCCAGTTCTGGTACTTGTAATCGCAGAAACCGCATTCCCTGGGCCGACGCACATCACAGCCGAACGTCCTGACCAGGCGGCTATGTCGGTGCGATCCAATCAGATGGTCGCGCAACTCCTTAGCATTGCTCTTGAAGGACTTGCACAGGCAGCACATCAATATCGGCTGCACCCGGAATATGAAAGATCGATTCGGATGCGCCTGAGCCCAGTGCTCGTTTTTCAGTTGCACCAGATTCCGTGCGGTGGCACCACAATGGGCGCAGCAGAACACATAGAAATTATTACGCAAATAGGATTCGATCAGGGGCTGATCCTGTTTTTTAATGTGTAAAGAAGCCACTGGCCGGGGAGATAGAACTCAGGCAGCCAGGGTCCGTCACAAGAAATTTTATAATTCCGAGACGTCGAGACGGGTCAGGTCTATGGGCCTCTTCCCCCTCGCGATCACACTTCCCCTTTTGCTCGGTGGCTCTGCCCCTAGACTAGCTGTGGTGAGGGCAGCCTACACTGACGGTCGGTCGGTGGCAAGGGAAAGGGAGGTAGGGTCTACCGGGATACCGGTAAGGAACTGGGACTCACCACTGGGTACTTCTTCGCCCCGAAATAATTAGAAAAACGCCGGGCAATTCCTTTCAGGGGTTTTATTCTTCCTTTTTCTTTTCCTTTCCTCTTCTGGTCTTCACACTTTCACTTTTCGACTTTGCGCGAGGCCACTAGTTACGGCTATGTCTTCTCATTGACTGTCCCCCTCTTCTCCTCGATCGTCCCGAGGCCTGGCCTTCGGGCGGTGATCGGCTACGCTCTTGGCATGCGCAGTGCGCTGTGTGCCGCTATTCTCCTACTACCTCTCTGGGCAACTCAAATTTTCGCTCCATGCGACTCTTATATTATGCTTAATCCTATGCCTTAATTCTACTTAATATGATACTAACAATAGGAAATAATAATGTAATGATAATAATAAGAAACAATACTGCAATAAGGCCGTCGCTCCTCGCGGGCTTATGTCTCGCGCCCCCGTGGGTCCCTGCCGCTTCATGCGGCCTCTGGTTCGCACGGGGGCGGGTCGCTGCCGTCGTCCTACGTGCTCCTCGCGGGCTTACGTCTCGCACCCCGTAGGTTCCTGCCGCTCCGTGCGGGCTTCTGGTTCGTACGGAGTGGGTCGCTGCCGCCGTCTTGTATGGCGGGAGCCCCAGGCTCCGGCCTTACACCCCCCCCTTTCAATCTCCTAGCACGACCGTGACAGCGCCGCCTCGCTTCCACGTGACGTGGTACGCCACCCCGTCCTCCAGCAGGGTCGCGCGGCTCCTGACCTGTATCCCCTCATGGCGTCGACGGGTCCTCTCCGCTTCGACCTGGCACAGGATGCGGCCTGGCAGCTCGGCGGGGCCGCCCCGGATGGTGTACCCCTCCGGTGCAGGGACCTTTGCCTGGAACTTGGTCATAGCCACTCCCGTCTCCTCTGGCGGCGCGGCGGTACCCGGCTGGTCCCCGCGCGACCGCATCAGGCGGCGCCTGCCCCTGCAGTCGGCCCACGCGTTCGGGTTCAGGAGTTGGGCACCCCTTCCGGTTCCTGTCGTCGCAGCCGCCAATCGTCGGCACCCGCGGTAGGAGCCCCTCAACGACGGGCGCTGGACCCAGCCGGGTGGAGGGGCCCAGCTGGGGGACGGCGAGCGGGCCCTCGAGGTCGCCCTTGGGTTGGCCACTACGGCGGGGCTCGTCTGCCCGGTCTTCCTAGGAGTGTCTGCTTGCGGCTGCCGCTCTGCCTTGCCGTCACCGTCCGCCCGTTCCTCGGTGAATCGCCGCCGGAATAGGGGCCCGTCCTCTTCTCCGCTTGACGCCGCCTCGAACGTACGCACCGTTGCTGTTCCTCGATTCATGGTATTCTGTAAACACAAAGGGATTAGTATGGTTTCTCTGAATCGCCCCGGAGTGGGCGATGGTTGCCACTATGCCTCGTTTGGTCAGGGCGGGTCTAGGGCGGATCATGCTAAAGGGTCTGATCGCCTCGTCCCCGGCTAGTTTCCCCTACACCTTCTCGGACTGCCCCTTCCGTTTCAGCCGCATAGAACGGCTTTAATTGCGCTATGTTGGCCGTCTTGGTTTTCCGCTCCCCAAACTTACTCAGCCTCACGATGTTGGGGGAGTCGAACCTGATCACCTTGTACGGGCCGTCAAACTTGGGCGCCAGTTTGGCCGCGAATCCCGCAGCTGCGTTGGACAACTGGTGTTGTCGCACCCATACGCTCGCCCCGATGGTTGGTCGCCACTCTCGCCTACGCAGGTTGTAGTGTCGAGCCTGCGTGGTGGCGGCCTTCTGCAGATTTCCTCTCACGATCTCGAACACCTCCTTGAGCCGGGTGGCCTTCTCCTTTGGGGTTTGTGGGCTGGTCGCCGACCCCGGGGTGGCCTCCTCGTACAACGCTGCCGGTAGTCTTGGCTCTCGACCTTGAACCAGGAACGCCGGTGAGAACCCCGTCGAGTCGGCTATGCTCGAGTTCACGGCCAACGAGATCTCCGGTAACAGTTCGTCCCACGTACTCTGCTGGTCTCCGATAAATTGCGCTATCATCGTCTTGACGGTGCGGTTCGTCCTCTCGGTCGGGTTCTCCTGTGGGCAGTACGGCGCCGTGTGTTGTACCTCCACCCCCAGCGACGCCAAATATGCCTTGAACATCCGACTGACGAACTGTACCCCGTTGTCGCAGACGAACTTACGGGGAACGCCGAATCGACTCAGGATCCTCTCCCGGAAGGCCCGCTGCAAGTTGGCCGCCGTCGCTCGTCTTAAGGGGACGAGTTCCACCCATTTGCTAAAAGCGTCGTGGAAAACTAGCAGGACATTATTGCCATGTTTGGATCTCGGGAGGGGTCCCACGAAATCTGCACACAACACCGCGAATGGCTCACCAACCTGCCTCGTCAGCATCTGTCCTGCGGGCTTCCTCTGCTCCCCTTTGAACCTCTGGCACTTGTCGCATCCCCGCACATACCTGGCCGCATCCCGGAACATCCCTGGCCAGTAGTATCGTTGGGCCAGCCGTGATATCGTTTTCCGTACCCCTTGATGGCCAGCCGTCGGTGCATCGTGACACTCCTGCATGACCCTCCTCCGTTTACCCGACTCCACGCAGAGCTTCCAAGGGATGTAGTCTTCGTCATCCGGCCTGTGCCCCAGGTGGCGGTACAGCTGGTCATTCTCAATGACGTAATCTGGGAACTTAGAAGGGTCATTAGCGATACACTCCCTCATCCGCGCAGTCCACCGGCAAATGTCTCCCTCTTCCGTGGCCAGGTGCAACTCCTCTAGCGGCTGCCTGGACAACGCGTCGGCTACTACATTCATCTTCCCCCGTCTATAGCGTACGTCGAACTGGTATTGCTGGAGCTCGAGAGCCCATCGCGCGATTCTACCGGAGGGACTTTCAATGGAGTTCAGCCATTTCAAGGCCAGGTGGTCTGTCACGACCTCGAAGTGGTACCCCTCCAGGTAGCATCTCAGCTTCCTGATGGACCATACTATGGCTAAGCACTCCTTTTCTGTCGCGGAGTAATTCTGCTCCGCCGGCAGCAGTTTACGGCTCGCGTACGCTATCACCTTCTCCTGATCGGCGATGTTCTGGGTCAGCACCGCTCCCAGGCCGAAATCACTAGCGTCGGTCTGGAGGGTGAACCTTTCCTCAAAGTCCGGGCACGCCAGGACCGGGGCCGTGGTGAGCTTTTCCTTGAGTAGTTCCAACGCAGCCTGCTGTTCCTGGCCCCAATGCCACTTGACGCCCTTTTTGAGTAGAGTGGACAGCGGCAGTACCAGATCAGCGAAGTTCGGCACGAACCTTCGGTACCAAGATGCCATGCCGATGCACTGCCTCAGCTCCTTAAGGTTAGTCGGGGCATTCAGGTTCCGTATCGCCTCCACTTTCGCTGGGTCCGTCCCGATACCGTCCCCGGTAACCATGTGGCCCAGATATCGCATCTCCTGCCGGAAGAAATCGCACTTCTTGCGATTGACCCTCAAATTAGCGGCTCGCAGGCGCTGGAAGACCTCCTTCAGATTGGCCACGTGTTGCTCTTTGGTTTCCCCGACGACTATGATGTCGTCTAGGTAGGCAAAGGCGCACGGCTCCAATTCCGGCCCGATTACGGTATCCAGCGCCCTCTGAAATGTGGCACTGGCTGAGTGCAGCCCAAAGGGCATCACCCGCCACTGGAACAGGCCTCTTCCCGGCACTGTAAAAGCCGTGCATTCCCTACTATCCACGGCCATCGGGATTTGCCAGTACCCATTTTTCAGGTCCAGCGTGGATATAAACTTTGCCTTCCGTAGTTTTTCCAGGATGTGGTTTATCCTGGGTGTGGGGTATGCGTCCGGGACAGAGTGTGCGTTGAGCTGCCTGAAATCCACACACATACGCCACTCCCCCGTCTTCTTCCGCACCAAGACTATCGGGGCACTGTGAGGACTTCGTGATGGTTCCACGGCCCCCGTTTCCAACAGCTCATCGACCTGTTTGTCGATCACCCTTTGCATGGCCGGGTTCTTGGGATAGTAGCGCTGCTTCAGCGGCTTGTCGTCCCTCATGATGATCCGGTGCTCTGCGATGTGGGACACGCCCTGAAGTCCCTCAAATGCTTCGAGCTCCGCCTCCAGGAACGCCTGCAGTTCGGGTTCCAAGTCCTCGGGCCACGGACGATCTTTACCCGGGTCATCGTCCCTTTCCTCCATCCACTCGGTTGTCAATACCTCGTCCCCCCTTTCGTTTCTATGGTCCCACCCCGGAGGCTTCTGACGGACCAGCCGTTCCGCCTGGTCTCCTTGCCGCCGCGCCTCTTTCTCCGTCGCCGTACCTTTGGTGTCGGTTGGCGCCTTTCCTGATTCCTCTGGTGGCGTGGGATACATCGTGGAGAGCTGGGCCTCCATTTCCCCGAACTCCGCCTTACCCATTCCCGCCTTTTGCCCGATCGCCTTCCCTCCAGGGGCCGCTGTCGTTCCTATGAGCAGCCTCTGCGACCCGCATTCCACCCGTGTCCCCACTGCGCACAAAAAGTCCATCCCCAGAATCAATGGCTCGACCATCGACGGCATCACCAGGAGTGACAGGCTCACCACTTGCCCCCAAGCCCCGATTTCCGCTCTGAGCGATCGGTTGGTGTCTAGGCAAGAGCCGTCTGCCAGTCTTATGCGCGTCCTCGCGGTCTCCATCTCTACCACCGCTGCCAACGTTCGGGCACATTCCTCATTCGCGAAACTTCGCGTCGCCCCGGTGTCGAGCGTGGCGGAGATGAGGCGACCCCCAATCTCCACCCTTGCCACGATCCGGCCCCCCTCGACCCTCAATCGGTCTACGCTCCCCGGGCCTGCCTTTATTACGCCTCCACTCGGTCCCGACCGGAGTGGGGCTGGGATCCGTTTCCCAACCCTCCCCTTGGGCAGCACTCTCTGGTCAGCACGTTCCGTTTCCCACAACCTACACAGAAGAGGATCCTAGGGTTCGGGCATTCTCGAGCGTAATGGTCGTTCTCGGCGCACCTACGACACGCCCTTCGTGGGTCATAGGGTTGCTCGTCGGCTTGAGTAGTCGCGCGATGAGCCATCTCTGCGTTCCGAGTCATTCCCGGTCCCTCGCGGAACGGGTTCTGCCTTCCCCGCACCCCCCATCTGTCACTCGTTACATTAGGGTGTTCAATCGGCCCCGCCTCAAAGCCAGGGTCTCTCTTCCGTATGTATTCCACCTCGGCCGCCCTCTGAGTGAGCTGGCTGAGATTCGCGTAGTCGCTCGGCCGGATAAACATTTTATACATGGCCGCCATGTTGTCGTATACCCGAGCGAGCCTCTTCTCGGTATCGTACCCCGCCTGGTGCATCAAGGATTGTATCGCGATGGAATACTGTAAGAAGGTCTCGCCTTTCCTTTGCAGGCGGACGCGAATCTCGTCCTCGAGCTTCTCGTAGTACCGCGGGGGCAGAAAACTGTCCAGGAAACCCGCCCTGAAAGTCGCCCACGAACCTCGACGCAGCCCACTGGCCCGCAGCCACAGCGCGGCGGCGTCAACGCAGAGTTCGTTCATCGCACTGGGCATCTCGTCCTCGTCTATCCTGTGCGAAATCATCCTCTCCTCTACCTCTTCTATGAAAGACAAGGGGTCCGTCAGCCCGTCGAACCGTACTCCCCATTTCCGCACGATCTCGGGGACCAACCTCTGATTCCTGGGCGGCCCCCACTCCCGAGTCCTCGGTTCGTCGGGACCAGCATGACGGTTTCCCCTTTCCGGCACGTTCCCCGTCGTCGCGGGCCTTGCCTCGCCCCTAAAGGAGCTCGGCCACTCGTCTAACTTGGGCACTGGTACTGGTGATCTGTTCGCTTGGAAGGCGGGTAGAACCAGAGAGGAGTACGACGCCGTACGACGCGCGGGTACTCTCAACGATGTCCCTATCTCCAGCCCCGACTGGTGTAGGGGCGTCCCCTTCTGCAGGCCGGACGGTTCCCTTTTCTCCTCAGGGGCCTCTATGTGGATATACCTGGTCATGCCTGGTCCGGCATGACGGTCCCTACTTTCCGGTATATTTTCCGCCGTCGCGGGCCCTGCCTCGCTCCTAAAGGAGCTCGGCCCCTCGTCTGACGTCATCACCGGTACCTGTGATTTGTCCCCTGGGAAGGCGGGTAGAACCAGGGAGGAGCATGACGCCGTACGACGCGTGGGTACGCTTAAGAGTTCTCCTATCTCCAGTTTCGACTGGTGTAGCGGCGTCCTCTTCCACAGACCGGACGGTCCCCCTTCCTTCTCATCGGCCTCTATTCTAATGTACTGGGCTCCCAACTTGGCTATCAAGTCCCATTTCTCGGCCGTGTGGCGCCCCTGGGATATGCAGCGGGCCACCCGTTTCCGCAGCTCGTCCACCTTCCCCGCACAATCTAGGTCCAACTCCAGGGCCATGGCGATCAACTCGTCGCGCCGCCTCCGGTACACCCACCCCACACCAATGCCTGGATTCGGAGTTCGTTCCTCGGTTAGCGGGTGTGGATCCACGGCTCGCCCATCCCCTTCCATTTTTGTCTGAACACTGTCCAAATTTCCCTTCCCAATAAATTTTGGCGCTCGCGCAACCGAATCGTCCCACTGTGTGGGCCCTGCACGCACACGGCAAAGTCCACTAACACCCACACGATTTTCCGTCGATCGGATCTGCCTGCAGCTGTGCGCCGGTACCGTACGTTTTTCGGGTCCGCTTTACTCCCTCGCTCCGTTTAGCTAACTGTACACCGTCGGTCACTCACCCGTCAGCCGCGGTGTAGAGACCGAATCAACCCCCGTCGAGCAACTCCGTTATGCTCATCAACCGTCTCTCTCACTCGACGCTGAGCCGACGCCAAATATACGAGACCCACCGGGGGAGGGGAGCCTAAACGGGGGGGGGAAACGAAATGCTACCACGGTCGCGTACACAAATCGTTTCGGTCTCGCGATGCTGAAAAGTAATTTATTTGCAATAAATGAAACGGGAGAGGGGTAACATAAACGGGGGGGAATTAGAGCGCTAGCGCTTAGCCTCTACCTCGTCTCTCCACAGCCTCTCTTTCTTGTTCCACGCCTACCGGGCCGCGATGCGCGCGGGTGGAATGGAAGAATGACCGATTGTGACAAATTTTCGGTTCTTTACGCCGACAATTTGACACCCTTTGCCGTCTCGAGGTCCCTGCTCGGGCGCCACTTGTAAAGAAGCCACTGGCCGGGGAGATAGAACTCAGGCAGCCAGGGTCCGTCACAAGAAATTTTATAATTCCGAGACGTCGAGACGGGTCAGGTCTATGGGCCTCTTCCCCCTCGCGATCACACTTCCCCTTTTGCTCGGTGGCTCTGCCCCTAGACTAGCTGTGGTGAGGGCAGCCTACACTGACGGTCGGTCGGTGGCAAGGGAAAGGGAGGTAGGGTCTACCGGGATACCGGTAAGGAACTGGGACTCACCACTGGGTACTTCTTCGCCCCGAAATAATTAGAAAAACGCCGGGCAATTCCTTTCAGGGGTTTTATTCTTCCTTTTTCTTTTCCTTTCCTCTTCTGGTCTTCACACTTTCACTTTTCGACTTTGCGCGAGGCCACTAGTTACGGCTATGTCTTCTCATTGACTGTCCCCCTCTTCTCCTCGATCGTCCCGAGGCCTGGCCTTCGGGCGGTGATCGGCTACGCTCTTGGCATGCGCAGTGCGCTGTGTGCCGCTATTCTCCTACTACCTCTCTGGGCAACTCAAATTTTCGCTCCATGCGACTCTTATATTATGCTTAATCCTATGCCTTAATTCTACTTAATATGATACTAACAATAGGAAATAATAATGTAATGATAATAATAAGAAACAATACTGCAATAAGGCCGTCGCTCCTCGCGGGCTTATGTCTCGCGCCCCCGTGGGTCCCTGCCGCTTCATGCGGCCTCTGGTTCGCACGGGGGCGGGTCGCTGCCGTCGTCCTACGTGCTCCTCGCGGGCTTACGTCTCGCACCCCGTAGGTTCCTGCCGCTCCGTGCGGGCTTCTGGTTCGTACGGAGTGGGTCGCTGCCGCCGTCTTGTATGGCGGGAGCCCCAGGCTCCGGCCTTACACCCCCCCCTTTCAATCTCCTAGCACGACCGTGACAGCGCCGCCTCGCTTCCACGTGACGTGGTACGCCACCCCGTCCTCCAGCAGGGTCGCGCGGCTCCTGACCTGTATCCCCTCATGGCGTCGACGGGTCCTCTCCGCTTCGACCTGGCACAGGATGCGGCCTGGCAGCTCGGCGGGGCCGCCCCGGATGGTGTACCCCTCCGGTGCAGGGACCTTTGCCTGGAACTTGGTCATAGCCACTCCCGTCTCCTCTGGCGGCGCGGCGGTACCCGGCTGGTCCCCGCGCGACCGCATCAGGCGGCGCCTGCCCCTGCAGTCGGCCCACGCGTTCGGGTTCAGGAGTTGGGCACCCCTTCCGGTTCCTGTCGTCGCAGCCGCCAATCGTCGGCACCCGCGGTAGGAGCCCCTCAACGACGGGCGCTGGACCCAGCCGGGTGGAGGGGCCCAGCTGGGGGACGGCGAGCGGGCCCTCGAGGTCGCCCTTGGGTTGGCCACTACGGCGGGGCTCGTCTGCCCGGTCTTCCTAGGAGTGTCTGCTTGCGGCTGCCGCTCTGCCTTGCCGTCACCGTCCGCCCGTTCCTCGGTGAATCGCCGCCGGAATAGGGGCCCGTCCTCTTCTCCGCTTGACGCCGCCTCGAACGTACGCACCGTTGCTGTTCCTCGATTCATGGTATTCTGTAAACACAAAGGTATTAGTATGGTTTCTCTGAATCGCCCCGGAGTGGGCGATGGTTGCCACTATGCCTCGTTTGGTCAGGGCGGGTCTAGGGCGGATCATGCTAAAGGGTCTGATCGCCTCGTCCCCGGCTAGTTTCCCCTACACCTTCTCGGACTGCCCCTTCCGTTTCAGCCGCATAGAACGGCTTTAATTGCGCTATGTTGGCCGTCTTGGTTTTCCGCTCCCCAAACTTACTCAGCCTCACGATGTTGGGGGAGTCGAACCTGATCACCTTGTACGGGCCGTTAAACTTGGGCGCCAGTTTGGCCGCGAATCCCGCAGCTGCGTTGGACAACTGGTGTTGTCGCACCCATACGCTCGCCCCGATGGTTGGTCGCCACTCTCGCCTACGCAGGTTGTAGTGTCGAGCCTGCGTGGTGGCGGCCTTCTGCAGATTTCCTCTCACGATCTCGAACACCTCCTTGAGCCGGGTGGCCTTCTCCTTTGGGGTTTGTGGGCTGGTCGCCGACCCCGGGGTGGCCTCCTCGTACAACGCTGCCGGTAGTCTTGGCTCTCGACCTTGAACCAGGAACGCCGGTGAGAACCCCGTCGAGTCGGCTATGCTCGAGTTCACGGCCAACGAGATCTCCGGTAACAGTTCGTCCCACGTACTCTGCTGGTCTCCGATAAATTGCGCTATCATCGTCTTGACGGTGCGGTTCGTCCTCTCGGTCGGGTTCTCCTGTGGGCAGTACGGCGCCGTGTGTTGTACCTCCACCCCCAGCGACGCCAAATATGCCTTGAACATCCGACTGACGAACTGTACCCCGTTGTCGCAGACGAACTTACGGGGAACGCCGAATCGACTCAGGATCCTCTCCCGGAAGGCCCGCTGCAAGTTGGCCGCCGTCGCTCGTCTTAAGGGGACGAGTTCCACCCATTTGCTAAAAGCGTCGTGGAAAACTAGCAGGACATTATTGCCATGTTTGGATCTCGGGAGGGGTCCCACGAAATCTGCACACAACACCGCGAATGGCTCACCAACCTGCCTCGTCAGCATCTGTCCTGCGGGCTTCCTCTGCTCCCCTTTGAACCTCTGGCACTTGTCGCATCCCCGCACATACCTGGCCGCATCCCGGAACATCCCTGGCCAGTAGTATCGTTGGGCCAGCCGTGATATCGTTTTCCGTACCCCTTGATGGCCAGCCGTCGGTGCATCGTGACACTCCTGCATGACCCTCCTCCGTTTACCCGACTCCACGCAGAGCTTCCAAGGGATGTAGTCTTCGTCATCCGGCCTGTGCCCCAGGTGGCGGTACAGCTGGTCATTCTCAATGACGTAATCTGGGAACTTAGAAGGGTCATTAGCGATACACTCCCTCATCCGCGCAGTCCACCGGCAAATGTCTCCCTCTTCCGTGGCCAGGTGCAACTCCTCTAGCGGCTGCCTGGACAACGCGTCGGCTACTACATTCATCTTCCCCCGTCTATAGCGTACGTCGAACTGGTATTGCTGGAGCTCGAGAGCCCATCGCGCGATTCTACCGGAGGGACTTTCAATGGAGTTCAGCCATTTCAAGGCCAGGTGGTCTGTCACGACCTCGAAGTGGTACCCCTCCAGGTAGCATCTCAGCTTCCTGATGGACCATACTATGGCTAAGCACTCCTTTTCTGTCGCGGAGTAATTCTGCTCCGCCGGCAGCAGTTTACGGCTCGCGTACGCTATCACCTTCTCCTGATCGGCGATGTTCTGGGTCAGCACCGCTCCCAGGCCGAAATCACTAGCGTCGGTCTGGAGGGTGAACCTTTCCTCAAAGTCCGGGCACGCCAGGACCGGGGCCGTGGTGAGCTTTTCCTTGAGTAGTTCCAACGCAGCCTGCTGTTCCTGGCCCCAATGCCACTTGACGCCCTTTTTGAGTAGAGTGGACAGCGGCAGTACCAGATCAGCGAAGTTCGGCACGAACCTTCGGTACCAAGATGCCATGCCGATGCACTGCCTCAGCTCCTTAAGGTTAGTCGGGGCATTCAGGTTCCGTATCGCCTCCACTTTCGCTGGGTCCGTCCCGATACCGTCCCCGGTAACCATGTGGCCCAGATATCGCATCTCCTGCCGGAAGAAATCGCACTTCTTGCGATTGACCCTCAAATTAGCGGCTCGCAGGCGCTGGAAGACCTCCTTCAGATTGGCCACGTGTTGCTCTTTGGTTTCCCCGACGACTATGATGTCGTCTAGGTAGGCAAAGGCGCACGGCTCCAATTCCGGCCCGATTACGGTATCCAGCGCCCTCTGAAATGTGGCACTGGCTGAGTGCAGCCCAAAGGGCATCACCCGCCACTGGAACAGGCCTCTTCCCGGCACTGTAAAAGCCGTGCATTCCCTACTATCCACGGCCATCGGGATTTGCCAGTACCCATTTTTCAGGTCCAGCGTGGATATAAACTTTGCCTTCCGTAGTTTTTCCAGGATGTGGTTTATCCTGGGTGTGGGGTATGCGTCCGGGACAGAGTGTGCGTTGAGCTGCCTGAAATCCACACACATACGCCACTCCCCCGTCTTCTTCCGCACCAAGACTATCGGGGCACTGTGAGGACTTCGTGATGGTTCCACGGCCCCCGTTTCCAACAGCTCATCGACCTGTTTGTCGATCACCCTTTGCATGGCCGGGTTCTTGGGATAGTAGCGCTGCTTCAGCGGCTTGTCGTCCCTCATGATGATCCGGTGCTCTGCGATGTGGGACACGCCCTGAAGTCCCTCAAATGCTTCGAGCTCCGCCTCCAGGAACGCCTGCAGTTCGGGTTCCAAGTCCTCGGGCCACGGACGATCTTTACCCGGGTCATCGTCCCTTTCCTCCATCCACTCGGTTGTCAATACCTCGTCCCCCCTTTCGTTTCTATGGTCCCACCCCGGAGGCTTCTGACGGACCAGCCGTTCCGCCTGGTCTCCTTGCCGCCGCGCCTCTTTCTCCGTCGCCGTACCTTTGGTGTCGGTTGGCGCCTTTCCTGATTCCTCTGGTGGCGTGGGATACATCGTGGAGAGCTGGGCCTCCATTTCCCCGAACTCCGCCTTACCCATTCCCGCCTTTTGCCCGATCGCCTTCCCTCCAGGGGCCGCTGTCGTTCCTATGAGCAGCCTCTGCGACCCGCATTCCACCCGTGTCCCCACTGCGCACAAAAAGTCCATCCCCAGAATCAATGGCTCGACCATCGACGGCATCACCAGGAGTGACAGGCTCACCACTTGCCCCCAAGCCCCGATTTCCGCTCTGAGCGATCGGTTGGTGTCTAGGCAAGAGCCGTCTGCCAGTCTTATGCGCGTCCTCGCGGTCTCCATCTCTACCACCGCTGCCAACGTTCGGGCACATTCCTCATTCGCGAAACTTCGCGTCGCCCCGGTGTCGAGCGTGGCGGAGATGAGGCGACCCCCAATCTCCACCCTTGCCACGATCCGGCCCCCCTCGACCCTCAATCGGTCTACGCTCCCCGGGCCTGCCTTTATTACGCCTCCACTCGGTCCCGACCGGAGTGGGGCTGGGATCCGTTTCCCAACCCTCCCCTTGGGCAGCACTCTCTGGTCAGCACGTTCCGTTTCCCACAACCTACACAGAAGAGGATCCTAGGGTTCGGGCATTCTCGAGCGTAATGGTCGTTCTCGGCGCACCTACGACACGCCCTTCGTGGGTCATAGGGTTGCTCGTCGGCTTGAGTAGTCGCGCGATGAGCCATCTCTGCGTTCCGAGTCATTCCCGGTCCCTCGCGGAACGGGTTCTGCCTTCCCCGCACCCCCCATCTGTCACTCGTTACATTAGGGTGTTCAATCGGCCCCGCCTCAAAGCCAGGGTCTCTCTTCCGTATGTATTCCACCTCGGCCGCCCTCTGAGTGAGCTGGCTGAGATTCGCGTAGTCGCTCGGCCGGATAAACATTTTATACATGGCCGCCATGTTGTCGTATACCCGAGCGAGCCTCTTCTCGGTATCGTACCCCGCCTGGTGCATCAAGGATTGTATCGCGATGGAATACTGTAAGAAGGTCTCGCCTTTCCTTTGCAGGCGGACGCGAATCTCGTCCTCGAGCTTCTCGTAGTACCGCGGGGGCAGAAAACTGTCCAGGAAACCCGCCCTGAAAGTCGCCCACGAACCTCGACGCAGCCCACTGGCCCGCAGCCACAGCGCGGCGGCGTCAACGCAGAGTTCGTTCATCGCACTGGGCATCTCGTCCTCGTCTATCCTGTGCGAAATCATCCTCTCCTCTACCTCTTCTATGAAAGACAAGGGGTCCGTCAGCCCGTCGAACCGTACTCCCCATTTCCGCACGATCTCGGGGACCAACCTCTGATTCCTGGGCGGCCCCCACTCCCGAGTCCTCGGTTCGTCGGGACCAGCATGACGGTTTCCCCTTTCCGGCACGTTCCCCGTCGTCGCGGGCCTTGCCTCGCCCCTAAAGGAGCTCGGCCACTCGTCTAACTTGGGCACTGGTACTGGTGATCTGTTCGCTTGGAAGGCGGGTAGAACCAGAGAGGAGTACGACGCCGTACGACGCGCGGGTACTCTCAACGATGTCCCTATCTCCAGCCCCGACTGGTGTAGGGGCGTCCCCTTCTGCAGGCCGGACGGTTCCCTTTTCTCCTCAGGGGCCTCTATGTGGATATACCTGGTCATGCCTGGTCCGGCATGACGGTCCCTACTTTCCGGTATATTTTCCGCCGTCGCGGGCCCTGCCTCGCTCCTAAAGGAGCTCGGCCCCTCGTCTGACGTCATCACCGGTACCTGTGATTTGTCCCCTGGGAAGGCGGGTAGAACCAGGGAGGAGCATGACGCCGTACGACGCGTGGGTACGCTTAAGAGTTCTCCTATCTCCAGTTTCGACTGGTGTAGCGGCGTCCTCTTCCACAGACCGGACGGTCCCCCTTCCTTCTCATCGGCCTCTATTCTAATGTACTGGGCTCCCAACTTGGCTATCAAGTCCCATTTCTCGGCCGTGTGGCGCCCCTGGGATATGCAGCGGGCCACCCGTTTCCGCAGCTCGTCCACCTTCCCCGCACAATCTAGGTCCAACTCCAGGGCCATGGCGATCAACTCGTCGCGCCGCCTCCGGTACACCCACCCCACACCAATGCCTGGATTCGGAGTTCGTTCCTCGGTTAGCGGGTGTGGATCCACGGCTCGCCCATCCCCTTCCATTTTTGTCTGAACACTGTCCAAATTTCCCTTCCCAATAAATTTTGGCGCTCGCGCAACCGAATCGTCCCACTGTGTGGGCCCTGCACGCACACGGCAAAGTCCACTAACACCCACACGATTTTCCGTCGATCGGATCTGCCTGCAGCTGTGCGCCGGTACCGTACGTTTTTCGGGTCCGCTTTACTCCCTCGCTCCGTTTAGCTAACTGTACACCGTCGGTCACTCACCCGTCAGCCGCGGTGTAGAGACCGAATCAACCCCCGTCGAGCAACTCCGTTATGCTCATCAACCGTCTCTCTCACTCGACGCTGAGCCGACGCCAAATATACGAGACCCACCGGGGGAGGGGAGCCTAAACGGGGGGGGGAAACGAAATGCTACCACGGTCGCGTACACAAATCGTTTCGGTCTCGCGATGCTGAAAAGTAATTTATTTGCAATAAATGAAACGGGAGAGGGGTAACATAAACGGGGGGGAATTAGAGCGCTAGCGCTTAGCCTCTACCTCGTCTCTCCACAGCCTCTCTTTCTTGTTCCACGCCTACCGGGCCGCGATGCGCGCGGGTGGAATGGAAGAATGACCGATTGTGACAAATTTTCGGTTCTTTACGCCGACAATTTGACACCCTTTGCCGTCTCGAGGTCCCTGCTCGGGCGCCACTTGTAAAGAAGCCACTGGCCGGGGAGATAGAACTCAGGCAGCCAGGGTCCGTCACAAGAAATTTTATAATTCCGAGACGTCGAGACGGGTCAGGTCTATGGGCCTCTTCCCCCTCGCGATCACACTTCCCCTTTTGCTCGGTGGCTCTGCCCCTAGACTAGCTGTGGTGAGGGCAGCCTACACTGACGGTCGGTCGGTGGCAAGGGAAAGGGAGGTAGGGTCTACCGGGATACCGGTAAGGAACTGGGACTCACCACTGGGTACTTCTTCGCCCCGAAATAATTAGAAAAACGCCGGGCAATTCCTTTCAGGGGTTTTATTCTTCCTTTTTCTTTTCCTTTCCTCTTCTGGTCTTCACACTTTCACTTTTCGACTTTGCGCGAGGCCACTAGTTACGGCTATGTCTTCTCATTGACTGTCCCCCTCTTCTCCTCGATCGTCCCGAGGCCTGGCCTTCGGGCGGTGATCGGCTACGCTCTTGGCATGCGCAGTGCGCTGTGTGCCGCTATTCTCCTACTACCTCTCTGGGCAACTCAAATTTTCGCTCCATGCGACTCTTATATTATGCTTAATCCTATGCCTTAATTCTACTTAATATGATACTAACAATAGGAAATAATAATGTAATGATAATAATAAGAAACAATACTGCAATAAGGCCGTCGCTCCTCGCGGGCTTATGTCTCGCGCCCCCGTGGGTCCCTGCCGCTTCATGCGGGCCTCTGGTTCGCACGGGGGCGGGTCGCTGCCGTCGTCCTACGTGCTCCTCGCGGGCTTACGTCTCGCACCCCGTAGGTTCCTGCCGCTCCGTGCGGGCTTCTGGTTCGTACGGAGTGGGTCGCTGCCGCCGTCTTGTATGGCGGGAGCCCCAGGCTCCGGCCTTACAAATGGCTACACGTAAACCCTCGTTAAGAGGATTCGCTTTCGCTCTCTCAGTCTCGGTTTCATCATCCGAGTCGAGGAGGTCGATCACCTCACTGATCTTTGAATTGGCAGCGGGGGGTGGCTGCTGAGCTTCCTGCTCCTCTGTATCCTCGTCCTCGTCTTGGTCTGGATCCTCCTCTTGATCTTCTTCCTCCTGTTGCTGCTGTTGATCGTCCTGCTGTTGCTGCTGTGCCTCCTCAATCGGATGGGCCTCGGCCCAGGCCAGCTTATCGGGTAGATCGTTAAACACGCGTTCAAACTGGCAAACCGCCAGCCCCTTGAGGTCCGGATGTTCTTCAATCATGTGCGACATAACGCCCCGCTCCTGCTGGTAACTGTACTCGCAATGCGGGCACTTGTACTGGCCGAGGCTCACATGCTGCTCCTTGAGATGGGCCACGATCCGCTGGAAGCTGCCAAAGGCCAGCCGACAGTGGCAGCAGTAGAAGCCCATCGTTTGCCTTTTCCGTGAAAGAGTGCGCTGAAAGATATACGCCGGCTGCACGTGCACGCTCGGATGCTCATTCAGCATGTGCTGAATGACGGCGACGGCCTCATCTGCCTCAAAACTACACTGCGGCGCAGGCACAGGGCATAAGAACTGATGCTTAATGCCATGCACTGCCTCCACATGTGCGCGTATCTTCTCCATGGTGTTGTCCATGTGCTGGCACAGATTGCACATGAATTGATTGTGATGTGGGTGCTTCGATAGCTTGGCTGTAAAGGGAATGAAAATCGTAAATGAATCGTCAATCAAAGGCATTCAATCAGTGGGTCTAGGCTCTGGGTACTGGGTACTCTGAACTGGGTACTCACGCAACTTAATCCATCGGGCAGTGGTCTTTAGCCGTACATTTGCCTCCTGCCTGTGTATCACCACATCAACATTGAGACTCGCGTGTCGGTCAATGATATGCCGCTCAATGATATGACGCTCGGGATTGCAGCGACCGCAGGAGCCGCACTGATAAATATGATGCTTGTGGCTGAGCAGATGCTTCAAGTACTTTGCGACGGACAACTTGCTGGGCTGACAGCTGCGGCAGAAGGTGCACCACAGCACATCCGTGTACTTGTGCTCCTTGGACATGTGCTCGCTGAGAGCCTGAGTCGTTGGCAGCTGTGTGCCGCAGTCCAATGCACCGCAGACAAAGCGACCCGCTGAGGGTATGTAGAGAACATACGGATTGACCACCTTGTGCAGTCCCCCGGCTGCGTTGGCCACATCTCCTCCCACCGGAGACGGCTCGGGGAGCTCGGGGTTGGCCTGCTTTTCGGGACTGCTATTCTGTAGCTGCAGGGCGCGCCGTGACTCCATGAACGTACTGATCGTCTGCAGCTTGTGCATAGCCAGGTGTCGCTGCATGTCCACAACCTCTTTGCTGGCAAACAGACACTCGGCGCAATGCAGCTGCACCGTCAGCACAGTGTCGCCGCTGGGCAGCAGCTTTGCCTCCGACGAGCGAAAGACATTCTTTGTGCCGGCCTCACGCAGCTTCAGTTCGCGGATCAGCTTGTGCTTCAAGGCCTGCAGCTGCTCTTGCTCGAAGGGCATCAGCACCCCAACCACATGACACACCGTGGGACCGTGGGCAGCCCTCATAGCGTGGCCCTCCTGCAGGAAGACTTCCATCACCTTGAAGGCGTGATTGGGCAGGCTGAGAACCTCTGGATGACTCTTATGTACATGGAATATCAGCATATCCTTGCTGGTGCCCGTCTCCAGGCACAGGCTGCAGATGTACGTATGCCGCGCATGATGCATCAGCATATGCTGCCGCAGCATTGGCGGCATCTCCAGCGTGCGACAATACCGACACTTGACCAGATCCGTGTCCATGCGGGAGCTAGAACTGCGTATATGGTAGAGGATGTGCTTGACAAACGATTCGCCCGTCAGTCGAGCCCCGCAGGTCCTCTGGGGACATTCGAACAACTTGTCGTCTGTGGAAAGGAAATTAAAGGATGGATAGGTGGATGGATAGGTGGATGGATCATCAGTACTCACCCCCATATCCTGTGGGCTCTAGGTAATCGATCAATGCCTTGGAAATGGTAACTCCTCCATTTGAATTATCTGCGTTGGCTCTGCCTGCAGCCGTTTCCTTTCCCTTTCCCTGTACCTGTAACTGTAGCTGTAACTGTTCCTCCGCTGGCGCTAGCACGGCCGGTGGAACTGTCGCTGTAAATGTATTCCTTCGCTGGGTGAGCGCCTCACGAATCTGCTGGCTAACAGACATCTCGCCGCCCGGCCTTGTGGTAGCTGCATTCAGCTCATGGCGCGGCGCCAGGCCATGCACATAGACGCCATGTCGCACATAGTCATCCGCATCGGAGGCCACATGGGTGCAGTAGGCGCAGTTCAGGTAGTTGGTGCTCCCGAAGCTAAAACGATGGAAATTCATGTGCTCCCGTATGCACATCACTGTGTGGGCACAATAACCGCATCCTACGGCCATGCAACGGAAACGATCCTGCGGCAAATGGCTAAAGCTGCGGGTATCATCCTCGATCTCAATGGGCTGGATGGAACGGTTGGATGTTGTTGGCGGTGCTCCAGTTGCTCCGCTTTCCGCTGCTACAGCTGCTGCTGCTGCTGGAGCTGCTGGTACTGCTGCTGCTGGAGCTGCTGGTACTGCTGCTGCTGGCTCCAGGCAAATGTTGACGTGATTCTCCGAGATGCTTTGTGTGACCACAAAATGACCATTGTTGACAGTTGCCAGTGGCTCAGGCAGAACTGCGGGCAATGCCAGAGGTTCTGCTGGTTCATACTGGGGTTGGGAATTAGGAAACGGATCCACATGGCACACAGTCACGATTTGTAAGCCCGTGTTTTCCTTATTTTTGTACATCAACCCGCCATTTCCATTTCCAACTCCACTCCCATTTCCATTCCCAGCTGCAGCCGTTAGGGCTTGCGTTTCCGTTTCTCTGGCAGATGATACAGGCGGAGTGGTGGTGGTAGGCTTGGCGGAAAGGAACTCCCCCAGTCCGGCGGCATTAAAGTCCACCAGCTGGTTGATAGGTCGTGGCGTTGCCTTCAGCAGGTCCCTAAGCATAACATTGGCCAGTGTATCTCCATCCACATCCACATCCTCCACGATCGCGGAGACATTTGCCTGTGGCTGTTGCAGTTGGTGCTGCTGTACCTGGTCCGGCTCGACTTGCTTTGCATCTTTCGTGAGAAGATCGCCACTAAAGCGACGCACTCGAAGCTTGGGCAGTGCAGGCTTGCCCACGGGCAGCAGCTTCTCGGGTGGATTCGCTAGAGCTGCTGGCATATGTTTCTGGGCCAGGTGACGCAGCTCGTCTCCAATGCTTCGCGGTGGCGTCAGTAGCGCCTTCGTTTGGTCCTGGGTGATGCAGGCGAAACAGCTGCCGCTCCAGGACACCTGCGGATGCTCGATGGCAATGTGTCGCTCCAGGCCCTCGCGCTCGTTCGAGAAGAGAAACGTGCAGCCGGCATACAGGCAACAGTAGACGGCACTCGCCGGCATTGTGGCCTCCCTTATGCGGTAGGCCACGTTCTCCACGCGTGTGAATGCTGACATTGGTGTGACGTCAACTGGGGCAGGTAATCCTTCTGCTGCTGCGGCTGCTGCTGATGCTACTACTTCGGGAGGAGTTGGCGCAGCGGGCAGTACTATCTTTGCCTGTATCTCTCGTGCTTCTTCTGGTTCTGGTTCCAGGGGTCCCATTTCGGGCATAAGTTCACTCGGATCGGATTGTGTCGTACGAGATGATGAGCGACGTGGTCCGCCTCCGCCTCCACCTCCACCTCCGCTTCCTCCTGAACCTGAACCTGATCCTGGTCCTCCCCCACCCGTTCCGTTCGTGAGCCGAGAGTAGAAGCGATTGAATTTCCGGAATATCGACTGGGAGCGGGACTCATCCTGAGAGCCAGTCTCGACCAGATCGACCCAATCCCCGGGAACCCGCTTCCTTTTATCATCATCGACACCCTTAAGGCCGGGCTCTGTCTCTGTGGGGGCTGTGGCTGTGGATGCAGATGCAGATGCGGTGCCCACCTGCCCATTCCACCCTTCCACATCCACATCCATTTCGCTGCCGGAATCATCGCTGCCAATGCCCATGAGAGGATCCACAGACAGATCGGGAATCGGTGTCTCCACGGGGACTGCAGGCACTACTGTCTCCGCTATCCTGGTATCCTTCATACAGGGGGCCTCCTCCTCCGAGGGCTTGTCTGGCAGTTCCTGGGTGGCCTGCGCCTCCTTGGCGGTGTCTTCCACTTCCATTGGCAACAGTTCCGACAAAATTGGCTTATGCTCCACTATGGTGGTGATGTTGGCGGCACTCTTCTCCTGGAGCTGGGAATCGTTCTGCAATAGTTCCGCCTCCTCGATATCCTCTTCCAACTGGGCTTGCAGCAGCTTCAGATCCATTTCTAATTCGGGATCAAAGTCCGAGAGGACCTCGTTGACGACCAACATGGACTCGGCGGCAGAATCCTCCTCCAGTGGAGGCACCGGTATCTCCTGCATCTTCTGCGGAGCTTGAACGTCATCCTCTTCCCCTTCCTCTTCTTCTTGGGACACGTGCTCCCGCTTGGGCAGTTTGCCGTTCTTCCGTTCCTGTTTCTTGAAACGAATCTTCTTCTTCGGCGTCTTCGGACAGATCATGGAGCTGCGTTGAGAGATCACCGTCGGCACGGACATGTTTGGTGCCGTCTCCGTTTTCGTCTCCATATCCATATCCATGTCATCGGTGAAACGACGGCAGAGGATCACCTTCTCCAGTTCCATGGCTGCGATCAGCTCTTCGCTCAACCGATGATGCTTCACCAGATGCCTGTCTCGCCTCTCCTGCCCCGTCTGCACGTAATCGCACAGAGGACACACATGCAGACTGAGGGGCAAGCGGCAGGTTCTCTTGTCCGAAACTATTTGGGCTTCGGGGACACAGTGCTTGCGATGCTGGCTGATGACACCCTGGCGCCGTACCGGTTGCTGGCATGCCGAGCACTGGAACATGCTCTCGCCCGTGTGCCCGATCAGATGCAACGCAATGTTGCAGAAGGAGAAGCTGAGCAGGGCCTTGGTGCAGAAGGGGCACACGAAATCGTATTTGTTCTTGCTGCCGTCACCCACCGCAAGCCGCAGACGATTGCCGTGCCCTGAGCGCAGATCGTCCAGCATGCCGGGCGCCAGGCGGGAGATGTAGTTCTCCTTGTGGTACTGCAGATAGTGGCCGGCGGGATTCTTATCGATCCTCTTCTGGCACACAACACAATCGATGGCCCCAGTGGACATGGCATTCCATTCGGGATTCACATTCGGTTCTGTCCTTTGCTTTCGCTTTTTCTGCTGACCCTTTCGCTGAGGCGTAAGCAGCTTCGGCGACTTGGGGGCACTGTGCACTGGCATTGGCATTGGCATTGGCCAACGCCGCACGCGCACTTGACATTTGCGCACTCGAGCTTCTTTTTTCCATTGTGTTGATGCTCGATTGATGCCGCCGCCAGTGTTTCCGCGGCCAAATGGTCGACCGCGACGTGCTACATTTCGAATCTCCCTGGGGCTGGGCCTACGAATGGAAGACGTCGACGGCGATGGCGGTGGCGACGGCGATGGCGACGGCAATGGCGACTCTGAACGCCGTTGCGCCTGTTGCGCCTGTTGCACAGTGCATGCTCGTCTGCCAGTGGCCCGTGTTACATCCTCACCGTTATACATGGACGAAATGTAATCGGTGAGCTTTTCCAGCTCGTTCCTCTTGCGTGCCCGCGGCTTAGCTAGTGTCCGAGGCACGGTCGATGCCGCTGGCGGAGGCGGAGGCGGTGGTGTTGGTGTTGGGGCAACAGACTGTTCATCGGAGTCCTCCACCTCAATCTGATCAGTGATCTTTTCGATTTCGATTTCGAGACGTGCCCTCTTGCTCGCTGGCACGAGCGCATTCTTGGCCGAGGCGGGAGGTCTGCCTCGCTTGCGTTTCACAGGCGGAGGAGCCGACTCCGACTCCGCCTGCACCTTTGACCCCGATTTGGTGGTAGTGTCATTCTCCGAATGTGTATTCTGCCCCCCCTTCGGCTTCTCTGCCTCCGATTGGGATTGTTGGGAATGTGAAGTATCAGTCTCTGTGTTGGACGCTGGCGTGGATCGTCGCTTCTTCTCCTCGCTTGTGGCTTTTGCCGACCTGTTTATCTGGACCAAACCGAATCGGTTCCGGCTGAGCATCGTTTCGTTGAAAGAGCAGTCGGGTATGCCGCGTGTTGTTGCAGTTGCTGTTGCAGTTGCTGTTGCTGTTGCAGATCCAGTTGCAGCCGCATTATCGGGCTTCTCTTCCCAAGGGCTTCCTTCCTTGCTTTTTGGTTTCGCCAAGCCAATCTCCGATGCAGCGACCTCCGGCTGTTTCTCTGGCGTTGCCAGTTTGTTCTGGGGGGCTTTGTCCAGGGGCGTACAGGGTGTACAGGCCATCGGTGGCTCGTTCTCCAAGTGATCCGAGGAGCCGCCGCCATCGATCTGAGGTTCGTGATTCGAGTTTTGCACATTTGCGATTATCTCCGCAGTGGAGGAAGAAGGAGATGAAGAGGGGGGCGCGGAGGATGAGGCTTTCTTATCGCTTGCTTCTTTTTGTTCCTTCTTTTCCGTTCGTTTGTTGTGCTTTTCCTTCTGGCCCACTGAGGTCGTGGTTGCCTTGGTCGTTGTCGTTGTCGTTGCTGTCGGTGATGGTGATGGTGATGCTGCCGCTGCCGTCGTCTTCTTGGGTATTCGAAAGTCGATCTTCTTGGCCGGTCCATTCGAGGTGACGGTGAGATATGAGGTGTCCAACTGGAGCTCCGGTAGTGCCGTCACCGCCACCGATACGGCCTCACAATCGCTCGCCTCCTGCTGTGGCTGCTTCTCGGCCGCCTCAAGCTGGCGTTTTTTCTCGATATCCGCGAGACGCTGCTCCTCGGCCACCTTGGCAGCGGCTGCTGCCTCCGCCCTGGCCTTGGCCTCACGATGCTCACGATATGTACGCGGCGCAACATAATGCCCTCCGCCTCGTCCAGCAACCTGTGGAATGTAGCGATGGTTAATGCCGCCAACGCCGCCACTACCACGAGCCTCATGTCCGCCACAAAAGCTGCCTCCACCCAAGTTGGGTCTAGGTCCTGGCAGAAATCCAGAATCGGGACCAGATCCAGGTCCACCGTTAAAGGCATTTGTTTCATTTTTATTGTTATTCCAGGACGAAGAGTTCGTGGAGGTCCCCTGAGGATAACTGCTCAGGGGCTGCTGCTGTTGCTGCTGCTTCTGCTGCTGCTGATGATTCTGACAGCGTGGATCCCGTGCCTCACGTGGATCCCGTGTCTCACGTGAATCCCACGTGGCTTCACGTGGCTTCGATCTTGGATCGGCAGCATGAAAGTATTTGGATGAACGGGGAGCAGGACCCGAGGATTGCGCCTCGCCCCCAGAGAGTCCTATGGTCCGCTGGTTCCCATGAAGATTTTGTGGAGGCCGCACATGCGCATTCTGGCTGTTCGGATCCCCTGATCGAAATCCCATGTTTGCTTGCCCAGCTACTGGTCCCGGGATGGGAGCCCATACGGAGGCCGCCTTCATTGGCGCTGCTGGCGGCACAGGTGATGTATCGCGAACGACACTGGGGGGAGGAACTGGCGGTGAGGCCAGAACATTCGCAACGGCAGTGGACAAGGCATGACTTTTGTAATTCGGATTCCTTCCACGTGGATCCATGCTGTTCGATGCCAGTGGCAATGTGCTCGGCACTCCCGCCCCCACAACCGCAGCGCCAGCTGGATCCAGCAAATCCAGCAGTATAGCGGCCAGCTTCTTGCGTGCCTCTGAAAGTGGAATGGCTGGGGCATCATTTCTGGAAGCATCTTTATCACATGAGGGTGGTGGAGCAGTAGGAGTAGGAGTAGGAGTACCATTGGATGGCTCTGTGGGCGGCTGCTGCTGCTGTTGGTGCCTCTCGTTTGGTGTTGGCTGACGCACTGGCGCCTCCGATATGGAGTCTGGATGAGGTTGAACGGAGGAGGCATGTGTAATCGGTGGCGATGATTTCTGGGTAAACGCAGTCTTTGCTGTTGCTGGTTCTGCATTGAATCGGCGCGAGAATCCCAAATCAACATTGGCACTGGCGCTGGTACTGGCGCTGGTACTGGCGCTGGTACTGGCGCTGGCACTGGCATTGAGTTGTAAACGTCTGGCTTTGGCCCGCTCTTCAATGGCAATCTCTCGCTCCTCCTTCTGCGCTCTATCCAGCACTCTGGCTGCCCGTATGGCAGCCAGTATACCTTGTCCCTCGTCGTCATAGGTATTCGGCTTGCAAGGCTCTGGTTTTTTGGCTCCTTGAGTCTTTGCTGCATTTGCTGTGTTTTTGCGCTCAGGCGAGCGCGTATGACGTGGCCTTATGGGGGAAAAACTATAAGAACTGGAGATGGATTTGCGCGCTGGCTCCTCTGCAACTTTATTCGCTGGCGATGTGCGGACAAGAGGAACGGACTTTCGCCCTGCAGTCGAAGCTTTCGATCCAGCCAATGTTGTCGACTTGCTCGGAGGATTCTCTTTACTGTTTGTCGACTTGCTCGGAGGATTCTCTTTACTGTTTGTCGACTTGCTCTGAGAATTCTCTTTACTGTTTGTCGATTCCTTGGGGTCCTCACTTTCACTGCAGGACGAACTTATCGATATTGTATCCCCACGGGCAGCACTGCTGGGCATCGATTTGCGCTTCTGCCCTCCTGTGTTTGTTTTTGAGCCAGAATCCGCTTGTTTGGCTGTGCTTGTGGCTCTGGCTGGAGCTGGGGCTGTGGCTGTGGCTGAGGCTGTGGCAGTGGCTCTGTCCCGTGCCGCAGCTTGACTTTTCTGGAGTATGCGTTTCTGAGCGGGGGCTTTGGAACGGTTGCCTGATGCGGCACCGCCGGCCTCGCGTGCCTTTTTATTCCGGACCAGCTGAAATTCAATTTTAATTAGTTGGGAAAACGAAAGCTGCGGCCAAACGGACGGCTACTTACTTCACCGAATTTCGCTTCCAACTTCATGACAATAGACTCAATTTTCGTCAGTGTCGACATGGTCACATTGCTTTGCATAAAGAAAGAAAATGTTAAGGAATTTTTTCAGTTCGACTGAAAGCACTTACTCTCTCTTCACAAGGCGAATGAGGGCCTCTAAACGGGAGAATTGTCCCTGGGACAGGCTCGACATAAACGCCTTCTTTACCTCCTCGATGAAGGGCAAAAGGCCAAGAACTTCCTTTTGTTTAGCAACAATCGCTGGGTCCAGGGGCACCTTAGTCACCTCTTCGTCAGAGACATTTTCATCGGCGGACACTTTGACATCTTTGTGGGGGACATTGCCGGTCTCCTTGGCGGATTCAGAAACTTCCTCCGCATCCTCCGACTCGCTGAGTCGGCTCTCCTCCACATCGGCTGCATCCTCCATGTTTTAGTCTTTTGAAGTTTTCTCTCCTGAGGAAAAAAAAAAAAATTTAAATATCAAATCCTATTCATATAAGAACCGATCACAACTGTAGAGCCCATTCATCCAATTATGCATCTATCCTATCCGCCTATGCAGCAGCTACAGTGGTGGAAAAAATAATAGAAACGACATTTTTGTTCGTATTTTTCAAAATTTTGTTCAGTGTTTTGTTTGTTTTGTTTTGTTTTTTTTTTCAAGTTTAATAATTTTACTTGAACGTCTATACAGTAACGCATTAAAATATAACAAAATAACAACTTTCGAAAAACTTAAACTAACCAAAATTGATTTTTCAATTTTTTAGGCCTGGAAACAATAATAGAAACACATTCAACGTTTGTTCATATCTTGTTTTAAAACGGTTGAAATCGTGTATAACAGGTAACATTCCATAAAATAAAGATAAAAGAAGATAAGGAATAACTATTCTTGCGGATCCAGTTTCGTTTGTTGTTGTTATTCGTTTCAGAATGGGTCGGGACGTACATTGTACGGCAATTGATAGAAAACAGATTCTAAGTCGACGAAATGAAAGCACAACTAAGTCAGACATAGCCACAACTCTAAACTGTTCAAAAAAATGTGTTTACGGCGATTCACTACGAAAAAAAACCAAAATACACGCAAAGAAACGAGCGCAACATCAAAGAAATTCGACACCCTCCTTGTTATAAAATAAAAACAAAATCCTTTTCTGTCATCGGAAGATCTGAGAAATGATCCAAATGCATCAGTCAATAGCCGTACTATAATATATAGTCTGATTGGTGTCGATTAAAAAGACCACATAGCTCAAAACGTATCATACCTAAGGAAAACAAATTTCAGAAACCGAGTAAATTTTGCGAAGGTTATGATTTTGTTATATTTTTATGCGTTACTGTATAGACTTTCAAGTAAAATTAAAACTAAATAAAAGTTGAAAAAAAAAATGTTCACTGAACAAAATTTTGAAAAATACGAAAAAAAACGAGGGGGAACGTTGTGAGCCGCGTCTACCGCCGCGGCTCTACTTTATATCCGGTACTCAGTCAGTAGTATATATGTATGTGAGCTTGTTGTAATTTTTTACATGTTCGCAAAAGGGACAAATTTAATTTTAGCCAAAAAAGAAAAAGTAATTAGGTCGAACCTTTTCGGAGATTTTGATCTATTAGATGTTTCCATATTTCTTTAAATACATTTTTTACATCTGCCTTTTCTATATGTCTTTATATATACACGGCTGTGTGCGAGAAAGAGAGAGGGAATGAGTCTGCGCTTGGAAGGCCACTGAAATTTCATTTGTTCCTTTTCGCTATCCTATTGATCCGATCTGATCCAGATTCAACATTCTGATAGATATGGTAATTTTCTATGATTCTGCGTTTTTGGTTTTTTTGTATCTTAAAAATTGTGGATTTTCGTCCTTGGAGTGGGCGGCAGGGGGCGGGGCGAAATTTTGAAATAAACTTGTAACAGTGTGTTATGACAGGAGTCTGGATGCAAAACTGTGTTTTTCTAGCTTTTATAGTCTCTGAGATATAGGCGCTCATGAAGACGGACAGACGGATGGACAGACAGACATAGCTATATCGACTCGGCTATTGATGCTGATCAAGAATATAAATCCTTATGGGGTCGGAAACGCTTCTTTCTGGGTCCACATCCATTTTTTCAAAAAATCTAATATACCCCTTTACTCTTCGAGTACCGGGTATAAAAAAGTCGTTTCTATTATTTTTTCTACCACTATACATACATGCAGCTGGGTCCAAAATAATAGTAGTGCCCATACAAGTTTTCAGTTTTCCTCAATATCAAGACTTAGGTGCGCTTCCCGGAAAGTTATAAATTATCCGGGCAAATTCCGTAGTGGGAAAAACTCGTCCAAACCATACTTGAAGACCCACCGTATTTTACATTTTAGAAAGTATATTTTGGGGAGAATTTATATAGCCGTGGTCGTCTTAGATACTAAAGAGATCTACGGACACAAAAAAAAAATAATTTTAGACTCCTCCGACAAAAAACTATTCCTTCATTTATCCACAAACTTCACCCTTGTGACTTCATGTTTTTTTCCACCAAACAATTTTTTCTTTAGTCTTGTACTATTCAATTATAGTCTCTGAGGATTATTTTAGTGATTACAAAAAGAGTTGCAAAATTAAACATTTTTTGTAAGGCTGCAGAAGCTGTCAAAGTGTCGTACCTCGCCTCTCATAGTAGCCGATAGACTGATATTTTGCCGAATAGCTTCGCCGGTCGCGGGTTTTACTTTATGGTTCTTATTTAATGGCATTTCTGATAATATTAACTAAACAACCAATAATATTTTTCACATCGAGATATTACTCTACTTCTGAAATTAGCCCCGTAATTCGTTCGAGCTTTTCGGCACTATAGGGTTTGCTACGCCCACTGAAATCATTTTTGGTAAGTCAACACCGCGTACAAACGGTAGGACACTCATTTTGATAAAATCCACATAAATTGATTTAAAAAACGGCTACTCCGGGCGACGGTGACGGCGGCGGACACGAAGATAAGCCACAAGCTGGCCTGGCCCTGTTCTTGTTATTGCTGCTGGCTGCTGCTATTCCTATTTCCTATGAGTGATGTGTGTGTTGTGTGTTGTGGGAAGTGAAGAAAAAAGCGGGTGTGGACAACAGGCAAAACGGCCCAAAAAATGCAACGCCTGCAAAGTATTATTTGACACCAAAAACTTTGCAAAAAATGTAGTAGAAGAAATGAGTTCCATTATTACAGTTATTTCGCAGAAAATTAACAATGTGTGAAGGCGTGGGAAATATATGCTGCATTTTGGCTCAGTAGTCGAACTGGCGACAACGGAGTGGCAAAGTTGTATTTTCGGGCGTATTCGACCAAACTTCAGTCGAATTAACTATTAGGTTAGTGTAACCAGATATAAAAACCTAATGCACCATAAAAACTTTTGAAGTTCTTTCGCGATATTTAGGTATATTATTTTGACAACGCGAGTTCTTTTCTTACTGAACGAAAAAGTGAAATATTGTGGAAACCATCTCAAAGATAATTTAAGACAATATTTGGACGTATGTAGTTTTGCAAACTGCTAAGCCAACCATTACCTTGTAATATTTTAAACGATTTTAATATTAGTAGTTTATTTTCTTACAAACCAAACTAACGAAAACAATATAACAAAAATACCTTATCAAATGGCAAAGTTTAAGAACACTATAAACATATTAGCTTGGTCGCTCGGTTGTAAAGCTTTAGGTATAGCCATTGTGTAAAAACTTATTTTAAATCAAATGAAAGGCCATGTGATTAAATTTTAAACCAATTAATTTTTGTTGGATATCTGCGCTGTAAATCCCGAGTGAAAAAAGTTAAAGTTCGTCGTCTCCTAAACGCGGACTCTGAATTTTGTCCAAAGATTTTGTGGGTATATAGCACATTCTAATGATAGTCATAAGATTCGCAGTAAAAGTATATTCAAAACTTGTATTTTATTTTTATTGCTTTAAGCCGGGTATTCAGCACCGCAGAAGCTAAAAATGACTGCCAAACATCATATAAAAAAAAATCAGGAATTTTTCGCTTACGTTTTACTGGCCTTAGTATCCAGCAAGCTGAACGAAATCCACATATTCTTATCGATAGTTGGCCTATCGACAGGATTGTGTACTGAGAGAACAACTGATATTCAGGCCAGTAATATATATCGGACTATTATTACTGAAGTAAATGTGAAAGATGCAGTTAAAAATTGTTCGAAAAACAAACAGGAGAGATGCAAATTTCAATATGAGACGGAGATTGTTTTAATAAAAGCAGTTGAGTCAAGACCATGTCTTTGGCGGATCACGGAAAAAAAACATTTTGATCATTTGGACATTTTGGACTCAGTCTGCGCTAGCAACTATATATTATATGGCGCCACCAACACAATCAATTCGTCGTCAGAGTCCATATTTTTACTTTTTCTATTTTAATTGAACAATCAAAATTGGCTATGTTTACAAAACAAAACTTATTCATGAGATTCATGAAACCAACCTTTTTTTATGTACTTGGTCACACTGTTTCAGTTTCGTTCCACACAAACGAAATAAAGAGCAGATTCCTGGCAGTACTTTTTCGCAGTGCTGCGGACAGGCCTTTAAGTTTACGGTTTAATAACTAATTGCGTGCATTTTTATACCCGATACTCAAAAAATAGAGGGGTACATTAGAAAAATGTATGTAACAGCAAGAAAGAAGCGTTTCATTAAATATATATTTTGATATAGAAATATCCATTTGTCCGTTGGCTCGTCCATCTTGTTTAACGCCTAGTTCTTAGAAACTATTATACCTTGATTAACTACATGTTGTGTACAGACTTCTGTGATGTCAAACTAAAAAAGTCTATCTGGAACTTTCAACACCACCTACCGCCTTCTAAACTCGCCATAATCTGTGGAATCTACAATTCTGAAAATATGAGAAAACCGAAAACGCAAAATTATAGAATGAATCATATATATTAAATTACAGAACGCAGACTAACGTCTCCTGGAGGAATGTGGGCCAGATGGTACTTTGTGGGTGGGAAGAGCACGATACAGAGATGCCTGAGGCGGCGCAGTATGCAAACAGCTGAAATCCAATAAAATAGAATCTAAATAAAAACAATAAATAATATGTTAAAGTAACATAAATCAAAAGATTATTTATACAAATTGAAAAGCGAATAGTAACTGTCGTGACACGTATTCCGCTACTTCCATCATTTCGACTGACTTCGTGTGATTTCGGGCTATGCAATCCCCTTCGTTTTGCTGACTGTCCACCGCTGGCAGAGAAATATGAATCAGTTCTACGTTGAAAGAAATGTTAAACAAATTTTTGTTTTGTTTATTCGGCGCAAATCATTTTGATATATCTGAAATGCATCACTGTTCTAAGCTTTGAAACAGTTGAAGAACTGTGTTGGTATGAACTGTGTTGGTATGGAGCAGCAGTCTCCGCAGCAGCTTAATACACCAACGGAATCTAACATTTGTTTTTGCCAAGCATGCCAAGTAAAGTTATTGGTTTATACCTGATTATTGCCTTTAAATTCGTCGACACAAGGATAGAAAGAAGATTTCACACCAAGAACAGTTGTGATCACAAAATGATAAAGCATCGAGGAGACGGGTAACACTATCCTTCACATATGGCACTGCACATCTCTCAACTGATTACAAAATTTTATATTCGCGGATGGAAAATTTGGCAGAAAGGAAATTTAAAGTTGGAACTTGGATTGTGACAAATTCAGCAGATAATAAGCAAATGAACATCAAACACAAACAATAATTTTTGCAAAAATATTGACTGTCTACAGGCGTCTGGAAATTTTTACACAGAGGACGTTTACATTTTGAATTTGAATTATGGATATAGTGTGATATTAACTGAAATAAACATTTTTTTTTACGGTATTGTTTTTTTTTTAAAAAAAATCGCCTGCTGACAACTCCTTTGTATTCCTGAAAAATATTATTGGAATTCAATAGGCTCGAATCGCATAAAAGTGTGGTACTGATGGCAATACTAACAAATACGTTGTTCCCGATATAATACTCTCAAAAAAAGACTTGGACGGTCTTAACGGCTTTTTAAAGTCATGCTACTTGTACATTTTCTCTGGTCTGAGTACTCTGATGACAAAAAACAAAACAATGGCGTTATCATCTCTATTCATAACAAACATTACTTTGTTATTGTAAGAAATTCAAATTGTTCTACCAACAATCAATCATCCGAAAGTGAGAAAAAACCTCGCTTATGGGTGTTATGCCAGAATGTTTAGCATTTTGAATCAATTTTGGAACTGCCGCTGCCAGAACAAAATCATAATGTTTTTTTTTTTTTATACCCGGTACTCGAAGAGTAAAGGGGTATATTAGATTTGTGCAAAAAATTAATGTGTGTAACACCCAGAAGGAAGCGTTTCCGACCCCATAAAGTATATATACTCTTGATCAGCATCAATAGCCGAGTCGATATAGCTATGTCTGTCTGTCCGTCCGTCTGTCCGTCTGTCCGTCCGTCCGTCTTCATTAGCGCCTATAGCTCAAAGACCATAAAAGCTAGAGGAACACTATTTTGTATCCAGACTCCTGTCCTATCGCACTGTTACAAGTGTATTTCAAAATTTCGCCCCGCCCCCTTCCGCCCACTCCAAGGACGAAAATCTGTGGCATGCACAATTTTAAAGATACGAGAAAACTAAAAACGCAGAATCGTAGAGAATGACAATATCTATCAGAATGTTGAATTTGGATCAGATCGACCCATAAATATAGCCACAATGAAGAAAACGATTTCGAAATGCATCGTTCCCTCTCGCTCTCTCTCACACACAGGGGTAGGCGCTATGCCTGATCGAATTTTTTGACGCCTAGTTCTCAGAGACTATAAGAGCTAGAACCACCAAACTTTCTATCCAAGCTCCTGTGATATCAAACCGAGACGAGTTTGTTTTAAAATTTGGCCACGCCCCATTCCGCCCCCACAAAAAATGAAAATCTACAATTTTGAAAATACGGGAAAACCAAAAACGCAGAATCATAGAAAATTACTATATCTATCAGAGTATTGAATTTGGATCAGATCGGATCATAAATATAGTCAGAAGGAACAAATGAAATTTCAGTGGCCTCCCAAGCGCAGACTGATTCCCTCTCTCTCTCGCACACAGCCGTGTATGTATATGTAGGAAGTAGATAAAAACATGTAGAAATGGCAGATGTAAAAAATTTATGTTAACCAATATGGAAACATCTAATAGATCAAAATCTCCGAAAAGGTTCGACTTAAATTGTTTTTTTTTGGCTAAAATTTAATTTTTTCCTTTTGCGAACATGTAATAAATTACAACAAGCTCACATACATATATACTGACTGAGTACCGGGTATAAAGTAGAGCCGCGGCGCAGACGCGGCTCATAACGTTCCCCCTCGTTTTATATTTAAAGTCAAGCTTTGGCTAAAAATTATGTAGTTCTTTTTATAAAGACTTTGAATTTATAAACCCTGAATAGGGAATTGAATTCACAGCTGTGTGAGCTCCGTACTGCTTGCAGAATATTTAACAAATCTACTAGCAGAATATTTTTCTAATCTATGTAACTGACAAGTTCAACATTTTTTAAAAGTATATTCGCTATATATTTTTAATCAACTTGCCGATTTGGATGATCTTTTTATATATATGTACATATCAGAGATTTGCACCGGTAGCTGTTTTCGACACCAGCAGTGTACTCATCTTTTTTTGCGATCGCGGTGGTACAAGCATCGTACAGAATGCGGTTTTGACGACTTAAGTTTTTTTACTGCGAGGCTTTGACGAAGAATAGTGAAATGAAGTAGACAAAACTTGGAGTATGTGGAAAGTACAAGATCAATAAAATATTGATTGACGAAAATATTGACCGTAATATTTTATTTCTTTTAATGTATGCGTCTTAACACTATTTTAGGGGAACTTTTTCTACACACACTTTTTGTGCAGTGCCTGCCTACATGTTGAAAATATACCCACTCAGAATGTGACGCACACTTCAGGCACCGAATACGAATGATCAGAAAAAGAAACGAGTAAAAAACAGCGCATCAACTTTTGTGAAATCACACTGTTACAGGTGTTACAGAGGCTACGTAACGCTAAAAAACTGACTAAAAACTTTGAAAGCATTACAAGATAAAAATATTTCTTATATCTGCCATCAATATTTTGTTACTATATCAGCAATGTGATATATTGATCCAATTTTGAACAAAATGTCTGTGAGTTATATGCAAACACGTAATTATAATAATTATATATGTAAGAAGTTTTAGTAGAAATATTTTACTTCTTTTTTGACCAATCGGTCCTACGGAAGCTTTGGGATATGAATTTTCCATCCGACCGATTCCAACAAATTATTTTAAACGTCATAAAGAAAACTACTATGTATGCAACATTTTGTTGAGATAGTTCCTCTTACAGCTAGAGTGGGTTTCCAAGTGCACTTAGCTGAACTATCTCATAATCTGGCGTTGATATATTTGCAAAAATGTGTATGTCAGCGTCTTTGACAATACATTACATTCATAGTCCAGTTGAAAATACTTCTCAAAAGGATCCTTCAACAGACTAATAAGCCGAATAACTCACGAAAGCTCGCTAGGAATTGGCTAGGAAATATCAACGATTTGCATTGTCTAGCTCAGTCACTAGATATTAATTTCGCCAACCAGAAGTAATTTTGGGAAGTGGTTTAAGAATTATTGGCTCAAATCTTATTGAAACGATGACAGGAACCTATTGACCCATGCCAGACCGGGCCAAGGCCGTAATTAAAACAAAATTGACTAAACAAAATATTCTATAACTCAAGAAAAATTTAGAACATCCAACATTTTAGTTTGGTTTTTTTTTTCGATTTTCTTAGTGAACATCGATTTTATGGGTAAATTGTCCTAAGTCATGAAAAACAAGAAGACGGAATGCAAATTTCATGGATGGTTTTCTTTAGGGTTTTAAAGTATTCCAGGCTTTCTAAAATGTATCACCTTTAAAGTTTGGAATTCTAGAAATTTCTCAAAAAGAGTTATGCATGTGGTGATGAGCGGTACTACTATTTCATTGAACACAGCTGTACATATGTACTGCATAAAGAGTCATCCGAATCTATTCGATATTCGCTTCGCTTGGTCAGTTAGAATCAGCGTCTGGGCTCTCTTATTACATCGAACCCCTCTCTCAAAACGGACTGAACCAAGCAGGTATCGCCATTTTACTGTGTCAGACCCGAAAAATTCGGTTTATTTCTCGCTCACTCTCTATCTGATTTTCTGGAAGACTGAACGAGAAAGCCATTTTGTTGTTAATTTTTTGCTTTTCCTTCTGCAAAAATCTTTATTTGTTAGCCTTTGGGTGACTGTGTGTGTACGTCATGTCCCAGTCGAACCTGGTTACTTCCAAGAAGTACACCTGGCACGCTTCCTTTTCCACTAAGAATGTGTTTCCAATACATGAAGTTCTCCCTTACCTTTTGGGTAAAGGCGAAAAAAGCGGGCAACTGGTATTTTAGGTCTAGGTAGGCCTGTGCCTACAGTCCTTTAAGAAAGCATTTGAAACTGGTAATTGCTGTGATTTCAACTTCGTTAAACGCTTGTGTTTCAATTTGAGTTTTAGTTTCCGCTTAAAACATAACACAACACCAAAGACTAAACACTTACCAAGACATTGAGTCAGGAACAAATTTGGTACTTAAATTCTCTCTTGGGATATTCTTCGGTCAGACACGAGACACGGTCCTTCGTCTGTTCGTCAATGCCTTGGGCAGCTGAGTCGGTCCCACAGTCCCAGTCTCGAAAAAGTATACCTCGTCATGCCCAAGACATACAATTTGTTATTGTATTATGGGGCATTCCGTTTTGAAACATTCTATTGTGCGAGGGGACCGATTCTTGGGGCGCCGCCATTAGATATGCCGCGCGCGCCCGCTGTGTACAGGGCGTCACGAAAAACCCGCCATAGAAAGCTTTTTGGCCCCAAATGCAACTTCTTGGTATTTTAGTCTTTGATAGCAAAAAACACAAAAACCGGTAAATAACCGTTCTGAAACTGTTCCAATAGAATCAATCCAGAACCGTTAAAAAAAGTTTTTAGAAACGAGAGGGAACGTTGTGAGCCGCGTCTCTACTTTATACCCGGTACTCATTCAGTATATATGTATGTGAGCTTGTTGTAAATTATTACATGTTCGCAAAAGAGACAAATTTAATTTTAGCCAAAAAAAAAAAAAAATTAAGTCAAACCTTTTCGGAGATTTTTATCTAGTAGATGTTTCCATTTTTCCATTTTTATTTACCATTTTCCATTTATTTAAAATTGTGCATGCCACAGATTTTCGTCCTTTGAGTGGGCGGAAGGGGGCGGGGCGAAATTTTGAAATACACTTGTAACAGTGTGATATGACAGGAGTCTGGATGCAAAATTGTGTTCTTCTAGCTTTTATAGTCTCTGAGATATAGGCGCTCATGAAGACGGACAGACGGATGGACAGACAGACATAGCTATATCGACTCGGCTATTGATGCTGATCAAGAATATAAATACCTTATGGGGTCGGAAACGCTTCTTTCTGGGTGTTACACACATCCACTTTTGGCACAAATCTAATATAACCCTATACTCTTCGAGTACCGGGTATAAAAATAAAAAATTAACTAACTAATTGCCGTTGTGGCGACACTGGCGAGTGTCAAAACCGTGTTTAAATCCTTTTCTTATTTGTTTTGGCCCTGGTGCACCGCCAATCATCTTTTGATGCAAAAATTAAGACAGCATATTATTAATTAATTTAATTCAAAAGGATACCACATCAGATTGAATCTTATATCATATTAATATTGTATATAAGTATGTACATTAGAGTGTGTACCGCTAACTCGAACGCCTGTCAGTTTTTCGAATAAAAAAGTGTGGCAACAGCGCTTAAGGAGCAAATTACTTCTAATTCTACTTCCGTTCAAGTTTTTTAGATGATTCAAAATAATTTAAGCATAATTTAAAAAAATACAGTGAAACCTTCATAAGTCGAACCATAGAAAATATAGAAAATTCAAGTACAGGCGTTCCGGGCTAAGGTTGTTTCAACCGGAAGCTCCAAATTGATTTTAGACTCATGGTTACTTCGGCAAACCTTCTTACAATTCTTCGTAAATTATGATTTTTAGAACCGCTTGGTGCATTTTTTTTACTTCATACAAATTGACCGCATAATGCTGTATTTGGGTTATGGAACGATGTGAACTGTTGTCCACATTGGCAAAGATGTACGAAAAGACAGAGAAAACCTTTAATTAGAACTGTGGCATTCACAATATTGAAGCTAAAAGAAAACCAAAAACTCAGACTTATAACGAATGAACATATATGTATAGCAGATCACCGAATCTGGATAAGAGCGGATGATTATTATAGTCAGAAGGAAGAAATGAAATTTCAGCGCTTACTCATTCTCTCAAACTCTTTCTCGCTCTCTCTCACACACGTGCAGTGTGTAAGATCTGGCGGAAGCGAGCGAGATATAACGCAACGATGGTGTTTGTGTGAGAATAGAAAAAAAGAGAGAGATGTTGAAAAAAATTATTGCTATTCCCTTGCTCTTTTTTTTTGTCTTGCCCCATTTCGGACGCGAATTGCTTTCCAAACACGTTAGTATAGAACGTATAGAACTCCGCTTTTCTGAGAGAGAAACCCGAGGCATAATTGTTATATAGGAAGTCTAAAGCATTGCTAGAAGATTGACAGATCGGCATATATGTACATTTCGTTTCCTTTCCTAATCACTAAACGATTCAACGACAATCTCCTTTTGTGCACACCCCAAAATATAATATTGCAATATACATACATGTGTACATACATATGAACAAATACATATTTTAAGGTATAGTATTTTTGAAGCTGTTGCATTTCTGTGTTATCTCCAATTTCATAATTGAACATATGTACATATATTTATGTACATACATACATACATACATACATATTTACATATGGGTCGCTTTCAACTACAGTTTTAACGCTGGATCAGCAATGTTTCGTTTCCTCTTTGTGATGTCATCAGTTTCAAAAATACATACTTAAAAGGCAACATATATGGATATATACACACATGAACGCATAAATAAACACATATGTAAGACTATGCATAGACAAATTAATATATGAAGAAATATAGATCGATCTCTGCTCTGAATTGAATACATGCGTATATATACATATATGTATGTACACATTTCAGTGTCTTATCCCTGTTTTGAATTGCTTAGCTCAACATCTGGTTTCAATGCTTAAATCGCTCCGCTTGTCAGGTAAAATTCAGTATGAGGCTCGAAAACGAATAGGCGAAGAAGTCGTTGAGCATTGTTTTTGCATCGTAAACAGTCTTGGCGGGGGGAAACGAGCAGACGACCCTCGTTGTCGATCGAACCAAATACAAACACACAACAACAAAAAAGAAAAAACGAATACAAACGGGATCGTTCATAATTCTACCCTGGGTACCGTACCCTACGCACACATAGGAAGAGCAATGCGGTTGAATACACACACACCACCAAGGCAGGCACAACGTCAACGATTTGCGGCGAATTCAGTTTTACAGAATCGAATCGATATTTCTGTATCGACTAAGGAATATGCAGTTTTTAGTTTTTTTTTTTTATATTTTAATTAATTTCGTTCCCCGAAGGCTACCAAATACTTATGTATGTACATATGTAGGTCATGTTCGGTTTCGAAAAGAAAAAACACTTAAATAAGCCATAAATGGCCGATAAATGGTGATGGGAGGTAAACATCGATATGATTTCATGACGATAGGCGGGCGTCTGTATGCCGACCGCGGTGTCATTCCGTATTCCGCACGACAACGCGCTCGTCGAGCATTTTGAGAGACGAGACTGTTTTGTATTTTTTTTTGCTCCTTCTACATATGTATGTATGAGTGTATATTTTTGTAGCATTCTTCATCAATTAATATTTCTTAAGCAAGCACCTTTCAAGGCCACGATGGCTTCTGAGCCACTGCGAGTCGCAAGCCTCAAAAACAAGTCATAACTCGTGGGAAATGTCATGTGGATATTGCTTCTCATCTACTCACTCCCTGGCCAATAGTTTTTAGCTGTGTTTTTCAGTTTTTATTATTGTACATATGTATGTATGGATATGCTCACGACATTGGGTAAGTTTTATTGGCATGGTTTGTGCACATACAGCTGCTTCCAAAATAATAGTCGTGCTACTATGTGCTTCACACATTGTTAATTTTCTGCGAAATAACTGTAATAATGGAACTCATTTCTTCTACTACATTTTTTGCAAAGTTTTTGGTGTCAAATAATACTTTGCAGGCGTTGCATTTTTTGGGCCGTTTTGCCTGTTGTCCACACCCGCTTTTTTCTTCACTTCCCACAACACACAACACACACATCACTCATAGGAATAGCAGCAGCCAGCAGCAATAACAAGAACAGGGCCAGGCCAGCTTGTGGCTTATCTTCGTGTCCGCCGCCGTCACCGTCGCCCGGAGTAGCCGTTTTTTAAATCAATTTATGTGGATTTTATCAAAATGAGTGTCCTACCGTTTGTACGCGGTGTTGACTTACCAAAAATGATTTCAGTGGGCGTAGCAAACCCTATAGTGCCGAAAAGCTCGAACGAATTACGGGGCTAATTTCAGAAGTAGAGTAATATCTCGATGTGAAAAATATTATTGGTTGTTTAGTTAATATTATCAGAAATGCCATTAAATAAGAACCATAAAGTAAAACCCGCGACCGGCGAAGCTATTCGGCAAAATATCAGTCTATCGGCTACTATGAGAGGCGAGGTACGACACTTTGACAGCTGCTGCAGCCTTACAAAAAATGTTTAATTTTGCAACTCTTTTTGTAATCACTAAAATAATCCTCAGAGACTATAATTGAATAGTACAAGACTAAAGAAAAAATTGTTTGGTGGAAAAAAACATGAAGTCACAAGGGTGAAGTTTGTGGATAAATGAAGGAATAGTTTTTTGTCGGAGGAGTCTAAAATTATTTTTTTTTTGTGTCCGTAGATCTCTTTAGTATCTAAGACGACCACGGCTATATAAATTCTCCCCAAAATATACTTTCTAAAATGTAAAATACGGTGGGTCTTCAAGTATGGTTTGGACGAGTTTTTCCCACTACGGAATTTGCCCGGATAATTTATAACTTTCCGGGAAGCGCACCTAAGTCTTGATATTGAGGAAAACTGAAAACTTGTATGGGCACTACTATTATTTTGGACCCAGCTGCATGTATGTATAGTGGTAGAAAAAATAATAGAAACGACTTTTTTATACCCGGTACTCGAAGAGTAAAGGGGTATATTAGATTTTTTGAAAAAATGGATGTGGACCCAGAAAGAAGCGTTTCCGACCCCATAAGGATTTATATTCTTGATCAGCATCAATAGCCGAGTCGATATAGCTATGTCTGTCTGTCCATCCGTCTGTCCGTCTTCATGAGCGCCTATATCTCAGAGACTATAAAAGCTAGAAAAACACAATTTTGCATCCAGACTCCTGTCATATCACACTGTTACAAGTTTATTTCAAAATTTCGCCCCGCCCCCTTCCGCCCACTCAAAGGACGAAAATCTGTGGCATGCACAATTTTAAATAAATGGAAAATGGTAAATAAAAATGGAAAAATGGAAACATCTACTAGATAAAAATCTCCGAAAAGGTTTGACTTAATTTTTTTTTTTTTTTGGCTAAAATTAAATTTGTCTCTTTTGCGAACATGTAATAAATTACAACAAGCTCACATACATATATACTGAATGAGTACCGGGTATAAAGTAGAGCCGCGGCTCACAACGTTCCCTCTCGTTTCTAAAAACTTTTTTTAACGGTTCTGGATTGATTCTATTGGAACAGTTTCAGAACGGTTATTTACCGGTTTTTGTGTTTTTTGCTATCAAAGACTAAAATACCAAGAAGTTGCATTTGGGGCCAAAAAGCTTTCTATGGCGGGTTTTTCGTGACGCCCTGTACACAGCGGGCGCGCGCGGCATATCTAATGGCGGCGCCCCAAGAATCGGTCCCCTCGCACAATAGAATGTTTCAAAACGGAATGCCCCATAATACAATAACAAATTGTATGTCTTGGGCATGACGAGGTATACTTTTTCGAGACTGGGACTGTGGGACCGACTCAGCTGCCCAAGGCATTGACGAACAGACGAAGGACCGTGTCTCGTGTCTGACCGAAGAATATCCCAAGAGAGAATTTAAGTACCAAATTTGTTCCTGACTCAATGTCTTGGTAAGTGTTTAGTCTTTGGTGTTGTGTTATGTTTTAAGCGGAAACTAAAACTCAAATTGAAACACAAGCGTTTAACGAAGTTGAAATCACAGCAATTACCAGTTTCAAATGCTTTCTTAAAGGACTGTAGGCACAGGCCTACCTAGACCTAAAATACCAGTTGCCCGCTTTTTTCGCCTTTACCCAAAAGGTAAGGGAGAACTTCATGTATTGGAAACACATTCTTAGTGGAAAAAGAAGCGTGCCAGGTGTACTTCTTGGAAGTAACCAGGTTCGACTGGGACATGACGTACACACACAGTCACCCAAAGGCTAACAAATAAAGATTTTTGCAGAAGGAAAAGCAAAAAATTAACAACAAAATGGCTTTCTCGTTCAGTCTTCCAGAAAATCAGATAGAGAGTGAGCGAGAAATAAACCGAATTTTTCGGGTCTGACACAGTAAAATGGCGATACCTGCTTGGTTCAGTCCGTTTTGAGAGAGGGGTTCGATGTAATAAGAGAGCCCAGACGCTGATTCTAACTGACCAAGCGAAGCGAATATCGAATAGATTCGGATGACTCTTTATGCAGTACATATGTACAGCTGTGTTCAATGAAATAGTAGTACCGCTCATCACCACATGCATAACTCTTTTTGAGAAATTTCTAGAATTCCAAACTTTAAAGGTGATACATTTTAGAAAGCCTGGAATACTTTAAAACCCTAAAGAAAACCATCCATGAAATTTGCATTCCGTCTTCTTGTTTTTCATGACTTAGGACAATTTACCCATAAAATCGATGTTCACTAAGAAAATCGAAAAAAAAACCAAACTAAAATGTTGGATGTTCTAAATTTTTCTTGAGTTATAGAATATTTTGTTTAGTCAATTTTGTTTTAATTACGGCCTTGGCCCGGTCTGGCATGGGTCAATAGGGTCCTGTCATCGTTTCAATAAGATTTGAGCCAATAATTCTTAAACCACTTCCCAAAATTACTTCTGGTTGGCGAAATTAATATCTAGTGACTGAGCTAGACAATGCAAAACGTTGATATTTCCTAGCCAATTCCTAGCGAGCTTTCGTGAGTTATTCGGCTTATTAGTCTGTTGAAGGATCCTTTTGAGAAGTATTTTCAACTGGACTATGAATGTAATGTATTGTCAAAGACGCTGACATACACATTTTTGCAAATATATCAACGCCAGATTATGAGATAGTTCAGCTAAGTGCACTTGGAAACCCACTCTAGCTGTAAGAGGAACTATCTCAACAAAATGTTGCATACATAGTAGTTTTCTTTATGACGTTTAAAATAATTTGTTGGAATCGGTCGGATGGAAAATTCATATCCCAAAGCTTCCGTAGGACCGATTGGTCAAAAAAGAAGTAAAATATTTCTACTAAAACTTCTTACATATATAATTATTATAATTACGTGTTTGCATATAACTCACAGACATTTTGTTCAAAATTGGATCAATATATCACATTGCTGATATAGTAACAAAATATTGATGGCAGATATAAGAAATATTTTTATCTTGTAATGCTTTCAAAGTTTTTAGTCAGTTTTTTAGCGTTACGTAGCCTCTGTAACACCTGTAACAGTGTGATTTCACAAAAGTTGATGCGCTGTTTTTTACTCGTTTCTTTTTCTGATCATTCGTATTCGGTGCCTGAAGTGTGCGTCACATTCTGAGTGGGTATATTTTCAACATGTAGGCAGGCACTGCACAAAAAGTGTGTGTAGAAAAAGTTCCCCTAAAATAGTGTTAAGACGCATACATTAAAAGAAATAAAATATTACGGTCAATATTTTCGTCAATCAATCGTCAATCAATATTTTATTGATCTTGTACTTTCAACATACTCCAAGTTTTGTCTACTTCATTTCACTATTCTTCGTCAAAGCCTCGCAGTAAAAAAACTTAAGTCGTCAAAACAGCATTCTGTACGATGCTTGTACCACCGCGATCGCAAAAAAAGATGAGTACACTGCTGGTGTCGAAAACAGCTACCGGTGCAAATCTCTGATATGTACATATATATAAAAAGATCATCCAAATCTGCAAGTTGATTAAAAATATATAGCGAATATACTTTTAAAAAATGTTGAACTTGTCAGTTACATAGATTAGAAAAATATTCTGCTAGTAGATTTGTTAAATATTCTGCAAGCAGTACGGAGCTCACACAGCTGTGAATTCAATTCCCTATTCAGGGTTTATAAATTCAAAGTCTTTATAAAAAGAACTACATAATTTTTAGCCAAAGCTTGACTTTAAATATAAAAAAAAAACATTATGATTTTGTTCTGGCAGCGGCAGTTCCAAAATTGATTCAAAATGCTAAACATTCTGGCATAACACCCATAAGCGAGGTTTTTTCTCACTTTCGGATGATTGATTGTTGGTAGAACAATTTGAATTTCTTACAATAACAAAGTAATGTTTGTTATGAATAGAGATGATAACGCCATTGTTTTGTTTTTTGTCATCAGAGTACTCAGACCAGAGAAAATGTACAAGTAGCATGACTTTAAAAAGCCGTTAAGACCGTCCAAGTCTTTTTTTGAGAGTATTATATCGGGAACAACGTATTTGTTAGTATTGCCATCAGTACCACACTTTTATGCGATTCGAGCCTATTGAATTCCAATAATATTTTTCAGGAATACAAAGGAGTTGTCAGCAGGCGATTTTTTTTTAAAAAAAAACAATACCGTAAAAAAAAATGTTTATTTCAGTTAATATCACACTATATCCATAATTCAAATTCAAAATGTAAACGTCCTCTGTGTAAAAATTTCCAGACGCCTGTAGACAGTCAATATTTTTGCAAAAATTATTGTTTGTGTTTGATGTTCATTTGCTTATTATCTGCTGAATTTGTCACAATCCAAGTTCCAACTTTAAATTTCCTTTCTGCCAAATTTTCCATCCGCGAATATAAAATTTTGTAATCAGTTGAGAGATGTGCAGTGCCATATGTGAAGGATAGTGTTACCCGTCTCCTCGATGCTTTATCATTTTGTGATCACAACTGTTCTTGGTGTGAAATCTTCTTTCTATCCTTGTGTCGACGAATTTAAAGGCAATAATCAGGTATAAACCAATAACTTTACTTGGCATGCTTGGCAAAAACAAATGTTAGATTCCGTTGGTGTATTAAGCTGCTGCGGAGACTGCTGCTCCATACCAACACAGTTCATACCAACACTGTTCTTCAACTGTTTCAAAGCTTAGAACAGTGATGCATTTCAGATATATCAAAATGATTTGCGCCGAATAAACAAAACAAAAATTTGTTTAACATTTCTTTCAACGTAGAACTGATTCATATTTCTCTGCCAGCGGTGGACAGTCAGCAAAACGAAGGGGATTGCATAGCCCGAAATCACACGAAGTCAGTCGAAATGATGGAAGTAGCGGAATACGTGTCACGACAGTTACTATTCGCTTTTCAATTTGTATAAATAATCTTTTGATTTATGTTACTTTAACATATTATTTATTGTTTTTATTTAGATTCTATTTTATTGGATTTCAGCTGTTTGCATACTGCGCCGCCTCAGGCATCTCTGTATCGTGCTCTTCCCACCCACAAAGTACCATCTGGCCCACATTCCTCCAGGAGACGTTAGTCTGCGTTCTGTAATTTAATATATATGATTCATTCTATAATTTTGCGTTTTCGGTTTTCTCATATTTTCAGAATTGTAGATTCCACAGATTATGGCGAGTTTAGAAGGCGGTAGGTGGTGTTGAAAGTTCCAGATAGACTTTTTTAGTTTGACATCACAGAAGTCTGTACACAACATGTAATTAATCAAGGTATAATAGTTTCTAAGAACTAGGCGTTAAACAAGATGGACGAGCCAACGGACAAATGGATATTTCTATATCAAAATATATATTTAATGAAACGCTTCTTTCTTGCTGTTACATACATTTTTCTAATGTACCCCTCTATTTTTTGAGTATCGGGTATAAAAATGCACGCAATTAGTTATTAAACCTTAAACTTAAAGGCCCGTCCGCAGCACTGCGAAAAAGTACTGCCAGGAATCTGCTCTTTATTTCGTTTGTGTGGAACGAAACTGAAACAGTGTGACCAAGTACATAAAAAAAGGTTGGTTTCATGAATCTCATGAATAAGTTTTGTTTTGTAAACATAGCCAATTTTGATTGTTCAATTAAAATAGAAAAAGTAAAAATATGGACTCTGACGACGAATTGATTGTGTTGGTGGCGCCATATAATATATAGTTGCTAGCGCAGACTGAGTCCAAAATGTCCAAATGATCAAAATGTTTTTTTTCCGTGATCCGCCAAAGACATGGTCTTGACTCAACTGCTTTTATTAAAACAATCTCCGTCTCATATTGAAATTTGCATCTCTCCTGTTTGTTTTTCGAACAATTTTTAACTGCATCTTTCACATTTACTTCAGTAATAATAGTCCGATATATATTACTGGCCTGAATATCAGTTGTTCTCTCAGTACACAATCCTGTCGATAGGCCAACTATCGATAAGAATATGTGGATTTCGTTCAGCTTGCTGGATACTAAGGCCAGTAAAACGTAAGCGAAAAATTCCTGATTTTTTTTTATATGATGTTTGGCAGTCATTTTTAGCTTCTGCGGTGCTGAATACCCGGCTTAAAGCAATAAAAATAAAATACAAGTTTTGAATATACTTTTACTGCGAATCTTATGACTATCATTAGAATGTGCTATATACCCCCAAAATCTTTGGACAAAATTCAGAGTCCGCGTTTAGGAGACGACGAACTTTAACTTTTTTCACTCGGGATTTACAGCGCAGATATCCAACAAAAATTAATTGGTTTAAAATTTAATCACATGGCCTTTCATTTGATTTAAAATAAGTTTTTACACAATGGCTATACCTAAAGCTTTACAACCGAGCGACCAAGCTAATATGTTTATAGTGTTCTTAAACTTTGCCATTTGATAAGGTATTTTTGTTATATTGTTTTCGTTAGTTTGGTTTGTAAGAAAATAAACTACTAATATTAAAATCGTTTAAAATATTACAAGGTAATGGTTGGCTTAGCAGTTTGCAAAACTACATACGTCCAAATATTGTCTTAAATTATCTTTGAGATGGTTTCCACAATATTTCACTTTTTCGTTCAGTAAGAAAAGAACTCGCGTTGTCAAAATAATATACCTAAATATCGCGAAAGAACTTCAAAAGTTTTTATGGTGCATTAGGTTTTTATATCTGGTTACACTAACCTAATAGTTAATTCGACTGAAGTTTGGTCGAATACGCCCGAAAATACAACTTTGCCACTCCGTTGTCGCCAGTTCGACTACTGAGCCAAAATGCAGCATATATTTCCCACGCCCACACTGCTTCCTTTTCTCATGTTTTTATATGTACTATCATCCACCCAGTTAGTTCAAGTTATATATATATATATATAGGTTCTCTTGCGCACACTGCAACACAGCAACGGACGACTTAACGCAGTGTACATAAATAAGAAGCTCCACTCTAGAGCCCTGCATGAATCACGCACGTATACGAATCTCTTACTCTCTCGCCTCGATCTCTCTCAGCCCGAGAAACTGAGAACCAGCGATGAGAGCCAGCCTGCTCTCTCAACAGAACGACTTGTACATACATATTTTTGTACATATGGCCTGAAGGGCAGAACGAGATAGCGATTGTAGGTTATATACGATAGTGCTCCGTTCTTATGTAGCGTGTGTGTGCAGGAACCAATATGTACGTCTGCTCTCACCAAATGCTCAATCGCAACTAAAACTTTTTCTTAGCGTCGCTGACGAGATCTGCACGTCCCAAATGGTTTGCCATTTAAATATAACGAAATTCGTATTTTCCAATAATTAAACCAAAATATTAAATTATCGGAAGACATTCAAAATAATGGTGTGCAAAATATAAAAGAAGTTGGCTAACGAAATTATTTCAAATTTTTCTTGGGCTGCATGCAGAAATCGAGGCAAATATTTTATTCATCCCTTTTAACAATTTATCGGCTAACTTATGCCACAAGGCAAGGATCAGCCGAACGAAAAGCAATTATAGCACGAGAAGCAAACATATTTTCGCCTCTAAAAGCTAGAGCAACCGAATTTTGTATCCAGACTCCTGTCCTATCACACTGTTACAAGTGTATTTCAAAATGTACAACTTTTGCCATTTGCAACTGAGCCACTATGATTACTTAATGTGCTGCCTACAGAAACTGAACTAATGCAGAGTGCAAACAAATTTGAATTCTTCCCAAAAGGTACGCGAGGGTGCTTTCGTGGAACGCGCACACGAACACATACGTAAAAAAAAACGAGCACAAGGAAAATAGCTTGATGTGCAGAAAAATGTGGCGCAATTTGCACGAAATCACCGAAAAGTAGCACTAAAAGTAGCATTTTATTTTTTTTTAGTTTTTGGTTTAGCGTGGGCACTTTAGCAACAAAGACTTACCAGTGATTTTCTTACTTATTTATACGTTTCTGGATATTTTCTTTTGACAATACGAACACCACGCGCTGATGCTTACACTCCAAGAGTAGACGGTCAAATGGCGTGCCAGGCCGTTGACCCATACTGCAGGGGAGTGACAATCACACACACAGTTAATGTACGGTGACATGAATTCGCCGCAAATATCGGCAGAGTAACCGATATTTTCACTTCTGCTGGTAAGACCGTTCTTTTTTCCGACATTTTATACCGAATTACACTGGGGCGCACATTGCATTTTTCCGTTAAATATCCGATTTACACTGGGGCGCATCATGGCATTTTTCCGTTAAATGCCGGTAAAAGCCCTGTGGATAGAAGAAGATAATGTTGCGGCCGCATCTTTAATCATGCGGCACATCATTGGCTAGTGATGCCGTATGCTGTGTAGTATTTTTACAAAATACTGAAATTATTTGGGGTATCGACAGGTTATCGAGAGCAAACATATGTTTTTGTCAAACAATAACCGCCAACCCGTTGCTAAACATTTAAATTAAAATTTGATAGATACAAATCTGATAGCAAACAACAAAATGGTAACACAACAACTTACAAGGGTTCACAAAGACCGTTTGGGATGCACTGATTCCAACTTTAAAAGTGCCACTTGAAAATTAAAGTCGTCAGCACACAATTGTTGTTTGATGGAGCAAAGATAGCTTCATCTGCATCGGACTCCTCCTTAACAAGCTCCATAAACAATTGGGTGCTCGTGGTGAAACTGCCAAATGCACCGTTTCCACATTTAATAATAAATCGCTCATTATTTTGACAATTTCTTTAAATTTCAATAAAAATGACTTTCCTCTCTTCTTACTCACAGCGTTTGTTTACTTTTGCCGCCCGAACAGCTGACAAAATGATGCGAAAAAGATGCGGTTTAGGTTTAAACGCCTCGCATCAGTCGTCAGTACACAACATTTGTTGATGGAGCAAAGATAGCTTCATATACATCGCACTCCTCCTTAACAAGCTCCATAAACAATTGGGTGCTCGTGGTGAAACTCCCAAATGCACCGTTTCCACATTTAATAATAAATCGCTCATTATTTTGACAATTTCTTTAAATTTCAATAAAAATGACTTTCCTCTCTTCTCCTTACTCACAGAGTTTGTTTACTTTTGCAGCCCGAACAGCTGACCCTTTCAGCCATGATGCAATTATATAAGGTGGTCTCGTCGGCAAAAGTACTCCCTTAACTATGCTTACAATGAGTGCGAGTGAAAGGGTTCAGCGCAGTAAGTGTGAGTGAAACGACAATAGAGTGCGTTGATTAACCCTTTGATGGCGCATGGGGTTTAAAGTTGCCTACTATAATAAAAAGAATTGAAGTTTTTTTATAATATAATTTTTAATAATTTTGAACTTGAAAGTAAACGTTGTTTTTGTTTTTGAATAGAAACGTCGTTCAGTAGCCTTTTTTTAAAATATCTGCCCTATTTTTGGTGCAGACTTCCACTGTGAAGCATTGTTGAGTTTTCACCAAGGCTGTAGCCCAGAGTGTTCTCCCACAATGTTCTCTTAACTAAACATTTCGGTGCCTTAATAAATTTTACACCTTGCACGTTCTTGCGGCAAAAATTACAAAAAGAAAATTTCATTTTGCACACGGCCTTTCTAGGGTTAAGATACGAGAAAAAAGCGAGCACGCACTGAACGTTAAGGGAGCAAAATCCGAACGAGACGGCAGCCGACGAGACCACCTTATATAATTGCATCATGCTTTCAGCCCCTCATTATCTGCGACGCAATTATCTGGCTCTCTCAATTTATTTCTCTCTCTCTTTCACCCAAGCAGCTTGCTGCAGAAAACCACGCTCGTGCGCTCTCTCTCGTTTTCGTGTTTCTTTAGTTCCATTCTAAACATTGTCAATCTCCCTACGCTCGCTCTCACTAGAACCAAGACAAAACAGTGCGTGCATTGCAACTACATAAGCAGCGAGCACTAGAAAACGGCAAAGTGCAAAGAAGACGATAGAAGAGAACACTGCGAGCATTTTCGTAGTGAATAACCAAAAATACACTGCAAACAGTTTTATGATCCGACATATATATTTTGTGAAATTAACAAAGAAAACAAAAGAATAATAAGAAAAAAGTATTTTTCTCTTTTTGCAAACTGGTCACACGGTGTTGGCAAGTACTGCTACATACGTACAGCTGCGAAAAAAATAATAGCACCACCACCACAAGAAATTTTTAAATAGTTGCCCAACTAAGATTTTTAACTTTAAGGAAACCTTAAGCATATTTTTAGAAATGGAAGACTCTTAAAAACCTGGGAATAAAAAAAAAAATCATCTTTTTTTTTACGTTTTAAAGTTATTTAAAGAAATTTATTGCTTCTTGACGTCGGACCACAGATTTTCGATGGGATTCAGGTCAGGCGACTGAGCAGGCCACTCCAAAACGTTGATAGAGTTTTCTCTGAACCATTCCTTTGCTTTCTTGCTGGTGTGTTTGGGGTCATTGTCCTGTTGAAAGACCCATAGGAGTAGCATTTTGTATTCTGCAAAGGGTATCATAACAGTCTCCATGATATTCACGTTGACTTGCTGATCCATTATGGTTTTAATACAATGTATTGGACCCACTCCATAGTAGGAGAATTCGGCCCATACCATTAAACTACACCCTCCATGCTTAATGGTTTTTGGTGGTGTTCTTGGGTTTGTATTCTGTGTTCCTTGGACGTCTAACGTATGATCGAGATCCCTTTCCACCAAACATACACACTTTGGACTCATCTGACCATAGAAAACTCCTCCATTATTGGGATGTCTAATTTTCATGATTCCTGGCAAACTTCATGCGCTGAGTAATATGTGTCGCGTTTAAAAGTGTTGCCTTTCTTGGGCTGCAGGTTTTTAAGTTATGTTGGCTAAGATATGTGCAAACTGTTTCGTCCGTCACATTTATTTTAAGCTCTTTTTTAAGCTCGGTAGCAGGCTTGAAGGGATCCTTCTTGCTCTGACGAATCAGTCTTTTCACATGAAGAGGGTTCATAGATCGTTTTTGTCCGCGTGTTTCAGTCTTTTCTTTATGGTTTAAGTCGTTTTTAATCATTTTATTAGAGAATCCTACCAATCGACCAACTTCTCTATAAGTTTTTCCGTCCTATATCTATTTTTTGATAAGATCGCGATTTTCCGCATTGCAGTGCTTTTCATGTCCCATTGTAACGATTATTATTAACTTTTATGATAGAAACAATGAAATCTTAGTCAAAACTAATAGACACGTGCCTTCAGCAAAGGCAATTCCGCGAAATATAGGGGAATCCTTAAAAAAAAGGCAAATGCTATTTTTTTTTCGGTGTTTTTGGGGGCTTTTTTCTTAAAATCCCAAAAAAAAATATATAGACAGAAATTTGAAGCCCCATTGTTTTTGTTTAAGGGGAATACTAAACAATATAAAAAAATTCAAAATTAAAAAAAATCGCGACAGTAATTGCTTTTTTTTATATCAAGTACAAAAAGTGTTGTAGTGGTGCTATTATTTTTTTCGCAACTGTACAAACATATGTACATTAAAACATTAAAGGAGCCACAACGGTGAAAACAACAGAATAACTACGAGATGCGCTGGGGTTGTTAAGGAGAACGTAAGTATAAATTTAATATAAATATGGATGCACATAACCTTCAGTACCAGAGGTGGAAATTGTCCCCTTATAAGAACTCAACAGTTGAAACCGAAAGGTGCCAGTTGTCCCCTGCCATTGAAGTCTCATTAAAGTCAAGTATGAAAATACATTGATAGAACGTACTTGGGAAGTACATGCAGTTTCCCTGTTAGCACTGATATACATATGTATGTAAATAAGTACTAGTTAGCGGTACTGAAAGATAAGTATAAATACATACTATGTACACACATACGTAGCGGCGAGTGCCAAAGGAATCTAGCATATTTAACAAAACAGATTTTTATTAATGATGTACACTTCATTGTGGCCATCAAGTCATACATACACACATAATACATAAGTAAGTACATGTCGGATTAGGCATTAAATCTAGATTCCCGTCCGAATGTTCTGCATTCATAGACTCCATTTTATAGCAGAGTTCTTCCGCTAACAACTGCTGGGGCAAACTTCTACAATTCAACTGTACAGAGATTATCAAGAACCAACCCATGGTGAAATTATATACAAGGTGACGTATTCGGCAGTGGTGAGGACGTTATTTTTTCATATATATTTTTTCACCTTATATATAATTTCACCATGCCCTGCAGTACCAGCAGTGAGCGATGACAAATAACATCGACAATTACTGTGTTTATGCTAGGCCCATTTCATGAAATCATTTCATGCAATGAGGAAAAAAGTGTGTGCATAAACACCATTTCATGTATTCGTTAACACACGAAAGTTGACTATGAATTCAGCCTAAATTCATGAGATGGTGTACAAATTAGGTGGCAACGCAGGGCGAAAAAAGTAAAAAATATCCCTTTTGACCATAGTTCGCCAATAACAGTTGACCGTTTTTCCCTTTGCGGTCTGTTCACGAACAAAACAGAAACGAGGGGGAACGTTGTGAGCCGCGTCTACCGCCGCAGCTCTACTTTATACCCGGTACTCAGTCAGTATATATGTATGTGAGCTTGTTGTAATTTATTACATGTTCGCAAAAGGAAAAATTGAATTTTAGCCAAAAAAAAAAATGTAAGTCGAACCTTTTCGGAGATTTTGATCTATTAGATGTTTCCATATTTGTTTACATAAATTTTTTACATCTGCCATTTCTACATGTCTTTATCTACTTCCTACATATACATACACGGCTGTGTGCGAGAGAGAGAGGGAATCAGTCTGCGCTTGGGAGGCCACTGAAATTTCATTTGTTCCTTCTGACTATATTTATGATCCGATCTGATCCAAATTCAATACTCTGATAGATATAGTAATTTTCTATGATTCTGCGTTTTCTTAAAACGTATCTTTAAAATTGTGCATGCCACAGATTTTCGTTTTTGGAGTGGGCGGAAGGGGGCGGGGCGAAATTTTAAAATACACCTGTAACAGTGCGATAGGACAGGAGTCTGGATACAAAATTGTGTTCCTCTAGCTTTTATGGTCTTTGAGCTATACGCGCTAATGAAGACGGACAGACGGACGGAGAGACAGACATAGCTATATCGACTCGGCTATTGATGCTGATCAAGAATATATATACTGTATGGGGTCGGAAACGCTTCCTTCTGGGTATTACACACATCCATTTTTTCAACAAATCTCATATACCGCTTACTCTTCGAGTACCGGGTAAGGAATTAAGGAACTCATGGACAAATTCTTGTCTCTGTACAACTCAAACGCACCCATCTTTGCATCGGTTTAATTATTTTGCGTGAAATTTTCACACCCCCACCCTTAAATAAATTATAATAAGGAAAACGCTCCTTGTTCAAAAAACATACATATTACATACATATATCTATAATAACTTTACACTCGATAGATCTCATGTTAGACCTAGTTTAAAAATCAATTTCTTACATCAAATAAGATCATCATCGTTCACCCTCTATACTGCACATTATTATATTAAAACGAAAGAACTCGGTTTATTCCCAAAAAGCCAGCAAAAAAATGAAGCAGAAGGGTTAGAAAAGCATTGAGGAGTAGATTCCTCTGTGTTCATGCAAAAAATAAATTGAAATGCGAACAAAAGAGAAAACGGAATAGAGGCTTCCTGATGAATATAGAAACTCAGATTCTGAGAAAAAATCATAAGGCCGGCAAGGCATCCACTTACATGCTCGCCATCTACTTTCCGATTGGGCTCCATCTTTGGGAATGCATAATTACAGAGAGTATAGAGTAGAGAGAGAGAGAGAGAGTAAAGGATTCAAAGGAAAGAGATTTGTTAGCACACCAGGAACACAAGATAGATGCACAAAAAACCCTATAGAAACCACACAAGAGCCTTTTCTATTTTTTCTGGCCTGATCCTGACCCACCTGATCCTCGATGGTACGATGGTTGGCCTCCTGGAGCCAGGTGCCGAGAATAATGGAATCGTCGCCATGGCAGAGCGTGCGCAGCAGAGAGTTTGTGGTGTTGGCCGCGTTGTCCGAGAGCGTTAACTCCGAGACGAGCATGCGGAGGAGATGCGTGTAGGAGGCCTCCAAGGCATTGGACGGCAGCAGAGTCAGCGTCTCGAAGAGGCGTAGGCGCCCCATGGCCGCCGGAGCCTTCATTTGGGTGTCATAGCTCTCCAGGAGAGTGGCCAAAGTGCAAGGAGAAACATTATCATTATCATTAACACATAAAGTGGAATTTGGAAGTCAGAAAAGATCTGGATCCAGATCTAGATATGTACTCACTTGACCAGCATGGCCAGAGCACTCTCGATGGGAGTGAGTAACCGTCGGGTGATGTCCTCGCTGACCAGTTCCGGACAATTGAGCAGGAAGCTCGCCCTTCGAGCGTCACCTGCCAGGTGAAGGCGTCGCCGCGGGCCTTCTCCGACTCGACCTGTTCTCCGAGCAGGTTCTGGGCCGTGGTGCCCAGGCAGATGAAGAGGGAGCTCAGCTCTTGGAGGGCGCACACGAGCAGGTGCTGGCTGAAGAGGGTCTCCTGGTTGGAGTCCTTGGCGTTCTCCGGATTGAAGTCGATCGAGCTCATCTGCTTGGGCCTTCTCGCCCAGCATCTTGCCGATCGTCGAGCGCAGAATGAAGTTGATGCACCTGCGCGAGTAGACGGCATCTACGTGCGAGCAGGCGGCCTTCGGATTGGTCACCAGATCCAGGACGTGGGCCATGAACTGGACAAACACCACGTACGCATGGGGGACACCCACACGCACCTCCCTATTCACTCCGTAACTGCCTTTGATGATCTCTCCGGTTCCCTTGAGGAAGGAGGCTCCGCCTCGCAGGAATTCCGACATCAGTATGCCCAGCGCCTCGTCCAGCGACACCAGGCGCTGCGTCGACACCAAGACGCGAATGGCAGCGCTGGAGATGCGGGATGGTTAGAATATGATCAGAATAGGATTGGATTTAGGCTTGGGGTTGATATATCTTACAGCTTGGTGGGCAGATAGCTGGGCGAATCGTCCTTGTTCTTGAGTATGTCATTGCATGCATTCACCGTGTCGAAGAGCATAAAGGTGTCGCCCACTGAGAAGAGGGTAGCTAGGGCGCTGGCTATCAGCTTCCGCATGGGCGGACCGAGGGCACCCTGGATGCGCTCGGACAGCTGCTAGACCACCTTCTTCTGGTTGGCCTTGATCTCGTGCTTGGCCACATGGGGCAGCGACTTCTAAAAGTACAGCAGCTACCATTTCTGAAAAAAATACCGAAAAAAATTTTATTAATTTTTAAGTTTTCTCGTATCTTAAAAATGGTGGATTCAACAGATTTTCGTCCTTTATGGGGGCGGAAGAGAGCCTGGCCAAATTTTGAAACAAACTCGTCTCGGTTTGATATTACAGGAGCTTGGATAACTAGTTTGGTTGCTCTAGCTCTTATAGTCTCCGAGATCTAGGCGTTCATCTGGACGAATGGGCACAGCACCCACCCCAGTGTGTGAGAGAGAGCGAGAGGGAACGATGCATTTCGAAATGGTTTCCTTCATTGTGGCTATATTTATGATCCGATCTAATCTAGATTCTCGTTTTCTCGTATCTTTAAAATTGTGCATGCCACAGACTTTCGTCCTTTTTGTGGACGGAAGGGGGCGGAGCGAAATTTTGAAATACATTTGTAACAGTGTGATATCACAGGAGTCTGCATACAAAATTCGGTTGCTCTAGCTTTTATAGTCTCTGAGCTATAGGCGCAAGTGAAGACGGACGGACAGACGGACGGACAGACAGACATAACTTTATCGACTCGGCTATTGATGCTGATCAAGAATATATCTACCGACCCCATAGGGTCGGAAACGCTTCCTTCTGGGTGTTACACACATCCATTTTTGGCACAAATCTAATATTAGATTAGATTAGATTAAATCTCTGTGGGGTATTTGTAGGTGGCGTCAATATGCAAAGAATTTCGAAGTTCTTATGCATGAATGTATATGTGCTTGTACGTGAACTTGTGCAAAGAAGACAAGACAATTTGATACAATTTCTTGAAAGGCGAAAAATTCGGCAGCTCGGCACAAATACGCACATATATGCGCTTGCAGCTCTGTGTGTACTCACACATGCAAGCTCATTCTATTTTTAGATCCGTGTGCTCTTCTCAGCTTCGTGCGAGCGAGATAGCGAGTACTTAGGCACATACAGAAATCCGCGCTGCTCACAAAATGAAATTGTGTGGCAAAGCAAAGCAACACTCAATCAGCTGACTTTGAAAGCGCGCAAAAGTTTAAGGGTATTCCGTAAAAATGTTCTAAAATGATTTTTATTCTATCTGGTTATTAAGGAATAGAATATTACCGCTTTCAAATATTAAAAAAAAAAATAAGCGCTGTCTCGCTCGCACGAAGTTAAGAAGAGCACACAGATCTAAAAATAGAATGAGCTTGCAAGCACATATGTGTGGATAATAAAATTGCATTATTTATTTAAATAATAAGAATAATATAATTCATTAATATACTATGTAAATATATGACCCATTTTGAACATTTGATATTACGTATAGATATAATTATATTTTTGCTTTTTTGTATGCATAATTTTTCTGAAATTATCCGACAAAATATTAAAGTGATTTTAATACTTTTCGTCGCTTATGATCATTTCGCAAAACGTGGTCTTCATTAATAGTACACAATAGTAAAAATCGACGTTTTTATTCTAATCGGTACCCACGGAACACCACGAGGAGGCCGTTACAAATGTAATGGGGTCATATATTCATATGACCTTCGAGTCGACTTGAAATGTTTTAATTTTGTGCATTCCAATATTTCCATGTTCGCCTACTTAGCTTTAGTTTTCTAACTTTTCGTTCTTTTTTTTCATTTCTTGTATTGTTTTTATTGTATTCCGTATAATATGTATTTACATATGTATATTTATTTTCAGTCGTCACTTATGGGACAGAATACTAAGTTTAGCTTGCCTCTTTTGTCTATCAGCTATCACAGTCCATTTACAGTGCTTAAAAAGTAATACCTTAATCAGTTTTTTTTAAATATCTATTCTATGGACGCAACATTCATTATTGATATCAAACCATAATGAGTAATCACTACGTTCGGTAGTGCACTTAATGCATTGCTCTACAATAAATTTCCTAATGCTCAGTTGCTTATTATTATATTTGAAAATATTTTCGAAAACTTTTATATGAATTTGGCAAACATTAAAAAATATATCTAATGGTGCACTTAACTTTCCAAAGTCCGTGACGCTCGAGTAGTTTTTTTCACGTATATAAAGTTCTGAGGGAGCTGTTAAATGCTCGTTTTCTTTAATGAGGCACGATCTGCATTTATCACAATTGGATCCTTTTGCTATGTATCCAAAAAATATCTACTCGATGTTAACTCAATTGGTACATCATTGCACACAAAATTATCCATATTTTGGTCAAAGTACGACTCATTACCTTGAACAATTTCTGAAAAAGAGACAATTCTTGTTGCTGTATTTCTTTTGTTTCAATGCAAGGTTGATTTATAATGGAATTGAACTCTATGGGCAACATAACATCATCAGATTCGCAATTTGATTTTTGCGAAAAGTTAAATATGTGCAGAGATATTAATTTCGCAATTATTACATTAAATTCATTTACTGAGGGGTTCTGCAGTTACCGCCCTTTGCACGAACGCACGCAAATATATTTTCAAGCTGTGGCCAAACATGACATTTGCTGATATATTTCGGGATTTTAAAAATTGTGTTTTTTAGGCGCAGTTTTTTTTCTGGGTTAGTGCTTCATTTTCTCACATTCCTTATGTATCATACATCTGCCTTTACGGCGGCTCACAACGTTCCCCCTCGTTTGTTTTAGATAGGTACATTTGTTTGTAAGAACCGATGGATAAACGGCTAAGGTGGAGCTGTTTGACCAAATCTGGGCATGTCGAACTTTGCCGATAAATTCCGTTAGTCGACATACAACCGTTATTTTTCTTTGAAACGGTAAAATGGCATTTGGGTTAGTACAGAACAAAAAAATCAAATTTGAAATGCGCTTGTATTGATTTGATATCACCGGAGCTTGGATAGAAAGTGTGCTTGATCTAGCTCTTTTTGTCTCTGAGATCTAGACGGCAAAAAATGCTGGCGGGCATAGCACCCACCCAGGTGTGGTTCTGTGATTGTCTTTGTGATTTTGCGTAATTGAGATGCGCTATGATGTGTTGGATGGATGCTGATGCCGCGTATGTGATGAGATTTCGCCACAGGTTTGCCAATCTATGGCATTATGCCACAGGTCTAGCATTTTTCCAGAGGTCTGGAATTTGGACCCCACTTTCACTTGAAGAAAACCGGCACAAATCGAACTACCGTTAGCATGAATTTCTCTTACCTAACCCGTGTTGATAAAGCAATAACTTAATTTTCGTCTGCAAAGCTATCTACGCCCACGTAATGGTTCCTATTTATGGCCAGGATCCGTATAGAGGTACTTTGAAGCATTTAGGGTATTGACGTGATGCGCTGAGCAGCGGTTCCGTTCCGGGCGAGCTTATAAGTTTATAATATAAACATTTATTATTTTATTGAGAGGGAAAAGGCTACATCTTCGTGTACAAATAAATGGCAACGATCAGCCCGTAGAGACCCAGGACTTCGGCGAAGATGAGGATCAGTATCATGCCGACAAAGAGTCGCGGTTGCTGGCCCGTTCCCCTGACGCCTGCATCCCCAGCAATGCCGATGGCGATTCCTGCAGCGAGTCCGGGCAGGCCCACGGACAGGCCGGCGCCGAGGTGGATGTAGCCGTCGTGAACGCTGTATGTTTCGTTGATGGATCCCGCGATCAGCACGGAGACGACCAAGCCGTAGATGGCGATAATGCCGGCCATAACCACCGGTATGAGAGACTTCATCAGCATCTCTGGCTTGGAAACGGCCATTTGGGCAATACCCATGCCGGACACTGCAGTACCGTAGGAAGCTCCCAGGGCGGGGAATATAATGGCAGATGCCGCCCCAACACTCCCCAGAAAGATCGCATATGGCGGGCTGTTCTCTTGCAGTCCAGCGTCGTACATTATTTTTATTTGAAGCCTTTTGAATCAGATAATAGTCTGATATACAAGACTACAGATTTTGATAGATATTCCAAGGCACTTGCTAACTAACAGATTTTGTTTTCCTGTACTCTAACAAATTAAATTGCATTCAAACATATTCAACAAATATCCTGTTGTGTCCTGTAGGCTCAACAAGTCAGGGCTATCTACGTCAACCTTGATCAAGTTGTGCACAAAAATCACCCCAAGCATTTTTCTACGGTTAACTAAGGATGGAAGGCTTATTAAAAGCAATCTATTAGAGTAAGACGGCCGTCTCACACTTGCATCCCAGTTGGGGCCTCGTAGAGCGAAAAAAGTTTTTCTGGACTGATTCTATACGGTCCTTGTACTTTGTACTTTGTGCTGAAGGCACCATACACAAGAACCGTGTTCTAAAATCGGACGAACAAGCGAAATATAGAGAGTCGTTGTTATATAGGGGTCGTCAAATTCCTTTGACCTTTATAAACCCAAGCACTCCCATGGACTTATTTACCATGGTAGAAATGTGCTCAGAAAACTTTAACTTGGGATCTAAAAGAACACCAAGATCATCAACTAGGGTAATTCTCTCTAGAGAACCCCCGCATAGGGAGAAAGGAGCCAGAAAGGCGCTGGAGTGTGTAACATGTGGAAAGCTGATAAATGCAGCTATAAACCGTCTTACCGTCTGAAAGTTAATATGCCGTTAAATTCCGTTCGGTACCATCCCAATTACCATTTTACACAGATTTCTTTCGAAGTTATTATCAGTGAAGGAACTAAATTGATTCCATCGAATAGCGAAATATTATCAAGAATTTACTGAATAACGAGGGGGGAACGTTGTGAGCCGCGTCTACCGCCGCAGCTCTACTTTATACCCGGTACTCAGTCAGTATATATGTATGTGAGCTTGTTGTAATTTATTACATGTTCGCAAAAGGAAAAAATTGAATTTTAGCCAAAAAAAAAAATGTAAGTCGAACCTTTTCGGAGATTTTGATCTATTAGATGTTTCCATATTTGTTTACATAAATTTTTTACATCTGCCATTTCTACATGTTTTTATCTACTTCCTACATATACATACACGGCTGTGTGCGGGAGAGAGAGGGAATGAGTCTGCGCTTGGGAGGCCACTGAAATTTCATTTGTTCCTTCTGACTATATTTATAATCCGATCTGATTTAAATTCGATACTCTGATAGATAAGGACATTTTCTATGATTCTGCGTTTTTGGTTTTCCCGTATCTTCAAAATTGTAGATTTTCATCTTTTGTGGGGGCGGAAGGGGGCGTGGCCAAATTTTGAAACAAACTCGTCTCGGTTTGATATCACAAGAGCATGGATAGAGAGTTTGGTGGTTCTAGCTCTTATAGTCTCTGAGAACTAGGCGTCAAAAAATTCGATCAGGCATAGCGCCTACCCCTGTGTGTGAGAGAGAGCGAGAGGGAACGATGCATTTCGAAATGGTTTTCTTCATTGTGGCTATATTTATGAGTCGATCTGATCCAGATTCAACACTCTGATAGATATTGTCATTCTCTACGATTCTGCGTTTTTAGTTTTCTCGTATCTTTAAAATTGTGCATGCCACAGATTTTCGTCCTTGGAGTTGGCGTAAGAGGGCGGGACGAAATTTTGAAATACACTTGTAACAGGTTGATAGGACAGGAGTCTGGATACAAAATTGTGTTCCTCTAGCTTTTATAGTCTCTGAGCTATAGGCGCTAATGAAGACGGACGGACGGCCAGACGGCCAGACGGCCAGACGGACGGACAGACAGACATAGCTATATCGACTCGGCTATTGATGCTGATCAAGAGTATATATACTTTATGGGGTCGGAAACGCTTCCTTCTGGGTGTTACACACATACATTTTTTCAACAAATCTAATATACCCCTTTACTCTTCGAGTACCGGGTATAAAAATGCTGTACCCTGTGGTGAGCACCCTTGAAAAATTCGCTAACAATGAAGAAATATGAAAGGAAATAAATAAAGGAAAATGTATAAAATTAGAAAATAAAGAACAAAAAAAGATGAAATGTTTTCACATTGAATACATTTTTTCCCGGGTTTGACATATCTAAAATCACGTTAAATGCATAAATCTAGTGTAAAGAACGTAACGTTAACATAAACAGCTATATTACGTAGTTGCTAAACCAAATACATTCATTAAATCGACTACAGGGTAACATGAACTAACCGGGAATGACAACCAAGGGTCATCCATAAATTTTGGATAAAAACGACAACAAATCACAAAATATAATGACAACACTGTAAACTAAATTAAACACTCACCTTTTTTGAAAAGTCGTAATTCGAGAACAATAAAAATTACTTTTTTGTTGCAATAGCAAATAGTTGCTTCGTTATCAGCACAAAAACTTTATACTGTGATCAAGCACGACTCCCCATACCCCCATACCCCCATACCCCCTTACCCCATAGCTTCTGGTTGCTGTACAAGTTTACGTGTTGGATCTTCCGGTTTTTAAAGAGAAGTTGTTCGTATTTTATACAGTGAAGTCCCGCTAACTCCAACGCCTGTACCTTGAGTTTTCTATATTTTTTTTTAACTAAAGCGGGTGGCAACAGCGATTCAATACAATTTAAGCATATTTAAAAAAAAAAAACAGTGGAACATCATTAGGTCGAACCATATAAAATGTCATTTGTGCCATTTCAAGATTTTCAGCTGAAAAAACGAATGGTATTTTCCGTCTTTCTTGCAGACCCAAGTGGCGATGAGCCTTGGCGAGTTGGGTCCCAGACTGCTTTGCTTTTTTGATAGATAATCTAAAGCCTTTTTGGATTTTCCGTTTAATGTTTTATTATTTTACTGTCAACTATGAGAATCCAACGTGTAAGAAAGTAACCTGGTTTACTTGGTGTACAGATAGATGGCCACAATCAGGCCATACAGGCCCAGGACTTCGGCAAAGATCAGAATCAGAATCATGCCAACGAACAGGCGTGGCTGCTGGGCTGTACCGCGGACGCCGGCATCTCCGACAATCCCGATGGCAAAGCCCGCCGCCAGTCCCGAGAAGCCGACGGCGAGACCGGCGGCCAGGTGAATGTAGCCCTTGCGAATGGTGTATGTCGCCGACAAAGAGCCAGCAATGAGAACGGAGACCACCAGACCGTAGATGGCAATGATACCCGCCATGACAACAGGAATAATGGATTTCATGATCAGCTCCGGACGCATAACGGCCATGGCCGCGATCCCAGTGCCCGACTTGGCCGTGCCGTAAGCGGCTCCCAGAGCCGAGAAGATGATGGCGGATGCAGCTCCCATGCCCCCAAAGAAAAACGCATACGGAGGCTTGTCATCATTCAACGGAGGATGAATAGCTTCGGAGGACATCTTCAGTCTGGCTTCAGTCTGTAAAGTTAGCTCAGGTGAATGTTAAAAAATATAAGTTTTCCTCTTACTATTCACAATGTTCCAGTCTCGATATTTAGGTAGAACTGATATGCGTCGAAACAAACGAATGACTTTGACATATTTCACATTTCAGCCTGGCGACCTGACGCTCCCTATTTTGCGTTTAATCTTTTGAGCAAAATTTGTTACCAAAATACATAATATACCATTGGAGCAAGGTGTTTTTTAAAGTTCAAACCCAATATTCAAATGGTTTAGGGATATATTAGATTTGCTGCTGATCCGTAATATATAGATATCTAAACTTTATGGGGTCGGAAACGCCTTCTTCTGGGAGTTACACACATCCACTTTCCCCAACCAATCGAATATACCCCTATACTCTTCGAGTACGTGGTATAAAGATCTCCCAAACGGTTCAACCGATATTTATAAAACTATATTTTGGCAAACAAAGTCCGTCCCTTTTAGCGAATTCTGGCTCTGGTTGATCGCCAGATCGCTACAGAATAGATTTGAATAAAACCATCAGATATTTGATTTTAAAACTTTTTTTGTTTATTTTTAAGTTCCTTGTTTTTTTATATTTTTTTTCTTCTAATATGTATATTTTCTCTTCTTTTCTGGTGTTTTGTTTTTTTGGAAAGAAAAGAAAAGTACCTAACAAAATTTGTGTGTTTTTATGTACTTACAAAAATTAAATTACAATTATATAGAGGTTGTGGTTTTTCTGTTGGGTTTCCCTTTCCGTGTTTTATTTGCTGTGTTGTTGCTTCTTTATACAATTGTGTGATTTGTTGGCTTGTTGTTGCAATTTAGGTTTAGTTTAACTTCTAGGCGAGAGTTTAAATAGGTAAAATAGGTATGGTATTTATGTACTTGTAGTTGACTCTGTTAAGTGGTTTGCTTGTGGGACGATTTGGCTTCTAGTATTAGTACGAACAAACTTCTATTGGGCCCAAGTTGTGTTGGTGTGTTTATAGTTTTAATTTTATAACAATAACAAATTATTATGATACAATAGATATAGCTCTAATAATAATAATTTAAAAATCAATCCATGCAGGCAAATGAACAAATTACAGAAGAGACAACGGCTGAGTAGAGGTAGGGTAGGGTAGGGTAGGGTAGGGTAGGGTTTCATGCGTAACTAAAATCTTATTGAGGTGTTGAGGAGGAGCTCTTATTTTTTTAGAGAGAAGTGGGGCCCAAGTTGTGTGTCTTCTTTTATCTTCTGAATGTCTTCTTGCTCTGTTGGCAATTTTGAGGAAAATTTCAACATTCTTATTTTTTTTTACAATTTGAAATTGATTTTCATTTTATTTTTTAGGTTCTATATATATATAGATTTTATATATATAACTATGTTCGTTTTCTTTTTAAAAAGTATGTGTGTGTGGTGTTTTTAGTAATTTACAGACAGTTCTAGTCCCAAATAGGTTCCTGGATGAGAGTAGGAAGTATTCGAACGTATTGTATAGATGTGTATTCTTATACCGCTTATTCCTGATTCTCCTTCTTGCATATTTTCTTTGTTTTTAAGGCTAAAATTGAAAGGTTGGCTTTTATAAAATGTTTGCTTATTTTTCTTTTGTGAGGCTGAGTTTTCTTCGTAGAGTAGAATTTGTTTTTTTTGCTTAAATTAGTTTTGGGTTATAAATTTAAATGTATAACTTTACGCTTAAAACTTTACACACAACTTAGTTTCATTAAGTTTGCTGATTTTTGTTTTCTCTTATATATTTTGTTTTTGTTTTTTTTGTTTTGTTATTGTGTTTTGCGGTTTTTGCAATTTATATAATTTAATAATAAATTTGTAATGTGCTGATTTTGTTTTTGCTTTTTTCTTTTGTTTGCCATTTTTTGTATATAATTTAAAATTATAAACACCCCCAGAATCCCAGAATTTTTGTATATATATATATATATGTTTAATGATATATATGTGTGTTTGCGTGTGTGGATGCGTCTCCTCTTAGGGTTCGTAGGGTTCGGAACCAAAGTCAAACAGACGATCGATGCCCTCGTTCGCATTGAGCGCGTACGGATACTCATTATCATCCGGCGGATTGATGGACACAAAGGCCATATCGTTGCTGAAGTCTGTAAAGAAAATTTGCATGTAAATATCAGAGCTTATTTCAGTGTGATCTCGGTTCCCTTTAACATATTCAATATTAACACAGATATAGACAGTGAGACAGATTAGATATAGCGAGGCGAGGCGAGGCGAGAGATGTTGTGGATGCATGTTTGAAATTCACGCCAGAGCTGAATCTCATGGTGCTACAAAATTTCAATCGCAAAATGAACAATTGGCCCTGGAAATGGTCAGTGTTGTCAGTGCAGACCCACGAGAATTCAGTTCCAAAATGAATTTGACACGAGGACGATATATTTTTCAGACGAGGCGTCGGGGGTTATTTAACGATACATATATATACAAATTTATACACAAATATTATCACATTTGATTGTTATTTTTTTTTGCAGTGTTTTTCGTTGGGATATGAACAGAATTAATGTACATTATGCATGTATGCGTGCGAGTGATTGTATGGTGTGGTGTGTCTGGGTATGGGGAATGTATGTTAAAAAATAAAATAAAGACACCACCAGGTGGAATAAACCGATTCTTACAGCCAAATACTCTTTATAGTATGAGAAACCATTTCTCAAATGTATACCTATGTATGTCGATTATTTTTTAAGAACCATTTTACACAACTTAAAAAATCGAAAACCAAAAAATTTAAGGCAAATAATTTTTCAATTTTGAACTGATTCTCGTTGGCCGAAATTGTTTTTGCAAGCAAAAAAAATTAAAACTAAAAAAAAACATAATACTCATATGAAAATGTTTTTGAAATTTGGGATAGGATTTTGGGTTTACTTATTTTTATTTTTGTAATCGAAAACGTTTGAATGCACTTTCACTTTAATATGTTTTCGGGGGGGTTAATCACTCATGTTGGTTGGCGAGATTCACGCTCAGCAAGAACTCAGACTGTGATGTGGTTTCAAATTACGCAGGTCACAGAATAAGTTCTTGACAAGAGGGCCTCAAATCGAGTGTTGAACGGAGAGCGGAGGGAGCACTTACAGTTACTATACCTCTGTTAACGCTACAGAGATCTCGCTCACTGTGGAACAGATCTCACCACTGTACACCATAATGTTAGCTTTACAGAGGTTCGTTTATGAACACTAATGTTATTTACATTTAACAGTACAGAGAGAGAGAGAGAGAGAGAGAGAGGAAAGACAGAAATAATGATTTTGCTGTTGCTGTTGCTGTTGCTGCTGTTACTGTTACTGTTGCCGATGATGAATGATGTACATGAATGAGCGAGCGTACGAGCAAGCACGAACACGAAGTATCATCATCGTATGATGATGAGAGCTGTTCTTGCGGGTTTGAAGGTGGGGGGCTTGGGGTTCGAGTTATACTTACAGTCCGAGCCCATTTCGTTGAGGAAAGCATCGAGGCCCTGAAGCGTAACATTGCTGCTGTTGCTGCTCGCATCGCAGTCGCCCATGCTGGGCGGCAGAGGCAGGCTATGGCGATTTTGGATGTATATCTGATGATGATCCGCACTGGCGCCAGCGCCCGACAGGTTGCCGCCGCCATAGCTGCCGCTGCCGCTGCCACTGCCATTGTGGCTCCCCTCGTTCCCAGCGACTGCCGCGAACTGCATATGCAGGGAGCCCATTGCCGAGGAGGAAGACGATGATGCTGTCGCTGCATCTCGGCTTGCTGCGGCTGCGGCTGCTGCTCTTTCTGTTGTGGCGGCGGCATCTTCCATTGCACAATTATACATGGGCACATCGCTACGACGCTGCTGTTGCTGTTGCTGCTGCTGTTGCTGTTGTTGCTGCAGCTGCTGCTGCTGCTGATGGTGGTGGTGGTGCGGAGGAGGAGGAGGAAGTGGCTGACTGCTGGTGCTCCTGCTGTTGCTGCCGTAGCCTATTGTGGGAGGTTGGGAACTGCTGCTGTTATGACTATTAAGCGTAGTGTTTGCTGTGGTTGTTGCTGCTGCTGCGGCTGCTGCTGTGGGATGGCCCGCGGCAATTGCAGCTGCTGCTGCCGCCCGACGCCTTGTCGTGGGCGTGGTGGGAGAGGATTCTGTTAAGCTGCTAAACAGCTGCTGGATGGAGTTATGCTGCTGATGATGATGCTGCTGTTGCTGGCCATACAGATGGCTGCGCACCACCGGATGGGTGAGCGTAGGCACCAGCTGTTGCAGCTCCGCATCCACATCAACTTCTTCGGTTTGCTGCTGCTGCTGCTGCCGATGATGATGATGATGCTGCTGCTGCGGCTGCTGGGCCATCGCAATATCACAAATGTTATTATATTCAGGCTGGGAGGATTGCTGTGCCGCGGCGGCGGCCTCAATCGATTTGCTGAGGTTACGCTGGGCCGAGCGATATGGTGTGGGACCTGTTGTTTGCGAAAGTGTTAGCTCCGAGTGAGTATATCCCTTCCTTTTCGGCACTCACCTAATCCCTTCGTGCTCATTGCGTCTATGTTGTTGAAGAGCGGATCGTTCAGTCGCTGGCCGGTCAGATGGTGCAGTCGCGTCGATGTTGCGGTACGCACACACCCGGCACCCGGTGCCCCCAAGTAACCAGCGCCAGAGGAGATTGGCGAATTCTCCGGCGAATTGTCATGGCAGAGGAAGACATTGATCTCCCCGTTCTCGGCCTTCACGTAAATCTCACGCGGCAACTTTGTGTTGGGCAACTGGAAGAGAAAGGTGAAAACAGAAATTTGACGATTATTAAGAAATTCCAAAACAGACAAAAAACGAGAAACTAACAGATCTTTTTAGTACTAGAGGGGGGGGGGGGGGGGGGGGGGGGCTGCCCAGGGGGATGGGGCTACATTTTTAAGCGGTCGCCGACCGGACCGGACCGGACCCGAACCGAACCGATCCGCAGCGTAAGAGAAAAGAAATACAAATGAAGCTCGAGGAGAATGAGACTGAGAATGAGAATGAGCAACTCTCGAGTATTTTTAGAAATGATATTTTGCTTTTGCTTTTGCTTTGCGTCTCTTCTTTTCCCCATTTTTTTACTTTTTGTTTTATTTTTGCTGTTTTTTTGGCATGTAAAAGCGTTGCCAGACTGTTGCAAGCACACAGAATGTTAACCCAACTTTTAAGCGAATTATGTTGGGGCCTGGCCTCCATGGCGGAGGGGGAGACGACTTCGAGTTCATTAAACAGTTCAAGGCGAGCGGAAACATTAAGCATTTCATATGTGTATTTATAAATAGTGCAAATTCCCAACTGATTCAGGAAAAACTCTCTCTCTTGGCCTGGCTGAATACAATATTTGTATTTGATATCAAAATGTAGGCGTTGGGAGGCTAGTGGTTGTGGGGTCCCCTCCCCCAATGCGTGTGTTCCATTTCGCGCCTTGCGCTGTGTCGCGTCTGTGCCCGTCTTTGCCTGTCTGCTGCCGTGCCGCTTGCGGCGGGAGTCTATAAATAAGCGCCACGTTTAATGGCATGCAGACGCTAAGAAGAAGCACTCCCTGCCCCACAACAAGAAAAGACTCTGACGTCGTTTGGGTTAAATCGCTCTACTAAATAAAAATAAATGGCTTTTCCTGCTATATTGTAGTAGGAACAAGTGTCGGGGGGATTTTCAGTTGGGATTGAAAATCGGTTGAAGATCGCAACTGATTTTCACTTCAGTTCTCATTGAAGAGTACATACATATGTATGTATTTAATCTACATTCTTTCAACTATTTTCTTTGGAAATCGCATCGCATTTCCCGAATTGGTCCGTCGAGCATTCATCCCTTCGAGACCCTCATTTTCGTACACATTTTATTAATTTCTACTTGTTCAGGTGCCAGCTCTAACAGAGCAACAGTTACAGTTGCTGTTACCGCTCCTGGCTACGCTCTCCGTTAACAGACTGTCACTGCTCTCGGTTACAGCTCACTGTTACCGCCCTCTGACAGCACCAAAGAAAGAAATCGGTCAATTCCTGGTCTTTGTCTTGCTCATTTACTACTATCATTTACCACAAAACATAAAGGGGTCCACCCTTTCGATATACATATACCCCCTCCCTTTCCATTTCCCTTTCCGTGTACTCACCACAAGCTTGGCCTCTGGTGGCGCCTTGATCACAATCACAATCTGATCTTTGAACAGATCCACATTCAATAGATCATTTTGCGTCACATAGGCCATGCCGCCGGCATTCTCCACTTCTTTGGAGATTTTGGCCAGCTCGTCCCGCATCTGATCCAGGCACCTGTTGAGCTCGTTCTCGCGATGCTCGAGCCGCTCGGACTCGGCCTCGATGCGCCTGGAGCGCTCCTGGCTGACCATCGACTGTCCGCCCCGCCATTGGATGTTGTTCTTGGACTTTTTCTCCAATATATTGATGCCCTCGAGCACGTTGGTGATATCGTAGATGCGACGCTTCTGCACGCACAGACGGTTGGAGGCCTCGTTCAGATCGACAACGCCGTCGGGCGATTCCTGCAGCAGATCGACAAACTTTTTGGTCAATATACCCAACGAAGTATCGGCCCGATTGCGATCGCCGGCCGATGAGCTGCTAGCCGAGGCGGACAGCTGCTGTTGGGGCGTTGTCAGCACAAACGAATGTTGCGCAGCCGACGGTTTGCCGCCGCTCCTCTCCGACACATCGTCCTCTATATCCAGCTCGTGTTCGTGCTGCTGCTGGTGTCGGCGTTGCTGTTGATGTTGATGCTGATGCTGTGGCAGTTGCTGCTGCTGCTGCTGGGGCGTACTGCTGACCACGACATTTTTCTGATAGCCAACAGTCTGATGCAGAAGGCCCTGCTTCGCTTGCTTCTTGGGATGGATCTCATCGGTGACGGGCTGCGGCCGGCGCTTGACCTGGAAGAGCACGAGAAAAGGCCTATAGTAGGGTTCAGATTGGTTCGAATGGATGGCTGTACAGTACCTTGTAGTACTTGGTGATATCATTCGATTTACTGGTCACACTGCCACCCCGTTGCTGTTGCTGCTGCAGCTGCTGCTGTTGGACACTGACCACCGTTGCCGGCGTCTTGTCCAGACTGATGTACACATGATCCCTCAGGTGTGCGGCCACTCCACTGTTGCTGTTGCTGTTACTGTTGCTGTCGCTGCTGCTTAAACCATGATCGTAGTCCAGATCCAGCTTTTCGCTCTTGATCACAATATTGTTGTTGTGGTTGGTGCCACCGCTGCCTGCCCCCAGCATGTCATAGTTGAGTTTTCGTGCCACAAAAGTGTGACCGCCGCTGATGGCACCGGTACCATAATTCTGTTGCTGCTGCTGCTGTCGCTGAGTGGTGTTGCCGTTGCCGTTGTTTCCGTTATTGCTGCTGCTGTTTGGTACAACAGGCACGAAATATTTTGACATTTCGGCTGCAGTTATCCGCAGGGGGAGAAGAAATAATAACCACTATCTCTCTCTCTCTCTCTCTCTCTTTAGTCGTTGCTGGGGCTTTTCTGTTGCATACTTTTGGGTGCCCGCTCGAACAAAAGGTTGCCACACAGTTGGAAATTTACTTGGCGTGGATAACAGTGTTTATTGTACTTTATGTGTGTGTGTGTGTGTGTTATCTTTCTCTTTGTCTCTCTCCCTCACTTTTGCTCTTATCAACTAAATTAGCACCTAAGGATTCTTCACATCTGCGAAAAACAGTAAAAAAATAAAGAGAGAAAAGGTTAAATATTGTTTTTATCTAAAAGAAAGAAGATTAAATATATGTACATAGGTTCTATATGGCAGATTAAATATATACATATGTACTTAAGTATATGTATTGTATACATATAAAGCCTGACCTGCTTTCCGCTATATTTTATGCATTTGGCACATTAAACTTTTGATCTTTATTTTCGTTCTCTTTGGATTTCGTTGTTTTTCCAACAAAAATTAAAATGCAAAACCACATCAAGCGAATGAACGGATGGACGGAGAGCAGAGAATGCAAAAGAGAATGCAAATAAATGCGAGCGGCAAAAGGCGAAAAGAGAAACAATTTCACGACTATCACACAAAATTGTACAAGTGAAAACAGCAAAACACAAGGTGGATGGTTTCGACGGCTTCGCTCTGGTGCCGCATCAGAGCGAGATCGAATTTAAATGAAATCAAATAGAACTCGAGAATATCATTAAATAGAATAGTCTTCTAAATACGACCCATATTTAATGTAAATATAAAACCAATAAATAAAATAATTCAATTTGTACGAAATATATTTAATCGAAATATATAAACACTAAATTTATGTATGAAATGTATTTATTTTGAATAAGAAATTATATTATTCTCGTGGTGAAACGCAAGTGAAAACACTTTCCTTATACAATTTTCACTCTCGCTCTCTGGGGTTTTTCTCGCTTTCTTTTCTAATCATCGAAAGGGGAACAAAAGGAATTACTAGTACTAAGAATATTCCCAAGATAAGTATTCTATTCCACTGTAATCGCTTTTGTGGCATACAGAAAACCCGATGATAAGCAGCACAAAAAAATATGCAAATACACAGGAACTAAATTTAAAAGAAAATAATAAACATCACAGCACACAACAAAGAGTGGCAGGCAGGCGGCAGGCAGGCACACACACACTCTAAGCCCCAAAACGAGACGAACGAAGCAAAACGAACCGGATTGGGGATTGTGAATTGTTCTTTTTGGTTTGCAAGAAGCGACACGGCTCGGCTTGGCTGTGGCTGTGGCTCTGAAGCATGCCGAAACTATTTCGGAATACTACAAGAAGAAGACACTCCACTCCACTCAGCTCAGCTCAACTCACTCGCGAGTCGCGCACAAAATGTCAATAAACCCGGCATAAAATATTAAACAATCAATAGGAGGCACCCGTACGGCACCCCACTCCCCCCCTGCCCCTGCACTCCGACTGTCCCCCTTGCGGGCCAACACAGCGTGAAAGAAACGCAAAAAGAGAAGTCGCAAAAACCAGATAGAAGAAACACGAACAAAATCCACAGGTAAAGAAGAAAATAACGTTATTACTGCGGCTCTCTGCCGCTCTCTGCTTGAAACGCTTCTGGCAAATGCCGAACCCGTGCCCTGCTATAAGCCCTGTTCTTAAGTTCATTAGAAGAACGTCTTGGCCCCATTTGGGAGACCTGAAACATGAATGGTGATGGCAAAGACAGACAGACGATAGCAGCCAAATTAAAAGGCTCAAACAAGCGTAAAAAAGCGTACAACAACAAAAACAGCAATAAGAAAAAGTAAAGAGTAAAATAACGAAAGAGTGAAATGGCAATTAGCATTATATTAGCGGGTATATCCCCATCCCAGTCCACTGTGCATGCAATGTTAATTTGCATAGATCTTCTCTGTACTGGAATTAACGGAACGGAAGGGAACTCTGGCCCAAGAAACTGTTAGAATCAACAGAAGAGCAACAGAGGGGGTGGCCAGCGAGAACACACACATAAAGATGTGTGTGTGTGCGTGTGTGTGTAAAATGAACCCGAAAGCCAGCTAAAATTTCGTGTGGAATTTGCTGAAATTTGCAAAGAAATGGAAGCCGACCGTGCGCGGCAGGCGGCAGGTAGACAACACATTGACTATGCACAGTGGGGTCTATCTACCCAAATACACCTACAAAAGCCAAAGAGATGGAAAGATTCGCAATCGAATCAAAAAATATGGAAATATGATTCATTTTTCGTTTAATTTGTGGCACTTTTTATTTCGGGGAACACTATGAAAATGATTCCCATAAAATGTATCAGATAGTTTTACCTCTGCACTCCCCTTACTCCCACTAAATTTCTAGCCACTGTGCACTCTCCTCTCTCCGCTATCTCTTTCTTCACTCCACTAAATTCCAAGGCGGCGTTGGCGGCAACTCAATTCCTCCTCCGCCACCCTCTTCAAAAACTATAAAAAAAAGCTTCGCTTCGCAATGATTTCAGTGTCGCTGTGTGTGTGTGTGTGCCAAAAAAAAAAACGGTATCTGCTTACAGACGAACGAACACTCCGCAGCTCCAGGTAATTCAAATCTTCTACAAGGAAATTGTATACTCTCTCTCTCTTTCCTCTCCCACTCTTCTTCTTGTTTTTTGGTTCCAAAAGAAGAACTGTTTGTCGGTGCAGAATCATGGGGGCTGGACAAAAGGTGAATGACAAAAAACAACAGAAAAAGGATTCGGTTCGGCTCGGTTCGGTTCGGGTTGGGGCATCCTCCCAGGTAGGTCCTCTCCCAGCCGATTGAAATTTCCAATTTAAAATTTCTTTTGATCGCCGCACGCAAAATGCAAAACAAGTAGCTGGAAATATTTTTCGTGAAATATTTTGCATATAAAATTACAGTGAAACGTATAAAATTACTGCAGCAACAAAAAGAATACGAAATTTTAGCAAGAAAAACACAAATGCACAATAAGGTACGGTACGGTACGCTACGATAGGTGGGGGGCTTCCAATTTTTAGCTGGAAACTCTTTCTCCAATGTTCTGTCTTTCAGTATCTGTATCTGTTGACCTCTCAAAATGTAGATACATCCCCCCCTTCCACATATCGTAATAAAAAACTTCTAAATGCACTTGTCCGTCATCTCCTCACACATGTACATACATACATACATATTTATCTAATAGCGACAAAATACAAAGAAATGACAGCAAAGAGGGGAGAGAGAGAGAGGCGGAAAATAACATTATGCAAACAGGGAAATGTACACGAAAACTCGTGGAAATGTGGCCTACAACGAACAGAAAATGTAAATAACAACAGTCCCAGTGCTTGCTATACCCTTGCCAAGTGGGGGATATGCACTTACACCACAAAATGGTATAAAACGTTCGATACACTCTTGCAGCAGTTAGTTTTCGTGCGTTATTTCGTGTTTTTTTTTCTCAATCAACAGAGCGCGCATAGACTCTCTTTCGCTTTGGTCAGGTTCTCTCTGCCTTTCCTTCTCGTCTCTCCCCATTGAGAGGAGAGGAGAGTAGAGTACATTCGAATGGCTGATAAAGGCAAAGACTAGAGAATTGTGGCGGCGCGGTGCCCAAGTAAATAGCGGGACCCAGCAAGCAGTGGCGTAGGCGAAGAGATGGCGCGGGAGCCAAGCAGCCAAGCGGCTCAAGGCACGCAATGCGTCCTCTATCTCTCGCTCTCTCCCTCTCTGCGCTGGTCTTTCATTTGCTCTTGCCTCGGTGTGTTTATTTCAAATTAGTAAAGGTAACAGAACGAAGGGGAGAAAAGAAGAGAAAAAACAAGATGAAGAGCCAGAAGGAGAAAAGCGGTTTGCAAGGTGTATGTAGTGTATACATGGTGGAGCCATGGCATTCCTTTGGTCATCTTATTCCTCTTGTGTGTGTGTGTGTGTGTGTGTTTGGGAGGGCCGGCCTTCTTCCTCTGCGCTGGCCCCAACGCGCTGGCTGCCATCAAATATAATCCGCTCTAAATTGCCCGCATTAATATTGCAAACATAACTGTTGTTCAAGCAGCAGGCCGTGGATATCTCTCAGGCATAACATTTACAGTTATTCAATTATTAACAATGCCATTTACACTGCATTAATTATGCATTTAATTGTGAATTTACAATGCAATTTATTTAATGCAACTTCAATCACAAATACAGGCACACATACACATACACGGAAAAAAGCGCTGCTGCCCACAAACACACACACACACATAAGCTAAAAGCAGTTCTGCGCACACACAATAAGCCCCGCTGCTGCTGTGGCGTAAAAAGTTTCGCTTTCTTTTTGCACATCATTTTGCATGCGCAGTGGAAAAAGTAGAGACAAATACAATAAAAAAATAAAATAAAAACAGTGCCTACTACAAGTATGTACATACATATATACTTAGAAATGTATGTACGAGTACTACTATAAGGTGTTAAGCACCATCCACAAAAAATATACAACACCAACGATTGCGGCCATTGAGCAGAACACGATTTTTGTGTATTGCGCGGCGTCGAACACCCCACGGTGCCTGTGTTGGTGATTGAGAGAGAATTTGCGCGTGTGTGAGTGTGTGGGATGCTGAGAGAGCTCTCTCCCGTAGGAAGCCGGTGCTGCGGGATAACAGCTGTTACTCTTTCTAGCCGCTGACAGATGCAGTCCACATTACCATTCTTGTGGATTCTATTGTGGTTTCAGCCGGTTTTAATACGCAATCGTTTCTGTTTTTGCATTTCATTAAGCCAATTACCAATTACACTTAGCCTAATGCTCTTTACGGTTCCACTAGTTGCTTGCCTACAATCATTGGAAGCTTAACCCAAAAATGCCAATCAACTCGCGATAGCCGAGTTAATAATTCGCACACGAGACAGAAAAGGTGAAACCTACAGTACACTGTTAACCAACACTACACTGTAAACTAACACTACCTCTGTCAAGTCCAGTCCAAGTCGGCGTCTGAGAAAGCCAAAAATAATTGCCAAATGGGCTTTACAGCAGAGAGAGAGAGAGAGAGAGAGAGTAAAAGAGATCCACAGAGAGTGAGAGCAAAGCGGCTTATAAAATGCGTCGCAAAATATATTTCGCCTACAAATTGCAAAACAAAAAGAAAATAGCATGGGTATACATATACCGTGGGATATGGAAATCCAATGCCGGGCCGGGCCAAAGCAGATGGTCGGGTCGGTCTGTAGGGTTTCCACAGTTCGGGGAAGTACCCCACGCTAGTGTGTACGTACCCACGAGATACATAGAAATGCAGTACATATGTGCAAAGTCTTTTTAACGGCCTGCCCACTGGAATATGATGACGCATTAGATTCAATCGAATATGTGACTGGGGGCATGATAACAGGGGCCACACATCGTCCGCCAACGGTACGTGTGTACCAGTGTACTCGTATGTAGTATGTACATGCATGTCCGAGACTGTTCTCTGTACATACACGCGATTAGGTGGTACATATGTATGTATTAGATTAGGCCCCGGAAAATGTTGATAAAAGTCAAACAAATTTCACTAAATACGTAAATCAAAGTTTCCAAGTATGTATGTATGTATACTCAAGGATAAAGATCTAATTTAAATAAAACAGACCCCTACATTCTTGTGTTTTTTGTGTGTGAAATTATAAAGAATCTCTCTTTGAGTTTTCGTTTCAACGAACCATGACCATCTAGGGTTGGGTTAAATAAGGGTGGTCCACATGTACTGCTATTACTAATCGAGTTGCTGTTACAACTGCTTTACAACTGCACTGCTTAGCTAACGTTCAACTGTTGGTTAAACGATGGGGAACGCTCGCCTTATGGCGCCGGAATAAAATCCTCTCTCACTCACGATTGCTTTGAACAAACATTAAAATGATCGACAACACATTAGCTCCCACTTTCGGACGTTATCTCTAGGTATTTAAAGTAGAGCCCTGTCACATTGGGAGTGCCGTGCCGCCTCGGGGGGCTATATAATATCAGTACGTTTAAAGGTTATTCTGGGGCTTGGGTATTGTATGGGAATGTAGTAGGTAAACTCGGGAAGAATGATTAATTGAGAGGAATTCTCATTCCGCTTGTATTTGGTAAATAATTAGAATTGAACGCACCTAAAATTGGAATTTTTTGACAGACTTCTTTTCGACCGCGTTTTTTGTTTCCTTTTCTATTGGTTTTATTTTGTTTCGGCTGGTTTCTGCTTTCTGCTTTCTCCTTTCCTTGTCGCCTTTTCTTTTCCCCGTTTCACATATTTCGTTTCTTTTTATATATCACACACAACACCACCAATGCTGCCGCCGTTTGTTGGGTCTGGTCTGCTGCTGCTCTCTCCTCTGCTGCCTGCCTACGTTGTCGCTGGCAGCACTTCTTCTTCTGCTACGCTACCACTGCTTTGCCTCTCTGCTTCCTCTTCTTGCCCATTGAATATCACACACGTTTCATATATTTGCAGTTTTCTTCATGCTGCTGCTGCTGATCTTCCCTCCTCTTCCGTCACGTCACTCTTGTTCGCTTTTTCTTTCTGCTCCACCTTCACTCTTCTCCGCACTCCGCACTCCACACTCTCCACTCTCTTCCTCCTCTTCTATTGCGCAAAAATGTTCCTTCTCAACATGTGTGCGGTGAGGTGCGGGGTTTGTTCCGGGTGTGTGTGCGAACGAGTGCGTGAGTGTGATTGGAGAGTGTGTGGGAAAATTTTTACTACGATGGCGAGAGACGGGGGCTAGCAGTGCGGTGTGACGTCAGCAGTTCAAAAAAATTACTTCTTATTCTTGTTGTTGGTTGGTTGGGGTTTTGTTGTTTTTGTTGTAGATATCACATAACTGTTACACGCGCGCGCGCAAACTTCTTACTATTAACTAATATTACTATTTAAATAATTACGGTTTTAGTGTTTTTGCAGGGCAGTCTTTTGGGTTTTTGATTGGTTTTTTGTTTCTTTTCTTCGCGCAGTTTTTTCTCACATGCTGCGGGTGTGGGGGGCGGATACAGCGAGACGAAACGGAGCGCACCGAACTTCATGGGCCACCACGTAAACGAAAAGTGCCGCCTGGAGTCGCGGCCACGACGACTACAGCAGCGACAGCGACAGCAGCAGCAACCGGCAAAAACCAACAAAATCCACACTGAGAAACACAGCGACACAGAGCGAGAGAGAGAGAGCCCAAGAGAAACGGCGAGAGAGAGAGCCCAGACAGCGTGTTGCGTTACGTTAGTTTTGGGCCAGAGAAAACGTAACATCCAGCTTTACGCAGAGCGTAAGATTGATTCTTACGACAAACGTAATCCATGGGGCAATAGTACGGCGGCGGGTGGAGGCGGAAATGTGATGATTTTTTTTTTGTAACAGTTTTAACCGGCAGTTGTACTCCTCATTCCGTGACGTCAGTTGTTCTTTTTTTTATTTTTTATTTAATTCCAGCTTCCTATGGTTTCCTATTTCCCATGCAGCACGTTTTACGTTTTTTGTGGTTTACTTTTATTCTTCTTTTTTGTAGCTGTCCGCTTTTCGTTTTCTTTTACTCACTCGCGACGACGGCAGCAGCGGCCACGGCGACAGCGACGTCGCGAGTTGCGACGTCGTCGGCGAATCAAGCAGCAACAACAAACAGAAAACACGACTACCAGTGAGGAACAGTTGTAGCTTTATATTTACTGACTGGGGGCAAGCCCCCCACGCACTCGTTTCGCTCGTGCGCCAGTCTCCACTCGCTACGCTCGCCACTATCACGCCGATATGAGTAAACTGAGTAAAACGACCTAAAACTTGTCTATATAATAGAGAGATAGTAGAGACATATATATCTATATGTATTCACATTTATTTTTGTATAGATATTTCTTGTTCCCCAGGTATATTTCAAATGTTGCACTGTGCAGATGTTGCTTGTTCCGTGCCCATGTTGCTGGTGAATGTTGCAGCTTCTCGCAGCATGTTGCTGGAGAATTTTTTCCCATACAAATCGAATGTATCTAGCGGTAACGTGTATGGATTGAAGCAACAATGAGACTTCATTCAATAGATACAAATAACTGTGTTTGGAGTTTCAAAACACATTTAAGAATGAATGAAATAATACCATTATATACCGTTGATATATAGTCAATTTCGACGTCAAGAAATATATAAAAGATACCTGGCAGAAAACGCTTTGCTGCTGCCGCTCCAGCGGCGAATTCAAGGCAGCAGCTGAGAGCGCACACCCACACAGCTGCAGTACAGTGAGAGAGCAAAAAGACAGAGAGTGAGAGAAAGAGACATAACGTAATCAGCAGCTGAGCGGCGGGCGTGTGTGGAACGTATTGTAGTACGTTTTGTAAGCTGTGGCATGTGGAAGCCAGACTCTGATTTTGACTGGGGGCTTGGATCCCCCACTCTCTCCACTCAACACTCGCAAATGCCGGCTACGCAATGCTCCAAACGGAAGTGGTCGATGACGTGCTCTCGCTGTTACCGCACCCACAACAACAACAACAACCATTTTGTGGACCCCATGTCTTTATCAGTTGTGGACCAAGTGTTGCATTCTACTTGCTGCTTGAGCGCCGGAGAGAGGCAGCAACGTTGCCAATTTTCATGCAAATGCAAAAATGTTTCTAAAACCCAACTTTTGGATAATTCCGGGAGTTCATTGATCCAACAAAAAAAACTTCATGAAATAACATCTGCTCAAATATATGCTCAGGCCACAGCCCGTGCGCACGGGCACGGGGAGTGGGGTTATCTATGCCCCTGTATTGTCATTTGTCTGTGCCCCTAAAAATTATAAGACGTAGGCAGACGTAAGGAGAAAAAAATCAAGCAAATTATGGTAAATACGCCTCAAAAAACGGATCACGCCCAGAAGCAAAAGGGGTTTTTGCGGGAGAGAGGGGGATCTATCACAAACGTGGAAAGCGGAAGGTAGCGATATGACCACTTACTTCACCGCTTTCTTCTTGAAATCGAACGTCGAACCAGTCACAAATTAAATAAACATTACAAGTTTTTCTCTACATAAATAGTTCTTTCATTTTACCATTTCTTTGGAAAAGATACGGAAATAGTATACCTGGAAAACCAGAAAAGGCTTCACAGTAACAGTAAAATATTACATATTTTCATTAGCATCAGCTGTTTACTTTTATATATTATGATGGAAAGAAAGAAGAAATTGTATTTGTAGTCACCCGGTAACTAGTGAATTCATCAATGACTGGATCTAGAGGGAGTGACACACACACACACACACACACACACACACAAACGGATAGAGGCAGGAGCGCACACACATGCACACATGTGAGCACACGCACTTCCAGTTAATTAAAAGTATTTATGACACTCCACACACATAAAAATAAAAATAAAAACTGTCTTGCACAAAAGTACAAAAGTCCAAGCCAGGATCGTGGGAAGTTCTCTCCCTTCCTCGAGGGAAAAAAAATTCAGCCATAGAGATACTCTAATTGCATATGCAGAGTGCAAAGCAGAGCGGAGCGGCGACATAGGCACCGAGGAGCGACAGAGGAGCGCTGGCAGAGCCAGATGGAAGGGGCCAAAGTTCCACTCTTCAGGGGTGGGGTTGGGTTGTGTGTGTGTGGGGTGGAGGGAGTGCTCTGCTCGTAGTCTGGTCGGGTTTATGAGAAAAGCGAAAAAAATTACACTCACGGTGTCACTGTCTCCATCTCTATCTCTGCCTGTGTGACTGTCTGTCTGTGTGTGCGTGTCTCTGTCTCAGAAAAAGTCTCAGCCTTCTCCAAAAGGATAACATCCTTAAGTTCTTGCCAGGCAGACACACAAAAAAAATAATATGGGAACACGGACAAAAAAAAGTCGAAAAAAATTAATAGAAATTGAAAACAGGAAAGGAGATTACGTTTGAGAACGAAAAAGGCAGAAGAGAAGGTTGGAATGGAGAGTGGAGAGGAGAGGAGAGGAGAGGAGAGGAGAGAAGAGAAGAGGGGTATAAGGAATATTGGAGAGTTGAAGCAAAGGCGAAAGTGTGGATAGAGAAAGAAAGTTGATCAGGCACTGGAGACTAGGGAAATTGTAGAAAATATCCCATTGAGGAAGTTCCTTCCCACTGTAATTCGTTGAGAGTTCTTCCTTGGAGAGTTTGTAGATATGGGAAAGATTTTCTTTAAAGTTTCTTTTTAGAGTAAAGAGTGGAGCGAAGGTTAAAAGGATGCCTCTACGGGGTATCCAATGTGGAATGTGGAATGTGGATGAGAAAACTGATATGAATCGATTAGGAAATTCAAGTGTTCTGTGGAACATTCTGGCAGCGCAGAAATTGGGAGGGGAAGAATGCTCTGGAGAGTTTGTAGAGTTCGAGTCGGAGTCGGAAAGGGCAAATGGAAGAAATAGTAACGGAAATGTCTGTCTGGATATGCTGAATAAAATGTAAATTTAATGCAATAAAATGCTACAGATGATTACGGAAGTTGCAACCTTTATTGGATTTTCGATTATAATCAATTTTTTTTTTAGCCAGCAGACGGATATTGCCGGCAGCTTTTTCAAGACTTGCAGGGCATGGACAGAGAGAGAGAGCGAGAAGGACCCGAAGGAATTGGCGTCAGGGCATTCATCAGCCTCCTCAGCGTCGCCGTCGTCAACGTCAACATCAACGTCAAACCACGCCGACAGCGCGACAGCAGTAGCAGCAGCAGCCGCAGCAGCAGCAACCCCTTTACCGTTGCTTTTGTGGGGTGCAAGGCATTTTTACAGCCTTCCAGTCACACAGTCACCTCCCCCCACTAAACCCTTCCCCATCCCACAAGCCATAGAGAGACGACTACTGTGTAGACATTTGCGAAATGAAAGAGAGGGGGGAGCTTGCAGAGGAAGCCGCGACGCCGGCAGGGAATGCAATCAGCAAGAAAACTATAGTACTTGAGAATCTCTCTCCCTCGCTCTGCTTCTGCTTCTCTCTCTGTCGCTATATTCAAATTTGGAAATAAAAGTGAAACGACGGAAGAGGAGAGGGGAACATAAAGAGCGGCGGCGGGCCCCGGAGGAGAGCCAAGACGAATGTTAAAGCTGACGTCGCCGTCGCTGCATGTTTGACAGAATGCCAGTCAGAGAAATTATGATGCTGGCTTTTGTTGCTGCTGTTGCTGTTGCTGCTTCTGCTGCCTGTTTGTTTGGGGTGGAGTGGACCCCATTCGCAGGCCAAAGTATTGGTGTGATCCGTGTCTGTCGCTGTTCCCCCCTCCTCCCCCCTTGAGACTGCCTTGCGGCAAACATTTATTGAATTTGCCCGCCTCAAATGGATTTGTGTCTCCTTTTTCTGGTTCACCCTTAAGCTTCTTTCCCCCTCTCTCTGTCACACCTTTATGCAATTTCCATTTCCTGCATTTCCTCTAAATTGCACATTAATTTGATTTGAATTTGTTTTATGACTATAGAATGTAGACGGTTTTTTTTTAGCAAGGATCTGCCTTAAAAGTGTTATCTAGCAGTTGATTCGCCGTACAAATTTCCTATAAGCGAATGGCCACTTTCGTTTTAAACAGAGACAATTTTTACGATTTAATCACAAAAATTACAAATAATCTCACCGATTTAATAAGCTTTATTTTTTTTAAATCCTGCGAGTTTAATTTAATATATTCTCAAAATCAAAAATGATAAAATTCGTACTAATAAGGAAATTTCATTTAAATAAATATAAATTGGGCATCAAAATATCAAACCAGATACCTTTTCCCCTAAGTATTATTATGGGAAATCTTTACAAGAAATCCATTAAGGACATGTCTTTCATGCAGATAGTTTGATTTTATGCTCATTCAACAGGTATCCAGGTAAAAGTTCTCTTCGAAATGAATAATATTTTCTTAAACTTTCCCCAATATTTGAATAATCTTGAATCTTTTAATTTACTAAAATCTCCCTCTAACCAGACCTTTATTACATGACTAACTTGAAGAAATGAACCCCCAGTTAAGTGTTATATAAAGAACCTCCCCTCCCGCTCCCTCAAATTTCCCAACTTTAAAACTTTCCCTCACATAAATATTTTTCTCAGTTCCAGACGGACTCTTTCTGTTGTTGTGTTTTGAAAAATCAGCTTAAATAAATTACACAAAAACAATGACTACAAATTACGAATCGCATTGCTCAACGATCGACATTGAGACGTGCGACCCCACTAGCCAGGCGTACCCCAACCCAACCCATCCCCCCTTCTAGTATATAGTATCTACAGTAAAACTGGACTACCTACCTGTCCGCCCTAACTGCGAGTACGATTACTCAACAGCACACACAGACAGATACCTTCTGAGACAGACTTTATATGGTTAGACAACGTTTTGGGAACGGACACAGACAGTCGACAGTCGAGTCGACCCAAAACCTCGACTTGGTTTTTTGGTTTTGGTTTTGGTTGTGGCTGTGGCTCTGACTTTTCGGACTTTCGGACCAGCGCCGAATCTGTCCGACGTTCAATGAACTTCTCTCATGCACTCACTGACTCGCTCACTCCTACTACTCCACTCTGTCAGCCCATCTCTGTCTAAGCCATGAAATTGCTTCCAACAAAATGGAATTCTTATTATTGTTTAATTATACATTTACATTTAAGTAGAAACGCCAACAAAACAGTGCAAAGAAATTGAATAAACGTGTGTGGGGAGAACAGAAGAAATAAGACAAAAGATTCTATTTAGAAGGGGAAGACTTGAGAGACAAATCACAAGATCAAAAATCACATTTCAAAGAAGGAGATTCACAGAAAGAGTCATAGCTGACCAATTTAAGTGAAATATTTATGTTATAGTTCCTTAAACTCCTTGAAAATTTCTAACTTTCTTCAAATCTTTTTGAAGTTAAAATTGTTGAAGCGACAGCAGTAGAACATCTCCTTTTTCCACTTTATCCCAGTGTGGCTTAGCAGCAAAGGCTGGTTTAAATCCCAGATGAGAACAGATTGGTTAATTTTATTTTGTATTTTATCAAATTTGGATTCCTTTTATTATTCTTTTTTACTTACGCATTTCCACGCTTTGAAGGCTCTTGAACAATTTTGAAATGTAATCCAAAGTATTTTTGTTTTGGCGGCAATAATTTGTGTTATATAATTTCGGGTTTATAATATAATTGGCAAAACGTAATTGAATTTTAATAAATTAATAATAAGCGTTTAGGTTGCTTTGTAAGAATTTGGCTTTTTTTGAAAAATATTACTAAATAAAGAACAATTCTTCAATGAAGAAATTTTGGAATAATAAATTATTTAATTCGAAGATGTGGTTGGAAAATTTCAAATTTAAAAATGGGGAAAACACTTAAAACTTAATGAGATTTTGAAGAAAACGTTAAATGTTTAACATGTGAAATATTTTAAATAATAATCAACAAAAAGATGACTTGAAAGAAATGTTTTTGTATTGCAAGGTTTTCGAATAGAAATGGAAAATAATTTGGAAATTTGTTCATTTGTGATGTTACAGAAACGACAGAACTTCTGGTGCTATTATGTTTTAGTCATGATTTGGGTATTTCGTTTATAATCCTTGCTGGGTGCTCCGCCAAATGCATTGGTATTGGTGTGTGTGTGCTGTGACATTGGCAGGCGGCTTGTATCTTATAGATACATCTTTCAACAGATTTTCTTGGTTGGTAACATTTCGTTTTGTAACTTTTGTGGGTAACTTTTTTTTTGTTAGGGTTTCACTAAGGATCGATTGGTATTATTACTATAATTATTATTATGATACAACAGAAACAACGTCATGTTCCGGTTAAGTGAAACAATAACAAATATAACGCGCGCTCGGTTCGGATCGGATCGGATCGGATCAACGATGACTGATCGGAGGAAGAGGATGATCACTTCCACTTTCTGCTGCGTTCGGTTTGTAAATGAATGTTGCGTAGAGTTCTTGCCATGAGACCCGAAAAGAGGAAGAGTAGAAGGCCAGGCAGCGACAGTGCAGAGAGAGAGAAACAGGAATGCAATTGCAGAGAGGGAGAGCGATCGCGTATGTGTGTGCGTAAGAGTGGGCTAGCGTATGCACACCCAGGCAGAGAGAGAGAGAGAGAGGGCGCAAGTAACGGAGCGTAGGTACGAAAAGGAATGCAAGGAACAAGAAAAAACAAAAACATTTAGGGAGGATAATGCAGCAGAGGGAGAAAGAACCTCTAAAGCTCCCTCTCCCTCTCTCTCTCTTTCTCTCTCTCTTCCCTTAAAATGAAAAGTCGGACAATAGCTGTGTATGTGACGACGTCTGGGGCCAAAGATTTCATTCTATTGTTCCAAGGATTCCTTTTGATTGACTAACTGACCCGACCCCGACTGCCAACCGCCGACAGCCGACAGCCGACTCCCGGCAGCCGACTCCCGACTTCTTCTGCGGAAGTGAAGTGCAGTCGCGAGAGTCACAAGATGAGAGAGTGGGAGTGCCCGCAACGGAGGGACGAGAGCGGGTCGGGTCGGGTCTCTCTTTTATCAGCGGTTCATATTCTTCAGCGGAGGGTCTGACCTGCTTCAAGGGTTCCCCTGCTCCGTTTGTAATGATTATTATCATGATGATCATGACCATGTGGACCATTCAACAGGTGCTAATTGCTCGGCTATTTTCTAGGTCCATTGAACCCCAGCCGAATCCTCGAAGTACAAGTAAGGAATAAAGGTGTTCCCCGACCGAAGAACATGCAAATCTCTCTCACAAAAGCAATCCAAATCAAACGGAAACGAAAGAACAGAGCCAGAAATCAAAAATCAGATCGGTACTTGCCTAATAACAGGGACGAGCCAGGACACGTCCCGTCCCGACCCGTTCCGACGCGTTCCGACCACCTTTTTGATTGGCAAAAAGTGAAGGCAGGGGGAAGAGCGACAGACAGACACGGAAAAAAGAAATTATAGAGTAAGGAGAGAGACACCGAGTGAGATAAGCAATTTTAAAATTTAATCACTTTCTGGTTGAGATTCCAGAGACACAGAGAGAGAGAATGGTAAGAGAGAGAGTGCAAAAATCCCCGCAGACGCTCAGTAGAACGGATATGAAACAGGAGATGACTTGTCTGGCTGTCTGTCTGGCACTCGCACCCCTAACCCACCCCCTTTCTCCCCTTTGCCTGGGGGAAACTCTTTCTTTTTTGAGTATGAGTCTAGTCTAGGCCCCACCATCAAGGCCTCACTAACCACTGACTTGGGATATCCTTGAAAAAAATCAATCAATTCTGAAATCCCTCCATTAAGGGCACAAAATATAGAGAAAAAAAACCCTGAACTAACACTTAGAATTATTTATGTATATTTAAGTATTTATGTTTGAATCATTTAATGTATATTTAATTTATGTTTAATATTTAAACCCCGAATATTTAATTGAAATATGGGTGTGTTTTATTCCTTACTATGCCATTTTTTTCCGAGTGTATGGGAATGTTTGTTTACTATTGTAGGTTTTGTTTTGTACAATCTATGGCTCCTATGCCAGCTACTATATTTTATTATTCATTTATTTATTTCTAATTATTATTTAAATCAATATTTTATTGCATCGGATATCCTTCCCTCTTAGGCTTGACATCTGGTCAAAGAATCATAGGAATACCGCTCTGTCCTGCTCTGCTCTGCAAGGGTGTAATGCCAGTTACAACAGGCCTACTGTACTATTGAACAGTCAGCGAAGGATGTGTCCTGTCCTGCGGATGGGTACAGTACAGGCTGCCCAGGCCATTGCTCGCACCGCACATCGCTCGTGTTGCATTCAGCGTTCGATACGAGAGGTTGAGAGGAGTTTGACAGAGGGACAGAGGGACAGACTGACAGACTGACGTATTGCCTCTGTGCGTGTGTGTGTAGAGTTTGCAGCTGCCGCAAGCCGCATGCCGCATGGGTTCCCGTTGTTGTTATTGGTTTATGGCTGCTTTCAACTACCGCTGCACACACACACACACACACACACACACACATCAGGGAAATAAAATAAACCTTCTTAGCGCATGCCACAAAAAGGGGAGTACGAAGCGGCAAGAGAGTAAGAAAATATACAGAAAGCAGCCGGAATTGGAAATATCATCATATAAGACCTCTCTATAAGGTCCAAGTGGGTTTTCGAGCCCCACAGAGATCTCGAAAAACCAACAAGAAAAACTAGAGGAAAAATGGAGAGACGCAAGAGAGAAACAGAGAGAGAGAGAGCTACTCAAACATCTGTTGGGAGGATCATGAGAAAAGATAAACCCAAAATGAGATTTGATTATGATAAGAAAGCGTTGGGTGAACAGAAAGATCCCACACATTTATGATAGAAGTGGTACCAGCTGGTAACAGAAATCAAACGATGGAATCACTAAGAGAAGAACTACTTTTGGCCTTGGAGAAGTCTGAAACGCAGGATAATCTATGGGGATACAAACGGGATTCAGTTTGGAACCCTTTGAAAGCTTCACACGAATGGAAGAGAGAACATTAACCGAAATAAATTCCTACAAAATGGGGTTCGATTCACAAATAAAAATCGTACCTTTGTCATTCATTGGACAATTTTCATGATAAGTATCTGGTTTTGTTGGGAATTAAATCTAGTAAAGAAATAAAGATCCTAACCATACAAAAAACGAGGGGGAACGTTATGAGCCGCGTCTGCACCGCGGCTCTACTTTATACCCGGTACTCAGTCAGTATATATGTATGTGAGCTTGTTGTAGTTTATTGCATGTTCGCAAAAGAAAAAAATTTAATTTTAGCCAAAAGAAAACAATTTAAGTCGAACCTTTTCGGAGATTTTGATCTATTAGATGTTTCCATATTGGTTAACATAAATTTGTTACATCTGCCATTTCTACATGTTTTTATCTACTTCCTACATATACATACACGGCTGTGTGCGAGAGAGAGAGGGAATCAGTCTGCGCTTGGGAGGCCACTGAAATTTGATTTGTTCCTTCTGACTATATTTATGATCCGATCTGATCCAAATTCAATACTCTGATAGATATAGTCATTTTCTATGATTCTGCGTTTTTGGTTTTCCCGTATCTTCAAAATTGTAGATTTTCATCTTTTGTGGGGGCGGAAGGGGGCGTGGCCAAATTTTAAAACAAACTCGTCTCGGTTTGATATCACAGGAGCTTGGATAGAAAGTTTGGTGGTTCTAGCTCTTATAGTCTCTGAGAACTAGGCGTCAAAAAATTCGATCAGGCATAGCGCCTACCCCTGTGTGTGAGAGAGAGCGAGAGGGAACGATGCATTTCGAAATGGTTTTCTTCATTGTGGCTATATTTATTATCCGATCTGATCCAGATTCTACAATCTGATAGATATGCTCATTCTCTATGATTCTGCGTTTTTAGTTTTCTCGTATCTTTAAAATTGTGCATGCCACAGATTTTCGTCCTTGGAGTGGGCGGAAGGGGGCGGGGCGAAATTTTGAAATACACTTGTAACAGTGCGATAGGACAGGAGTCTGGATACAAAATAGTGTTCCTCTAGCTTTTATGGTCTTTGAGCTATAGGCGCTAATGAAGACGGACGGACGGACAGACGGACAGACGGACAGACGGACGGACGGACAGACGGACGGACAGACAGACATAGCTATATCGACTCGGCTATTGATGCTGATCAAGAATATATATACTTTATGGGGTCGGAAACGCTTCCTTCTGGGTGTTACACACATTAATTTTTTGCACAAATCTAATATACCCCTTTACTCTTCGAGTACCGGGTATAAAAAGAGATTTAAATATTAACAAATTAAAGATGTATGTAATGTGAAAAAAATTGTGGAAAACTTGAACTTAGCTTTGAAACATGATCAGCTAGGCATTGATAGCCATTGTATGGACACAAGTCAAAGATCATATGAAAGGTCTTGCATTTCTCTAAGTTTAACCCATACATTTGTTGGATATTGACGCTGTTAAATAATTATTCTAAGTGAAATAATTAGATACCATTGCCTTCTTAATCGAAAAAGGGTTTTTCACCTAAAAGTGGATGTAATGCCACTCTGATCAATCCATCAATAGAGCCATTGGCATTGGCATAGCCCTTCTATGACCACGACCTTCCCCTTGACTAATAACTACCGCGCTGCTCCACTGCCAAGGCTTGATTAGAGCGTTGATCATTAACTATTGTATAGAGAGAGACAGAGAGAGAGAGAGATTGAGAGCGGTAGGAATGTCTTCAGGGAGAGAAAGAGAGTGGAGTGGAGCGTGGACTACGGACTACCTGAAGGACTGGGTCTACCTTTTGGCCCTGGTGCTGGGGTTCTGGTCTCTGGGACACCGGTTTTCAAATTTGGGATACACCCGAGACACCTCACGTTTTGTTCTTTCGTTTCATTTTCAGCTATTTTAAGTAACAATAACGAGAGGAGCCACAGTCAGAGAGAGGGAGAAAGAGAGACAGAGAGACAGAGAGAAAGAGGGCAGAGGCAACAAAAGCTGGTCTTCCCCCCCACCCTCTGAAAAACCTTCGGGCCAAGTACCAAGTACATTCATAAGATCTGAGAGAAAAGGACAGGCCAAGTCGCAGTCCAAGTCCAGTCCGGGCGGCCAGTCGGCGGCAGCCTCAAATGTCCCAAGTTGAGATTCAGGTTCAGGTTGAGGTCGGTCCCGGTGCCTGGTCCCATCCCATAGGTAGAAGATCTCTTTCGTTCGTTGTCTCTCTCTGTCCCTCTCTCTGTGTGTCTCTGTATCTCTTGGTCCTCTCTGCTTGCGCTTTTGTTTTTCCCATTCACGAAATTCTTGGAAATTCTTCTTTCGATCAGTAAATCTTTAGAGCGAGAGCGCGATCGCCTGCCTTTTGTTTGTGCGAGAGTAGTTCTTGTTCTGGTTACGTGTCTCTGTTCCTATGAATACAGGAAAGGACAACAGTCAGTACAGGACAGGACAGGACAGCACAGCACAGGACAGGACATACTGCAATTAGCCTGCAGAGAGTGCGGGATCCAAGAGTGGGGATCCGCTCTAAGCGTGGGAGCTTCCTCCTCGCCACGAAAACGGAAGTGAAACCCGAAAGAAATCAAACAGCACACGGACTGGGCAGGGTAGGGCAGGGCAGGCGGGGCTGGCAGGCAGATGTCCCAAAAACGAAATAAAAACTATTGTGGAAAAAGGTGGAAATGTGGCAAGAACAAGAAGTGGCAGCAGCAGCAGCAGCAGGAGCAGCAGCAGAAGTGGAAGGTAGCAACAAGAGGCACACCACAACGCACTCGTCATTCGTACACCTGGTCTCCGTCTTGCGCAAAATTGTAGAGGAGGTACAAGGATAAAGGCACCCTTAAATACGAAAAACAAAAAAATACACGGAGAAAAATATACGAGTAGCAGCAGAGTCCAGCGCAGAGGCAGAGGCAGAGGCACCCCTCCTCTATAGTAACGAATTCTTTTACTCTCTGCCTCATCCGCTGCTTCCTTCTCCTGCTTCTCCCGCTTCATCTTGTCCTCATTTTCCTCCTGCCACTTCAGACAGTCTCGCAGGAAAGTGGAACGAACCACAGGGTAGAGTCTAGGACAGAGAGAGAGGGAGGGAGGGAGGGAGGGAGGTAGAGACAGAGGGTGCTCTGTTGGGGGGAGGAGTGCACTCTGCAAATGTCGCGCTTTTTCTTGTAAGGTAATTACTATACCCTTTAATGGGCCATGAAAACTTCGAGAAGCTGTTTGTTTCCATCAAGAAATATCCACAGTCCTGGAGTGGCAGTACTTTAAGTGATGGCACTTGCTATTATCGATATTCGATAGCCCAGACTGCTCGGGGCGAATGTAGCCGTTCGCTTAGGGGAGATTCTTACAGCATACAAATGAATCATTGTACAAATGAAACAAGTGTAAAAATCTACGAAATAAACAACTATTGATAGTTTATTAATTTAGATAATAATAAATAAATAAATAAATTCGGAATGCAGCCTCTCTCTTTGCTCTATGTAGCACTCGAGTCGTTCAAGTGAATGCTTAATCCCCTCGAATCACGGTAGTCCCATGGCCCCATATTTTAATCCATATTTAGTATATAAAGAAATATGTTCTATAATTCTAGGTTTATTGAACTAACCCAAAATTTGATATTTCGATAGGGTATTCGTAGTTTCGACCCTGAAAGAAAAGAGCTTTAAACTCCATTTCTTGTTTTTGCAGTCACTCGTTGCATGTTGAGGCATTACCTCAACACCTCACAATCCCTCTCTCTCTCTCTCTCTCTCTTTCTTACCCCTACAAGAGAGATATTTACGTTGGCTATCGCTGGCCGTATCCTGTAATTGTTGCTGCCAAATGCAACAGACGTTCCTGTCCGGCCCAAGGAGGGTGTCCTGGATGCCACGCTGGGTCTTAAGGATCTAGTATTAGAATTGGACGACTGAGGAGCGACTGTTGTCGTTCGGTTGGTTTCCCCCTGGCAATTCCAACAGGAAACGGAAAGTGGTTGCTGTTGCAGTTGTAAAAATGGGGAAGGGAAGCATGCTGCACCACACAGTGCACAGTGGGTCAGGGGACTGATCCAGAGATGGGGAAACTGGAATAGATTATTCAGAAATAACTTTAAACAGTTCCATAATTCCCGTTTAGAATATCGATCACGGATTTATCCGAAAGACCAACAAATAAAATGATTTATTTTTCAAATTTCAAAAACCAATACTCCATTCTTCTTTCACTTGTGGAACACTCGTTGACTGACGTTGTTTTCCTGTACAAATTGCCCATAAGCGAACGACTACATTTGTGGCCATTCGTCTTAGGATATCCAGATATCGACAATAACAAGTTTATCCATCATCAGAACCGAATCGGAACCACTGTGCTCTGCCGTTGGAGAATTCGAAGAACTGGAACTACTCTGCCGAGAGGCCAAAGTCCAATTGCAGCAGGCACATTGACATGTGCCGAGCGACAACAATGACGATGGCCCCTTCTGGCTGAGTAGAAGGGTGACCGGGCGGACCACCACTGCTGACTGCTGACTGACTGCTGAGGGCTGCTCCCTGGTTCTGGCTGCGGCGGCACTGAGCCAATAATTAAACTAAACTAAAGCAACAGCAGAACAGCAGCAGAACAGTGGCAGGGGCTGCAACAACCCCTAGGCGGGGGACCAGCCACTCCAGACAGCCCCGAATAGGGTGAACAAATTTTCATTTTACTTTTTGCTGTGCAAAAAAAAGCATATGAAAAAATGAAATACAAACCAAAGTCGAAGCATTAAATACCCTAGAAAAACCTGAATTTTGAGGGGCAAAAAACCAACCGGGGGGAGCTGCTGCATGGCAGTAAAATATTGAAATTCGACTTATAAACAAGGATATTCTTATACATATTCTTTTTAGTTATTATATTTATTTTATTAATACTATTTTACAATTGTTACAAAAATTTTTAACAAATACTCGCTTTTGCGCTTCTACAAAAGTATTCACAAAATTTCATTAAATATTTCATTTTAAATGTACCCATTTTTTCTGTTTGCCAAACCCCAAGTTTAGCTTTGAATGGAATAGACTATTATTTATTTACATTACATTGAAGTTGGAGACAGAAAAGAGGCCCTCTTTGTGAAAACTCATAGGAACACTAAGCCACACTGGGAAAGAGGCAGAGAGTGCCGATACGATCTTAATATCTGTTGTTATTTATGGAAAAACTTTAAAAGATATTTCTCTGCACTGCAAACTTTTAGTAGGCCAGATAGTGACAAGATACTGACCCTGTTATATCTATATCTATATACCTCTCCTAGAGCATGACGAAGCTAACATATCCTCCAAAGTGAAACAGAGAGAGTATCATACCCTCTCCGTGTAGCAAACACAAATAAAAGGTATTGTAAATTAGAGCAGAGTCCGCCGACACGAGGGTTGTTGCTCGGTTACAACTAATCAGTAGGTACCCTTTTCCCCCATGCGAAGGAATGCGCCCAGGAGAACAGCTGGCTCTATTATCCTTATACTTTTTTTTGCATTTTTTTTCGTTGAGGTTAGGGTACCCGAAGATCTATCGCGCGTGTCAAGAAAATCGTTGGGTGAAATCTTGGAATAACATTTACCCGAAAGGCGGAAAAACTGTGCGAAATCAATACAGATTATTTATGAGCCACGGACCGGAATAAGGTGACATTTGGGTGACATAAGGGAGGGATGCAGGATGCAGGATGTACGACTGATGCAATGTGCAATTACATGCATGAGATTTAGGAAATCAGCAGAAGAAGAAATCAGAGCGGGTTAAAGGTGGGAGATCAGGAAACAGAACAGAACAGAACCGAACCCATCAACCCTCCTCCTTCAGGTATGGAAAAGTGTCCCCGTTTCGGATGCCCGACAGACACGAGGCGGCTTTTTGTGTGTGTGAAAATCATCAGAGCAGAATTAAGTCCCTCCCCTGACAGACCCGCCCTCCCAGTACCAGTCGCAGTCCCAGTCGCAGTCGCAGTCCCATTCCTAAATCCGGTCTGTCCCGTGGGATTAATTAGCATTCGGTTTAAAAGAGAACGAACGAACGAACGAACGAACGAACGAACGAATATTTTCCTATTCCCATTCCCATTCGGCATGCATTTAATTTATGCATTTTGGCGGACAGCAGAGTGTCAAGTGAATGTCAAACAAATCTGTGAACAAAAATAGATAGAGGGGAAAATTGATTCGTAAGCTTCATTTCCACGGAGAGAGAGACATGGAACCAGTTCCTCTCCTACCAAGGATCCTCGTTCTTGGGTCCGGGCCGCTTGTCCATTTGTGGACTTACAAGTTTTTATCTTTTTTTGATGTTTGTCCGCGAATGTCCCCGCCAGCGTTTTGCTCTTCGTTTCGGGGTTAACTTGTTCCCTCTCGCATTTGTTTGTTTAGTTGTTTGTCGAATACTAAAAACCATTCGTACGCGTCGTTTTCGACTTGTTCTCCGCGGTTCAGTGGCCCTTGGTACCCCTTGAACCTTCTCGAATGTTGTTCCCCGGGAGGTGAGGTTAAGTGTAGATCGAATGGTGGAAATTCCCCTTTTATTTGCATACAATTAAGTTTAAAGCTAATTTGTTTGCATACAGGATTTGTTATCTGCGGAATTACAAATTACAATTTAGAGAGATAATCCCCTTCCCTTTGATCTCCTTCCCAGTCCTTTTCCCCTGAGGGAATCTTTTCCCGTTCCGATCACTATATCATAATTGATTTACTCTTGTAGACCAGCGGTTTCACATATCGCAGTTTCATTCCCACTCGATATTCGAATGCCCGCGAATCCAGAAACAAAATACATGTCGTGTGCCTCGTCCTGGCACATAGACGTCCTGGACTCGCGACGCACAAGCGAATACTGCTAAAGAGAATGCTCGAGAATAAAAAAAAAACACACATGTCGTGTGCAGGACACATTGATGCTTTACTAGAGCGTAAGGTTTTAATAATGTAATATAGACATGTATGATCTCGAGAGAAGAGTTCTGGATCTGCCAGTTCTGTCTGGGTATTCTTGCTCCATTTTTGCTCCTTCGTATATGTAGCTATTAATTGTCTATTGATATTATTGCAATAAGTGGGATCTCTATATAAATATTTTTCGTATATAAAGGAGATTTGATTAGAATTTCGAAACTTACCCACAAATTAGTAAGTAAAAGCAGCAATCTGTAAATAGAATTAAAATCAAGAGAAATCATTAGAGAGGGGCTTTTTTTTTAAGAAAATTGTATGCATCTAAATATAATTTAAATTATACACTAATGGAAATGTATTGAAATAGCTTTTCCTTGATTTACTTTCATGATCTTGGTCATGCCTATGTTAAAAGGTTTAAAGCCAAACGATTTCAACAGGTTTTCTGCAGATATTCCCTTCAAAAGTAGCTCCCATAAACCTCATCTAATGATATGTTTGTGGATGCATTGTCAAGTTCTTTTCTGAATCAACCAAAACCAAACCCAAAACCAAGACCCCACCTTTTCGCCTGGAGGCAGGCCCTAACCTAAATCAACAAATGATGAAGTTGAAGTTGTCTGCTCCTCCGATATAGAGCAAAACTTGAGAAGGAGGAGGAGGAGCAGAGAAGGAGGTGGACAAACACAGAAACAAAGAGGAATCCCAACAAAGTTGTCAAATCAAACAGAACAGAAACCTGAGGAACAGCCGTACCATACCATATACCATACTATACCATGCCAGAGGGGATCCGTTTTGGTTTTGGTGTTAAAAATATGAGAAACATTTATAACTTTTTTGTTCGCTTAGAGAGGCCAGGCCTGAGCCTGAGCCTGGAACCTCAAACCTCAAACCTGGCAGCCTGAAGAGTTTCGCTCGCTGGCATTTAAAGAACTTTAGCGATTTATGCGTCTCCTGTGGGAAACCTGATTTGCAGAGGAAGGGCCCGGGGCCATGGCCAGGGCGTAGGTAGGAGAACCCAAACCAGACACCAGACACCAGATTCAAAGACCAAAGCCCAAGACCAAGACCAAGACGGGATGGAGTCGGAGTCGAAGTCAGTGACTATGCAATAGATGGCAGAAATCGAAGCGGGAGTCGGAGTCGGACTGCTGCCGGTGCATTCCAGACAGAGGCTGCAAGCCTCCTTCCATTGATTCTGCCACATGTTGCACACACTGTGAGAATGAATTTAATTAAAGGAAAGCCATCCGGAGACCAATGGAGCGCCACACAATCCAACCAGACAGCCGCCAGACCACACCACACCACCAACTCTCTGGAGTGGAAACTAGTCCAAAGTCTAGCCTGGTGGGAGACTGTGGTGCAAATTGGCAGGGAAATGAATGAAAGGAGAGTAAAAGTATACCACATTTCATCCGATTAATGGATATTCATGCAAAGCAATGGGAAAATGTTGAACCGAAGGTATCCTTTCGCTTATGGGAAATTTGTACGGTGATGGAAAGTAGTCTAAAGTCTATCCTGGGGACCTGTAGGGCAATATGGCTGAAAAATTAAATCAAAAAGTTCTGTTTAGTTCTATTTAATGATCATTCAGACAAAGTTAGAGGAAAAGCTTCCATTTCAAGGGTCCTTTCGCTTATGGGAAATTTGTAGAGCAAACGACGGGCAATTTTAGTTGAATTTGTTTTTAAAAATCAAAGAGATTTTCCGTTCCAAAACTGGAATCAATGTGCCACATGGGATGTGCCACCGCACCAAAAGGCCAATTAAATCTCATTTCAGTGGCACATTAAAATGCAATAAAATATATATATTCTCTGTGTTTCTCTCTCTCTCTTTCCCTCGGTGAGACAGAGCCTTGCAAAATATTTCATGCCCCAGACGTGCATGGGCTCTGTTGTGCCCTGCTCTGCTCTCCTTGTTGCACATGCAGCACCAACTACGCGACGCGTAGAGATGTGGCTGCTGGGTGTACACTGCACAGCGATAAGCGTACGAATTATATAGCCTCGAAAAAATGGGAAAACATTCAGCCGGTCGAGTTGTCTTCTGTGCCGCAGCATATTTAGCTCGCATTTCAGCATAATTTGATGTAATTTCCGTTGCCTCTTGCCGCATTTTGTAGCCAAGAGCCACAGCGACAACGCGACTCGTGATATCGAACTCGAGCCCGAGCCACGAAAATTATATTGTGCGGAATATTGAACAGTCTCAAGGTTGTACTCTGTCCTGCTGCCTTCTGGCTTCTGCCACTGGAACCTCTTCAATTGCGTGACTGCCACCAGAAAACAGAAACACTAAACAATGAGTTTTGTGGAAATGCCATAAATACGTAAGTAAATTGTTTATGCTTTGTACATACATACATATGTATGTATGTGATTGATACAAAAGATTATACGTGGGTATCCTAAGAACAACCAGTTGGTTTGTGGACATTTCAAGGAAACAATTAATTGAAAATCAATAAACACACATTTCCATGTAACTCTAGACCAATATTGTTTTCTAAATTTACTTAAAATTATCTAATTCAACCAATTGACATATTTAATGCATTATCTTTCATGTGAAAACCTTTAAAATCAGCAAAATTTAATTTTTTCCGTATATTTTAATTCCATGTTTTCCTTTGTTATTATCTCCTATAAGAAAAACCATTCGTGATAAATGTTCTTCCCAATCCCAATTAATGTTAAATTTTTTTTTAATTTCTATTATCGCTGGAATTTCATAGTTTTGATTGTAACTTGGAATAGGTTCTTGAAGATACATATTGTAAATGTTTCCATGACAGTTCCTTGCATAGTTGTCAGTTGTCAGGATTACTGATTAGTCTTGGTCAGGTTTTAAGGTCGTAGAGTTTCGGAACCATCACTACGCTTCCATAAAGAATGCCAGTTTCTCGCCGGGCTTTCCAGGTCCTCGAAGAGAGATCCCTCCAAGTTGCTGTCCGATTTCGCCTTCCCAGAAGTGCAGGCCATCTCCAGATAGATGCTGGACACATTCCGTACTTCGTACTTGCAACAACGACAAGTGGCAGTGCCTCAAGTTTGGGAGAGTCCAGTACAACATGCGACATACATAAGCCGACATTCCGTATTTCAATAAACAATACATGATTTTGGTGGAAATATTGTATTGCTTCTGGAGAAAATCAACTGTTTGGTTCCCTCTTGGGCTTCCAGGCACAGGATTATACCCAGAGAATCCTTATAAATGAGGCCAGGAATGTAAGGCAACCCAATAACCCCATACCCTCCTGCACACTCCTCCGCCGAAACTCCTCTCCTGCCCAACCCATTCAGAACGAGTGTTCTGTCAGTGTTTGTCAGGCTTAGGCCTGAAGGAGAAGGAAGACAGGAAGGCTCAAGCGATTAACTGTGGCTCGCGTCGTGGCCCCCCTACCATCGTGTACCCCCTGCCCCCCCTTCTGACCCTGAACAAAACCGCAAAAAGTAAAAAATTTCGCCAGTTTCGTGTGTTATCTTAACCCGTTCGCTTTACCCCTTCCCCCCCTATGCCACACCATTCGGAGGCAGCAATGCAATGAAATAAATGAAGTTAAGCCAATTTGAGGTTAAAGCCCAAAGAAGGAATTCATTATTTTTGTTGTTGCTGCAGTTGGTGCCACACGAAACGCGTGTCCTGCTTGGAGCAAAAGGAATTCGCTAAAAAAGAGAGAAGCAGGCAAGAGCAACAGCAAAAACCACAGAAATGCGACAAATGCAACAATAGCTGTAAAAGACATAAACAAAAGGAAGACCAACAAGAAACAGAAACCGCAATAAACTTGAGTGCGAGAGCCCCGCCCCAAAGAGAGATATGGCGAAAAAGATAAGCCGCCTGCAAGAAATACATGAGACCGGAAAGGGGAGGTCGCTATAGTGGATGTAAATATAGTAGGTATATAGTAAATATATAATAATATAATATAATAAATATTATTATAATATAATACAAAGGTATAAACATTAAAAAACATATGTATACACTCTTGAACTTTTTTATGTTCCTCTAATAAAATAGAGGATAATACAAAAATTGTCCATTAGTATTCAACTGAAGTCCAACCAACGTTCACACGTAAATGGCAAACTTTACCGTTCAGTTCAAATAAAACAGCTGTTTTTTTCGGAGTTGAAGTTCGCTTATTGGAAATTTCTACAGCGAATAAACGTCATTCCCAACTATAATTGTGGATACCGTGTCTCGTCCTCCCTTTACTTCAAAAATTCAAATAATTGAAAGAGAAAATTCCACAGGGATTTCAAAATTGATCCCCATACACTATCTCCAACAGGGGAAATTTTAAAAACACAAAAAAAAACCTTTTCACATTTCAACAGTAATATGAAAATACTATAATTGGTTTAAATAAAATTCAAATTTATACTAAATAAATATGTCATATTTAAATTAAATATATTCTATATTTATATTCATATTAAGATTATATATATGTATTTACTATTGAAATTAAATATATCTATATACAGAAAGGCATTTGTACATTTATGTATGATAGAATCTCCTTTTGCTGCCTATGAAACACATCCTTAAGTATATAATATACCCCCCTGTACCCTCGATATACTGGCTACAAAATTAAAGACCGAAAAAAGATCAAAATGTTAGGTTAGGCCTCTGTTTGAGAGCGTTTCTCCATGCCCTTATCTAACCCAAAAAAAATAACAACATCTTTATATGCCCGGCCCGAATAAATTGCTGTATAATGAAAGCTAACCAATCGAGCAACCAGTTTGTCCGATAACACATTCACATTCACCTCCGGTCGAGGCTGCTGTTCGTGCTCCTGCTGCTCCTCCTGCTCCTCCTGCTGCTCCACTGACGTCGGGGCGGCCAACTCCAAAAGGGCATCACAACAACGTAAACAACATCCAATATTAAGGAGAGAAGAGAATCGGCCAAGGGAGGAGGACGACGGGCGGGGGACCACCGCCATCGGCAAAAACAAAACACCAGAAAAAATAAAGCGAAGAGGAAAATAGGGTTCAACCAAAAGACACGATCTATGGATACCCTTTTCTTGCCCGAATGGGGAACGAGACGATTTAACAGAAGAATCAATATTTTCATGGATTTTTTGTAAATAATGTGTAACTTTAGGCGAAAGGAAGCGGTTCGAGATCTCTTAGAGGGTTCGAGGGTCTCTTAGACCCAGTAGAGCCAAAGATTAGAGAGATTTATTTAGAAATGAATCGAACCATATTTGTTAAGGATTATAAATCAGAATATTGAGGATATTGAGGAGGATTCACACATATGATCAATTGTACATCAATTTCCTTAAATTATGCAAATTATGCTCTTCAATCGCTTTTCCATTACATTTTCATAATATTCGATTAATATTAAAATATTCTATCGGTACCAAAAGCCTCGAGAAGCCCATAAGACCCAATCGTGGAGCCTCAACCGATTATGTGCCGCCGTTGCAGGAGGTTGTCCCATGCAGTTGTTGTTGTTGTTTTTGCCGCTGATGTTGCAAGGAAGGAACAGTGCTGCTGGTAAGGAGGAGAAGAAGGCGCGATGCGATGCGTGTCTGGCTCTTTAGACATTCATCTCCGCTGCACTCTCCGCTCTCCACACACACGCGCACACACACACACACACACATTGAGAATTCCATTGAAATCGTTTGAAAATTGAGCCCAACGTAGGGGAAGGAGGTGGTTACAGTGGGGAGTGGCTGGCGGGCAGACGCGTCTACCGCCTCTCTCTCGTAATAAATATGCGCCATAAGTTTCGTCTTGGTGGAGCGACAGTGTCAGCAACAGAGACGACGACGTCAACTGATGATGACGTTGCCATCCTTTGGTTTGCTGGTTTTCGGATTGTGCCATGCACAAGTTATATCACAGCAGAGGGTAGGGTAAGGGAGTGCCTTCTGTCAACAACACAACTATAGAATTACCAATCGCCAAGGACTACGTATTTTGTTGTTGGATTCCTTGGACCGACTCCCGCTGTCCAGCGGAGCAGCGAACGAAGTTCCAGTACCCTGCGCCCGGTACCACGAAGAAATGGAATTTGGCCTCTATCTATATCAGCGATGGCTGGAACGCAGCCTTACCTTCTACATGGGAGTATTCATGTTCGTTGGTTACATTGATTCAACTGCTGCTGCTGTTTGAAGCTTCTGCTCCCCCTGCCACATCCTCCTCCTCTTCTGCTCTTAAGACATGTAGAATACACATAAAATGGGTAAAAATAACAAAAGCATATGAGTTGCATTTTTAGCGGGGCCCAGATGAACATTAAGAGAGCTTCGGCTAGGACGAGGCGCTGAACGGGTAGAAGAGCAGAAGAGCTGTAGAAGAAGGGTGTGTGTGTGTGTGTGGGTGGGGGGACAGGGGAATAGCACTCGTTTAAGGGGCGGCTGCGGCTGTGGCTGTGGAGTACAAGGCTGGAGGGGGGTGGAAGAAGAGGCTGCTGCTGGTGTTGGTGCATCACCCGCATAATAAACCAGAGCGCATAAAAATGTGTGTAAAATTGCAAACGCAACGTATTTTTGCTTGTAATTGCCCAGACGAAGACTCCAACGTACGAACGTCCTCGCCACCACAGACGGGAGGCAATAACAATGTTGCACACACGCAGACAGAGACCGACCCCGCCAGGCGAAGAGAGAGGAGCGCAGCCTGTGGAGAGGAGAGCAAAAAGTAAGCCGGCAGATGAAACGGTCAGACACTAAGTCCGACAGTCAGCCAATGACAACAACAACAGCTACAACACATCCGGCGAGAGAGGGACAAAATCAAAAAACAAAAAGCGGAATGTATCGACTTAATGGATACCCTACACAATCAAGGCATATAATTACTGTAAATTCCAAGTTCGAATTTTATATAACATACATATTTTAATGAGCTTTACGGCTCCTTATCTTTATCCTTAGTACAAATTCAAATATTATTTTCTATCTAAAACAAAAAACCGCATCGAAATCGGAGCAGGTGCCATATATAAAGCGCTGAAACACATATACCCCACAAGTGCAGGGTGTTTGCAAAAGCAAAACGTAACTGCAAGTGCCAAAGCAGAGCGAGCGCCACACACACACAGACGCAAAAACGAACTGCCGACGACGTCGTGCAGGACACCGACAACAGCACGAAGCTGTAAAAAAAAAACAAAAAAAAAAAAAACCAGCAGCCAAGCTTGAAAGCTGCAGTCAGTCTCTCGCTCTCCCACTCTTTCTCTATCTCTCTCTCGGATGAGTGGTGTATGCATATGTGTGTGTGTGTGTGTGTGTGAAGCGCAGCAAAATTTCATGAATGGAATTTGTAAATTTTATTTTCATTTGCAACGATTCCTCTTCCTCTGCTGCTGTGGCTGGTTCTTCTTCTTCTTAGTGTGCCTTACTCATTGTTGCTGTTGTTGTTGTTGCACTAATCATGTGGCGAGCATCAGTGTGTGGGTGCGACAGAGAGAGAGAGAGAGAGATGGGGCAAAGAGTGAAATGGAGGGAGTCAGTCAGGGGCCCCCAAGCAAGTGGGGCAGCAGACAACAACAATGATGTGGCGTGTTGTTCAACTTCTAGTGGGTCTGTCCCCCCCGCCCGCACTTACTGTCTGAAACGTGTTTTGCGGCCACAGAAAATTATTTTGCATATATTTGTGGCATGCTCTCTTTCTGCCTCCCCCTCTCTCTTTCTAAATACACCCACACAACAAAAATTAAAATGGTGTAATAGTGTTTTTTTCTTCTTTCTAATCAGCGGACCACAGAAACAATAACAATGGAAGAACCAGAGGACGAAGAAGCAAGAACTAATGCGTTTTTAATTGTTTGCTGCCGCATGCCACGGGCGGCGTCTGATGACGTTGCACCCCCACCCCCAACGTCTGGTAATTTTTTGTGGGTGCTAATTACAAGAGGAGAACCCCAAAAGTGATTTCGAAGAGAGAACGAAAGGGGGAGCGACTAATTTCACTGAAAATAGATAATTATACTTAAGGAAAAACTAAGCAAATACAAACTGAAGGCCTAGGGCGGTCAGGGCCAGCGGCAGGGGACTGTGTGGATGGGGGGCGTGCCTGTTTGAGGCGGCAGGCACGAAATTCCATTAAGCAAAAATGCGGCGAGAACGCAATTACAGAGCAAAGTAGATAAACGACAAACGGGCGACAACAACGCAACGAGTAGAGCCAGTAAATGACGAGGATGTGGCCAGCGAGAGAGAGAGAGAGAGGGAGAGAGGGGGGGAGAGCCAAGCCAACGGGCTCTCTGCTAAATTAAATACATAAAGCGCAGCAAATGGATGAAGGCAGCAAAGCAGCAGCAAAAGCAGCAGCAGAGAGTGCACAAAGAACAACAACAAAAGCTATAACGAGAATGCGGAAGCTACCACGCCGAAGCTTTAGATACCCTTTCGCCTGGGTCAGATTTGGGGGATGGCACATAGCCCGGGAACTCCACAATGAAGAAAAACAAATACTTTTTAATAAATTAGTATATTCTACATATTCTATCTATTCTATATATTACTATAATTGTATTTCTGATGGAATCGACGGAAAATAGTGCAGTGCCTGCCGACCTCCAAGACCGGACTTGCCATTTGCATAAAAATCATTCCATCCTGCGGTGGTGATCCATTTAGAAGATCTTTCAATCATTGCTATTTATAATACATTTTATACGCCCTTTCCGGCTTGACAGGCTACACTGCAATTCCTTAGGTCGTCCTCCACGAAAGAGCATTGAAAAAGGCCCACAAAAAGAACAGAAAATCGGCAACCACACACCACTGAGGGCCGTAAAAATAGCCATTTGACTTTGAACTTTGCGACGACGCGTCGTCAGGGGGTCCAGAGGTGAGGGAAAGAAAGGATATGGGCTGATGCAGAAGATGCCTCTGGCTGTGCTTGAGATTGTATGTATGTATGCATGTATGTGTGTGGATTGGCATTTATGTAGGATACATACATAAATATATTATGGGTGTATCCCGGGCAATATAATCTAATCGGGCAATGTGAAACGTGTGACTACTTAAAACCGAGCCCCATAAACCAGAAACAGGCCCATATACCACATAAAATTTGCTTAAGGTAATAACTGAGAAACCAGGAACTGGATTTCTTGGCATATGCCATGTTTTAAATATAAAATTACTCCAAGAAACTCCAAGAAGAAAAAATAACCACCTGTTGCCCGAACAACAAGAAGAAACAAATTATCAATAGATGAAGATGGGGTTCGGTTCGGTTCCTAATTATAAAACAACACACAATCGAACAAATTTAAGGAGCAGCAGCAGCTGGTCCTAGGAAAAACCCAGGCAGGTGTGTGCGTGTGTGTATGTGTGTAAGGATGCGCTCCATGAGTATATGTACACAGATCGTACATAAATTATGAGCACAGCGTACACACAGAACTCAGGATGCTTGGGATTATAAAAGATCATCCCACAGGCAAGCGAATATCGAGAGCCAAGAGCAGGAGCCGAGACGAGACGAGTCCTATGTCCGTTTTTCTATTCATTCAGTAGAAGAGATGATGCAAAATGTCCTCAGAATTGTTTAGAGTTTTGTTTTCCTCAGCAGCTGCCGAGGAAGAAAGTGAACGACTTTCGCAATTGTCTCAATGGTCGAGATATCCTCTCCTCTCATCTCACACTTCCTTTGTGGCATCGTCCCTCAATCTGGCAGCTGTGTCCTATCCGAGGGAGTCTGACGCACCCATAAATTGCATTCATTATCGATATGTTTTCTTAGTTTCTGAGATCTTTGGGGTGCAATGCTTTCACCATTCGCATACATAATTCCATATGCATTAGGCAATTAGAGCAAGAAAATTCCCTTCGTACAGCTGCTCCTGCTGCTGCTGCTGCAGCTCTCCTTTATGGCATAATCAAATCAAATCAATTTCGTGTAATTATCTAGGGTTGCATTTTGCTGTTATTGCCGTCATAAATATTGGGCAGGAATTATGATTAGGGTGAGCCTTTTTTTTTGTTTTTTATGCTACTCTCATTTGACTAGGGTGGCAAGGGCAGGGGGCAGTGGGCAGGGTACGTCCTGCGTCCCATGGGAATATTTCTAAATCACTTTTCTGTATCCTGTAATCTATACAAATGATTGACGGAATTAACTGGGAATCCTAAGACTTATTTGATTTAAATAGGATTCAATTTATAACCAAAAATGATAAATACAGAAATTGCCCTAAGTCCTGAATCCTGGTTTTCCTTTCTAGCCCATAATCGATATTTAATAATTGATACGTTTTTTCCCAGAGCCCCAAGTTTTAGAATTCGTCTCACAGTATTGATTTCTCCTGAAATTCCCCAGAAATTCCATGCAATAAATTATTCCGTCACCCCCCCCCCCAAACATTATTCAAACACCCCTGACTGACCTCTGTTGAACCCAACAAAAATTGTTATCAAATGCCCCATTCATTCGCTTGCACCAGTAGTGGAGCGACCCCCAAAACAGTCTGCTTATAAATCGTTTAAACATCCGCTTTACGCTTCACTGTTTAGATGACACACATACTCGTATTCGCACATAAATATTCATACATATTCTTCATGCGAGTATCTGATGGATCCCCCTCTTCTGCCATACACCCCCCAACATTAATCATAACGATTAATCATTTTATCAATGAAGTGCAAAGTTGCTTTTGCGACATAAAAACCCATAGAGAGAGGGAGTGAGAGAGCAGAAAAGAACAGAGTGAAAAATTTGCAAAAAGGGCATAAAAAAAGCAGAGACAAGAGAGGGAGAGGGAGAGAGAACTGAAAGGGAAGCGAGAAGAAGATGCCACAACGCCAAAGTGACCTAATTGGGGTTCTGTTCTGGAGTGTGGAATGGATTATTTATTTTTCTCTCGTTTGCTTTTTCATAGTTTTACAGCAGAGAAGGGTATTACTATTTCTGCAAAAGGTTTGCACAAAGAAAATAAATATAACAAATAGAGAGAGATAATAATAATACTCTTTCTTCACTTTTACAGGACTACAGCTCATAGCCCAGTACAAAGATCGATCGTCCTGCCGTCAAGGGTATCCAAAGCCTCGACTCTTTACAGCCAGCTTTCCTTTTTCATTTATTATTTTTTGATTTTTGTACCAGTTGACGTCAGCGTCGTCGTCAAGTGACGACATCACCCACAAAACCCAGTAAACGGACAACAAATGAGTTGTCATAAACGGACATGGCAGCGACACGACGCGACCCCCGCTGCTTCCGTCCAGGGCACAGTGCATCTCCTGCCAGCAGGAAATCGATGTGCAGAGACAGAGGCAGAGGCAGAGCATTCCTTGTTGTTGCTGGAGCAGAGACAGCATCGCAGGCTCCATAAATCAAAGGTAAGGGCCATTCTGATCGCAAGGTCCAAGGCTTTCTCTGTCTCTCGCTCTCTATTTGGATCCCAAGCACATGTATTGATGCTGAACCGCTATAGCCTCTACGCCTGGATCTGCCAAACCCAACCATTTAATATGCCTTGGCCCAGAACCCATGGCCGGAGCAGGCAGTGCAGAGCCGCAGCAGAGCAGTCAGCGTTGGCTGACGTTGGGTAAACTTTTACTTTGTTGCTGTGGCTGTCTCTGTCGTTGCTGCTGCTGCTGGCATTGCTGTTTTTTCATTTCTTCCTTTTGCTCCAATTTGCACGCACAAACAGCAACAAAAGTCGCGAATCGGATTGCCTCTGTGCGTTCGTCTGTGTGTGTGTGATAGACAGAGAGAGGGAGAAATTCCATATTCCACATATTTTTCTTGCAGCAACAGAATGCCACTGCGCCGGCTTCGCTACGTCTTTTCTTTTTCCTTCTCCTCTCTCTTTCGCTCACTCTCTTATTATAACTTTTTTTGTTGCTTTCGCGCAAATATTTAAAAATAGCTAGGCGAAAAAAACGACAAAAGCCCAACAACAGAAAAGAAACCAGCCAACGGGCAAACAAAAAAAAAAAAGAAAAGAAAGAATTAAACAACAACTAGCCAGGGGAAGAGACAAGAGGGGATGGATTTCACCACCACCGCCAACACGCGTAATACTCTCTATGAGCTTTCGCTTAACGGATTAAATCGGATTATAATAATGAGAGATAGGCCAGAGATAAGTGGGGCATCCCGAATGGAGTGCATACGAACTTATAGACAAGTTAAAATTATAGAATATTTAGCAATAATTTATAGAATTCCTAAGGAAGGAAGGAAGCAATCGTGGAGAGTGCAAGAGAACTTATAGACATCATTTATACACCAGAACATTTCGCAATAATTCCTAAAAAAAAGATTGAGGAATCGTATATTCACTTTCTTGATCCTTGCTTCATAGTTATTACACTATACCGCCACAAATTCTCCAACAAATTTTCCAAACAATTCCCAAAGAGGTTTCATAGTCCGACCTCTAATTAGGTATGCTAATGAAAAATTTCCCCGTGAATTACCTTGATCCTGGGTGACCCTCCCAGTATCCCCCCCCCCCCCCCCAACGATCCTTATGCACACCAACAATTTCCCACTCTAATTACAGCAGAAAAAAAGGGTATGTATCCGAAAGGCAAGGTCAAAGCGAAACGAGCGACGGGAACAACAAAAGACACAGCGACAGAAACGGACGGACAACATCAGCAGCAACAACAACAGAAGCAACAAAAGCAACAAAACATATTAATGAAATCGCTTTTAACTCGTTTCGCTCAAGTATACAGACATGTGTGTGTGTGTGTGTGTACGTATACATTTTTGTGTACGAATGTGGATACGACATGCCTCCTCCTCCTCCTCATGTGGTGGCGTGGCCCCTTCTCTCGTGGTATGTTATAAAAGTGCAACAACAATATTATTACACACACACCACACTCGGGCACATGATAAAAACAAACACGATCCGATGATCGGATGCGATCGGATCGGACAGACCCCAAAAAACGATGACCCAAAGTGGCCAGGCGGCTATAATAATAAATGAATTCATATATTACCAAAAGTATTAGCCTGTCCAAAACAAAATGTGTATGTACATATGTGCATACATATATTGTTGGAGCAAGTGCGCCAATTTTAGTTGAAGTTTTTTTTTCAGAGATTGTGTAAGCCTCTGGATGGAGGGAGCTTCAGCTTGGTTTTTTGAGCGGGTTGCCAGACCACAAAAAGCCTTTGGTTTTGACTTATTTATAGACTTATGTACTTATGTTTCAGCTTATCAATTTTCATTCCAATAAATACGATTTCGGATTGATTTTACTTAGCGGAAATGTTGCTAAAAGACAAACCACCACAAGACAGAGCGCCATATGATCTGTGAACTCGCATAAATATTACAGTTGTCTACGCCATTAACAATTATTATTATTAATATTGGAACTCGAGTAAGAGTGACCTCAATTTAACAAATGGTGTCTCAAAGGTTCCAGGCCTTATCGCGACAGCAGATAAAAGCAAACATAGACCCACACAACGTACGACAGCAGACACAATCAATATTCTCAGTCACAATTCAATTGCATTCACGAGACTGCGACTGTGACTAGGCGGGAACAAATCACTGTTCTGTTCTGTTCGGTTCTGTTCCACTTGGAATTCGTTGTCCTCCAATCGGATGAATGGATGGGGTGAATGAATGAAAATCGAAAATCAGAGCGACACTTTTATAAGCCGGGAAGAGAAAACAAAATGAAATGTCCAAATCACTGCTTCCGTAATGGAGTACGAGTATATAGGATTTCTGACCAAAGCAGGCGCAAAAATCAAAAATATCATGTGTATACCCCAAACAGGGGAACAGGTAAAGAGAGGCGCTTAGGAGGAACTGGTTCACAAAAGACCGACAGCGACCACGACCACGACTACGTCGACGATGGCCAAGAGACTTGCCCGCCGAAGGCCAAGCGAAAAAATCAAAGTAACCAAATACAAAAACAACAAAAAATGCAGACTCGAGAAATATCATGGAGAAGAAAAATAAAACGCCATGAGACTGCGTCGACGTCGTCTTCGATGGCCGCCATTGGTTTAGGCCTCACGGTTTGGGGAGCTTCAGATATACACATGCATAATTCTGTTTGGATGTGTTTGTGGGGAGGTCATCAAACTATGACGTCCCCAAAAATTGGACTTCTGAGACGAGGATTGACAGGCATTACATAGTCGTTCGTTCCATATTTCCTTTGGGAAAGTCTAGCCGCGGCCTTATCATTTTGAAACAAGTTCCGTGTTCTCATCATATCTGGGTTAATTGATACACTGATAAGGCCACATGCACCCAGTCATGCGCCTGATTTTATTTGGGCATGGTATGGTATTCAAGTTTGGCAAAACATGCAATAAATCCACTTCGGGAAGGTCCATAGTGGTGTTATTTCTTAAGCAGTTTCTAAACTGACTCTACTACTTGCCAACTGCATATCTACTGCTTATCAGACACTGCTTGCCACAGTATAAGGTATAAGGCTATTAGTATAATCCAAATCATGTGCAAAAAGTCACGGCAGAGCAAGCAGCATCCCTCAGGACCAGTCTGGCAACGCTTTAAGCACTTGGAAATTAAAAACTAATCAGAGATTTCAGCTCCCCAAGGGCCTCCCCCCACTCTATGGAGTGTTTCAGCAATGCAATTAAAGATATATTACACACACAAACACATAAGGCTGCGTATCGTATATAAAACTTGACTTTATGTTGAAAGATAAATCAAATCGAAATGGCAGTGACGTCAGCTTTTAAAATCTTATGAATTGAGTCGGCTCACGGGTTGGGTGTTGCACTTAAAAAATTATATAAAACTGCACACCCCTTCGCCACTCAACGCACACACCTAGCGACCACCGATCCACCCACCCACACCATCCCCGGGCGGACAGCTGGCGCGTCAGCTGGTAGTCGGAGTTTTAGCCGGCAGGCGGCAGCGGCACACCACCCACGCCACACCATACCACTCTGGAGGAGCGCTGGCCTGGCTGAGGGAGAAAACAGTTGGTTTGCCCTGCCCTGCTCCTTCATAGAGAACCGAACTAGTGCCCAGCGCAGCACCCCCATCACACACACACACACAACAGTTTCACACACACGCACACCTCTAACATATATGTAGAATACTACCTACCACATTTTTTCCATTTCGTCTTCGTATGGATTTTTCCGCCACGTTTTTCACACACTTCCAGTTGGGCCAGAGAGTTGCTTTTGATCGCAAATTGAAGATTATAAAATTACCTTTCGAATGAGCTGGTTTCGATGTGGATTATTCAAAGATTTCCTAGCTTAAGAGGCACTCGAAATTCGTAGCCCAGCCAATGTGCTCTTGTGCTTCTTCCTCATGACAATTTGGTGGCGACGACGACAGCGGCTGGCTGCAGAAAGAACGAATGAGCATGAGGGCTACAGACTTGGTGGGGAGAAAGAGAGAGCGAGCGAGAGACGACGACCAGGCGAGACGAGGTGAGCGCAGAACGGCGAATTGGAAAAGCAACAGCAAACCATCAACAACAACAACAACAGCAGCAGCAAAAGGCGAAATGCGGCGCGCAGCGGTGATGACGTTTTTCCACCTTCCCACCAGCTCTTTTCATTTATTTAACTTGACTACCTCTCCATGCCGCACTTACTATTGGGTTTTATTTTGTTTTGCAAGTTGCTTGTAGTAATTTAGTAGTAGTCGTAGTAGTAATATTTTTCAATGTGACACTCCACTCGCGACTTCGATTTCGACGCGATTCAAAACCATGAGCTGGGCGAAATGAACAACTTGCTGCTGCTGTGTGTTTGAGTGTGGTGTGTGTTGCGGTGGTGTGCGTTTTATTGCTCGATTTGCCTTTCATACTTTGTTTGTTCTTTTACACACGCTTTCGTGTATCGCTGGGCCTGTCGCAGTGTTGATTTTTCAATCAATCAGCCGCGCAAAATACTAGCTACTACTATTCTGAACATTTCACCTTGGCTCCCGCACGCTCCCACACACAAACGAGAGATATTTCAAGGAAATTTCAACAAACACTAATGCACGCATAACATAACAGGCCAGGCGAGGCCCGGCAAGCATTTTTTGTTGTTGTTTATCGCAGCTGTTGTAGTTGTTGTTGTTGTCGGCGAATCAGCTGTTCCCCAGATTCACGTAATTGTAGAGGTGGGAAAACATGTGAGTTGGTATCGAACGCGATGCCATCGTATACTATCGATTGCTCAGCCGTGCGGAGAATTTAAATATTTAAAACATTTTCATAAATATTTGCCAATTACTCCTAGAATTTGATGTTTTCTGACTAGACATAGGGTTAAGAATTGTTATTTTACATTTGAATGGTTTCAGGTTGCAGATAATTAAACGAGAAGACTGTTTCACAGCTAATTAAGCCTAAGGTACCTCATGTTTTTAATTTAAATCGAAAATTAAGCTACAGTAAAGCAATACTTGAAGGCTGCATCTGCAGGAAAGTGCATTGAACTGTGGCCTGGAAATTCGGTTTCCTTGTCTGGGAATCCAACACGTTGCAAATTCACAAAGCCTAAAAAGTACGCAAAAAAAAGGGTAAGAAACCCCCAGACGCTGAGAGCAAGGACCAAAGGTCTTAATTGCATTTGCAGCAGCATCAGTACAATTGAATGGTTTTTTTGATAAGTCATCATTCTCCTCACACGTCTCCACGACCGTCTCCTCACCGCAGACAGGGGATGGATGCAGTCGCCGGTCGCCGGAGTGATTGCAGATATTTCGGGGCTTGTGCAGCTATTTTTTTTAATGTTTGGTTTTTTGTTTTTGGCATTTCACTTATGATTAATGGAGACAAGGAGTAAATGCAATCGACATACCAGCAATAAAAAGGGGTGGAAACGGGCAGTCACGATGTCAAAATTCATTTAATACCTAAAGGAAAAATCACTCTGGATCCGCTGCCAGTCGTCTCGTCTCTCCTCAAATATCAATTATAACAAACACTTCAAAGTTGCTCTGCTCCGCATCCTGCACGATTTGCATGGCCGAATAGGTGATTGCCTTCACCTCGGTGCCCTGTGGATGTTTGCCCAGTTCGAAGGGTTCGCCGTAGCAGCGGCAGACGATATCGAAGGTCTCCAGATCGAATTTGGTGATTTCCAGTTTCTTGCACACGAGATTCGGTTCAACGGAGAACAGGAATAGGAGCTCGTCCAGAAAGTGAAAGAGCAGACCTTCCAGGTCATCGCCCTTCGCCTCGATCTCGTAGCAGCTCTCCACGGATACGTACTCCAGTTCCGTCATATACCCGAACATTGCGACGCCGCACTGCTCGAAGGCCTCCGTCAGCGTGGTGCCCCAGGCGTGGAGTCTGCAAAACGGTACAGAACCATGTGGTTAATAATACTACTACAGCAGAGGTGTTGTTGTTGTGGTTGTGTTTGCTATTACTCACTGCACGTCCGCGGTGTGGTCCAAATCTGCGAATGATTTAAATCGATGTAAATGCTAAGCAACAGGCGGCAGCACTTGGGGGTATTTACTCACATTCATACTTTGTCTCTGGCAGCAGAAAGTCCTCTTTGCTGAATTCCACTTCCATATTATCTAAATAATTTAGTTTAATCAATTAATTTAGTTTAGCGGCAAAAACAATAACAAATGACTAATAGTAGAGACGGACACCACCGATAGGTATATCGATACAGCATATGTTTTCTCGGTATCGGAAGAAGTTTTCACTATCGATAGATACCACCTGTTGATGTTTATTGTGGGTATTCTCGAAGCTAAGGGGTGGGTGGGCAGGTTGGTTTGGGATATAGATATTAAGGGACCCCACCTCTTTTAAGAAATTCGAAGCAAGTTTATGCTGCTTCATTGAATAGAACCAAATTTAATTTGAATTTGAAACTACCCGCGCAACATCTTTAAAAAGTGAACAAAAATCTAGCCAATCCACATTTTGGCATATATTCGAAAAATGAAGTTAGAGACTTGAAACTAGGTACAGGTGATTGTAATGATCCGATCCGACCACGCCCACCCCTACCATCCAAATAAGGTGCAGCTTTTGCTTGTGGTTATTGACGTGATTGTTTGATTATTTATGATTATTTAAGGTAATGCCAATTAAAAATCACCCTACTAAAAATTAGCATATTCCACATTTCGACAAGTTTCTTTCGTTTTTCTCCGTGCTTGAGTTAAATATACAGATGTCTTCAGTTGCTTCAAAACCAAGATCGCAACAGTTTCTATTGATAAAAATTGAAATATTGAGCAGAGTGTTATAAAAAAATGCCGCCTAACCTACAAAACGAAAATAGCCGTAAAAGTATAACGGTCGCAAAGGGTCATAGTTAATAAAATACACATTAGTTAATAAACACTTTTACACGAACAAATTTGTGAGCCAAAATAGACAAATTTTGTTTCCATAACATTTTTTAATTTGTGCCAGAAAATCGGCCGTCTGGTCCAGCCACTATGGGAAAAAGTCCGATTTTTTTGGCATAAACTCTAAATATAAAGATAGTAACTTGAAATTTAGCATGAACTTTAGTTAGGCTAATCTAGGATTTCGAACCACGCCTTCCCTCCCACACCCCAAACAACTTTGAGAAAAAGAGAAAGATAGTAATATAAAATCTAAATATAGAGATAGAGACTTGAAATTCAGCATGAACCTTAGTATGAATAATTTAGAATTTGGAAAGAGCAAAATATTGATTTTAAAATGTGATTTTTCACGAAATGGAGCAAAAACGAGCAAAAAGCATTAATAGCATTTGAATCTATGTTAATTTATTAATAAAGTTCAAATTTAACCTTGGTGATTGGTTGTGCAATAGAAAAGTAATATTCCACAGAACACACGTATGTTTGTTAATAAAAACCTAAAAATACACATGCGCAACAGACTGGACAATTCAATAACAACACATAATTATCCAAAAATATGTATTACATATAAATTAACATACATTGACCTGCATTTTCCATATCTACACGTTCACTTAATATTTGGGATCGAGTTAACATTCAAACTGCAAGTAGTTCAAAGTTTCCCTCCTTTTTTTTAGCATTCAAAGCAACACTCAATCAGCTGACTTTGAAAGCGCGCAAAAATTTAAGGGTATTCCGTAAAAAGTTTCTAAAATGATTTTTATTCTATCTGGTTATTAAGGATTCCAACCTTGCAGATCCATTTGGCAAAAACATCATAATCGTATCTTTCATTGCATCTTCTCTCATTTGCATCATCTTTAATGGGTCTGTCAATGGATCCCGACCCGTCGGAAAATGCCAAGGCACGCACCAAAAATGTAAATTTAAATTATTCAATAACATGAACTTGAGTGCTTGCTGTCGGGACACTAATTGATACATCATCCGGCTATGGTGGACATTTTTGGATAGTCTAATTAAATGCAGCTTCATTTGTAGCTGATTCGCTGAGTTTTGCAAAGATTCGCAGAGTGAGAAGAGGGAGAACAAGAGGAGCCTTAATGTCATGAACTGTTATGTAAGAGGGCTTTGGATTCTGTAGAGTAAGAAGTGGGAGAAAAAGGTGTTCATAATGGATTCGTCTTCCGTGCCTGTTGGTGTTATCCAGTCTCGTATTCCATTACAAATCGAACTGATTAAATCTGAACTATACAAAAGCTGGTGCTTGGCTGGTAGCTCAGTGGGCCACGTCTATTCGAATGATTCACAAGTCGCGAATTCGGTTCAAATAACTGTAGGTACGAATAAACAAAACATTTGAATATTCGTGCGCTTTTTGCATACTAAAGGAGTTGCGTTCTGTGCTCGGCCCAGAATTTCATTTCATATTTGGTGCAATGCTCCCTCCCAAAAAATTGATAGAAAGTAAAAAGTGTAATTATCCAAACAATGACTCTGGTGTAATACAAAAAAAAACAAAATATTAGTTTAAAAAATGTGTGATATTTAAATTAAAACTCAAGGCAGTACCATGAAAAGTATTTGATCACAATTTGATTAGCGATCAGTAAAGTATCGCATTGATCATATGGAGCGTACTATTTTTACGCTTCATGTGATCCATGTCAAAATTGTATCATAAAGATTGCTGTTCTGTACAGATCTGAAAAATAAATTACAATTATTTGAACAATTTTTGGGACTCAAACAAATATCAAGAAAATTCCCATCAAAAAGCAAGCCACCAAAATGAAGGGCAATTTAAACTCTTCACAAACAAAACAAAGAAATTAAACATCTTTGAAATTGAAGACAACAGTAGCAATTAGAGCCCTGCACGATTTCACAGTAAATACAAAAATTATCCTATCTCGAACAACTGAATCATGTGCTACTCGCACACCATCAATATATCACACTGTCTACAAAAGCACTTTGACTTTGCGATTCAGAGCAAATAATTCATACGCACTGCACAGCAAAAGTAGAAAGGCTATGCTGCTACTGTCATTCCACCCCAAAACTAAAGGAAACAGTCGATTTTGGTGAACTGTATACTGTGAACACTGTGCACACTCTCAGCACTGTGAACAAATTATATGATTAAACGTCATATATTTTCTTATTTATATTTAAAAACATGATTTTGTTCACCATGTCGTCGTTTCCAGAAGTGGAGCTTCTTTTCTCATAAATAAGGTTCCTTGCAAGGGCAAAAACACTCTTTCCGAAGAAGCTGAAGATGCTGGTGTTGAAAATATCTTGCAGCTTAATTTGTATAATATTGGGAACTGGAACTGGTTTTCGTTCCACCAGTGCGAAACATTGAAGTCGTCTTTTATCGGTACTCTAACATTGGAGTATGCTAATATTTCCCGTGTCAAGATTTTTTCGTCTGACTGTCCTGAAAGTGGTTCGATAAAATCAGCAAAAAAATCGAATTTATTTGAACGATTCGCCGACAGGTCTGTAGACTCCTTGTCATCAGTTAAAAACGATCGCATCATATCCTTACACTCTTCAATCGTGAGAGTTCTATCCACTTGTCTTAACTGGTTGGTTGGAGGGAATAAATATAACGCAATTCTGTGATACTTTATAATGTACTTTAAAAGTACTGAATCGATGTTCATGCTTAAGGACGAATTGAACTTTTGTTCCATATCTGTTTCTAAATTCGAGTCTTTGATGTAATTTTGAAATGCATGAATGCGAGGAATAACACAGTGAATGGTTGGATATTTGTCCGCCTCCAGGAATTTCGACATCTCCTCGATTTTTGAAAGTACTTTTGTCACGGCGGTAATGTCGCTTAGTTTCAGCCCATCTAAACGATACACATCAATGTCATGCCAATTATATTATGCTCTATCGATTTCATTGTGCGATATATTGTATTCCATCTCGTTTGACAGAAACCCTTCAGACTCAAGTCAAGTTTTAAGTTCTGTCCGGACCTCTTGAAATATTTAGCCAGCTTTGCGCATTTTTTTTTGAGTTGAAGTAATTCTGGAACATCTTTAAATGATTTATCCACAACGTCGTTTAGTAAATGATTTACACAATGAATTTGAGCTAATTCTTTAAAGGCAGATATCAGGTTTGATCCACGGTCTGTAACAATAAGTGCGTCGGCTAAATCTAACCCGAAAGAATTCAAACATTGTTCCACTTTGGCTCGAATTAATGTGCCTGAAAATAAATAAAAGCAAGAAAGAAGTTAATACCCTCTGTAAGGGCATAAACAATATACAAAAAACATACCTGTTGCAGATTCACCTTTCATGCAGATCATTTCCAGCAAACGGTTTTTCATGCTTCCTTCAAATATGTACTGCAACGTAACACATAAATATGACTTCTGGGAAAAGGTATCAGTCCATGCGTCCGACGTGATAGTGTAACCATTTCCTTTCATTAAGGCTATTTCGTCTGTTACAGCATGAAGCTCCTTATTGTATAGGTCTGTAACATTTCGTGATACCGTTGTTGGATGAGGTAGCAGGTTGCTAACGTTAATATTTAGTCCAAAACGTCTTCCAATATCAAGGGCAACTGATACAACGTCCTTAAGCCCTGAATCGCTGATAATATTAAACGGCCGACAATTTTGAACTATCCACATCGTCACGAGCTTTGTCACTGACAATTTCGTTTCGGTATCTATGACAGGTTCATTAACGTTACCATCTTCTTCATATTTGCTAGCCCTATAGCACTTATGTCGGACTAAATTGGACGTGGCACCAGTAAATTTGTAAACATTAAAACAAATTCGACATGCCACGATATCTGAAATTGTAGTGCTGTCCTCTCCAATGACATGACCAAAAACTTCCCACACCTTGCTATTGCCACGCTTTTGGCTAATTTTGTATTGGGCACTCATTATTTTTGCTTTTACTTCAGCTGGTAATTCAACGCCAGATGGCGACAAGGAATGTAAATTAAATTTGCGACTCTACATTTATATGTACCCAATACATAGTCATGGCCCCCTCCTCCAGAGGACGTAGACTGAACGATATCCTTCCAGATGACATTTTTTGAAATTCCATTTTCTTAAATTTGTTTCCGTTTGATCCACACGTTCAACACTGCTGCGAGTAAAATAATACACAATGAATAGAGCGAGAGAAACACCACGCATATGAAATGACAGGATTCATATGACAGTTATGCCTTGAGTCAATGAGTCAACATATGGAGGAAACAACATGACTTGAAATGGTAGTGTGAAATATAAACATGAATCATGCAGGGCTCTAGTAGCAATACACAAAGTACACAACTATAAAAAAAATAGATTTAACATTGGGTTTGTCTTTCCCATTAACATCAGGCACTCAAACTGTAGTCATGTCGCAACACTGGTCCTCAAACTGTGGCAGCTGTGGGAGCCGCCGCCTTTTGGCGCTGATTCTTGTGGTCCATCTGCTGAGGGCGGTGCATGCCCTGAACCAAATCGATGTGGACTCGGATCTGAGGCGTTTGCTGGGTCGCTGCCACACGCAGAGCAGAGACTTCAACGGTTGCATGCAGCAGGCGCTAAACGACATGCGTTTGTACTTCGAGACAGGTGGGGAGTGAGCAGGAGAGTTGAGGTAACGCCGTAACCCCACCCGTTTGACTTTCAGGCATACCCGCCTATCACATAAAACCCTTTGAGCCCCATCATTGTGACTTTGTGGAACTGCGGCGAGGGTTCGACCGAATCGCACCTGGCATCGTAAGTTTTGACCTCATTCTGCGCAACGTTTCCGAGCACGATTGGTCGAAATCCAGGGTGACCAAGTTCGAGGCGAACCTAGAAGCTCAGCGCATTGTCTTTTCGCAATATTTCCCTGTAACGAGCCTGGAGGGTCAGTACGAATACACCGGCAAGGTGCTGGGCACAGAGCTCAAGCGTCACGGCCCTTGGAATGTCACCCTCCATGATAGCAGGTGAGGCCTGGACTAGGATTTGAATTAGAATTAGGTACCTCCCAGCATTTAATTATCAATTCTTTCCTTACCATTTCCCAGTCAAACCACCACTATCGAACGGGCTGGCGGGCCTGGATCTCTTCTGAAGGTCCTTGTGGAAATCGATCGCATTGGAAAACTGGAAGTTCACGCTGAGAATCTCGTTGGGCCGTCTGTCAACTGGATGGCCGACGCCATCGTCAACAGCATGTGGCAGCTGGGCCTGCCCTTTGTCAAGCCCATAATCAATGAGCTGATGAGCACGGCCTTCACGGAGATCTTCAACGAATCCTTTCGCTACTTTCCCCTTGAGAAATTCCTAAATGCATCATGATCTTGTTTAATAAATAATAGCAATTTCTGATGGAAATCCTTAGAGAAAGGCTAGTTAAATAAATGTATAAACATCTGACCAAGTGCTGGCGATCAGGGGCATCAGGTTCTGCCTGTGCAGAGAGAGGATGAGGATGCATCGGTGCTCTATCCAATTGGATTTCTATATTTTTATGTCAAAGCAGAACCTCAGATAGCAAAGCTGATTGCAGCATAGCATTCGTCTCATATTCTTCTTCAGAAAAAAGCTAAAAATATTATTCCATTCCAGGCGGCAGCACTTGGGGGTATTTACTCACATTCATACTTTGTCTCTGGCAGCAGAAAGTCCTCTTTGCTGAATTCCACTTCCATATTTATCTAAATAATTTAGTTTAATCAATTACAAACAATAACAAATGACTAATAGTAGAGACGGACAACACCGATAGGTATATCGATACAGCATATGTTTCCTCGCTATCGATGGAAGTTTTCACTGTCGATAGATGCCACCTGTTGATGTTTATTGTGGGTATTCCCGAAGCTAAGGGGTGGGTGGGCAGGTGAAAAGGTATGGATATATATTTTGGGATATAGATATTAAGGGACCACACCACTTTTAAGAAATTCGACGCAAGTTTATGCTGCTTCACTTTAAAAAGTGAACAAAACTCTAACCAATCCACACTGGTCCAGAAATCCGAAATTTTGGCATAAATTCGAAAAATAAAGTTAGAGACTTTAAACTAGGTACAGGTGATGTAAATGATTCGATCCGACCACGCCCACCCCTACCATCCAAATAAGGTGCAGCTTTTGCTTGTGGTTATTGACGTGATTGTTTGATTATTTATGATTATTTAAGGTAATGCCAATTAAAAATCACCCTACTAAAAATTAGCATATTCCACATTTCGACAAGTTTCTTTCGTTTTTCTCCGTGCTTGAGTTAAATATATAGATGTCTTCAGTTGCTTCAAAACCAAGATCGCAACAGTTTCTATTGATAAAAATTGAAATATTGAGCAGAGTGTTATAAAAAAATGCCGCCTAACCTACAAAACGAAAATAGCCGTAAAAGTATAACGGTCGCAAAGGGTCATAGTTAATAAAATACACATTAGTTAATAAACACTTCTACACGAACAATTTTGTGAGCCAAAATAGACAAAATCTCTGATATTCCTGCAGCCCTGCTTGGAATTGGTGCAGCTTCGCCTTGTCCTTCCTTCATTAAATTGCAATCAGCCAAGAAGCTGTAACCTTGCAGATCCATTTGGCAAAAACATCATAATCTTATCTTTCATTGCATCTTCTCTCATTTGCATCATCTTTAATGGGTCTGTCAATGGATCCCGACCCGTCGGAAAATGCCAAAGCACGCACCAAAAATGTAAATTTAAATTATTCGATAACATGAACTTGAGTGCTTGCTGTCGGGACACTAATTGATACATCATCCGGCTATGGTGGACATTTTTGGATAGTCTAATTAAATGCAGCTTCATTTGTAGCTGATTCGCTGAATTTTGCAAAGATTCGCAGAGTGAGAAGAGGGTGAACAAGGGGGGGGCCTTAATGCCATGAACTGTTAGGTAAGAGGGCTTTGGATTCTGTAGAGTAAGAAGAGAGAGAAAAAGGTGTTCATAATGGATTCGTCTTCCGTGCCTGTTGGTGTTATCCAGTCTCGTATTCCATTACAAATCGAACTGATTAAATCTGAACGATACAAAAGCTGGTGCTTGGCTGGCAGCTCAGTGGGCCGCGTCTATTCGAATGATTCACACGTCGCGAATTCGGTTCAAATAACTGTAGGTACGAATAAACAAAACATTATTTGAATATTCGTGCGCTTTTTGCATACTAAAGGAGTCGCGTTCTGTGCTCGGCCCAGAATTTTATTTCATATTTGGTGCAATGCTCCCTCCCAAAAAATTTATAGAAAGTAAAAAGTGTAATTATCCAAACAATGACTCTGGTGTAATACAAAAAAAAACAAAATATTAGTTTAAAAAATGTGTGATATTTAAACTAAAACTCAAGGCAGTACCATGAAAAGTATTTGATCACAACTTGATTGGCGATCAGTAAAGTATCGCATTGATCATATGGAGCGTACTATTTTTACGCTTCATGTGATCCATGTCAAAATTGTATCATAAAGATTGCTGTTCTGTACAGATCTGAAAAATAAATTACAATTATTTGAACAATTTTTGGGACTCAAACAAATATCAAGAAAATTCCCATCAAAAAGCAAGCCACCAAAATGAAGGGCAATTTAAACTCTTCACAAACAAAACAAAGAAATTAAACATCTTTGACATTGAAGACAACAGCAACAACAGTAGCGATACACAAAGTACAACTATAAAAAAAAACAGATTTAACATTGGGTTTGTCTTTCGCATTAACATCAGGCACTCAAACTGTATTAATGTCGCAACACTGGTCCTCAAACTGTGGCAGCTGTGGGAGCCGCCGCCTTTTGGCGCTGATTCTTGTGGTCCATCTGCTGAGGGCGGTGCATGCCCTGAACCAAATCGATGTGGACTCGGATCTGAGGCGTTTGCTGGGTCGCTGCCACACGCAGAGCAGAGACTTCAACGGTTGCATGCAGCAGGCGCTAAACGACATGCGTTTGTACTTCGAGACAGGTGGGGAGTGAGCAGGAGAGTTGAGCTAACGCCGTAACCCCACCCGTTTGACTTTCAGGCATACCCGCCTATCACATAAAACCCTTTGAGCCCCATCATTGTGACTTTGTGAAACTGCGGCGAGGGTTTGGCGGAATCGCAAGCTTTGACCTCATTCTGCGCAACGTTTCCGAGCACGGTTGGTCGAAATCCAGGGTAACCAAGTTCGAGGCGAACCTGGAAGCTGAGCGCGTTGTCTTTTCGCAATATTTCCCCGACAAGAGCCTGGAGGGTCAGTACGAATACACCGGCAAGTTGCTTGGCAAAGAGATCAAGCGGCGCGGCCCTTGGAAACTCACCCTCCATGATAGCAGGTGGGGCCTGGCCTAGGATTTGAATTAGAATTAGGTACCTCCCAGCATTTAATTATCAATTCTTTCCTTACCATTTCCCAGTCAAACCACCACTATCGAACGGGCTGGCGGGCCTGGATCTCTTCTGGAGGTCCTTGTGGAAATCGATCGCATTGGAAAACTGGAAGCTCACACTGAGAATCTCGTTGGGCCGTCTTTCAACTCGCTGGCCGATGGGGTCATCAACAGCATGTGGAAGCTGGGTCTGCGCTTTTTCAAGCCCATAATCAATCAGCTGGTGAGCACGGCCTTCACGGAGATCTTCAACGAATCCTTTCGCAACTTTCCCTTTGAGAAATTCCTAAATTCCTAGCCAGGCTAATTAAAAAAAGTTTTAAACATCTGACCAAGTGCTGGCGATCAATTCGCTGCGGGGTCTCAGGGGCATCAGGTTCTGTCTTTCGCAGAGAGACGGTGAGGATGCATCGGTGCTCTATCCTATTGGATTTCCATATTTTGATATAAAAGAGGAACCGCAGTGAGCAAAGCTGATTGCAGCATAGCAGTCGTCACATTTCCTTCTTCAGGAAAAAGCTAAAAATATTATTCCATTTCTTTGACAATGCGACTGCGACTTAAGCCTCTTGGTAATTTTTCGGTGCATATCTTGATTTCCTGCAGCCCTGCTGCATGCCGGAATTGTTGTAAATTCGGGATTGGCCCTTCACTGAAAGGCAATCAGTCCAGAAGCTGTAACCTTGCAGAGCCATTTGGCAAAAAGTGCTCATCATAAACGGATCTTTCACTCGTTGGCATCCCATTTGGCGAGTCTCTCCATTGATACACTTCCCTTCCAGCCAGCAAGCTCCAGCTAAAATTTAAGTCATGAAATTTTGAATTATTCAATAGCATGAACTTGAGTGCTGGTTGTGGGTACATGATTTGCTTTGCACGTACATCAAATAACCATAGCCGGACATTTGGGCTTGCCTTATTAAATTCAGCTCAGTTTTCGGCTAATTTGTGTGGGGTTATGGAGATACAGAGGGGGAGTAAGACAGGGTATCAGTTTTTGGCTGGGGGTATCTACAGGGTCTGTTAAGAGCTAAGATGATCTGGATATGTTCCTGCCTTTCTCGTGTCTCTCCGCCTCTATGGGTGTATGCCCCCATTAACTTAGCTTGTACATATGTAGATGAATGAAATACCAAATTAACAAGAGTTTCAGGCAAAATGAATATTTTGATTAGATGCGAGATCTAACGAGCATAGTAGTCCCTTTTAACAGCGAATTTCTCATGAAGTATTTTCAATTGAGTCTTGGAGCGTAATTTAATTGCATTTATTAATTTAATCCCTAAGGTAGAAGCTTGCAAATTCCCGGTATATCCAATCAAGTATTCGTTCAACCCAAACTGGGACTGCTCTTAGGAACTATCCGTTTTAGAGTTGGGCAAAGTGTCGATTGCTGAAACTTCCATGAAATTAACTGACACGTTCTTCTTTTCAAATCTTTTTCTTATCAAAATTGTAAATATTTATGCAACAAATACTCACACATAGAATAAGATTTATCTTTATTTTGAATACTATCCAAATATTTACGGATAGTTTATAGATATACCAACATTCCTAAAGATTGAATGCTTATCCAAATGGCATTTAAGCCTTAGATGAATCTTACAGGATAGCTAATGGATATAGCTGGAGCAACAATGCCTTCTGGTTGAAATGCTTATAAAATTGTGGAGTTTTCCTCCAAAGACATTCCGAATTTCCCTGCTATTTCCTTCCCCTTTGTTGGTGGAGCCTGGGGTAACATGTCGTCGAAACAGTCTGTCCCCCTCATTCCCAATTGTTTCTAAATATATTTTTGAATATTTTTTGGCCAATGATTTACGACAGTTTTGGTTTTCTCCCACCTCTTTTTGTTTGAGGGTGGGGTAAAGGCAACAATAAGGAAACGCATTTCCAAAGTAAAAATCAAGTTGACAAAGCTCAAGTTTGCGCTGCTGCTCGTCTTTCAAACATTTTCCTGTCTGTCTTTCATTTTCTCAGTCTGGTTTTTGTTTTTATTTTCATTTTTTCGCTGTAAGCTTTCTGGGGGCTTTGACTGGAGCCGTAGCCGCAGCTAGAGCTGGAGCTGGAGCTAGAGCTGGGGCTCGGCTTCTGGTTCGGGTTCGGTTTGGAGCTTCAGTTGGCCACGGTACCTCGAATGATTCACACGTCTCGGAATTCGGTTCACTCAACTGCAAAAAGTATATTCACAGTTTGCGGAATATTCGTGCGCTTTCCGCATGCCACAGGAGTTGGTTCTGTGCTCGAACCAGAATTTTCGTAGCTGTTGAAAAGCTGCTAAAAACATAATAGAAAGTGTAAAGTGTAACTATCCGAATATCGACTCAAATATAGTAATAAATTGCTTAACCAACTTGTTTGTTGGATAACTGACCGTTGGTCAAGTGCTATTGCAATTGCAGCCGCTAAACTCTGAACAATTGCCAAATGTTATCATACATTGCTGCTGCTGTTTCTGTTGTTGCCACTTGTTGCATGAGTGAATGTCTGGCAGAAAAAGCCACCCCACAAACCGCCAGTTTGTGTCTCGTTGAAGTCTTTGGTTTACAACTGTTTGCTTATTAGGTTTTTTCTCTCAGTTGCCGCTGCTTCTGCTGCTGCAATGCGACAAGCGCTTAAAATTAAAGAGGTCAAGTGCAGGCCGCGCACACAAAAAAACATTACAAAACCCTGAAAAAAATAAGAAACACTGAAAACTATTGGAGCAGAGATAGGTCTGGTCTGGGCCTGCACGTGGGCAGTATCAGAGATGCTGCAAATTACGTTTTTGATTGTTTGCGAGTAATTGTTCCTCGATGAATGGAATCCAAGCAGTAATTAACTGTAGAAAAAGTGCCTCAAAAGATAAATGTATAAATAAATCAGGCAGTGTATATCTATCATATATCTGTATCATAGATACAGTCGAGCTTCTCTATAACGAATCGCAAGGGGACAAAAAACAAATCGTTATAGGGAAATGTATTTGTATAGAAATCGTAAAATAAAATTGTTTTTAATTTTATTTTACTTTAAAATAATTAGTATTTTTGTGTGGTAAGCACACATTTATAGTTCGGGACTTTCCCACAAACATTTTTAACTTTGTTTTGGTAAGAAACCACAATAAAAAAATTAAAAAAAAAATACCTTATAGCGAGATTGAAAACGTACTGAAATTGGAACGAAAATTCAGTATTCCGGAAATAAATTCGTTATATATAAAAATTCGTTATAGAGACGTTCTACTGTAGGTGTGTTTAATAAAGTTTCGCATAGATTAGATAAAATTACAAGCAAAAGATAAGAGTCAATAAAACTGTACCAATCCTCCAAGAAGTTCATTCAAAACTGTTGCTCAACACACTCAATCTAAGACTGCAGAGTTCTGTGCATTAACAGAACAATAACAGCAGCTCGTTTCAAACGAATATCAAGCAAGTTCCCAAAATCAAGGGCAATTTGAACAAAAGTTGCCTATTAAACGACAAATTAAACATCTTTGACATTGAAGCCAACAGCAATAACAGCAGAAATAAACAAAGTACAACTACTCGTATAAACAATAAGAGATTTAACATTGGGTTTGTCTTTCCCATTAACATCAGGCACTCAAACTGTGGTCATGTCGCAACACTGGTCCTCAAACTGTAACAGCTGTGGGAGCCGACTCTTGACGCTGATTTTAGCGGTCCAGCTGGTGAATGTTGTGCTGGTGCATGCCTCGAACCAAATTGATGTGGATTCGGATCTGCGGCACTTGCTGGGTCGCTGCCACAGCCAGAGTGAGGAATACAACGATTGCATGAAGCAAGTTTTCAACGATCTGCGGGCGTATTTCACAACAGGTGAGAGCGATAGCGGCGGAAAAACAGTTGAGCAAGCATTGAGTAATCCACCTGTGTGACTCTCAGGCATACCCGATTATCACATAAAACCCTTTGATCCCCATCATTCTGACTATGTGGAACTGAGGCGTGGCGACGGGGCCCATGGCATCGGCAGCTTTCGCCTCGTTTTGCGCAATGTTTCCGAGTACGGCTGGTCCAAGTCCGAGGTGACCAAGTTCCATGCGGATGCCGAAGATCAGCGCATTGTCTATGCGCAATACTTCCCCGACAAGAGCTTGGAGGGTCAGTACGAGTTCTCCGGCAAGGTGCTGGGCACAGAGATCAAGCGCCGCGGCCCCTGGAATATGACTCTTTACGATTACAGGTAAGGATGGGGCGCGGGCATTGCCCAACTTTGCAAATGCATAACTTTTCCATTTGATTTTCCAGCCAAACCACCAGCGTTCTGCGCGTGGGCGGGCCAGGCTCTCTTCTCAAAGTCCACGTGGAAGTCGATCGCATTGGCGGCATGGAAATGCACATTGGGGACCTTCTTAAGCAGCCTCTCAACACGCTGGCCGATGGGGTCATCAACAGCATGTGGCAGCTGGGTCTGCCCTTTGTCAAGCCCATGATCAACGAGCTGGTGAGCACCGCGTTCACGGACATTTTTAACGAATCCTTTCGTTACTTTCCCCTCGAGAACTTCCTGAGTGCAACCTGATCTAGTTTTATACATACTCGTAATATTTAATGGAAATCCTTAGAGCAAGGCTAGTTAATTAAATGTTTAAACATCTGACAATGTGCTGGCGATCAGCTCGTTGTGGGGTCGCGGCCGTGGCGGCTGCAGGGACATCAGCGTTATGGTGCGGCCGAAGAGCTTCCGCAGCGATATGACCACATACGAGGAGCTTTGCAATTGCTGGTCCACAGTCTCGTAGAGCATTTGATAGCCCTGCTCCAAGTCTGGCGTCAAAGTGGCTAAAAAACATAGAAATCTCCTGTAAGATTTGAATATTGTCGATAGAGAATCTTGGCTTACGTTTCTGTTGAAGCTGCTGCTTGCCGAGGTCGAAGAGGAACCGCAGGTAGCAGAGCTGGTTGTACAGATCCCGCTCCGTGTACTGCCGCAAGAGACTGCCGCTCTTGCACTTGTAGCACAGCGGTCGCCGCATGTCCTTCTTCAGCGTGTGGGTGCGCGTGTTGTAGTTGCACTCCGGATGGTCGCAGACCAGCCAGTTCTTGTAGAATCTCTGCACGTATCGCCTGACGGCCAGCTGAAGCTGGTTCCGTATGCTCACGAGGTACTGCAAAGGGGCAGTCTGGCACTCGGCATTCGAGCACTGCTGCAGAACGGGCACGTGTGAATGGTTGACTCCCGGCCGGTAGGCACTGGCCACCAGCTGTTCGGTCTTGCAGGTCACACAATTGAAGCGGAAGGGCTCGCACAGTCGATACAGCTGGAGGGTGGTCTTCAGCAGGGATTCGCCATCGGCCTGTTCGTTGATCTCCCGCTGGACACTGCAAAAATCGCACACTTTAGAAATAATTTGGATTCATTTAGACAGGCATGGCCTGCGACGACTTACCGCTGGGCATTCTGTCGGAACTTGCTGGGATCCATGCCCAGGCACTCGGCAATCCGGCTGGCATCGGTGCCCTCCAGCACCTCCACCATGCGCGTGACCACCGGATGGACCTGATGGCCCAAATAGTAGTCGTTGTCCAGCTTCAGAGTCTCGCTGCCCTTGAGCTCATCCAGATGATAGGCCCGCTGCATGGCCGCATTTGTGGTGCCATCCACACAGATCACATAGTCCACCATGTCGCCCTTCTTGTAGCGACGATTGCGTTCGCGGTTCATGCGCAAAGCCACCTGGACATGGGGCAGCGACCCGCTGTTCGCATACTCCTGGGGAGCGCGCGTCAGTTGTTTGGTGATCACAAAGAGCGGCAGTGGGACAGCCGACTGTCCTATTTGATCCCTGATCTTCTCCAGATGGCAGTGGACTGCATCCAGTTTATCTTCCAGCGGCTTCTCGGCCAGGACCTCGTCGAGCACGGCCTTGCCCACCATGACGGCCAGTTGGGACCAGTCGCGACGCACAATATCGAGACCCTTGTACTCCTGTTCGCGTTTGAGGGTACCCTTCGAGGTCTTGCTCACCTTGACGGCGGCGTATTTCTTCTTTTTGAGCAGCAGGAGACAGGAGAAGACGCCGTCAATGTCCAGCTCCAGCTGTTTGTACATCTTGTTCACACTCTGCTTGATGCTGTGCCCGATCTTGTACACCTGATCGTAGTCGGTGATGTTTGTGTTTACCATCAGCGAATCCGTGTCGCCGTAGACCACATCGTAGTTGAGCTTCTGCACCAGCTGCTGGGTGTTCGTGAGGATCTCCCTGCCCTTGTGCGTGACCAGAGCGGCCAGATGTTGGGCGAAGAAACGGGAATAGGCGAAGCCCAGGCATCCATACATCGAGTTGGCCGTCAGCTTGAGCGCCATCTGTCGAATGTGGTACTGCATCTGCAGCTCCGGCGAGAGATCCGGTGCAGCCATCAGTTTCTTCACCTCTCGGCGCGACTCCACCAAGCGTTTCAGCTGCAGCGGCAAGATGCCAGCCTCCACTTTGGAGTCGGGCAGCGTGGGCAACTCATCGGCGTCCACCGGCTGCTGGACGGTGGTGAAGCAAATGTTGTACTCCTGGATGATGCTGGGATACAGTGAGTTAAAGTCCATCAAGAGGACGAACTTCTCGTACAGCCCCCGCATGGGCTCAAGCACCAAACCGCCAGCATAGGCGGCCTTCTTGCGAGCAGGGCCCGTCGTGGCATCCGCGCCAAAGGTGGCCTCGGGATCGGCGGCCACCCGTCCGCGCTGCGGCTTCTTGTCGGGCACAATGTAGTTCTTCTCGTGGAAGGCGTGCAGCAGCAGGAACTCGTTCCGCTCGGAGCGCCCGCCCTGCAGGGTGCGCGTCATGGTGTTGCCGCAGATATTGGTGATCTGCATGGCCAGCGGCATGACATTCAGCTCGGACATGAGCCGCAGCATGTAGGAGGTGTCCTGCATGGTCAGCGAGATGAGCTTCGTGATGTTCTCTCCCTTCTCGTACATCTCCAACAGGTCGTCGGCATTCACTTCCATGCGCTCCGATTCCTGCAGCTTCAGCACCTGCAGGCAGAGCGACTGCAAGTCGTACGATCTGGCCCGGATGCACTCCTCCGCCGAACGCTTCACGTCGCAGACCATGCGCCCCACGAAGTGATCGAGCAGACGCTTGCCAAATGCGTTCGTGAATCGCAATCGACCCATGCGCGACCACTGGGGTATCTTGAGGGCCACAATCTGATCCGTGATCACATTCAGCTGGCAATCCATGGCGTCGAAGGTCACCACGAGATCGGCATCGATCTGCTGATACTGCGCCAGGAACCAGCTGAGTAGCGCCCGCTCCGAATCGTGCTTGTTGATCTTTGTGGACTTGTACTTGGCCAGCTCCAGGCTCAGGTCGAAGGGCCAATTGACCACCGCCGGCCGTGTGAGGCCGCACATGTGCCGGTTGAAGGCGGGCTGTGGCGCTGGCCTGTCGATATGGAAACGATTGTGTGTCAGCATGGAGATCATGCAGATCTCGTTCTTCATTGTCTTGGGATTCATCGAAGTGCGCACGTTCAGCGCCAGCAGCGTAAGCGGCGGCGGTGGCGCTGGCTTGCCCTTGTCCTGGACCAGTTCCACATTCTTTGGATCCGCCAGAGTCACCTCCGTCTTGCACCAACTCATGGGCGCTGGGGGGATCTTGAAACCGCTGATCTGCAGCCAGCAGGGGCCCTTGATCTTGCGCTCCAGCAGGAATCGCTCCAAGGCGTTTGTGCTGGCCCCAAATATGTGCGCTATGGAATCGTATTTCTTGTTGGTCATATTCGGTGCCGGCTTCTTGCCATCGTAGTGCACCTCCAGGTAGTCGCAGGTCTGCGGTACATCGATGCCAATGGCATGGTTGGCGAAGTTCTTGCTCACCTTGCGCGATCGGAAGGAGTCCAGCTTCAGATCGTTGGCCACTTGCTTGTCAAACTCTTTGTAAATGTCGGCCACGGTCACCTTTTGCTTTGTGGGCTCTTTGGTAATGGGATCCAGGAGCTGTGGGGGATTTGCTTAGTAAATCTCTTGAATCTCTTAAAGATCTAAATTGTTCGACTTACGTATTGCCTGGGCAGCAGATGCAGCACTCGATTGATGTTTTGCACCCGCACACAGACGGACTTGCCATCCGCCGTACGACCGAAGAGGAAGACCTCGCCAGGCAGTTTCAGTGGATCCTCCCAGGCCTCCCAGTACCAGAAGCGCAGCTTTTCATCCGACGAAATGGGCGTCTCCTGCTCCGCGGTCAACACGGACTTTTCAAAGTCGTCGTCCATTTGGCAGATGGACTCCCAGTTGCTCAGAAGCTTGCTCATATCCTCGGGCTCCTCTGGGGGCGAGCTGGCGCTGGAGGCGGGCTCAGGCTTGGGCTGGACAGTCGTGGGAGTCTGCTCTTTCGGTTTCTCCACCTCAAACTGATTCTCGTCGTCGTCCAGGCAACTGAAATCCATTTCGCTGTCCGGAAAGGGATCCTCTGTGGCTTCCTTGGGCTGGGTCGCGGTCGTCTGCTTCTTGGCAGACGGAGGCTCCTTCTTGACTTGCACAGCAGAGGACTGCGGCGTCTCCGACGCTACCTTCCTGTTGGGTGCCGCCTTGGGCTTCAGGATGCGCTCCAGAATTTCATGGTCGCTGCTGGCCTCGGCCTTCTTTCGTTCCTGCTCCTGGACCTTGATGTTGTTGAGGAAGCTGTTCATGTAATCCTTGGCCGCGGCCGCCTCCGATTTGCGTGTGGCCGCCACTATTTTGGCCGGAGCAATCACCTTCTCTGCCTGTTTGGCGGCCACTCCCGGCTCCTCCTTCATTTCCCCCAGGATATCGGCCAGGATATCATCATCTTTGACACTGTTCTTTACGTCCGTCTTCTTGGGCACAGCATTGCTGAAGAGATTCTTGATGGAGGCCTTGCCCTTGACTGGCTTTTCACTATCCCGCGGCCTCTTCTTGCTGTTGGCCACATTCTTCTTCTTGTTCTTGGTGTCCTTCTTGTCGCCACCCTCATCGGAGTACTCGTCTTCATCTTCGAAAAAGTCGCGACCATCTTCCGCATAGCCAGTGCCATCTGCAAGGAATCATTTAAAGCCATGTGTGACCGGGAAATTTCTGGCGCTTACCCTCTTCTATCCAGTCGTCGCCGTACTTCTCCTGCGCCCTCTTGGCGTACTCCCGCTCATCCACAACCTCGTAGACATTGTCCACCTCCTCCTCCACCTGGCACTTGTTTTTGGTTCCCTTCAATTGACGCAGTTTCTCCAAAGCAGCAAAGCGACCATTTTTGTCGATTCGCTGTCGCTTGACGCGTGGACCAGCTGCATGTGCAAATTGTTCATTAATACAGAATATCGCAGTGAATGGAGATACTTACAGGGTGAATCAGACATTTGGGCACGTTTATTTTACTTTATTCCGTATTTATTCAGTTTTTTGCATTTCTCTGCGAATTTTTTCGTGGGGCTGGAATATGGCGGGAAATACTGCATCGGATAAGTGTGACCAGTGGATTTATCGATCAATTATACCGTCCCTCCGAAATATACCGCAACATACCGTCACATTTTCAAAATATACCGTAAATATGCGGTTGTATGAACCGAATGCCCTGTACGCATCACGAGTGTCATTAAAAAACCACAGCAGCCATAAATTTTTTTTTTTAATTGTTAGGCTGGATTGTAAGGGATCAAAAGGACATTGTTGGGATGATGTTGCGACTAAAAGTCCCTCCACAAAATCCCATAAAAAAGGTCCCAATAAAATATAGAGCCTACCTCAAAATATATCGCAAAAATGTCTTATATTTGATATTCTGTTGAATATTACTAGCTAACTGGGAACCTAAGCACCAATCACACAATTTTATCGGATAAACTAATCAATTTTTTACAAGATTGGCTCCATTTTAAGACCTCTCTTTATTGAATTGTTTATAAAATAGGGTTAAAACAAAGAAGTTTCAACAAAAATGTCCATGGTAATTACACGGTAACTACACATCTGCTACATATTAACTACATTTCTGAATAAAACGAACTTAACCCACTTACCCCCCGCTATTTAATATTTAACAAATAAACAACTTTCGCTTAACAGCTCTTTAATGGTAAATGTTAAGCGGGCGCTAAATTTGAAATCACTGCTAACAAAAGTATGCTGTTAGGCGCAAATGTTAGGCACACAGCTAGATCGTTAGGCGCAAGGTGGCTGGATAAGATTTTCAAACAATTGCAACGATACTGCAACACATTTTTGCGTACACACCTAGACTATGTTAACATAGTTGATACCAAAAGGTTCCTTTTGTTTTTACCCCTGTCGGAAGCTATATTCTTTCAAAATCTGGCACTACTTCTACTGATATTAACAGAGCGCTGTTAAGGCACTTTTTGGCCTTTTAAGTGTAAGCCGAATTAAATTTTATTTTATTTCAAATAGCACGTGTCCGTCAGTCGACGTAAAACATATAACATTACGAAAAACAAAGTCAGTCTCTTGCGACTATTCCATTCGCAACAAGGCGATTAAATATAACAAAAATAAAAATGTAAAAGCCATTTCAAATTTAAAAAATGTGTGTTCTAGGCTCTTTTCTGGAAAAAAGCCACCATACCTTTCAAAAAGACAACTTGTAGCCTTGTTTTATTCATATTTTATTCATCATGCATAATATTAAGCTTAAATAATAATAATATATATATTAAATACAATAGACAGTATTTTGCGCTTACAAAATTTGTGTTCATTTTTTCTTTATAATTCATTCCCTAAATACAATAATCGATGCAAAATCATGGTTTATATATATATACACACATACACAAAACAGACTTACATATTACACATACATATACGAGTATATGCATATTTATGACTATATTTGCCGTTTAAATCGGTTTTAAACAAAAAATTCATACATATTTACAATGAATAGAAAATATTTAGAATTTCTGCATTCATAGTCTTTAGATTTTACATTTTTCAATTGGTTTTTACTTGGTGTGTGGTCGTGTGTGAGGAGAGTGATTTAAAGATGGGAAAATACTGTTTTAGGGGGAGAGAAAATGGAAAATGAAATGGTGAGGGTAAAGCAACGATGAGGGAAGGTTCTTTAAAAGTCAGTCTACCAAAATGGAAGGTTCATGGAATTGTGAAATATATGTACTATAGATGATAGGTAGATGATAGCGATAGAGAGTGTGCGCTTTGAGGGATCTTTGAGGTATTATTCCAGCTATGGGGCGTACTTGTATTGCTATATAACTCCTTTTCTATATAGTCATTTATTTTCATGCCAAAGTCATGGCACAACATTTTCTGTCTTATGTTTTGAAGTTTTTTCAGGATTTGTATTCCAGTGTACTCCACATTCCAGTGTACGCTTCCCTCTTCCAGTTTCCACAGTTTCGGCTAAACATTTAACAACAGCAACAATTATTAAAACAACAACAACAAATAATGGTTAACAAGTGCAAGACGGAACTGGAATGGAATAAAAAGGATATGCGGAGAGTTTGATTAGAATTGGAATTTCCCATATGGAAGCGTATGCGGTTATTACCTTGCTCTGTGCCTGCACAGATGCCACGCTAGATCCACAGAGAGTTCCTGTCCCCTCTCACACCACCTGCACCGTGGCAAAGGCACTGAAGGTGACCTTCTTGGGGAACTCCGGGCCCGGGGAGCCGCGTGTCTTGATCACCGGCTTCAGGGGCTGACGGGGCTTCAGGGAGAGCAGACCAGCGGAGGCGGCCAGCTCCCGGAGGCGCTGGGAGAAGCCCGTGCCGGAGCTGCCGGACGTTGTCATGGTTGTTGTCCCGCCATTGCCGTGATGCTCCAGTCCGGCACAGTCCAGGACATCCAGTCCGTTGTTGGATCGATACACCTGGGCCGTGGCCGTGGGGTAGACGGCCAGATTGGTGCCGCCGCCGACGCCGCCCGTCGATGACGTGGCGGAGGTTGTTGCTGTTGCCGTGGCCGCCGCTGCCGGTGTTATGTACCTGAAAGGAGAGAAGAGGGATTAGTCAGCCTGCTAATTGATTTATTTTGTATTTAACCAGAGACTAAACAGATACGCGCACGTGGCAGGTGTGAAGAGATCAGAGGCTACAATAGGGCGGGTGGGGGGAGGGGGGGGGGGTGTCCCGGCAAATCGCACACAACTGCGAACTCTCTGGAGGATGAGGCCCTGCCCTCGGACCGCAGATCGGACCATTTGCCTGGCAACAAGATCGGCCGATCCCACGAATTGTTCAGCATATTTATTCATAATCCATCAAAATATTCATATTTGTGTTGTCTGTTGTCTGTTGTTTGCTGCTCTTGCTCTTGCTCTTGCTGCAACACCGAAGACGCTAATCAATTTGTTTATGAACTCGGCTTTTGGGCTACTTAAAGCACATATGTAGTTATATCTATGTAGTACGAGTATATACCCCATTATTTCTATTTACATATATGTACCTATATTTGTAAGGCTCTTATTTTGTTTGGGCTAGTATTGTGCAAAAATATATATGCAAATGAGCAGCAGCAGCCGCAGCCGCAGCAGCCTCAGGTTTTTTTTGGAGTAATTGTTGTGTAAATAAAGTATGATGAAAGGCAAAGGCATGATGAGGCATCAATATACTTTGGTGGGGTCGTTCAAGAGGCATATCCACTGAAAGTAGAGGGGAGACTTCCACTTGCCAACCATCTGGAGATCCAATTGAAAAACCCAATGGAGTAGGCTTTGTAGGGCTCTCCTTAATTGGGTTTAGGCTTAGGCCAAATATTTGCATAGTTTTGTAGCACGTTTATTTGTAATTTCTTTGGACTTTGGAGGAGTTTTGTCTATTTGCTTTTTGTACAAATCAATTGCCAGGAGAGCGCTTTTAATATTATATTACAATTATAAATACAATATCTAAGAACAAACGTACTGCAAAAGTATCAAATGTCTCAATCCCTGAGATACTCTTTCTGCGGTTAGGGTATTGCTAAAACATAAACATTTAATTGCCAGTCGCCTGATCTTTGCGGCTTAATGACTTTTGTTTGTGTTGCCTTTTCTGTGTTTTTTTTTTCTATTCGCCATTCGGCTTAATTGTAGCAATTATTTTGGCAATATAATTTGATCGTTTGATGCCAATCTGCAGCGTGCTTTGCCCTTAGATTGCAGATTTAAATACAGCCAGATATGGGCTGCCTCGTGCCAGAACTTTAGGGGTAGAACGAAGATCAATTGCAAAAACTGGCTGTACTTCAGTTGTGGCTTGTTGATCAGGGACTTTGATCAGGTTGATTGCGATATGGATCCGCTCTGAAAGATCTTAGTGGGTCACAGTCACAGTCGCAGTTGGAGTTGAAAATGAAATCTTAATTACATTCATTAAATCGGTTCGGCTGACTCTCAATGGAGTTTATTGGCTGGCTTCAATGCTCGCATTTTCATGCCCTTTGCACCGTGTGAATTGTCTCTGGGTTCGAGCTACGTTTTTACTGCGTGTATTTTTTATTTATTTTTGTATTTTGTCTATTGTTGGTTGGTGGCTGGTGGCTGTTGGAGAGCAGAGCTGCGCTTTATGTATACATATATAATTAAGGTTTTATCAGTTGGGAGTTGCATACAAAAGGCATTTTTTGTTGGATCTTTTTTTTCCATCTCCATCTGCGTTTCGTTTTGTTTGCTTTTGCTTTTGTTTTGGCATTGAACTTTGCTTTGACTTTGAGGCTCTTGAGGCAGCATTCAAGAAATCATAATTAATTATAATATTATAAACATCTTCATATTGTGTGGCCCATCATCACATGAGTGTGTGAGAAAATCATTTGCCATTTTTCACACAATTTACAGTTTTCGTTTTGTTTTAAAATATTTCCTTTTTTTTATATTTGTAGCAATGTCAAGGGAAAGTACCATAAAAGGCTGCAAATTGTTGCAGTGGGAAGGTGTGTTTCTTCTCATGCATTTCCATTTTTTTCAACTGAAGAATTTCCATTTAAAGATTTGAAATATTTTTTAAAGTTTTAATTGGGTTTCGCTGTGGCCCTTAAAATATCTGAGGGATTCACTTTTATATCGCATTGAAGATGGGCGGAGTGCCATGATTTAAGGGCACGAAGCAACAAGGCCGCGAAACAATACAAAGAATATTTATCATCCCAAAGCCAAGATCTCAAAGCGGTTTTTCATTAAAGGTTTTTAGATTTAAAATTAATGAGATTTTGTAGGGCTCTTCTCTAAAGATATCCCAAAAGATATCTTTCAAGACGGCCCTTTGTGATAGGAATTATATTCCCTTGAAGGTCTTAAAGTACATCATTTTATTCCTGCTGTCAGTCAGTCATCTCTTGGCCAGATTCCCATGCAGCTCCCCATCCCCATCTTTATTCCAATTAAAACGCATCGAAATTGGCTTAAAGAGTTGCTAATTCTGACCCAATTCTCATCGCTCGTCGGCGTTGGGGGGGCACTGGGAAGAGCTGGCTGTATGCAGGGGGAGGGGGGTGGGAGTTGAGTCAATAAATCATAGGTTGATCTCGGATTGCCCAAGATGTTTGTTTGTTTGCTTCCCGCTTTTATTTTTAATAATATATCATTTTCAATTCAAGTTCAGGCAGCGCATAAATTTGAAAATTGAAAGACGATAAGTGGGCTGGGGGGTCGGAGGGTTGGAGGGTTAGAGGAAGCCTTTTGCTGTGGCCAAACAAATTGAATGATTTTCGGGCTGTTGCAATTTAATCGGCAGATCAATGGAGCTGATACGAGATTGGCAGTTAATTTGGTTTTGATGTGGCAATCAGAGTCGAGCCGTTCGTGCTGCATCCGCACATACAATATACATATATACATATATATATGCTCGTATACGTAGTATATTTCAATTTCGATGTCACGAAGTTGTCAGAGATTTGACAAATTACCAAACAAGTTTTGGTAGGCCCCTGTGCGGCCCCTGGCCTGGCAGGCAGCCTCTTGAATCTTTATTTTTATTGGCCAACAACGCGGCGACATTAGGCAAATGTCTGGCATTATAATTTGTCAAATGCACTCGACATAAATCGATCAGAGCGGAATCGATGGAGGAGCAACAGCAAAACAGCAACAGCAAAAGTAGAGATTGCATAATAAATTCAAATAAAAAGCATAACAATAAAGAAAAGGAATAAAAGAGGGGATGGATGTGTGGCCGAGCAGGTGCGATGGAAAAAACAAGATGGAGATAGATAAAGAGACAGAGACAGCCACAGAGACAGCGACAGAGACAGCGACAGAGAAGGAGAGGCAGTGGAGAAGAGACAGCTGCTGCCTGGCTTCTAACATAATTACATATTTTTACTGTTGCAGTTGCATCTTCAGCATGCCTCTGTCCCCCCTCCTCGTGTGTGGCATGTTAAGCAGCTGCCAGCCCCAGAAAGTGGCAAAAGAAAATATATTACAAGCAAAGAAAAGCAGCACAAAAAAAGAAAACAAAAGAAGCGCCGCACATGCGCAGTTTCACATCCGCATATGCACACACACACACACCTCCCCCCCCCCTCCCCTCCCCTATCACTCGTTGGCTTAACAATTGCTTCATTTTGAGGCAAATGAAAAGCAATTTTGATGCCACAATTATCCAGCCAAAGCCGCAGCCGCAGCCAAAGACGAAGCGAGTCAAGCCAAATGCCTGTTCGAGTTCGAGTTCGTTGCTTGAGTCTTTTGTTTAGCATACGACAAAATATTCTAGACGGGAGGACTGCAGGACTGCAGGAGAGCGAAGATCTCGCGACAAGTGTTTCAAGGAAGATGAGGCATGGGGAACAGGTGTTGCCTGGCTTTGTGGCAGAGTGCGAGGGGAGAGAGTGTGTGCAGTTGGGCAGAGATTAATTGCTGTGGCAAGGCATTCCCAGAAGCATCTTAAGCAGTACAGGGACAGCTTTATCGTGATTTATAATAATACGAGAAGTAAAAACAGTTTGCTTGGAAATCATCCAAGTAGTTTCTTTAACAATAAATGGAAGAAAAAGCTTGGTAGCTTCCTGGGGAATATCATAATATGAAAATATCTATTATATATTTTTATAAAAATATATTACAAAATATATTGACTAATAATCCCATGTGGCATACTCGAATCTTTAAGCTGAATTTATTTATCGATTTCTATACAGATATTTGTATAGATTCTGTGGTTTTATAGATAGAATATAACATTTTATGTAAAGAGTTATCCATTGTCAAATCCTATAAAAGCATGCGCTAAAAATATAAAGATGATATTCTCAGTAATTTCAGTTCCAGCTGGACAGTCGTTTTCTCGACTCACTCGACACCCCATAAATTAGAATCTTTTTCTCCGCCTATTTTTATTTCTTTTTGATTTTGCGTATTTTGTGGTATAATTTATTTGGCATACTTTAAGCAAGTTGTTATTAGCATCCCATCGACTGCTGACTGCTGACTGTTGACTGTTGACTGGTTCCAAGACGGCCCATTCGATTGTCTGTTGTTGTGCCGCTCTCCTGCCTCGCAATAAAAATATATATCGCCTCGTTTGGGCTGGTTCAACTCTTGACATTTGGCGAAACACGTTCTGATTGAGTCTCGATTAATATCTCCGCAAAAATATTCTAATATGCATGGGCGTTCTCCCTTTTGGCGGCGGCGCCATCAAATGTCAAGGTTGCAGTGGAGTGGGGCAGATGGGCTCTTCGTTGTGTGTGTCCATTTGCCATTTTGCAACAAAGTAAAGTAAGATTTTCTAATTGAAATTGGAAACCGAAAAGCAATAGAGGGGCGGGCATAAAACCCAAATGGCTCGCTGATTGTTTGGCCAGTCATCGCCCCAAAGAGACGAGGCTCCCCGCAGAAAGTTCAACTGCCCCAAGCCATGCAGAGAAACATATATGAAGAGAGAGACGATCTTAAGTACTGGCCAAACGAGAGAGGAGCTGCTGTGCAGCACACTAAATGGAACAAACACCATCAAACCATTCCCGATAAGTTTATTGAGACGTAATTGAGGCCAAAGAATAGAGAAGTCCATTGGTAAGTAGCAGATGTTCTAAGGATACAGATTGTCTTACTGAAAGGACATTGTAGATTCTTGATTGCTGATTCTGCGACTTGGAAGAAGAATACATATATTCCATTGCAACAGTAGAATTCCTTCCCCTGCAATAGATCTACCGATTGCTCTCTCGTTTAGCAGGTACTCAAGGGAGAGCCAGAGAGCAAGAGAGCGAGTGAATCGAATCTTTGCCCACGTTCAAAGCTCTCTTTCATTGAAGTGCCGAGGGAGGGAGGAGAGGCCTCGTATCTATTGTGCTTTCTGTTCTACTCATCTGCTCGCCCATCCATCCGCCCGTCTGTCTGTCTGTCTGTCTCCTTCTGACCATTGAAATTGTTTATTGAAATCGATGATGAATGATTGAAAGTAACTATTAGTTTCCAGCACTTGTTGTTGTTGCTGTTGTTGTTGTTGTTGTTGCTGTTGCTATTATTGAACTTTTCTGTCGGAAGCAATTTACAAATTGTTTTGCCAGACAACATTTTCTGCTTTGTTTTGTTCACCTTCTCTCTTTCTGCTTCTGATTCTCCTACTTCTCGCGATTCCTCTTTGAGGCGCTTTCTGCTAGAAATTTCTTTGAGATTTTTACTTACTTTTGTTTAGAATTTATGGTGAGTTTAAAACTGTACAGTTTGATGGTTTGAAACTAGAAATTGCAAACTTCTGTTAAAATATTGCAGGAACTTCATTCATTGATTGACTGACTTTATTCTTGGGGTTTTTTCGCATTGAATCGCATCTAAAAAATTCCATTGGTATATTATTTCTATCAATATCAAAATCAAGTGAAACGTTTGAAAATATCAAAATGGTAGAATCAAGAGAGATTTATGCTCAAAAGAGCTTACTGGATACCAGGCTTACAGGCTTTCATTAGACACTTTTATGGCATTACCCAAATATTATGATGATGATGTCCTCTTCGAGGACAAAATATATTGCTAAATTTTCATAAAATTTCTTCTGCTTCAACGCTAATAAGATCATTAAAAACCAAAATATCCATTTCTCCCGCTGCGTCTTCAACTATTTTAGCCACCATTTCTGTGCTTTGCAGCGTTAATCAATCTAATCAAGCTAACACAACAGCTGGATGGAAGATATATGTACATATGTACGGGTATATGTTTTTAAGCAACAACCAGTAGCAGATGGACAAATTTAACAACGATGTACAACAACAATAAAGAGCTAATGAGAGGCAGGGAAAGCTGCTGCGCTGCCAGCTCCGGGCTGCATCTTAATAAATAAATAAATTATAAACTGTGATAAGAGGAGAGTGATTAGCACGGGCAAATTAACGAAATGCAGGAGGAGGGTGGAGGGGTATCTGCATGTGCGTTAGGGGTGTGGGCGTTGAAGCGTGGGCAGCACTCAATCTCTTTTCACACTCCAATTGCTCGAAGGAAAAAGAGAAAAAGAGTACACTCAATCTGTACTCTTTCAGTCCACCGCAACACCTCTTCCCCGCACTCCGCACTCCATCCTTCCGCCTGCAAAGAGTTGATCGAACCTTGAAAATTGTTAAACAATTGCCTTTGCGAAGCACAGAGAACAAAAATGGAATGGAAAATGGAGACCTTAAGGTTATCATTAAAGAGCAACAAAAGGCACAACAAAAGCCAGTAGCCAGAAAGAGCCAGCAACAAGAACAACAAAGAGGAGCCAGAAAGTGTAGAAATAAACAAAAACTTCAGAAAGAAGTCACTGCACTGAAAGAATTAAGTGTATTGCAAAGTCCACATTTTCTATATCAATTAATATTTGCTTGAATAGATTTGTAATTACAACAAAAATATTGCTATAAAAAATGTTGAAGACATTATGGAAAATATAATACAAATTTAAAAATAATAGTAAAAATATTTGTAAAATTATTAATATAAGGTTCTTGTTTCTTTCAGTGTAAGTAAAAACGAGAAGCATCAAAGCGCAATAAAAGCGAATACAAAAGGCGCGCAAAAATTCAAAGAGCAAGGCAGAGAGTGAGAGGGTGAGGGCGAGGCTGAAGGGGGGTAGAGAGAGGAACAGTTATTTTGTAGCTATTGCTATTGCAGCTAAGGGCAAGCCCGAGCCAGCCCCTGCTCCACCCCAGCCAGCTCTGTCAGGCAGAAGCGCCTCTGACGAAGCCAAAGCCAAAGCCAAAGCCGAATGGCTCTTTTATGAAGTAATTAAAGCGCATGAATTGGCCAATTGTCCAAAAGTCTGTGGGCCTGGAGAGGAGGCAGAAGCTGTGGCCAGGGCTGTGGCTGTGCCTGTGCCTGGGTCTGGGTCTGAGCCCGAGTACGATTCTTTGGAGGCCTCCTCTTACAGCAAGTTGATGTGAATTAATTACTGACCCCAAAGCGTTGGCAATTTTCCAGGTGCTAGATGCCGTAGATGCCGTTAAAAGGCTTCAGTCAGAGCAGCGAGAGCCGCAGTCCGAGCCAGAGCACTGTTAGAGCACTGTTAGCTACTGTTCAGCGCCTGGAGATGCATAGATAAGGAACCCGAAAGACCAAGGCAGGATTTTAAGCTGCCACAAAAAAGATGATTACCAAAGTAACAAAAAAAAAAAAAAACTAAGGCATTTATGAACGGTTCTTTTGGGGCATAGATTAACCCATATTAGAGATAAGTGCGGACTGCTGCTGCCCGATTTTTAATGGAGATCACTCGATAGCCAGAGGAAAGGCGCCCCTCCATTGAAGACGGAAAGGCTGTGCTCTTCGTGCTGAAATGTGCGATTTTCAATACATATGTATAGCTCAAGACTTTTGGGGTTCTTTAATTGCTGGTATTTCTGAATGCTTTAAAGAACATTTGAATATTCAACTGCTTAGAATTGTTTCTAGAAGGATCTTCATAAGCTTGAGGATCCTACAAAATCAGAGATCTGTTTCCCATAGACCTCTATCCATTTTACGTATATCTATGGTATATCTATCCACTATGGTTAAACTTTATTAAATATCTTACAGTTTCAAAACGTTCAAATGGTTTTCAGCCCAAATTAATGTCAAGGCCTGACTGAGAGTCGCCCGAGTTAATTCCCAGAGCAGTTACATATACTAACTCCGTCCTTCCTGTGGCTGTGATTAACCCAAGCGGAGCAGATAAAAATACTTTTCTTTTTTTGTGAGCTGAGCTGAGCGACAACTGCTATCAGAAAAGCCTCCACAGAGTGCATCCACAAACAACTTCCGCAACTGGTTAACACCTTTCGAAAAATAACACGAAAAAAACCAACGACCAACGACCAACGATCGATCGAAAGACGTTCAAGCCCCAACCACATTGAGATGCAGTTCAAGTGCTCGGACCATTCTCGGGTGTTTCCAGTTTTGTGCGCGGGGCGTACTGTATCTGTATCTGTACCTGCATCTGTATCTGTATCTGTACAGTGGCATCTTGAGTGGTGCCCCAACCGTAAGCGGAGGAAGTAAAAGTTGTTAAGCATTTTGCTCATAATTATAAATATACCAACGAAAAAATACAGAAATAACGAAAATGTGTGCTCAAATGTCGACAGCAGTGAAATGGAAAGTGCAGACGCATCAAATCAATCATTCAATCATATTTCAAATATAAGAGAGTGAGTGAGTGAGCGAGAGGGTAGCATAGATATATTGAGAGAGAGAGAGCCAGCTATAATACTTTTATGGTCAAGCGGAAGCCAGTCAGTCCATAAGGAAGCTCCACCCGCCATCCAGTGTCTAATGAAAATTCATGATGGAAAAACAAAAATTGAAAACTCAATAAAACTCAATTAACATTTATGCCCGATGACAATTTTTGTGATTTGTTTATGAGCGAGATGGACTGTTGATGTGTTGCTGCTCTCTCTTTTGCCATCTCGGGTTTTGCCACTTTGTCCAGCTTTATGATGATGCACCTCCTCCGCCTCCTCCTCCTTCCTGGCTGGCTGTCTCTGTGCCCGTGTGGGGGGGGTGTGGGTGTGGGTGTGTGGTTTATGAGTCGTTTGGCATTTCATAAGCAATTATCAAGCGTTTTAATGTCGGCTATACAATATTGCATTGGACAGAGCTATGTGAAAGGTGTCGTCCCCGATGCCCAAGGTTCTCCATGCCAGAGTTATGCACAATAAATGTAATTTTAAACATTCTGCCTGCTGCTTTTTGCATAACCAGGAAAGATGACACTCTACTAAGATGCTCCAAGTTCTTAATTATATATGCAAAATCGATGGTTAATAAAGCTCAATAGATCGACAGGTGCCTGCTGTGCAAATGGTAATTTTCTCAAAAGTCAGTCTATCAATTTGATGCGACTTGTAGGAATATGACTAGATGTTTCAGTGGAATGAAGAAGGTCACATTTCTGTTTCTGGATACTCCAACAAAAACAAAACACACTCAACTTTGTATTATTTTATTATTTGTTAAAGATAAAAGATAAAGAACTCTGCAATTGAGAAAGTATTTTTTTTTGTGCAATTCAGACATAAGAAATATAAAATAAAAATAAAGAATTCAAATTAATAATAATAATAACTAATAATTAAATACTATTTTTTCCAATAAAATCAAAAATTGAAATGCGTCAATAAATAAATTGAATTTAATTGAAAAAATCTAATATTATACAATACAAACACCTACTCGTTCATAAATATGCATATCCGTCAATGTCTGACTGAAATCGAGTGAATGCCAGAGCGAAGGTGGACAGGAATCACTTTCGAATTGAATCACGGCTATGAATATTCCATGAATATGAGTCAAACCAATACTGCAACCTGCCGCCTGGATTGCGGATTCGTGGTGATTCAATAGCTGGCGAAATCATCTCCCAATTGAGCTCCGAATATCGTCACAAATCATATCTCCATTGAGCGTTAAATATCAACAGATTATATTAATTTATCATGCTAAAATTTCCCCTTGTTCTGTCTTCTCTATTTTCACACTAAAACTTTTCCATTTTCAAGTTTCCACACCTTCCTCAATTTGTTGCTGTTTGCATAGAGCCAACTCTTTTGGCCCCACCGACTTGAACCACTTGAACCCTTTCCGTCTCCGCTTCCTCCTCCGCCTCCGATCCAATCCGATTCGAGCCCATCCGATCCCATCCCATCCCATCGGAGGCTGCTGCACACAAACAGATTGAATATCTATGCAAACTGTCTGTAAGTACCTGACTAACCCTGACTTTACTCTTCAATGCACTTTTGGCATTGAGTTGTTGTTGCTGCTGCTGCACTGCCACTGCCACAGCCACTGCCATAGCCACAGCCGCTGTTGCAACTTGTTGTCTGAAAGAAACCCCTGCAACTTGGTCAAAGTGTCGCCCTGACATGTTTTTGCCAAAGAAGCGGCAACTGCAGCGGGAGGAGGAGTGGGAGGAAGGGGAGACCCTGCAGTTGGAGGCAAGAAAAGAAACACTTTCCGTCTTTACGCAAAGCACTAACCGCAAAATGTCTTTGGGAAAGGCAGCCAGCCAGCCATTGAGAGGCACGGCAGCAGCAGAAGTCGAGTCGGGGAGTCGGGGAGTCAGGGAGTCGGGGAGTCAGGCCATGACATGTTTGGACTTTCTGAGCAGGAAGCCAAAGAAACGGCAAAGTGCCATTGTGTCGCCTAAGTTGCTGCCTCAGGTTGCTGCCCCAACTGCTGAGAGCTATAATGAAGAGGCGACTCGAACACAGGCTACCCAAAATGTTTTATTCAATATATTTTAATCATATTCTAGCTGTATTATTTATCCCATTGGTATATCAATATCAATTGAACTTCTACCAAATATTTGTCCCTGATCTTTAAAATTGTTTCTCTACTTTTCATAGAATTCTATGGATATACATAGGACAGCGATGAGCGGCTAAAGGAGAGTCAAACATCATTTAATTAAAGTATCACTTTTCCCCCATATGCACATACATTTGTGGGAACCAATATACCCTGTTTGTAGGTGGTATGCCCACAAAGAAAGAGGACCCAGTCTGAGCGGAGGCACCTCTCCACTTGACTTCATCAGGCAGCAATGTTTTGAGGGCATCATCGCATCATGACGACGAGACTCGAGACTTTGTGGTCAAGTCTAGGTCTCCCCCTCGTGTACGTGCTTAGAGACCCCTCCCCGACTATCCCTGACCACCTCCGATTCCACTCCGAGTTGGTCAAGTGGCCGCGCAGCCAGGCCAGCGGAATTGAGTCAGTGTGACAAACAATAATTTCCTTATTTGGCCGCGAAGCCCTATAAAACTGACCGACTGACCTTCCAACTGGAACTGCGGGGAGTACGAGAGTACGATATCTATGAATAGGCCTCTGCAAGAGCTAATTTCATGCAAATTATCCCTCCATCCCTCTGCATAGAAGTGCTTTTGGGTCGTGTTTTGGTGGGTGGGTGGGGCGTTGTCCACTTGCATAATTAAAATAGTTTCCAACAATACTTACTCGTAGTGCCATTGCCATTTCCATTCCCAAACAAATTGGAGCAATTTCGGTTTTAGTTTCTACCATTTCTGCTCTGTAACAAAACTCTTTGGGGGGGTTTTGTTACAGAGTTTTTTGTTTTGTTTTTCGTACATTGCGAAACTCCATTTCAAATGATAAACGAGAGGGACACGCCCCGCTAACGAGTTACAAAGCTGGGAGACAGACTCACAGCCAGACTCAGGGTCTGTCTTGTCTGTGAAACATTTAAACAATTGTCTTGTTTCGGTGTCTCTAATTGATAGTGTCGTGATTCGGAGCCAGAGATCCAGGGATCCAGGGGATCGGGATTGGGATCGAGATCTGGTTCGACTACGGGGCGAAAGAGAAGCCAAAAGAGACGGGGAGGCACTCAATAAATATAGGCGTTTGCCGCAGTTGGGAAATGTAAATACAAAATATATGATATTTTATATTATAAGTGCTTTCGTGGGTAGGAAAATTGAGTTGAATTTATTAAGGACTAATATCCCATGATTTTCCACAATCTTTTTATCTAATATGTTTCATTTTTCATTGCAACATGATAGCATATTATATATGATTTGCGTTTGTTTAGAGACGTTTCCATGTTGTAAATATTTTGAATACCCAACGAAAATGATCCTAAAACCAAGCCGAAACTTGTTACACGTCAATCCGAGGATTTAATACAAATTTAAATCGAAAATTCGGAATAAAATGAATTAAATAGAATTTACTTAGATTTACACATAAATGTATCAAAAAGTAATTTAAATACGGCTTTGAAATATATTAAATTTGTAGGAAATATAATTAATCTAAATATGGAAAATAATAATTTAAAAAGGAGATATTAAATATGAAATATATTCAAATTAAATATTTGTATTTTCATGTCAAAATGTAAGTGAAACACGTTCTTTTTACAATTTCCACTCTAAGAGCAAATCTATTGGTTTTAATTTATAAACTGAATTGTAAATAAAAAAATATTAATAAAAAATAATAAAATAAAACATAATAAAAATAATAACAAAAAATAAAAAAAATATAATAAAAAATGATTAATTATTAATAATATTAATAAACTTTTCCCGGAATTCTAACAAATTCTCGGTTTGACTTTGAGTCCCATAAAAACTGAAATATTTTCGTTTAGGGAAATTTATGCCGACAATCTTGAGAGCCCTTTCATTAAGCGAAATTCTTCCGATTTGCATATCTGATAATACCGATCGAAGAACCCCCACGAAAACGACAAAGAACGAAGGCCACAAGCCGCGAAGAGCCATGGCGTGACTATTGGCCAATCTAAATTCACATTCGGCTGCTGCGGACTTGATTTTTATTCAAATATTCGCATAGATCACCCGTCATTACACACACGCAACGCAACGCCTCCCAAACTGTAAATGTTACTTGCTCAAAAGACCCAGAACGACCCAGAAGACAGACGAAAAACTGAGAAATAATTAGAAACAAACAAAACGGTCGCCGCGCCGTCTCGCAGCGGTGGTGGCAGCAGCAGCAGCAGCAGCGGCAGTGGTAGTGCCGGAAAAGCGGGTCAAAAAGCAGTTGCAAATGTTAAAGTGATTAGCACAAGTTGGCAGACCCCCAGACCCCCAGACCCCCCCCAGACCCGCAGAGCCCAGAGGTGAGGAAAGAAGCGAAGAGAGCACCCGGCAATTAGCCAAACAAAACGAAGCTTAAATCTGCCAAAAAAAGATGATCATCAATGGGCCGACTAGATGAGACGTTAGACTGAGGTATAGACGGATAGATGGATGGTTGGATAGATGGATGGTCGGATGGGATGCTGATTTCTAGGCTAATAGCACACGAAAGCCCAGGGGGCAAAGTGCTCCAAGTTTATGCAAATCATGGGGGACACCTGGCTCCTCTTCACATGATTTGACAAATTCCGATCGGGGCCCAATAAAATAATAGGAACAGAAAAATTACAACGTCGCTTCCAGTAGCTGCCGCTGACCAGGCGGCCAGGCGGCCAGGTCCATGACAATGCGATGCGATGCCTATCGAAATGCGGGAAAAACGGCAGAGAGAAAACACGCTCACGAATGGAACGGAAATTCCATGGAAAAGCTGCAAACTGCAAAAAAACCTAAATCTTTTGATGCAGCCCAAAAACACAACAAAAAACCCAACCCAACCCCCCGCCCAGTTAAATCAAGGTCTAATCGAATAAGCCAAATCTATTGTTGCCTGCAAAAAAAAACAACAAAAAACAAAAAAAAACAGCAGCAGCAGCTGTAGACATTTTTCTCTTGTATTTCGATGGCTGGGAGATGCCTTTTAATGGCTAAGCAGTTTCAGTTTCCTGTAAAAAATTTGTACAAGAGAAATATTTTGTTGTTAAGCAAAAATAGATCTCGACCAGAGTGCCAGTGCCAGTGCCAGTGCACCTCCCCTCCCCCACAATACCAATACCAATACCCCTGCCAATGCCAATGCCAAAAGGAATGTAAAGTGAGAGGGGGCTGCCGCTGCCGCTGCCGGTGCCGCTGCCTGAAACTGTAGCTGGACATGAACCTGAACCTGAATCGGAACCGTTAAAAGCGTAACAACAAGTGCCTGGCCACAATTTATTGGCCAAGCGTGTTGAAAAGCCAAAGCACAAGCCACAGAAGGGATGGGATGGGATGGGAGGGGGAGATGGGAGATGGAAGACGACAACATCGTCAATGAGTCTCCTCCTCAAGCTCCAGCTCCTACCACTCTTTGCTCTCTCTCTCTGGCCAATGAATGGAATTTGGCTGCATTGCTGCTGAACTTTGTTAACCTTTCCAGCCAGCCAGGAAGCCAATTTCCCATTTCACCGGGATACCCTAACTTCTAAGCAGAGTCAGCGATTGATTTGGGAGGTTTGTGACTCCAAGGGAAGAGGATAAAGATTGAAAAGATCTATGGATGTCAAATGGGAATCAAATATTAATATTTAATATTAGATATTATGACTCATAACAGCCTCTATATGGATCATTTACATTCGATTTGTTTCTTCGTCTCGCATTCGAGTACGAGCCAAATATTGAATATTCCGCTCATCCGAAAGTGCTGATTGGCATGCGCTCAATTAAAACATAAGTCGGATCGTATGTGTTGTGCATAAGGAGGAGTGCAACTACCTGGAATTGAGACATCTCCAGAACCATAAACCTAGTACTCTCAGTTGCTCTTAGAAAATAAAATAGATAAATAAATAAAATACGCAAAAAAAATAAATAAATAAGTACTTCTTAGAACCGCATAAAGATCATCTTGCGGAATCTCCTTAAGTTCAGCTGCTTCTCCATCGCAATATCTCCCAACTTGTATCCCAAAATGCTTCTCAAAATACTTGTAAAGAGTATTCCCACTTCATCTTTCACTTTATGCCGAGCATTCTTTTAGCAATTTTTTTAGTTGCCTTACTTGCTATCAACATTAACATTTATCAACTGCTACAGTTTTTCGCTTCCACCTCAATACCCCTCCACCCCACCACCCCTCTGGCACGCCACTTCCAGCGATTGCCATTCCCCAAACAGTTTTTTCTTGGGCGCAAACTTGTGCTAATGATAATGATGATACTGGGACTTGGCAGCAGGGGAAGGGGTGAGGGAAGTGGAGGAGCAAAGGAGTGGCAGGAGGGACAGATGGATGGATGGGATGCCTTCTCCTGGAAGTTGTTTACTAAGTTGCCAAATGGCCAATTCGCTTAGCTAATTCATATTGGCAGGCCGTTTGTCTTTATCGCCTGGCTGCCATCTCGCAGACGGAAATTTATTGATAGCCAGTGAAAGGCTTGGGAAAACTCAGCCGCAACTGCTGGCTGTGGCCGAAACGGAGCCGAACTTCGGGAGAGCCGTCCGCAATTGAGGCATTATAATTCATTTCATTAATAATTTATTCTGACCCAGATTCCCCACCAAAACAAAATCATCCCAGCGAGAACCCAAACCGCAAAGGTAAACGTTTAATGCGATTCTTCTCAAGAACAGATTTGGGTGATGTTACCCTCTTACCTTTAGAGGGTATGACTGACGGGGGAGAGGCATGTACGGATCAATCATGGATATGCACAGCCTGGACTATTGGCTTAGTTTCATTGTAAGTGAAACAGATTCTCTCCATAAGACTGCTATACTTTCTTAATAGCTGACATATCTTTTTCCTAGGATCATTCCAGGGTAGACTTGAGTGCTTGTCCGCTCTTCTGGCCATAATTAAAGTTAATCTTTGGAAACCGTTTTGTGACTAATTTAACTAATAACGAAGCGTGTTCTCTGGTGATTAGAAGTTGCCCAAAAAAAAAGCCCAGACGGCAGCCCGAAAAAAAAACAAAAAATAGAAACGAGCAGAAGGAAAGCGGGCCAGAAATTTAACGCTCATTACGCGCACGGCTTGACGTGACCAGCGGCGACCAGTGACGACGACGACGGCGACGCGACTTCGTGGGCAGCAGCAACAGGCAGCAGCAGCAGCAGGCAGCAGCAGCAGCATCCACAGCAAACGAAGGAAATTGAGATCCATTTTACGAGTGTGTGGGGTGGGGTGTGGAGTGTGGGGTGGGGGAGTTTCCACCTCTTACAATGTTTTGGCTATTAGTTAGAATGTTTCTAATATGCTTCCAGGCGGAGTCAGTGCGGCGCTGTCTGCTGCGGGGGAAGTTTCACAAATCGAGGCTACTGTTGCACACGATACACCCATTCCATTCCACTCCACTCCATTGACGGAACTTTGCCACTTCCACTACCCAAACCCAAACTCAGACTCAGACTCATACTCATGCCACCGATAGAACGATGATCTGTCTGCGGTTCCGTATTTCTTCTCGGGGGTTCTTCAGTTAGGGCTTTTTTGGCTGGACCGCTAATGAGGCTCGGCTATTGAGTTATGATCGTACAATGATCGTTATGCTGTACGTACTTAAGACCACCCAGGGCTCTGGTCTGTGTACCTACGTACGGCCTTTGCCTTTGCCACTCATCAGCCGCACAGAAACTGTAAATCTCCCGAGGAATGCGCGGGGCGGGGCGGGGCGGGGCGGGGCGGGGCGGGGCACTGCGGGTTCGGATGGGATCCTAGGGGCCAGGGCTCTTGTCAAGGCGGATGATTGGAAAATTACTGCCGCCGCAGAGTCGGGGGAGAAGCTTGGAACCTCTTAACTTTGGTAATGTTTTCTGGCGAGATTGAACTGCCTCAAAGAGTTGGGAGATTTCCAACCATCTTGTGAATGTGCGAGATATAATACACAAGTTCTATCCCTATAAATTCTGATAGTTTTCTATCACAATCCATCATAAATTTGCCATCATATTCGTATCGCGATCTGTTCTATATTCAGGGGATGGCCTCCCCGCCGCCGCCTTTCATCTGGCTTTAATCTAAAGATCCGATCCCCCCCATCTGTGGATTCTCATAGCGATTCCTTATAGCGACAGCCTCCATGCCATGCCTTGCCGCCTGCCGCATGCCACACACTGACACACTTTACATTGATTTACCTTCTCTGGGCTGAAAAGAAATGGCTCGGAGCGGTCTTTGGGATATTTCTGGGCCCACGTTCACTTTGGCTTGGAGCGTGCCACAGGCTGGGGCACACACTGCACGAATTTCGGCGGCTGTAAAAGTTGCAGCTAAAAGTAGCGAAGGGGAACGCCCCATTGTCCATCGATTTTGAACAAAAAGCATCTGAAAAAAAACTGACTCACGCGCTTTTGTGCCTATGCCTGCGGGCATGCCACCTGTTGCCCTCCCCAGCCTGCAACAACAGTTGCAACTGCAACAAAATATGCATCTATATGTGTCACACACATTGAGTGTGTGGCTGTGGCTGTGGCTGGCGCTGCCCCAGGAGATTGGCCAACGCACTGAATGTGGAGCAAACGGCAATAAAAATACTAGAAACAAGAAAGCGCAGATATACCCGTTTGGATACCCTTGAAGATCGATCCTTCGTATGTTCGTATGGAAATATGATATCATTGTGTGGATCTGTTTTGCTATAAGGTTTGTAAAGTTGGTTCTTTCTATTGCAAATTGTTTACTTATCTGCTCGCAATTTATTCAAGGAAATATCCATCAAATGGCACTGAAGCATAGACCGTAGTGTCATGGCCTTTGAAAGGGTATTCACAAATATTTAGTTGCTGCGCCTAAGGCCTGTCTAGTCAGTGGTCTGTCTGTATGCGTGTCCATATTCATGTCTCTGTCTGCGATTGTGGGGTCTTTAAGGCAAATGCCCTGGACTGGACCCCAATAGGTGCACTTGATGGCTTGTGTGTGTGTTGCCAATAAGCATAAATTTGGCAGAGTCGAGGAGTGCAGAGAGAGAGAGGGGGAGGGAGAGAGGTGTCGATTTGAGGTGCGTTGATGATGTGGACACTGGACAGTGGACAGTGGACAGAGCATGGCAGACAGTGGTTACGGCAATCAATAGGAATTTGGCCAAACAAATAAGAAGGCTTCTGTCTGTAAGATATGGTTATGCGTTTCTCAAACAGAAAGAAAATTGTTTTTCCTTTCGTGCCACTTCATTCGTTCCACTGTACTGTCTGTGGACTCTGGCTGTGTGTCTTGGTCAACAAGCGCCAGAGGGGAGTGGAGGGGAGCGGAGTGGCGGGGCACGGCGTTGCGTTGCGTGTGTTGCAGTTGATTTTGCTGCATTGCGTGTTGCAACATCTTTGGGGCAAATGAGTCGGTCCAGCAGTCGGTTTTGTTTGCTTTTCCCCGTCTCCCGTCTGCCTTTGCATAAGTGGCGTATGCGCAATATTGACAGCTAATTGTACACAGATGGGATCAAATTTGCTCATGCAAGAAGATCACCGTCGCGTCGGCTCCTTCTCCGTTCCCACTGGAGAAGGAAAACTCACACGCATCATGGAATTTGAAATTAGAATTGCCCCGCAGGAGACAGCTAGAGAGAGAGAGGGAGGGAGAGCTGGAGCAGGAGCAGGAGTGGGGCCTAACAAGATTTCCATGTTGAGAGATTCCACCCCACTCCACCCCACGGTGCACCCCGCACCCGCCCACTGTCGGGCGTCGGACGTCGGACGTCGGGCTGGTCAAATCAAGCGGCCTCAAACTGTGTGTGTGCTACGCTCCGAATATTTGTATACCCTGGAAGAGGGGTGGGCATATAAGTACATGTTTATGTATATTCTTGATCAGCCAAATCGATACGATATACTATATAGTAGATACTCAATTGTGAACCATTAAGATTCAAGTTTCATACTCATTTTGCCAGATTTGATCATCATGGAATGCCTCTCCGTTTCTTATGGCTCGATTCCCATAGGAACCGCACGTCTGGAGGGTATCAAGTGCTTCGCTACTCGATGCGAGCTCTCCTTCTAGCTATGTTTTTTTTTCTTGCTAATTTTGCGCTTGAGTAAATTGCTCTGATCGTTTTCCTCTCTTCGCTCTCTTGCGCACTCCTACTCCTACTCCGCACTCCTTTTTGCTGATTAGATTTTGTGAAAGGCGCTGCCGCCGCCGCCGCCGCCGCCGACGTCGCAGTCGCTGCTACTGCTGCACCAAATTTGCCAAAAAAGGGAGCGCACCACATGCTGGGCGGATAGAGAGAGAGAGAGAGAGCGAGAGAGAGCGAGATAGCGTAGCCAAAGCCGTGGGAGAGTAGAAATGCATGAAATGGGACGGGACGGATGGATGCAACTACACTTTGCCGAACGAGCGAACGACCGACCCCCCAGGGAGGGGCAGCCATACGTGTGCGTGCCTCTCTGCCTCCCCCTCTCCCACTCGCTCACGCCGACTTTCGTTCTCCTGGCATCATCCGCTCTCCTTCTGGCTGCGCTCTTACAACTGCCATGGCATGCTAACGGTAAGCGTGACGCATTTTTTCGTCGTCTCGTTTCGTTTTGTTTTGTTTCGTTTTGTTTCGTTTCGTTATTTGGCGGAGCTTTGGCTAACATGTCGCATCATTAACCCATGCTGGCCGTTATTATTCCGCTGCTTTATTTAGCTCAAATTGCGCACAAAACTTATGCAAGCGCCAGAGCCAGAGACAGTGGGCAGGGGGAGGGGCAGGGGCAGGGGCAGGGGTAACCCGAAAAACGTTTACATTTCCAATCGGAATCGGCTGGCCATTGTTACAGTTACAGTTTTCGCTAGAGTACTTTTACGTTTCCCCCCTCCCCACCCCCCTCTCTGTCTGTCTGTCTGTCTGTCCACCGCTAGGGCGTTGGTCTGGTGCTGGGGTTGGGTCTGGGTCTGGGTCCGACCTGATCTGTCCAATTATTTGCATTAGTTTTAGTTTTAGTTTGTTTTTTTTGTAGTTGGGGCCCAACTTACATAATCCACAAGAGCATGCCGCATGCGGCAGGGGAACAGGGGAGCAGGCTGATGGGGGAAAGCTTACCTGCAAATAGAGGAAAAGGGAAAATCAAATTTAGTTACTATGGAAAGGCGCTTGGAATTGATTGGATTGTGGAACAATAGTTCATTCGGTATAATTAGATTTATCTGTATATCGTTCAATATCAACAGAATATCTATAGAGAAATTTCAGATATACATACTTACATATGTGCCGATATATTATATATTAATTTAAAAATATTCTACTAGAGACTGATACAACTAATTATTTGTATATATTTAATTTGCACCACCAAGTACTCCGTCTTTACATTTGAAAAAACTATTTCAAAATGTTATAGTTATAAACTAATAAACTTCACTTAATAAACTAAAGAAACAATGAGGAATATGAGTTATTTTTAATGAAAACAAAAATGGAATTCCAAAATGTTTTGAACAGAGAGATGCGAATCAGAGATCGAAGTGTGGAATATCTATTTGAGAACTAAATCCTAACTTATATCCTAAAAGGGCTTATGCCAAATATATGCATTTCTATTTTATTTTTATTTATTATTTTTTTTTATTTATTATTTTATTTTTTATTTATTTTAGTAATACAAATCAGAAATTTTTTTTTATTTTATAATTTGTATTATTAATACTTATAATCCTTACGATCCATGAAATAAACAATATTTATTAAAAGTATTTAAGAAATCGAAAGTTCTGGTTTCCGGTCCAATTATTCTAGGATTAATTGAGAAGATTTTCTTATTATTATTTAAGAATACTGCAACTATATTTTAGTTTTTTTAAATATAATTAATATAAGTTATATTGTAAATATAATAATATAGAACTACCACTTAAAGAAATACTTAAAGAAAGTTAGAAGTGCATCGCAATTTAGGGAAAAATTAAACTTGTATCTAAAAATAAGGAACTAAAACTTGAAAATGTTCTAGCTATAAAGTCAAATGTCAATGTCAATGTCAAAAATAGGTTAAGTAGGTTAATCAAATCATCCGTATGTCTGTTCTCATGATTACGTCATTGTGACTAGAGCATTCATTTATAAGAATTAAATTAATTAAATAAATTCAAATTATTAGGCAGGAATTCATGCGGATTTTAACCAGGTTAAATTTCCACAATTCCCCAAAATGTTCGCCACCAGAGAACTAGTAGTTCATTTCCCGCGAAAATCCCGTTCCCGTTTGGCCAACAGTGTGTGTGTGTGTTTGTGTGTGTGTGTGTGTGTGTTAGCCTCCGTTACATTCACCGAAAATAGCCCTAAAGCCTTTTGACTTTCCGTCACCATCGAGCGCTAAAACTCCCTCCGCCCACATGAGTCCCGTCCCCCACTCCCAAGGAACCACCACGCCACCCAGCAGCACGCCCCATTTTCATGCCTCCGAACGTTGTGACAGTTATGATCCACAGGTAACATGTGTGAGGGGGGGGAGAGTGGGGGCGAGAACGAAGTGTGAGAGAGAGGGCAAGCCTGAGGGCGGGGAAGGTCAAACGGTCATCACATAAACTGACGAACTTTACGAGTATCTTGGTCCGACTCCAGCCACTCCAGAGACCGTTCCGTGGGCATAAATTTTTCGGTGGTCTCCCCAGTCGAGAGATTGGTAACGCCCACAAGGGGAGGCACAGATCTCCCTGCAGTGTCTGCTACTCCTCCGCTCCTGCACTCCTGCACTCCCGAAAACCATCTGTTGTGCTGTGAATTTTCCGTGCTAAATTGTTAATAAACAAGCGCCTAACAAGCAACAGTTAGGCCGAGCTGCGAACAACAGTTTACAATTAGACTTTCAACTATTGCCGCCATCTCCACTATCTACTATCCGCTCTCCTGCGGGGGGGGAGTGTGTGTGGGGGCGAGCTGCTGGAGGAGTGCAGTATGGTACAGTGTTCCGCCTGCCTCACGCTTTTAGCCATGGCCTGACAAGTGGGCGTGGGCAACGCTTCCGCTTCCCCGAAAGAACAGCGGAATGAGAGAACTACAGCCCAGAGTCTGCAACATTAATTGCAACTCCAAAGATCCCAAAAGTCAGAGCAAAGTTAACAGTTAAAAGCAGCAGCAGTGGCATGGGGCAGGGGCAGCAGCAGTGGCAGGGGCAGGGGCAGGGGCAGCGATAGAGAAGAAGCTCAATTCTCAGGCGCTTCAACTGGGAGATTCACTCAGATAATAATCTGCCGCTGGAGATGGCAGACGGAGAGAGTCCAAACAGGAAGCTAGAGATGGGAAGAGGAATTCAAAATTTGCTAAGCTACTCAGTAAGAGAGATAGATATGGAGAGGAAGCGCGTGAGGCAGGGTAGTCGGCCACGGGAAACTGTTTTCTTCATTGCTCGTCTTCGCTTGCAATTTGATGATGTTTTTAGGATGATTTCCCGAATAGCACGAATCCTTTAGAGCCAGGATATAGCCCAGAGATGTCAAGCAATAGCTGGGTCTACTTTCCCTCCAATTGAAGAGGAATTAGCCATTTAAGTACTTCATTTGTATGGCAATAATCTATATACCTCCAGGCCACGAAAACGATATTCGTAATTCCCTCGTGTCACGCTCCCATCCCGAATCCCCCAACCTCCGAAAACCGAAGCTCCCTGCCAGCAGTGTGTCAAAGCCCAGAGTGGAGTCGAGCAGGAGGAGGAGGAGGAGGCGAATGTGGAATTAGAATGTGTGTTTGGAATGCTTCCTTCCCCTCTGGTGGCTGGTGCCCGGTGCCCGGCTGCTGCCTCCTGTTGTTGCAACTTACACGCTACAATTTTCATGTTCCATGAGCCAGTATCCAGCAAGTCGGAGGCAGCCTCCAAGTGGGATTGGATTGGATTGGATTGGTGCAGCCGATCCCGAACAGAGCCTGACTGGGCTCTGTTGGCTCTGCTGTTGGCTCTGCTGGCAATTGTACAATAATTATAGACTTTGAATTGTGTTTAACACGCAACGTCGACGTTTTGCCAGCCGGCAACGAACAGCCAGGCCGGGCTAGGCCAGGCTCTCCTCGAACCGTTCAACATTCAACGGTCGGTCCAGAGCAGAGCCGCAATGCGCTTTCACGTTCTTAACTCGTCGGTGGGTTCCTGTCTCCTGTCCGCCGAACCGAACCGAACCGATCCCGGCTATGCGGCTCTGCGGCTCCGCGGCTCTGCAGCTCTCTGCTCTGCTCCGCGATTGCATTGAGAATTTATTTGCGGCAGAGGTCAAATATTTGATTATCGCGAATAGCGCAAAAACCAACGAAACGAGTGTGAAAAATTTGATGGGAAATTATGGTGCAACAATTGTGGCAGAGACCCAGAGCCAAAGCCAGAGCCAGATCCAGAGCCAAAGCCGTTTAATGGCAATTTATTAGCGCAAAGTAAAAGGTTTTTTCTTGTGCGATTCTTTTCAGCGTTTTTTCAGCGTTTTCCAGCATTTTGGCTGCATTTTCCGTTTTTGCTGTTTTTTCTGTTTTGGGTTAGTCAGGAAATTATTGCCACTTGGCAGCAGCAGCAGGAGCAGCGGCAGCGGCATCTGAAGCAGTCCAAGCGGCAGTCGGAGCCAGTCAAAGCATCCATCCAGCATCAGGCACCAAGTCAATTTGGCCTAGACGGGTGAATGTCATTTATTGGCATGATATCAGCGAATACCGAAGGCTCTTTCGAGTGGCACACATCTTTTGGGATACTGTTTGAAGATCATTTTATGGAAATAAGCGTACATTTGGAAACATTTTGACATAGAAACAGATACTTAATTTAACTTAAAACATGTCCTTAGTCGATTCCAGCTGTTTTTATGGCTAGAATTCTATCAATTTTGAACCATTTTGAACACTCTTGATGTTAAAATATTAAAAATACTTTCTTAGCCATCCATTTTGCACCCATTTGGGATATCTATGAGAAATTCCTAATTAAATACAGTGCCTATATGTAAGATACTTCCAGAAACATAGGTACTCTCCATTAGCTGAAGAGTGTATGGGAAAGTCAAAAGGAAAACCCTGCCTGTCTGTCCGTCCGTCTGTTTGTCTGTCAATAAAATAAATAATAATGCTGCATAAATATTCCTAGCACTTGGGTTTTTTGGGGAATGGTTAGGGTGAGGTCTGGGGCAAGAAAGGGATGGGATGGGAAACAGATGGAAACTTTCGGGATAATAATGTTATTCCATGACGCTGCTGTCCAGAATGAAAGGGTGCCACAAACACAGACACAAACACAGACACAAACAAATGGCAGCATCAGAAGAAAGAGAAATAAATGAGGCAACGTTTTGTTGTTGTGGCAGTCATTGCTGCAGCAGCAGCAGCCAGGCAGCCAGCCATCTATTTGCTGTTGTTGCAACGTTTTGGCACTATTAACCTACTCCGGGAAAATAACACCACGAGAACGATGAGGAGAGGATGGGTTAATGCTGATGCTGATGCAGATGTTGAATGCTGAAATGCCTGAATGCTGAATGCTGACAATGGCAATGGCAATGGCAATGGCAATGACTTGGTCGGGAGGAAAGGAAGAAATGAAAGGAGCAGCCGCACTCAGAGACAGTCACAAATCAGTCGGTACATAACTGTGAATGTCTTCTAATAATATAAGTTAAATTTTGGCTCAGCTAATTGCCGAAACCCCCGGCAAAACAAAAGACCCAAATACCCAAATAACCTCTGCTGCAAATAATTTATAATTAAAAGCTTCAAGCCACAAAAAGTGGAGGCAAACTTTAGGGAGGGACGGCCCCCAATAGAGCCCTTAGAGATGGGACAAAGCACACAGAAAATGCGTGACAAGTCGAGTGGTTTCGATAACATTACATCAGAATATCATTTGAATGAAAATTAAAGCTCAAAAGACGGGAAATCAATCGAAATCCAATGCACATTATCTTTGAATTGATTCCATTGACATTTTGATAGACTATCGTTGCTCTTTGCCATGCCTAGTGCCGCCTCTTTATTTTTAATTTCATTCCATATCGTTTGGCCCCATCATGTCTATAGGGGGAAGCATCGGGTCTCCGTTTGGGAGGTGGGCCGCGAGTGGGACAGAGAGAGGAGACCTTATCGAGGTGCTAAACGCACTGACCTTCGCCAGATCTGGTTTCTGGTCAACTCGTTTTCTGTCAGCAATAGTAAATGGATTTCTTTTGCATATGAAAGGCCAGTTTTTGTCTGAAACTGAAACTTTTATTTGTTCATCTCAGTCTCGAGTCTCCATCTTCTGGTTCATCTTACACCATTCAAATATTTTACGATCTAGAGAAACACAAACTCTAAAACATTCTACAATCAATTTTGATTGTTTCTTTCTGTTCTTTTACTCATTTTCTGAATGTCATAATATGTAAATATTTTCCAATTCCGAGCAGTTGACACTTTACGAGGAGGGAGGGGTTGGGGTCTTTTCAAGGTTATGGGGTGGCAAAGAGCCAGCTTCAGGTTTCAGGTCTCCTATGAATGGACATTGTTTTCACTTTCAATGGCAGACGGCATAGAAATCAAAGTTGATTTGTGGTTAAAAATATGGGTATATCATATCTGATAAATGAGCAGAGTTTAAGTCAAGTTTTTATTTGTTTATGGCTTAATGCTTGACTAACATCAAAATAAAATTGTGTTATTAAACTTGTTTTAAAAGAACATATGTTAATTGCGATAATAATCGATAAAGTCGATTAAAAATTTAAAATACGAATAAATTATGGATATTGGGTATCATATGTGATTGATAATTGTTTATATGATTGAATTATATAGTATATGCTGTCGGAAGATATATCGAGCTGCGGATAAAATAAATTTTGATCTACGTTTCGTTTTCGATTTATAATCGTTGATATTTCTGTTCGATAATACCTTTTAAAATCGATTTTGTTGAAAATTATAATTTTAGAAAATTTATTTCACTTTTATATTTGAATTAATTTAAAGTGTAATTTATTTAAAACCCAATTGTATTGATAATTATCAATTGATTATAATCAATAGGAATTCGGCATGCCGATTATATTATCGATGTATCATCCACTGAAAGTTTGCCTGAACTGATGCACTGTTTTGATGATTGGTTAATAATATTATTTATTTTGTAATACATTTTACGCTCCCAGTAATTTATTCCCGTCCAAGTGTCGTCTGTCTGTCCTTCGAGAAAAAATGCCAGGCCTAACCTTCGTCCACGCAAAGTGTCGCCCCACCCAAAAAACAATAAAAATACCCAGCAATAACCATAGTTCAAAGAAAGATACGAGTACGGGTACGGGTACGGGTAGGAGTACGAGTATCTCGAAACCTTTTGTCTAACGGCAGATTGCGGCAACCTCTACCCAGTCAGACACTCAGAGACTCAGACACTCACTCAGTTAGTCATTCAGCTCATTCAACTTCGACTCGAAGTTTAGTTAACTCGCGTATTTACTTATGATTATTATTACAGGCAGAGGCAGTGGCAGAGGCAGTGGCAGAGGCAAGAGCAGAGGCTGAGTGAATGAACCGAAAGATTTCGTAAGCGGCCAACGGCAGAAACAAACAAAATAAAATAAAATCAAATAAAATAAAACTTATTTCGTAGGAGCCCATAAAAATCGCGCGCCAAAAGCAAAAAGCAAATGAAAGACTTAGGCAACGAACTTGCAGCAGCAGCCAAATGATGCAGCAACAGCAGTGGGGCCGGCGGCAGGGGCAGAGCAGGGGGACAAGCTAACAGTTAAACGCAATTTAACGCGCCAAACAACAGTAACAGCAAAAAAGACACAAAATCAACAACAACAAAAAATTGAAAGAAAAAAAGACAACAAACTACGAAAAAAAAAAATATGTGCAAAAGTTAACAACCATTTGTTCTCACAACATTTTTACGCCAATTCACAAAAAAACAAGAAAGAATCGGCAGACAGATATCAGAGACCGCAGATTAAGATACTCTGGTGGATAGATAAATTCAGATAAAAGATTGTTCTAGGCAGAAACTATGCGGAAAGATATTCCCTAGATATTTCGAAGATATAGCTCAACTGTATGGCTATTTCTTTGGCAACATTCCATCTTATTCTATCCTTCCAATCATGGCCATGTTCACTTGCCTATTGCAAACGTCTGATCGAAATCATAGTACCCTTTGCAAGTGCATCCCCGTACATTCAAGAGGCAGAAAAATGACTTAGAAGCTGCGACGACTTCCCATTCATGAGCTTGTGGCGCTCTCGAGGAGAGGAGCCGCACTGCACCGCACAACGAGCGATCCGAGCGATTCCAGCTATCCAAACGAGCTATCCGACGGAGCAGCAGGCCAGCAGGCAAGCAGGGCAGCAGGCGGAGGAAGGGGGCTGGGGGCTGGGGTGGCGGCCCACACACAGAAATATCTGTGTAGTATCTATGAGGCATGGGGCACACCGGCCTCAGCCAGAGACCCCAGAGCGAGTCGGAATCGGAGTTGGAGTCGGAGTCAAGCGAATGGCAACCGCAGCAGCAGCAGCAACAAAAAAAGGCAGCAGCAACAACAAAGTAAATGAAATAAAATTGAATTGTGTGTTTGACTGTGCAGCATGTTGCAGCATGTTGTTGTTGCAGTTGTTGCTGTTGTTGCTGTTGCCTGGCTTCACGATGTGGCCGCTGCTGACGTTTGAGGCCAAGTTTAAGGTCTTCCTGTTGCCAGTTGCCAGTTGCCAGTTGGCAGTTTCGCAGTTGCTGTTGTTGCTATTGTTGCTGTTGTCTTAACTGTTTTCACTCGATTCATGAGAGTGTACGAGTGTACGACTGAGTGTGCGTGTGTGTGTATCTGTGTGTGGTGCATGTGGGCTGGCCTCAGCTTCCTGCTGTTGCAACAAGTGGCTACCTTTCGGCATACCCTAACCCAGAAAAGGGATTCCCAGATATTCGAGATGGTTAAACGGTTACATCGATTAAATCCGGTTCTTAGGCATATATATTAAATCAAGTAATTTAAGTTGGTATTAAAATAATATAAAGATAATATTTAGGTTTTATGAAAAATCGATTGCACACCGATAAATACCAATTACTTATTCTTTATTCGCTGCATATAGCTACAGATTAAACTGTCTGTTAGAGATAACTTTTAGAAGATTGTTTTAATACAAATCAAATATAAATAATTAACTTTTAATCAATAAAGATTCAAGTAAACACACAACTGATAAGCCAGAACCGATTTAAATATTATCGGACTTAACAAAAATGATTAGTATTGAAAATCGATTAAAAAACTTTCTTACCAAAATATTGAGTAATTATTAAATTGATTATTGAATATAATTATTGAATTTAATGACTGGCCTTTACACTAACAAAATTAATTATCTAAATTAAAAGAAGAGTTGTTGAAACTCCTAGTAGCATCTAGTAGCACCTTGTAGCTCCAAGTAGCACTCCCATTTGTCAACTTGAACTTCAATTTCTGGTCTCCTGTTAGCGCATTCAATAGTTGTCTTTCCTGTTAGCCCAAAAAGCACTCCTCATTCTCGTTATCTATTGTTGTTAGTACGTCGATCTGCTATCGCCGAAAAAAGAAGAAAGAAGAGCTGCAGCTCCAGCAACAGCAGAAATACTAGCAACAGTTCTGCAGTCCATTCCTGTGCACATTTCCTGCAGCGATCGCGATCCGCCGTGCCACTGTCCGTGTGTGTGTGTGTGTGTGTGGATTGTGGAGGAACCCCCGCAATGCGGATATCCAAGATACCGCCCATGTGTTGCAGATTTAGTCAAATGTGCTTAACGGTTAAAATGGGTTTGGTTTTTCGGTTAGTTTTGCTAGAGTTCCCCGCTCAGGGCGCTTCTCTCTGGCTATCGTTTGACTTCTTTTGTTTTTGAAAAATATTGTTATTATTTATTTTATTTTTTCTTCGCCCAACAGCAAAGAGGAGTTGACCCAGGGCCCGGAGATTGGACTGGCAATTTGTGCTGTGTTGTGTTGTGTTGTAGGTGGCGTATGCTTGATATTATTATGACTCTGGGGTTCTGGGCAGAGAGGTTGGATTCTCATTCTCGTTTGCGGTCAGCGACGAGACCGAGACCGGGACCGATACCGAGACCCACCCAAATCGATCGATCGATCGATCGATCGACCGATCGACCGATTCGACCAGGCCCAGAAACCTGACCAAGAGAAATGTGGGTGGGTGTGGAGCATCATCAGCAGAAGCCGAAGCAGAAGAGGAGAAGGCGAAAGAAAATGAGAAGGCGTTCACTTTAATTAATTTTTCAATTTGGGTCAGTGGATACGATACGAGTATTTTCCCCCGAGCCCCGAAGCTCAATTGACATTTTCCGGAGCAGACTCAAAACTCAAAACTTGCATAATTCAATTAGGAAATCATCATAACGAACAGGGGCTTTTAATTACACTGGGAGGGAGAGTGAGAGTGAAACTACGGGGAAAACTTAATTAAGGCTTAGGTCTCGCTACTTTTAGCTCGGATTCGAAACGCTCTTCAGTGGCCATCAAATATAGATGTTAAAAATAATGTTGGCCTGGCAGTCTCAAGAGATTTTTCGTCACAGTTCGTTAAACAGCAACTAAATTTAGTTTTAGCTCATATTTTCCCCCAACTCCTTTTTGTGTGTGGTTTTGTTTTCTGTCATTTACGAGATTACGTGAGTGGCGCGTGATAAATAGCATTAAACAGCATTTCAATGAGCAACAAATTTATGACCCAACCGAAAGGCAGAGGCACAATCAGAGAAAAGATACATCGAGAGATTTTACTGCATTTAATGAGATTTTGTTGCTATTTTTCAGCGCCGAGTGCCGTCCGATGTCCGGTCTCCGCTGTCTGCTGTGTTAAATTATATAAATTGATAATTGCATTTTTTTTTAATGTTGGATTTAGTTTTTGACAGCTCGTCAAAAATATGTGTGTGGAAGACGGATCCAGTGACAGTGAGTAATGTAAGACAATTGGTCATGGCGTTATATTTAGATTTATGGCAGAGAAAGTGCAACTAGTGGATCCTTGGCTGGCATGCTTTGGGGTGTCTATAAGAAATAGTGGGAATTGTAGTGGGAAATTTTGTATTTCAGTAAATAATGTGAATGATGTTGGTTCCCTGTATAATTTGTATATAAGGGATGGGATCACAATAATACAAAATATATTAAATAAACCAATGGAAGTAATTCAAAAACAAGAAACATAGAATAGAAAAATAAAATAAATAAAAAAATAAATAAAAACAAAGCCACAAATAATAAATCACCCAGGATATAAGTAAGTGTTTGATATCAAAAATCATTGAATATTTATAAGATACAAATAATAGACTAATAGACAATTAATTAGTTAGTGCCTTAAAAGGAGTAAATGTTGCAGCACTAGGAAAGAAGACCAAATAAATAAATCAATGTTTATTTTATTTTTTTTTCAAAGATTGTGTAGATTTAAATTTAACCTGACATATAATTTATCATTTAAAAGTGGAATAAAATATTTTTTTATAGTAGTTCAGAAATTAATCAAAATAAAATAATAAAATATTAGTCCGGAGTGACAATAGTTGCCTTTTACTACTCAAAAATACTTCTGAAAGACTACCTTAAGTAGTACAATTAAGACCATCAAATAATTGAACGGAAATAATTGAATTCCATTAAAATTCCATTTAATTTGTATATCTTAATTAACTTTATTCCTGCCTCAACTTCGTCATTGTTTCACCTCCAGCGAACTGTAGGCATATGCAAATGTATCTTTGTCATTCAAAAACTCACTCAAAGAAATACAAATCCATTTAGATAAATGTATCGGCGCACAAATCATTTGGTCGGGCCATTAAACAAGTCGCCAAATGGTGAATCGACAACCAAAATGGACCATAAAATGTGTTTCATAAATATTTAAGAGAAGATCTGAATCGATAGGCGGTGCATGGAAACGAAAGAGATCTATAAACTGGCTATAATACATTGCCTTAAGCTGGGGTGGAAGCCTAAAAATCATTTCAGATTTCAACTGAAACTTGTTTCTTGTTTCGGGGGGAAAACGTGTTTCGCGATTGGAAAAATAACGTACCAAAAAAATGATGTAAATTAAAGCTCTCGATATAAATACGTAAATTAAAAATTAGTTAAAACGGCAAATCAGCCAAAAATTGCCAGAGCTCGTTGTCAGGTTTTAACCTTCACATTTTTCTGCTGAAGATTATGCGATGTGTATCCGTACCCCCTTTTTTTTGGATGATGGTTTGACATGCTTGAGGTTGAGGTTGATGGTGTTTGATGCTTTTCGGATCTGATGTGATACTCGAATGAGCTTAAGCCAAAATTATCCCACTTTTTGCATGTTTCAAATATTACGAAATACTCGTACGAGAGCCGAAAGATGTTTCCCCATTTGGAGATGAGAGATTAGAGACAAATTGGCGAATGGAACATGGTTTTTGGGAAAAGGTTTCTTTAGCCAAGGCCCAAGTTTTGCTTTGGATCAAAATGATTAATCATGTTCCATCCATGTCCTTGTTAGAGTTTCCCCCAGCACCATCTGAAATTACTCCAAATTATTCCCAATTATATGCCATAACAAAATCCGCACATCCCAGCCATAAGAAACCTGTTACCAAAGCAAAAACTGTTAGCATTTTGCCCATTTCGGCGGAAAGGTACAAAAGAGTTCACATGTGAGTGCGGTGCGCCTCATTACACTTTGACCTTTAACCTTTACATGGCCTGCACACGACACAGAAGCAAACACAAAGCCAACAGCCAGAAAAAGCAAATACTGTGGCACAAATATTGAGGCGAAGATTGGGTAAGGCAAAGGTTAACCTCAAGTGGCCTTATCGATTGTGATACCCTTGAAGAGACAGAGAGAGAGACGGAGGGTGTTATGGACTCTGCCAGAAGTTTGCAGGAATCGCAAAAGTATAAAGTACAAGTAGAGTCCCTCCATTAGTTGAAGCTGATAGGATCGGGGGATTTTGTTACAGGAATAGGAATGGAGTAAAGAGAAAATAATTTCCTCTGCCTCTCTCTCACAGAGTAGCTTAGCATTTAAGGATTATTTTAATCTGTTAGGATATGTAGCCCTTCGGTGTCTTACTTTCTATCCTGTATTTTCGCTTTGGGACTGTTATCTTTGGCTCTGTCTTTTGGCTAATTAGAGGCGACATTGAGATGCGTTTTGTGCGAAAATGTTAGCTGTGTGTCTGGCCTGGTCTGGTCTGTGGGGCCCTTCCTTAGGCCTTCCTCCGAAACTGCAGCACTTTCCAAACTGTCAAGATCTTGGCACTGCTCGTAAATTGCCTTGCAAAAATTAGCAAAAATCTTCTCTTTTGGGAAAGTTCCCAGAGAAACGAAAAACTTTCTTGCTGGAACTTGACATTTGCCATGCGTCGGGCATTCCGAATCTATTTAGATGCGCGCGCACAAAACTTCAGCTGCAAGCCATGTTTAGAATATCTAAATAGGAACCATCTAGCCGGAGGCGCAGGGCCGGCCGGAGAATGTGGTTTATTTGGTCACTGGAGCAGTGCTTCTACCCCCTACCACCACCATGACATCCCTCCCACTCGCACAGCACACAGCACCCATCTTCCATCTCTCCCTCGCTGGGGCAAGGCGGCAACGGGGCAACGGGGCAGCGCAAATTGAAATGGCAGAGAACCCGAGCCGCAAAAGGCAAATAACAAATTGCTTCGCTCCCTCTGGCCACACTCCACCACTCCGCTCCGCTCGCTGTACTCTCCTCTCCGCTTGGCTTGCTGGGCCGCTGCTTGTGGCATGCAAATTGAGCGCCAGACGCCAACGCAACATCAGCGGCAGCTCCAGCTCCAACAACAACAACAGCACCGCCTCCCTCTATTGTTGCGGTAGGGCAACGCAATTACAAACGAACTTCAGAGTCCGCTTTTGGCATAGAGCAAAAACAAGAGCAGATTGAGAGCTTGCTTCCGCACACCGGACTCTGTATACGCTGCCTTGTCCACAGTCTACAGTCTCTGCATAGATCTCTCTTCCGAAGATCTCGGGATCAGAAATAGGCATTACTCTTATCATGGGATAAGTAATTTGCGATTTTAGGAATGGGTTTGTGATCAATTTATTTATTCCTACTACTGTTATATCTCAATGGAAAAGAATTTGTGGTTATGGGAGAGACAGAGAGGAGGTGCTAAGCCACACTGGAGGAGGGAGACGGGAAATGGTTTTCTGTCAAAAAACTTTTAAATGTAGGTAGATAATGTTTTAGATATTATATTATTCCCTTGCCTTATTATATTACGTATTTTTGTATAATAATTAATCACGCAAATAAAATAATTTTAATTTTAACTTATCAGTATTTAAAATAATGAATATTCTTCTTTAAAAAATGTTATTTCTTGTAATATCCTAGAATTTGCTTTACTCTTTGAGCTTCTCAAAGTATGTAGATATATGTACATAGATACATTGTACATTTCAACAAAGTGTACCCCAATTTGAGATTCGTTGCCTTCACTGCAACAAGTTTTTTTTTATTTTCTAAATGTTTAGTATTTAATTTGAATACGAGTATGACCTTCATTTATTTTCCACTAGAATGCCATTATTTTTAACGCTATGTTAGAACGATGTTTTTCCCCCTCTTTGTGTAGCATGTTAAGTGCTTCGATCCGACTGATTTTGATACGTGATCTGCCTGCAAAGGAATCAAATTTAATTGCTGAATCTTGTCCAGAAATCAGTTATACAGGGTGAGTAAGTCGCATAAAAATCGTGAGTAATGGCAGGCGAAAACGATCAAAGAAGCTGCCTTCCACTCGCTACGAAAATGTAACCAAACTGATGAAACCCTCCTCAGAAAGGGTATGCAAAAACTAGTAGATTTTTGCCCGGAATTGTCGTTGAGTGGCTGCTGCCTCCGACGAACTGTTGCTGGCTGTTGTTGCCGTGGAGGTTCGTTTCGGTTCCCCTTGAAAAAGGTGAAAGCAAAAGTTATGTTCTATTTGTTTCACCTGAAAAGCAGCAATAACAAAGCGAAAACCGAAACAGGGCAGGGTGGTGGGGGCAGGGGAGTATCTGCTATAAAAAAGAAACAAAAACTTGAAGAAAAGCCATGTAATTTTCCAGCAAAAAGTCCCCAGTCCCTGGCTGTCTGTCAGTCGTCATTCAGGGGGAAAAAGGCGGTTCACGGTTTCGCGCACGATTCGAGTAAAAGCAAAAGCTGCTAAAACTCTCAAATTGTTTTATGGTTTGCTGCAATCGAAACGGAAAGAGAGAGAGAAAGAAAGAAAAGGGCTCTCCATATCCATCTCCAAAAGGAAAGTGGTCCGAAACAGATGGTAACCCTGAAATGGTTGGGAATGGGATGGAAAAGTGCAAGAGCTGGAGAAAGAAAGATCAGGAAAGATCTCTCTATATGGTGGAATAAGGGTATTCGTTTGCTCTTGTGGATAAAGAATGATTCTTCTTCCCTGCTTTCCATGAGGTATCTTACATAAAATTTATATCCCCCTCTCATTAGAAGTGGCGTGGAATTAAATGAGAGCACTGGCAAACCTCCCAAGCCTCTCATCCGCTCCCTCCCTGATGGTTCGTGTGGGAAGACACTTACCGCAGCTTAAAGCATGGCGGAAGCTAACTGTAAATAAAGCTGCGAATTCATTCAGCACTCTCTTCGCTCCCTGCGCTCCCTTCGCTTCGCCTCCTTCCAAGTGCTTCATTATGTAAGGTGACGCACGCTCAGGCAGATAAGACTAAGACACATACATATGCACACAAGTGTGCACCCACCATTGAGAGTCATTCAGGAAGGAGATTATAAAGCGAGGCAGTGCTTCCAAAAATATACCATGTGACGTCACTAAGCCAAAGCTGTGCCGTTGATCGCAAGGAGATAATACACACACACAAACACACACACACTGGCGGAAGTGCATTAAAGCTTTAAGAGAGAAAGACAATCACAGCTATTTTTAGTGGAGAGAGCTTTCTTGAGAGGAAGGAACCTCAGAAGGAAAGAATTACAGTAAAATATCCCTTCTCATTTAGAGAAAACCACCCCACCCCAGCCTTAGGGGAACGCCACCCTTGGGGCGACCGTAAAAATCTGTGGCTTTTCCCATATATTTTTGATTAATTTGTTAAAAGAATTAATCCTATACGATCCGCTCCAATCCGCTGTTTATACAGGTTATTGACCTTTCTCATTGGAAGACATATCTCCCCGTCAGAGTAGGAGCGTCCCCCGTGTGCCTCTGAGCCTCAAAACAAAAGAGTTTTCTCTTGAAAAGTAGGAAATCCTTACCACTTTCCTTGACTTGCTTTTGATCAGGCAGAGATAAGCCGATCAACGATTGAAAACAAAAGCCAAAGCCAATTATTAAATTTAAATAAAACATTGTGATTACCATAAGACAGCAGCAGCAGAAGCAGAGGTAGCGGCAGCGGCAGCAATGTGGCCAGAGACATGATTACCATTTGGCAGCGGCATTGCGGCCAGCCAGCCAGAGATCCATCTACAAGCCAATTAGGTTGCAAAAATATGGTCGACAAATCACCAATAAAGAGAGCCGCAGATACAGAGATACAGACAGACAGACAGACAGACTGCGATCGGCAGATACGATTCGAATTTTCCTCGAAGAAAACGAGGCATGCAAATCCAATAATGTTTCCTGCCTGGGATACGTCATTAGGCTGCTGCACCCGCACCATAAATACATGAATACCCATACCATTCCGCACCATACCCACCATACCCTCCTCCGCGGCAGTGGTGCCCCTCGCCACACTCTCCCAATCAATCGAAAAATATTGTACATTTTTGAAAGTGAAATTTTCTTCGTGTCTCAACGAGTTTTTGCTGTTTCTGTTTCTGCTTTTGTTTTTGCTTTTGGGATGCTGGGGGAGCTGCGAAGCTGACGCTGATGATGACGTTGATGAACAAACAAACAAAGCAACACGTTTTCTACCCTGCCCCCACCCCCCGCCACACCGATCTCTGCCCCATGATCTTTCCTCCCCACTTGACCACTTGACGACGTCTGTCAACGGCAAATGAAAGTGTTGGCGCTCTGAAGATGCTGAAGATCGTGATGGAAAGGGGTGGCATACTGCGGGGGGTGTGTTGCGGGTGCCACTCATAAGTTTTTATTACCACACAGACACACACACAAAAGCACACACCAAACACCTCAGAGACCTATAGCTTTATGACTTTTTCATCATTCGAGAGAGAGAGAGAGAGAGAGAGGGAGAGAAAGAAAGAAGAAAGTGAACCCCGCCTGAATTGCGACCCCCCAGCGGCGTGGAGGAGTCCCACGCTTCAGGTTGCAAATTTTGAGCACAAGTTTCGGCCATGCCAGCAAATTAATTGCCAATTAAGTGCTTTTGATAATCGCATTCGATTTGCCGCAAACAAGAATAAAATAAAACATAATACAAAATATTTTTATAGAGATTTCTTATACATATTTTTAAGTGCGTTTAGGGATTGAAAAAATATGTGAAATTTTGCAATGATTATCATTCGATCGGTAATTGTTGCGCACTTTGTAATCTGGTGATGATTGCTGCATCGAATTTATAATTATATTCATTTCTTTAGAATATTCTTCAATTTAATAGATTGGGAATGGAGAATTTCTTAAGTCTTACGACAGAAAAGTGTGAGAAAAGAAAAGATACTAATTGAAGATTGAGTGTGGATTGGGAGAGTAGAAGAATGACTCATAGAATTTTTAATGTGGGCTAAGACAGATATCGCATCAAGTCTTAGCCACAGGAAAGTCGAATGTAAATCTTAACAATAAAAAAAATTGTTTAAATTACATTAAGCCGTCGCGAATTGTGTGTATAAGCTGTGCTTTTACATACTCATAAAATATATATCTACATATATAAATGTTATATAGATTACTTCTTAGTTTGACTGTCATTCTCTCTTGTTCGATTATAATTCATCAAATAATTCTGTACATTTTATAATGATATCTTTGACAATCCCTCTTAAAAAGTTCTTTGAACCATTACGAACCCCTCTCAATCCACAGATCTATTACCAAAGTCTTGCCGCAATCCCCCATCCACTCAGGTGTCTGTCCCACTTGGGTGGTGTTCCACTCCCCACTCCCAGCCACATGATTGCATGATTGAGCAGAGTAATTGATCGACGACTGATCCACGCGAGTGATTTTCGATTACATGACACACCAAAACAAACACCAGACTCATCCGCACCGAAAAATACGTGTTGCATGTAAGAAATATTGAACAAATATTAACAAATTGAATCAACATTTACGGGGCTTTTTCAATCGAAAGGTATGGAGGATGACGGAGGGTTGGACCCCGTTGACAGTTTGACTTTTACTTTCCAAATTGCTGGTGCGACATCAAGTGGCAAAGTGTGGCCGGGGCAGGGGCGGGGGCATGCTGCATGGGAGCCGTATAGAGAGGTGGTTTCTATCCAGCTCCTCTCTTGTGGTTTGCCTTGTAATTATTTCATTGAATCGCTTTTTCTGTGTGTCGTCTCAATTGATCGACTGCCACACGGCACTTGAGAAAGTTTTTTTGTATTTTTCAGATGTATCTATCCGCTGTATTTCTGAATATTTCAAGAGTGCTTGTAATTGATCAATATAATGCTTGAGTACATCCGTGTTTCAATCGAAAAAGGAGTAACAACAAAATTCCGCAAAAAATACTTTTGATTTCTGGAAACCGCAGTTGGCAATTTTAATTATCAATCTCTCCCTGGCATTTCACTCTCCGTTTCTCTCTCTCCTTCCAAAATGCATGTAATTAAAACGATTTTGCGGATCCCACTTTTTCCCCCAAATTCGACTTTGACTTTGGGCAGAACCCTCAGATCAGTAAAAGTACCCAAAAAACAAAGCAAAAGAAAAGAAAACAAAAGTGAATGTCTAGTGCCGAAGGAGAGACACCACCGCAGATGAAGTCATGAACTGTGTATCTGACAGATACAATTGTATTCACAAATTGCTTGTAATTAAAAACTGTCGTTTGAGTCTCCCAGCCTCATTACAGTCTGTCTCTCTGCCACTTTCAGTTAAGTTTTGTTTTTCATTTTCAGCCACTTTTCTGGGTCGTCGGGGATGATCATCTGATAATGTTCAAGAATAATAGAGAGTGGGAGGAACAATTTTTTCGGGGAGATCTAATTGCTCTTCTGCATCTTAGATTTACAAAAAAAACAAAAGTATTTTGAGAAACTTACTCTGGGATAAAGTTAAGCTATTGCAAGAACAAGTTGAATTATCAATTACATACCTGAAAGGAAAACAGATACAAACAATAATTAGTAATGGGTAAATCAATATATAAATATATGTAAATGTTAATGGGGTCTCCCTTTAGCTACTGATCGCATATACCCTTCGTTTTTACAATTGCATCCAACGTACAGCCAAAAAGGGTACCCTCTTCGGATACCAGCACAGGATCTCTTTTTTGTTTCCTTGTTATTAGTTTTCCTAGTTGAATGAATGATCGAATCTCTTACATCAATAATGATTTCCTATTAAATATAATACAAATATTTATAAAGATCTCCTTTATAATATTTGAGGGATTTAAAATATGTTAAGAACTTCATAGAAATCACAGAACAGATTATGAAATGTTTGTCTTTTCGTCTGTCATAAACAATTCTCTAATTTCCATCTGTATTTCCTTTACCATTTTCCTTATTTAATCTCTAGTTTCTTGAACTCTGGAGTACTCATCCAGAAATGTCCCAAAATATACGAATGAACTATATACGTATGAGTACACACTCATTACCTCGCAAATCCCTCCAGATCCCGTTGATAGCCATTCTAATGTGACACCCGTGAGCTCCACATTAGACCTCCAGTTAGTACGGTAATCCGAAATATTGGACCCCTAAATGGTTGGTTAACCATAATTATCCACAACTGGAGCACGCTGTCAACGGAGCAGACTCCATTAAATTGGCCAACAAAAATAAGAGATATAACATAATTCAAGGCACCTGTCAAATGCCTCAAAAAAACAAAAACAACAAAAAACTGTGCTTGGGCTCAAGGCAATCGCCGCTAAAAGTTCCAGTTAGCTAGACATCGAGACATGAAAAAGTTTCTGCCGCTCTTCATCTGCAAAAAACCAAAAATACCTGGGTCAAAATCTCCCCCACCGCCCGACCGACCGCCCGACCGACCGACCGACTGCCTGTAAGGCTGTAGCTTCTCCTTCTATGTGCCTCTCCAATGACTGCTGACCCAGTTAGTGTGTGTGTAGTTTCGGCCAAGAGCGAGAGCGCCTTGACAAACAATTAAGGCACACAAAAAAGGTGAATAACCACCCACGACTGACACGGGTCGGGTCTGGTCGGGTCTGGTCTGGTCTGAGGCTTGCGCTCGAGGCATGTGACGGAAGTGACCTTGTCAATGGATTTTTTTATGGACTGGACTGGTTTCAGATAGGGGTCGCGGGGTCTCTTCCGATCTCTTCTGATCAGCTATGGCACGAGGCCTACGCTGCTGCTTGGGGGCCAATGAACTCTGTGAAAATTTTCATAATTTTTCTCCTGCTGCTGAAAAATTTGCATTCGATGTGAGGTAATAAATATCCAGCTGGTCGGCTTCGGCTCCTAAGCTTTGGCCATCGATCGTCTATAAGCCACATCTCTTTCCCTCTGCCTCTCCCTCTCTGTCTCTGTCTCTGCAGGCCACCTCCCTCTACACTCTCCGTGCACTCTCCTCCTCTCAGGTGCATTCACATTTGAATTTCAATTTCAAATTGAACGAAACGAAACGAATCGAAACGGAATACGAGAAACACATATAAAATCTCATGCGAGAAAAATGAAATCAAGTCAAAATTATGCGCATAAGTTGCACACAGTTCGACCGGTGGAGGGGAGGGGGAGGGGAAGAGGAGGGGCCTATATCACTACTATATAGCGGCACATACTCGTCTGTGGCCGTTATGGTTGCAGAAATTTATCATCCCGTGGCTCGGATCGAATTGCGGGGTCCAGAGCGAGAGCCAGTGCCAGTGCCAGTGCCAGGGCAGAGAGCAGAGCAGAGCAGAGCCTCCAGAGGCGAAGCCAGCCAGCTAGGCAGCCAGCCAGAGAAAGGTGCAACAAGTGGCAGCTACAAAGTGGTTGAGGCAGCTGCCGCTGCCGCTGCTGCTGCCACAAAATGCCTCGAATACTTTATTGATTTCATAGCACATTTGCCAGGAATTTCCACCATGTCTCTGTGCGTCTCTGTGTGCATCTCATTTCGGGTTCATGGCAGTGGGGGGCGGGGGGAGTTCAAGAAAAATGTTTTCAAAAAAATATACAAAACGAAACGGAAGTTCAATGGGAGGATGCGTTGGGAAAATTGCTTGGGAAATTGTTGCAACATTTCGTTCCGTTTCATTATCGTTTGCGGAAATTGCTTATACTTCGGGATTAGCCAGAGTTTATCGGCAGCTGGAGGATATAGAATTATCTGTGAATACTTTAGACTCTAAAGTTTAGAGTGTTTTTGAGTGAAATATTGAGGTGTATTTATTTCTAATAATAATCGTAATAAAAATAATTATAATATATACGCGCATTGCTCTTCATACTCCCACTTCAAGTAAATATTACAGCGATATTTCAAAATAAAATATATGAAAAATAATCTTAAATTTGTTCCCAAACATTTTATTCTTTAAAACCCATTTTATTTATATTTTAATACAAAATTCAAAGATTTCATAATATTCAAGTTAATCCTAATATGATGCAACTGCATTTATAAATTTATATTATTCCTGCACTAGTTTAGTTCTAGATTAAATTCCCTTTCAACAGAAACAATCATGAACTATTCGGAAAATTAACGAAATGGAACCCTACATCTTGTTTTATTTGAAACAAGCTGCCATTAAATAATTACACCCCTTCGACCCTATGGAATATTTCATCTTCTAAGTCCCCCAACTCAATGAAAATGTAAACAATTAAACAATCATATATGTATATACATACTGATATATCTCTTCCTAAGAGTACTTGGGTACTCCCCCCCCTTTCTATGCCTCTCCCGCTCTCTTCGTTTGCTGCGTATTTCACTTCACGCATTTTGCTCTCATAATTGCAGACTTCATCACAAAACTCATCATTCGAAACCCCTCACACCCCTCACACCCCGCCGCACCGCTCCTTCCAGCGAAACCCTCGAAGACCAAGCAGAAAGCAGCTCTTGCCACTTGCCCAAAAACTGAAGAAAAGAAATATTTCTTTCATTTTGGCCTTTTTGCCGGCTTTGCTGCTGCTGCCGCTGCTGTGGCTGCTTTCTTTGCAACATTTCAGCAGAGTCTTGCGGCAGCTTCGTTAACGTTTACTTTCTCCTTCGATGTGTACTTTTTCCTGCAGTCTTTTTTCGGTACGACTATGAGTACGAGTACGAGTATTGCTTGCTTTTTCCATCTTCCAACCCAACCAGTTGGGTGCACAGGTTCAGGTTCAGGTCCGTTTGCTGGTGGACTTTGCTTATCTCGGGCTTGAATTTTTTACGTCTGCATGGGTTTTTTTTACTTTCGGGAAAGCCAAACGGCATCTTCAACGCCAGAGCTAAGGTTGTGGCAAGTGGCGTTGCCTGGCGAGCGAGTGTGGTTGTGGCTGTGGCGGTGGCTGAGGCGGAGGCAAGAGTATCTGCGATTGTTATCAACTAAATGGTGTTAAAGTGCGTGAGAAACACAATATGAAGTCTGGAGTCTGGAGTCGAAGCCAGCCTCGTAGGATGCACTCCAGTTGGGCCCCCGGAAGAGTTCGACGGAGAGACACACACAGAGAGAGAGAGAGAGAGAGAGTGTGTGTGGGGGCACTGCAACTTTTACCCTGTTATACAACACGTGGAAAGGGCAACGGCAGTGCCCCCCGCTTGCCAGTTCATAATGATCGCAAAGCTTTTCTTCAAGTGCCCCTCAACCCCAGTCTGAGCATGTAACACGAAGGAAAGGAAATGCAACATGCTTCAGACAAAATGTGTAACGAAACTTTACTAAAAACAATAAGACAATTGGATTTTGTAGACATATATAGATGATACTTGAACCATCGTCGTGATGGACAAATAAACTAATGGACAGATATCAAAGAAACTCAGAGACTAGCAGAAGAAAATTTGTATAGATTGATGGATAGGAAAGCCAATAAATAAATAAATTACTGATATATCTTTGGGCTTAGGCTGGAGTATGCACTGTCTATACTTTTAAAGATCTCCGAGTTCTAGCTACATTCATCTAGCGGTGAGGTAATTTTTCGGGGATTATTCTCCTAAGAAGAGCCGAAAAGTAGGTACAGAGCATTAGCTGGAGATTCCTGTAGGTATAACCAAAATATTCAGAAGAGATTTAAATCCAACAAAAATATATATATTCCATTCTGACATTCTGCCTGTACGAATCTCGTTGCGAATCTCTATCGCAGAGTAGCTTAGCCGTAACAGGAGTTACCTTTAGTTTACGTATGGGAAAGAAATAAAGATATAAATTATCGAATATATGTATTGAAAATGCCAGTAAATTGTAATCAGCAAAAATACAAGACCAGCTCTCTGTGCCATGCAAACTTCCGCTGCAAATCCAAACACAATCCCAAACCCAAACCCAAACTTAAACACACACTCTAACAGACACAGACTAAACAGCATTTTGTTCGTTGTTATTTTTCGACTTTGAGCGCGTGCCACTTGCATAATAACAATAACATGAAAACCAGCTACAAAGAAACATAAAAAAATGAAAAATAACAAGTGCAAGAAAAATGTTGATAAACATTTCAGCAGCAGCCGCCGAGCAACAGCAGCCGTAATGAGCAACAAATTGAATTTGTAATTGAAGTGTTTGACGGAGCGTTGAAGCGTCGCATTCAATGGATGGGGCTTAGTTCGGCGTGCGACATATACCCTGACAGAGGGAAAGATATAAGGGGAGAGAGATAGAGATAGCATTATGCATAATTTATAGGAAAAGTTTGCGACTTGGATGTATTTTGTGGATCATAATCCGCAGTCGAATGATGGCTCTACAAATGCATAGTTTCATTATCATCCTGCACACCTTTGGGCCACATTTTCAAGAAAATAGAACTATATAATATAAAAGAAAAAACCAATCTTTTAGATTATCTCAATCTTCGGCCCCCAGAAGGCAGCATTTCTTTCTTGCTTGTTTTTCCTTCGCTTTTTCGTTTGTTGATCCAACTGCCATGCAACATTTTCCCGCCGCCCCATGCCCCATCTGGTGTAATCAGCGTGCGTGCATTCGAGTGGCGCCGCCTCAAGTGGGTGGAAGGAGGTGCGGCCGCCACAGCTCCAATCGAAAGAAAAATTCGGGGCTTCATACAATTTGTGGGATTTGTGCATTTCGATAGAGCCGACGAGGGGAGAGGCCTAAAGAGTAAGCCCAAATGGTTAAGTCGTAGCCGAATTGGGGTTATCATCATACAGCATACACCGTAAGTATTTGGTGGATTGGCAATAGCAGATCTTAAGCCACACTCGCAATCATAATGATGGAAAACCGTCCACCATTTCGGTAAACGATATGGGAATCCAGTAGCTAAAGGGGTAATTGTGGTACAGGTTTCACAGCAATCTGGTTACACTTTGAATTGAAGATTTTGGGTTAAAGTTTCATTCGGGAATCGTCAATCATTGCTCTCTTTTTTTAGCAAACTTTTAGCACTCGAATGGCACTCGCCACGAGGACAGAAACATCGTGCATCATGCACAGATCGAGAGATCTACAGATCCACAAAAGACAACAGAAAAAGTCGGTCCCGAGTCGGGTGTTAATTCAATTAGCCCCAAATAACTAATATGCATAGGAAGATCAGATTGAGTGCTAAACGCACACGGAATCGGGGTGCAAATGTATCTCCCAGAGAGCCTCCAATAACAGCTGTGTGTCTGCGTAATTAGCGCCTAGAGGCAATGGGCGGTTCCATCCTGGAGATGGAGAGATGAAGAGACGGAGAGACGGAGAGATGGAGAGATGAAAATGAAAAGAAAGCCTCGACTGAAACTGTGGCGAGTGCGAGTACGAGTACGTGCCCCGACACTTGACAAAACTTCCCCAAAAGCAAACACACAAAAGCCCAAATATAGTGAATGAATGAATGAATGAATGACTCAATGAATGACTGAATTACTATTATGATTATTATTATTAGGAGACACAATTGATTTGGCATGCAGTCGGGAGAGGGAGAGCGAGAGGGAGAGACAGAGACAGAGCCCTAGCCGATCTGAGCGCTGTGGAAAATTGAATTTCTTGGAGTATTTCGGTTTCGGAATCGGAATTGGAATTGCAATTGGAGAGAGATTTCACTTTGCTTGCCGCAGACGGCAAAAACAAGCTAAAAATCTAAAAAAAGAAAACAAAACAAAGCAAAGCAAAACAAAGAAAACTTTCCAACAAAGAGGGGAAAAATTAATCAAATGATGAGCCGGCGTGGAGTCGAGCTTCAAGTTCATCTCCCCAGATCCGAGATTCCAGATCCCAGATCTTTTGTTTATCCATGGGTTATGACGGTTAGGGAGGGGTGAATGGGGGGGTGTTACTTGTACAACTTCCGCTACAAGCCGGCAACATTGCTGCAAATGTATCTATGTATCTGCACTGCGATCGAGGGTAACAATTTGGTTTTACTTTTTGTTTGCACATTGGATCTCGGACAGGGAAATTTGCTTGCGGCTTGTCAATGAATTTCAATTACGGTTCAAGCCGAATGGGCCAGAGGAGGCATGCCACATAGCTGCCACATAGTTTTTGCGGAGAAAACCTCAAAATGAGGAACATTTCAGAGGGAAAGATCTTGAGATTGAATTAAAATGGGGTGCAGACGAGTCTCGGTAGGATAGAGCAAGAAAGAGAGAGAGATAGAGGTGGCTAAGCTGCTCTGAGAAAGAGAAATAAACTACAGAAAGATCTGTAGCATGATCGAGGGGAGTATCTCCTAGATAATCCTTCGAATGATTGTAGAAATAATCAAGAAATAAACTCCTGGCTGTCTTTATCGACTGAAACATACGGATAAACATAAATCTTTTCCCACCAAAAAGCAGCTCAAATGACTGTCAAATTGTGGCCGTGAATTAATTTCTCTCATTTGGATTGGGGCCCCAGAAATAATCAATTCATTTCCCATTCGGAAATTCTCGATCCGAAACCAATGTGGAGACCACCAGGAGGGCATCGTCATCATCATCGTCCCATCCTCATCGTCGCAAGGGGGGCCGTTGGGCCGTTGGGCCGTGGGGCCGTGGGGAGACAGCTACCTCTACGAGTACTGCCTCTTCTCTGTGCTCTGTTTATTTACGATCATTGGGAGATCGGCGGCGGCATCAGGCATTGGGCATTGGGCAACACTGTGGAACACGCAGCGTGCCATTAAATCGTTTAAATGGTTTCCTTGGCACTTCATAATTTGCCGATCAGAGAGCGAGCCCCAAGTCCCAAATTGCCCCCGTGTCCCATCGCCCATCGCCGATCGTCCATCGGGAAAGAATCTTTTGCGTGTGGGCGTTGCCCATTTCCCCCTTGCGGAACGTTCGATCTGGCAGCAGACTCCGCATCCCCGGCTGCCCACTGGGACAGAGACAGAGACAGCAGGGAGCGGACAGGATTGCTGATCCAAGGGGAGCAATGCATCGGCTTCGGCATCGGCCATTGCATCTCGACTTTAAGCTGCATCTCCGCCTCAATCTTGAGCTGCAGCTCCAGCTCCAACTCCAAGTCCAAGTCCGACTCCGACATTGCGAATAGCAATTAATTGTATATTATTTTCGCGTCGTTTATTTACAGCAAATTAGCAGAATTGCAATTTTTCTTCAACAGTAAATTATTGTTATTGCAATGGCGAATGCCCAAGTCGAAGATCGCAGACTGAAAGAGAGAGTATCGTCGAGAGGATATTATGAGGCACTTTTCTCAGCGAATGACATCAAATGAAAGTAAGAAACAAAGCATAGAAGGATAATTAGGTGTATGAGCGGAGTGGAATTGTCTAACAGATGCTTCTAACACTTAACTGCGAAAGGTAAAAACCCTGTAAGGAAGCTACCAATTTCCGGATGCCGAAGCTTAGATACCCTTGAGATTTACTGCTACTGCTAAGCCACTCTGGAGGAGAGAGGGACAGATAGTAACAGTTCTGGCATCTCCTACACCTTTTACTGCTAAGCCACACTGGAGAAGAGCGAGAGAGAGCAAGAGTAACAAAGAGATCAGATTCTAGCATTTCCGCACCTTCAAGCCTCTACTGCTAAGTCCCACTGGGAGAGAGAAATAGAGTAACATAGAGGTAAGCCACACTGGAAGAGAGTGAGAGTAACGGAGAGAGATCAGCTACTTATCAGCTTGTAGAATCTTCCATGATCAACTTTGGTTAAAATGAAGGAATGCTTATGTATACACTCGCCAATTCATGATCAAGAATTTATATAGGTATAAATACTTCATGAGATCATAGGTGATTCCTTCTGCTCGTCACAAACTGCTGCATAATTATGAGATACCCTCTGAAAGGGGCATAATGAGTATGGACATCCCATTAGCTCTTCAAGATGTTCAAGTCAAATCATTAGAATCATTATCTATCAATTAAGCAATTGAGTGGCGAGTGGATGGAGCCAGGACAGATACCTCGGGAATTGAAACCACTTTTAATGCTCTGTTAGTTTTGGACAGAAGAAAGCATTCCATTCCGTTCGGCTTCCATTTCATTTCCAGCACTTTCCTTGATAATTGAACGTGTTCCGCAGAGAGCTCTGTCCCAACACTCTCAGACTCCATTTCCATTCGAGAAATTTCCCTTCTCCTCAGTGGCAGCGCTCCAATGCACACAAACAACAAGCGAGAGCAGATGGACGGAGACGGAGACGGACATGGACACGGACGCGGAGACGGTCCAGCCGACGATGCGGAAATCAAAAGTGTGGCCAGGCCGAAAGCAAACAGCAACGAGCCAAAGAGCCAATAGCCAAAGAGCTAAGCTACTGTGGAAAAAGGTGAGGTCTTTCATTGTTGTCATTTGATTATCGATCGCTGTCGCCGTTGCCGTTGCCGAGGCACTACTTTTCCATTTTCCAGTAGCGCTAACTATTTGCACTTTCATTTTCAATTAAGTGTGGCTTTGATCGACACAAAACCTGATTGAAATTTGAATGTTAAGGCAACTATAACCCACTATCTGTCCACTCTTTCCACTTGTTTTCCAATATCGACTATGCCTTCTGGGCAGTTTCCGTCGTTTTATGTCGAAAGGAAACCCAACAGCCAAGAGCCGAGAGCCAACAACCAACACCAGAAAGAGGGTTTTGCTGTTTACGCATTCAAGTCGCTCACTTCCTAGTTTACATAATTGTTTTCTGACCAGGTCCGGATGGCTCTCTGAGCCCTAATTAGAAGTACGACGGGAGCGCATCAGAAGTGCCACAACAAGAACCACAAATTAGCTTAAATTTTGCGTGACTTAATTAAAAGCCAAAGCCCACAGCCCACAGCCCAACGCCCAATTACATCATCCACAGACATCCTATCCTCCACTTCTTGCCGTGATTTTCGTGGCTGGGAAAGTACGACTTTACGAGTATATGATTTTCTTCTACCCGATTCGCATCTTGTTCAGGGGCCTGGAACGTGGCTTAGGGATTGAGTGTGGTCAGTGCCATTACGACTGCCATATAACAATATACATACTGCTATATAGATATACTCGTCAAAAGATGAGGTAATAATCTGGCTGGAAGTCAGGAAAATTATAAGAACTTCGGGCTTCAAAATGGGAGGAAAATGTTTCACTTTATGAATGGCGGAACAATAATATGGAAAATAATGTTTTTTTTTTATTATTATATTTATTAGTCTACCTTGTACTCTTTCCTAACCAACCAGAGAAAAAAGAACTTGCTTCGAGAGTGGAAATTGTAAAAAGTTTTTACTTAATTGATTTAAATACAATCCATAATTAAATGAGATATTTCTTACAAATTGAATATATTAGGTAGTATATTTATATTAAAGTGTTTTATATTTCGATTAAATATAAACCGTTGCAGTTTGCATTTATTTTCTATTTCCCATTGATAAAAACAAATATTTTCATTAGCCTCAAAAAGCCAAACCGAAAATCCAATTAAATATGATTTGAAAGCTCGAAATATTATTCGTTGTACGACTTTTCGCATTCCTTTGACTAATTTTTTGTGTCTTTTTTGTTTGTTTGTTTGTTTTTCTGTGGTGTTTTTTTTTCGTGGAAATTCCATTTACATGTTGAACATAACTAAACAATTATTTGCAATTAATTTAATTTAAAAATTGCGACAAATGAAATACCAACGAAAGGAAAAATATTTTTGTATTTAATTGCATTAAAGGCAATTAAGGCGGCCATCGGGGGGACGTACAAAAAAAAAAAAAAATATATATATATATAAGTAAATAAATCTTGTGGTTGGGCAACTCGGAGCGGAGGTTCGTTCGCTGGCGTTTTTGGGCCAATTTAAATGCATTTGGAATTATGATAGAAAAAGGCCCGCCGAATGAGGCCCCAAACGAGTCGAACCAGTTGGAGGCTCTAGGCAAGGTATTCGTATTCGTAATCATAATAAGACAAGCCCCAGCCTCAGACCCAGCCTCAGCCTCAGCTCCAGCTCCAGCTCCAAGATCTCTCTGTGTCTGTCTGTCCGCCTGTAACTCCCCCTAAGGGGTGGCTGGGAAGTCATCTTGTGTGGCTCGACAACAGCGAGAGACATCAAGTTGAAGTTCGCACGGCACTTGAAAATGCAAACTGAAAAACACTGCACAGAAATAGAGAGAAAAACTCTATATTGTATGGGGATGATAATAGAAAAACGCAGCGGGAAAAACTGACATCGAATATGGGATACACTGTAATTTTTTAAAAATTATTCCCCCTAGCAAAATGTTGACCCATGGATCTATTCTTTTACATTGAACATTGAACATTGATTGTCGGATGTAGAGGTTTATTGGATCCGATCTAATGGTTCTTTGGATCGTTGATTGCTGGATCAATTGCAAATGAAGATCGCTCATTGTTTGCATCTATTAAAACACAGATCTATAATTGTTGAGCTTTGGGATGGTTATTGGAATCACTTATTAATAGAGATATATTTTATAATCGATTGGTTCTTTATGTCAGTGTTCCCATTAGAGTACTATAGTTATTAATATCGTTACATATTGTAAAGAATATATAAATTATTCAGCAACATTAATTCCAAACAGTATCCTTGGAATTCCATCTGCACAGATCTACAGTTTCAATTCAGAGTGCCCCCCAGGTAGAGTATAATTATAGGTATATATACACATCCAAGCAGTATATATATTCGAAAACAGACGGACAAACAACAGCTGCCTGACAGAAAGTACTTTCTTTCTTAATAAGATGCGCAGTTCGCATATTTGCCGACCCAACAGCAACAACAGCCGACCCAAGGGGGAAAATGGGAAATGGGAAACTGAGCTGAGGCCAACGATGCGTTGTCTGCCTCTCACGGCGGCATCTCCTGCGCCAAGTTAATTTGTTGACTGCCTCTGCAACTTGCTCTAATGCATGCAGACAGACCTCGTCTTCAGCCTCAAGTTGCGGCAGCAGCAGCAGGAGGAGAAGCAGGAGATGCAGCAGCAGCAGCGGCAGCAGCTGAGACAACGACAACATTTGCTGGCAAATAGTTTTATGGCTTATCTCTGAGAGAGGAAAAGCAAGCCCCAACAACTGCCTGCTGCTGCTGCTGCTGCTGCTGCTGCAATGACACAAAAGTGAGTTTTGGGAACTGGCAAAGTGGCACAAAGGTTGACGGGCAAAGTCGAGGCAAGGCAGGTGTTGAAAATATGCCACAGCCGTTGTCAGTGCACTTATCTGTGAGGGTGTACAGCAGCAGCAGCAGCACCAGCATCCAAGACAAATGAGGCAAATGGGTTACTCGGCTGAAATTGTCTTCTATATAAGGCTGTTCTACATATTAGTACAGAGTACTGGATATGTGCAAGTAATTTGATGAAATTCCCAATAAAAGGAGGGTTCATAAGTCATCCTCATTCTAGAATGAAAGCAGTGTCAAGCAGTACAGCAGTAAATGGTATAAAATGAGTACTCGATCGAACCATTTATATATGGATCACAATATTCATATATTCCTACAAATATTTAGTAAATTTACACATTTTAAATGTCAAATCAATTAACGAAATTCACGAAATTGAAGCAGAGAGCATCTAAATGCTGTGCAGAGATCATTACGCCCACACGCCTCATTTGCATGAGAAGAAGGAACACCCACCATCGAGAGACGGGCAACAAGCTCTCCAGCAAATTGCTACTTACTGTCCAACGAAACGACAAAATCCCCCTCCCCCCCTCCGCACAGAAAAAATGAAGGGGCAGCCAAAAACAAAACAAGAGGCAACGACACGGCGCACACACAGAAATGGAATAACGATTTCGTAAATTAATTTCGAGCAAACAACTTTATACGAAGAAGGCTTCTTGAGAAGCGTAAGCGTGTGAACAAAAGCAACAGCAAGAGCAAAAGCAACAAAAACAAAGCCAAAATTTGAGCTATGATCCGGCGGAGGAGGGGTCGGGGGGGATGGTTGGTGTTGGTTAAACAATTAAGCAGATCTTTCGGATCTACGCATTCTACAGTCCAGAGAACGCGTCTGAAAGTCAAAGAACTTGCTTCTACTTTCAAATTGGGATTCTTTTTTGTGTTCTGTTGTTTCGTATATTTCCGCTTACATAAATTAGTTTTGGGACTGAGAAATGAAAGATGTAATTTCCCATCCTTTCCATTCTTTTTACTGAATTTTCAGACTTTCCCATTGCGTAAGAACCCTGGACTGGGACTGCGACTGGGACTGGGACTGGGAGATTGTTCCCTCTCCAATTAATCATTTTCTGGCTTTTATTTCTACTTTGTTTTTTTCTCTCTTTGGTTTTATTCTTAATTGAACTTGTATTTTTTTATTATTTTTGTCACGCACTCGAAATCAATAAAAGCAGCAGATTTTGTGTAGCAATTTAATTTAATTTAATTTTTTGTTCGTTGGTTCTTTTCTTTTACGATTCTTCTTCATTTTATTTCCTTTCATTTAATTAGTGTTTTTCGTGTTGGTTGTTTTGTTAAACAAAGTGGATGGCCGGTTGTCTGCAATTAATTTTATTTTCACTTAAATCGCTTTAATTGCTTGAGAGTGCCGCGCCTGCCATAAAATCATTTCCGATACTATCGCCAGGCTTTATAGCCTATTTAGGCACAGTGGATGCCACAAGTAAGTGGATGCTGATTTAATGTACCACAATTAAGCTAAACAAATTGTATTTGCTGATGCAGATGGGTTCTAGGAAATATTTTATGAAGAGCACCTCCCAGACTGTAACAAACAACAGTCATCACAGGGGGCAGAGCATTTTCACCGTCATTTAATTTATTTCACACTTTTTTCTGTCGCCTTCCTCTTCAGAAAATATATATTTCGAATGCTTAACTTCCATTCAGTGACCCCGAAACGATGTGCATGTCATTAGCTCTGACCCCTCCGCCTCATTCTAATTTGGTTTGCTTTCTGCTTTTACTTTTCGCTGCCCACATACAAATATAAATAAAAACCACGGAAAGAATAAACATTTTCCCTTTTTGACTAAACATAAATTTGTTTGCCAATTAACATATTTCGTGAATTTCTGTAATTAAATCCCAGGGCCAGCAAAATTAAATGTAGAAAGACTCTGCAAAAATTTACAATTCAGAAAAACATAAATCAAAAAGAAATTGGGGTGAAATGAAAGTTTCGAACATTTGTTGATGGGGGATTTTAAATATTGAAATATAGAATTTCAAGGAAGCCAAATAATTTAAAAAAAAATTAAATGCATTTTTTAATATTGTATTATTATGAATTCAAGGAGCACCATTTATTTTAATTATATCCATAATGTGGAAAACGAATTTCCCGTGCTTTCTCACAGAGCAGCTTAGCTTTGAAGAGTACTTTATTTAGTGCCCATCATTGGCTCTTTCCTAGCCAGACTCGTTGGTCATAAACAAGAATATCCATTCCTTCTTTAAGATCCAAAAACTTGTTTTTGATTTGGGAATTATTTATAATTTCTGTAAAGATCAAAGTTCCATTAGATATTGCTTTTTTATGCCCAACATCTGCTTGCATAACTTTATTGTCTTAAAGATTCCATTTTTCTGGTTGACTGAAAGCGAAAATATGTACATACAATACAAGTCCAAGAGTTCTCGGCCAGACGGTGGTTTCTAAATATATAATTTTATGGCCAAATGTTTTCGCTGATCATCTTTTTGTCATGCAAATTATGAAACCTTAAAATGCAAATCCCCTCTCGGAGGAGATTCTGTACCCATACTACACCAGAAGCCCATAGGAACCGCAGAAACCGAAGAAACCGAACAAACCGGAATCGCTGGACACATTATTTATGAGACATTTATTGATTTCATATACGGTTTTTGTTTTTCGGGGCGTGTGTGGCAATTTGTAAGCCTCGTTTCTGGTTCTCCTTCCGCGGAGTGGTAGTAGTAGTAGTTTCGGGGGGATCTGTGCGGATCAATTGCCAATTACTGAGCAAACAAAATATTTCTCTAATTTGCTGACACGAAGCCAGCAGCCCACCAGCCCAAGCAGCTCGCATGTCATGGCCACAGAGACGGACGGAGTTCCAATCAAATCCGCACCAAGCTCTGCACCACATAGCTCCAGCTCCAGGTTGCAAGTTGCAAGTTGCAGGTTGCCTCCGCGCCTGATGCCTCCGCTGCGATAGTCCCAGAGTCAGGCGATGCTGGGCTGGGCTGGGCTGGATTCTGGGTCTCGTTTTGTCTGTGGCTTTGGCTTTGGCAGCGAAATATTTTTTCTAATTAATAATAATAACAATTGAAGCCTGGGCCACGGCCTAACGGCACTAGCGGCCAAAAGGAATGTGGAGCAAAAAAAGCAACAACAACAGCAGCGAAAAAAGAGTGTTAAAATTGTATTTATTTGCCAAGTTCTGGGGCTCGGCTTTTCCTACTGGCTTTTCTTTTGGGGTCCCAACATCTAAGCGGTTCATCAAAATTGCTCGCCGCTTAAATTGCATTTTGCTTTTCAAATTAAAAGTGAGGTTTCTGCGGTTTTGCTGCGGCTTGACTTTTGATATCTCGCGAGCATCTCCCCCACTTGCCAGCGGTTTCCGTTTGTGGGTTTATTTATGGGCTAGAAAATGCTAGAGATTAACCCACACATTGTACATGTAATAAGTCTTTAAATGTGGCGGGAAATTAAAAATGTTTGGGCTGATTTTGAAGATCTATCAAGGCTCAAACGTACGCAGAGGCTTAAGTGCAGTGGCTCTCCTTTCTGCAGAGGCTGCTGCAATGCCCCCTGCCTCTGGGAGTCACAGTTGAGCAATTGTTGGCTTTCCACGAGTGCGAGTACGAGTACGAGTATTTGCAACATAAACATATTTTTGGAATTTTGCATGGCGCACACTCTGAAATATTCATTTATCCATATGCCAGGCCAGAGATAATTACCATGACTCGCACTCAAACACACTCAGACACTCGAACCATAAAGCACACTGAAATTTTTATTACATTTTACAATTTTTTGTGGTACCAACTGCCGCTGCTGCCGAACCCGACTCTCTTCCCCCTTCTCTTTCACCCCTCTTCACAGGCGAGGAGTTCACATTGTTGGCCCGTGACCCGACCCGGTCGCAGGTGTCGACAGCAGAGCCACCAAACACTGACGCTGACTCACCTCACGGGTCTCTGCGGACCCATACGAGGGGTAGAATATGGAGAGCGGGGGGTGCTGTGTGTCGTATTGTTTTCTGTTTTCAGTTTTCAGTTTTCGCATAATTACAAAAGTGGCAAATGCTAAATGGTCAAAAGCTGAAAGGAAAAATGTAACAAAAGTTGAGCTGTCGGCCACGGGGGGGGAGCTCGGCAAGGGGTGCAGGGGAAACCCTATACGGGTACAGAGTCTTGGGAAGTTTTTTGTTTCTGTACGCTGCATTTCCGGTTGGTTTAATTTCAGTTTTACCCAATTCCCAGTACTCCATGGGTGTGAAAGGGTATATGGGTTTTCCCAAGAGGTACCATATAGGGAAGTATTTGTCTCTAAGACATATGTATTCTCAATATGTATAGTAGATGTGATATCAATAGATATAGTATGATAGTATACCAAAAGACGAAAAAAGAAGCGGAAAAAAAGAAACTGCACAAAATTTAGATTCCAAACATTTAAATAAATAAAGTAAAGTATGGGGATAATTTTTATCATTTTCTCTCTCCCAGTGTGGCTTAGCTTTTTTATCAATAATGAATATTTAAAGGGTATGTACATTATTCGTAACAAATATATTTTTCAGCCAGTTTCTGCACCCTCTGATGACTCAATTATAGGGGAGAGAGAGGGCGATTGAGTATTGGGAACGAGGGCAGGGGGCTGGGGGCTGGGAGCTGGTGGCACAGAGCACTCCAGTTAATGTTTCGCATAGAATTGTGATCTCCATTTAATGGTTCTTTTGTCTTGATGACTCGTCCAAAAATGGTGCTAAAACAGACGTCAAAATGTTTGAAAACTGAAAGTGTTTCAGAGGCCCCAAAAGTGTGGGTGCCAAAAAAAAACAGAGAAGTAATTAAACAAAAGATTTGACATTGAAAATGCTTGAAAAATAATTTTCGGAGATTTTGGAAAGCAAATGAATCATTTCGAGGGATCCTACATGGCTTTTGGAGGCACAAACATACGAATATTGCATAAATGACGAGTTCGTTGCTCAAGTCGTTTGTTTATTGTGTTTCTGGTGACAACATTTCGCTTAAGGTCCAACAACAATTTGGCATTTCGGCCCAATAGTCGGCTGTCTGTCTGTCTGTCTGTTTGCCCATTTGCTTGCCACTTGATCTATTTTTAGGCTTAGAGATCTCTCGACTCTCGAGTAGCCGCAAATATTGACATACAAATTTTTGAGCTCATCGGGCAGCCATAATGGATTTCTATATAGATATTTACTTTGCCAAAAAAATCACCGAACACACAGAAAAAGAAGAAGCCGCCGTAAGCGGCCACAAAAGGCAAATACGGAAGATCGTTCTATTCGCGAGTATTGGTTGGATTCTTTTAATTAGGCACCATATTTGCCGATGATTTCGGATGATGATTTTCATGATGATGAGCAATCAGAGTGAATGCGAATGCTGAGCAGCAGGTTTATCAGTCTTCGAGGCAAAGTGATTGGCAAACAGCAATCAGAAGGAAACTCTAGCCCTCACCTTTGCTATATCTACGTAGAGCACTGCAAATACTAGTCTCAACCATTAGATGGTTAGATCTCTCCCGACAGGCAATTAGCGGCTTTTGTTTGCTAAATTAAGAGCCAAATGGCAAAACACTCCACCGATTAAGTGACAAATCAATGGGCGCTGCTTCTTAATTGCGTCATTGAGAGGCCCAGCATTTAGTTGGCCCACAAAATGGTTAAGAAAGCCTTGGTTATGGGGCCTTGACCATGAGATATTGATGGGCTTACATTACAGAGTGAAGGAACATTGTAAGAATATCTTGAAAATATATGTAGGTAAATGTACATTTATTTGAAGGTTGACAGTTTATTAAGAGATAAAGAATGAAAACAGATTTTATAAAATAAATAATAAAAGATTACTTAAAGATTTCCTTAAATTTCTTTCCCCACTAAATATATTTCCCTCAATTTTGTACACACCTCCACACATGTAAAACTAATTTGTAAAAATCTCAGAAAATTCCCATAATATGCATAAAGCGGAAGCATCAAACAACACTTCTCTATGTTCGCCTGCGCAAAAAAAATATAAAAAATAACTTTCGCACGACAAAAAGCCACAAAATCATTGGCGAAAAGTTGCACAAAAAAAACAGCCATCATTCATTCATTTATACTTCATAAAACAAAAACAAAATAACACTTTCAAATGCTCGCATCGTGGACACCTACACCTCATCCACACAGCACACAGCATCCACGTCTCCAGGCCCCCATCCCCATCCGTGTAATGTCTCATGAAAAGCAAAAGTGTGCAGAGATATGACACATTGTAAAAAGGAAAAAAAAACCCACCCAAAAGATGAGAAAAAAGTACCAAAAACTATGTAAATAAATTTGCCAAAGCGAAATAAAAAACTTTTACTTTTATTGTTCGGCGGCGGACCGTTGTCCGTGTTGTCCGGAGCCTGGACTGGAGCTGGGGCTCATGTTGTTGTCGAAGCGAAAATATTTGCGCATCATGCAATTTGATTTGCAACATGTGATGTGAGATTGTGTTGTGTGTGTTTCAAATGCGATTTCAATCACACAAAACATCGCACCACACCACACACAGAGAGAGGGAGAGAGAGAGTAACAGTACAGAAAAAAGCAGTAGCAAAAATCACGAAAATAAAATGAATTTCGGACAGCAACAAAACAACACAATTAACACCTGTAAAATTCCTTGGAAAATCTCCAACAGAATGTATTTACAATAAACTATTTCCATACCATCAAATATTACAGCGATCGCAACTGATTTCCTAGAAAACAGCACTAATCTCACTGGAATAGTTTGCTCTCCTTATTTACTGCACTTACTGCTAAGCTACTCTGTGAGAGTGAAACTTGTCATTGTGTTGATTCTGATAATTACAAAAATATAGAAAATCACACCACAAATATTCACACCAACAGCAGTAATCAGCCACATCAGGAACTAAAAAACGCCCAAGTAAACATCCAAATTAACACTTTCGATCAGTAGGAAAGTTTCGACCAGAATCAACAATCATTACAACACACCGGCCATAATCATAGCCTCCAATAATCTTCATTTAATCAGTAGATTATGATGCTATCTCTACTTCAATTACAATCACCATAAAGACAATTTCAATCCCTTAAAAAACAATGTATCTCCAAGTGCATTAGCATCAGCCCAATCAAGTTCGTTGCTTAAGTCTTTTGATTTTTTGTGCTATCACAATTTCCATTGCATTCGGCTGCCGCTCTTTCACTCATTTCTGAATCACTTTGCATGTTTTCTGCTCCTTGATTGAAAGGTTTGCAATTTTTTCGGCAGCAGGGGGCGGTCTTTGGTGGTGATTGCAGAGGCATGGAGTGGTGGCGGCATTGCATTGCGGCATTAAGGTGGGCGGTTTTTAGTCAAAGTAAAAGGCTTTTAATAAACATATTTGCGTGTGCTTATGCAATGATGCAACATCAATTGAAACTGAAACTGAGACTCTGTGCTGCATTTCTACATCAAAAGCCGATTAAACATTCGACGAAATTTGAAAGTAAAATTCAAAATATTTCCTACTATTTTGCATAATGTTTTTGGGGCGAACGCCAGTAGCAATTCAAGTGAAAGATTCGTTCAAAGGATATATATCATTTCTTTAAACACCTGTATATGTACAATGCACATTAATAAGAGATCGGAGTCACTTTCTTAATATCGGGAAGCTATAGACTTAGACCAACACAAATATTTAGTTCTATTTGGAGAGATTTAATATTTGAAGTTCGTGTATAATATTGAAATATTAAATATTCCATTAAACTGCAAAACAATTTTGAACCCAAGCCTTTAATTTATCTTTGATGTTTGATTCTCATATTAAAAAATAGATAATAGATAACTGTAGCAAAAGTGTTGGAAAATTATATAGCTACACACCTGCCTGGATATACATATAGTAATATTAAATAAAAAACCACCTATTCACATATATGTAAATAGTATATATGTATACTATTTACTGATTCATCAAACTTCAAACTCCAATAATTATCTATTTATAAATCATTTTTGAGCCTGTATTTATCCATAATTTAAATGCAGTTTAATAACAAACTTTTGTACTTTAAATAAAAATATTATATGCAGATTACCCCATTGATTGCCTAATTTATTTTCCCCCCCCATTCAGGAAATCTATTGCATCTATTCCTGATATTTCTCCATGCAAAGGGAGGTTAAACCTTAAACGATTGCAGTCAGAGCTCATTAAATATTTCAGGCAGAAATTGTAACGCAAGTCCCTCCTAAAAAATAAAATAAAACCCAGCCCTAAACAAATTTGGGCAAAAAGCTTGAAATGTGTGTTGGAAAATGTTATGCGCCAAATTGGCAAACTTTATGTGCCTGAAATTCGGTGGGCAATTTGCGTTTAATTTGGGGTCACACACACACACGCAGACCCAGACCCCGGGCAATGTTATGTAAAAGACGGGGCCCGGGCGCCCTCTCGACACTCTGCCAAAGGGCAGGGGACAGAGGGACAACGGCAGAGCCGCCACAACGATGGACCAGAGGGTAATCAATGTAAAGCAGTTTCCGAAGGCATTTTAATTGCCACAGCCCCACGATCACCACCATCAGCATCAGTGGGGTAGAGGAAGGAGAGGAACTACTTGCAACACTGCAACCTGCCCCGCGGCCAAGCCAAATGACACATGCGCCGGCACGGCTCTGTCTGGTCTGTCCCAAGTCCGTCCTGCTCTCACTCTCCGATGCCCAAGTTTTTCTCGGCGCAGAGAGGCCGTGCTTGTGCGCGATGCGATGGCTGTTGAAAAGACTTTCACTCTGACGGAGAGTGGAGTGGAATGCCGCAAAAGATGAAATGGCTATTGACTTCATTTGTGGCCAAAAATAAAGTTGAACCATTAACTAATTAGCTTACATTTTGAGCGATTTATCGAGAGCTCAGAGCTCTGACCGGTAAGTATTTCAAGAAATAGAAATTGGGAAATTATTACCACTCAAATCATTTATTTTAGCTGTCCTTAATTGGTTCTTCAAATAAAGAACTTTCGAGACATAGGAACATATCCTGAAGGAATGGATTCTTTCCAGAATATTCCGAAATACCTGTTGCTGGAACCCGCTAAGAAGTTCCTTCCAGAATCTTCTGTTCACTATCGTTCTAGCACTCACCTTCGGGCCTGTCGTGGTATGGACTGTGTCCAGCACACCGGCGCCTTGTGCAGCTGATGCATATTCCTGGATGACTTGTAGGTGAGGTCGCCGCACTCCGTCTGCCACACCTGGAGATTGCCCTCCGCCGGATAGAACGTGTACAGGCTGTGGGTGGCCGAGGCAATCACCGGGGAGGAGCCGCCTCCATCCACCACATCGACGCCAGCAGCCACCAAAGGAGACAATGTGGCACTGGAGATGGGCTGGACGAGAAGGGCCTGTCCGGCCGCTGTTCCCGGAGAGCTGCCTCCGTTGGGGGTTTTGTAGTTTAGCATCCTGGTCGGACCTGGTCCATTGGGGCTGGAGCAGCTACTCACGTTCCCGTTGCCGTCGTGCTTCAGGATCAGGCTGCTGGGATCGTAGCCATGGCGATGTCTGGCAATGGCATCCACCGAATGGGAACGCAGCCCGGATCGGGCTGGATTATGGGCGGCCAAATGGAGGCGACGTCCGCGGCGGAATCCGCTAGTGACTGAGACAGCTCCGGCAGATCCCTGGCCCGAACCGGAGCTGGGTCCCCCATGGGTCAAGCGATGGTTGTGGACACTGGAGGCGGCACTGGGTACAAGGGGCTGTCGCTGTTTCTGGTACTGCAGCCGTGGCTGGTGGGGCATGGTCTGCTGCTGCTGTTGCTGTTGCTGCTGGACACCGATCTGTCGTGCCTTGGCCATGCCCACCTGCTGGCTGTTCTGCTGATCCTTGAAGTATTCGCGTCGCTGCAGCTGTGGTGCGGCCAAGGAGAGGGCACCCCTGGCCGAGTTTCCGCCTGGTGTTGTGGCTCCTCCACTGCCGTTGCCCACTGCTGCTGCTGCTGCTGTTGGCTTCTCCGAGCCAGTGGAGGAGGCGCCGCCAGTGGCCGCCGAACTGAGCTGCGCCAACTTGCTGGCATTGTTATGGTTACTGCTGATGCTGAGGCTGCTGCTGCTGTTGCTGTTGCTGGCGGCAGTGGCAGTTCCACTTGTCTGATGCTCTGAATCGGTCGAAACCCGATCCGGATCACTTTCGAAACCTTCGTCCAGGGATCGTGTTGGACTCAGTATGGGCTTCGAGTGGTGCTCCAGTTTCGCGCTAGACGTGGACGTGGATGATGTGGATGTTGACGACGACATGGCTCTGCTCTCTGTCCACTCTGTCGAGTACTATATGGGGGATTTTTCTGTTTCTGTTTCTGTTTTTTGTTTACGTCGGAGTATTGGGTATCTGTCGTTACACTTGGCTTGGCCCTACGACTGGCTTGGCTTGGCTTGGCCTGGACTACTTCTATTTTGCCTCACTGTATCTCTGTATCTGTATCTCGCTCCCTTTCTTTTGAAGCGGTAAATATGTATGTATTAAAAAAATGCACAATGCCGAATGCCGCTGCTGCCGTTCTTTTGCAGTTTTGCTTCACACGCCACTTTTTCTTTTAATTTTCCATGCACTTTTTTCCATCTAAATTTTTATTTATTTTTTTATTTTTTTTTACCTTCTGCTCTTCTTCTTTTGTATTTTTCTTATTATTATTTTTTGTTAGTACATTTTTTGTTCACTTCAACTTCGATTGTTGTCTGCGGGCCGCAAAAGTCGCGCCAAAGTTGCAGTTGGTTGCAGTGGCAATGGGAAAGCTCGGCTACTCTCGACTGGATCGGATCGGATCACGTCTGTCTCGCACGAAAGTTATTTTCAAACTGAAGTTGCCGCCAACCGTTGTCGAAGTGGCCAGGTAGCGGTGCGTCAGACGGAAAGCTTCTCTTACCACCTTTGGCACTTGTTACGCTTGCACTGTGGGAAGCAAGTCCGGTATTTTGGCATAAATTCAAATTTATTTTTGTTCAGTATCTTGCACATTTTGGATGCCCTAAGTCTTAAGACTCTAAATAATACAAAAATGATTTTTATAGATATTTGGGGAGTACCCTTAATGTTTAAAGCGCGCTCAAAGTCAGCTGATTGAGCGTTGCCACTTTCAGAGCGAAATGTGTTTGTTTTGTCAGGATTACATAAAAGTGTAAATATGGATAAAGTTAATGAAGGTATTTAAAATACGGTATTAGGGCGCGCGCACACTGTAGCTGAAAGCAGAGCTGATAGCTTTTTTTTCAGCTCCAAAAAAACAAACACACTGCATCGGTGCAAGTGCGCACATTGCTGACTGAGCTGAGCTTAAAGCTGAAAAAGCTCCCTGAAATCAGCTCAGCTTTGTTTGATCGAACAAGCATGTTTGTTTTTTCAGCAAGCGGATTGCTGATAGTTACCATCAATGTTATCTTTCTATGCGATATAGTGGTCCGAATTTCACCAAATTTTCGTGCGTTATGTACAATCAGGTAATTACACAAATGGGCTGACTACTTTAAAAAATAAACAAGTTTTTCATAGAAAAAAAATAACTTTATATAGATATAGATATCCGATCTGCACCATTCGAAAAAATTATTGATAAAGTCATAAAATATAGCTATGTACATGAAACGTTTTGTGGAGATAGTTCTTAAAGTGAAATAATAGTTTAGTAGAAACAGACGGACGCATTGCTATCAGTTCATCTTTCAACTCAGTCGACAGTGTACGCACCTGCCGGCTGATTCTGTCTGAAAAAAGCTTTGAGCTTTCAGCGCCGTTTTCAGCTCTGCTTTCAGCTACAGTGTGCGCGCGCCCTTAGTAGAGATGTTTAGTATTTGTGTTTAATGGGGGGAGGGGCTAGGGAAGGCCTGGTCCAAATCAAACAGAAAAAAAAAGAAAATTTTAAATTATTCTAACTAAGGTTCAAGCTTAATTTCTATCTCTTAATTTCGATTTTATATAAATATTTTTCTCTTTTTCTCAATATTGTTTGTGATGGGGAAGGGAAAGGCGGGGTCCAAATCCAAAAAAAAAATCATAATTCTAAATTAGTCTAACTAAGGTTCAGGCTTAATTTCAAGTGTCTATCTCTAAATTTAGATTTTATGCCAAAATCCCAAAATTTTTCCCATAGTGGCTTGCTTCGTTTCGGCTCAGTTGATGCACCTGCTGTCAGTGCTCAGAGAGAGAGAGAGAGAGAGAGAGAGAAACACAGAGAGAGAGAGAGAGAGAGAAACACAGAGAGAGAGAGCCAGAGCGGGAGAGCTTTAAATGAACGCACAGCTGTTTCCCAGAGGGAGAGAGAGCGAGTCGAGAGTGGAGGTGGAGTGCATAGGTGAAACAGGAACATGTCAACAGAGCGAAACCTTGACATCTATGCAATGCGGTTGTTGTTGACATTACCAGATGTATGGTAATTTCTAGGGGGAAGTGGAACCGCGTTTCATAATTAAATATTGAATAAACAAGGAAGAAATAACGCTTCCCGAGCGTTGTTTAATTGACATTATATGAATGTTAATGGATTCCGATTTTAAAAACTTGTGGGAGTACCTTAGACATATGAAACCGTGTCTGAAAGCGGAAAGTTCATGACTGTTTTTTAATAAAATAAAATAATTTAAAATAACTATATTTACCTTTTAAGCTAATTCTGTTGAAAAATAATTGTACAGTGAGGCAACTTTTCCAGACGCCACTGTAAAAAGTTGGTGCTGTGGCTCTCATGGTTGTGCTCTCTCTCTCTCTATCTGATCGCCTCTCTCGCGCTCGTGAAAATTTCATCAATGAAATTACAAGACTGCAAAAGCAACAACAATAACCGGCATGGCTCAAGACCCGTAACAGCAAAACAAAACAACAGTTGGAAAAGCTCGCTCAGAGAGTGGAGTGAGAGAGGTGATCAGAGCTTTTGGCACCTGCTGCACAACAACAGAGAGTGGGAGAGCAGAGGAAGACAAAAATAGCTGACAATTTCGACTGTCTGTCGCTGCTTTCTCACTTCTCTCTTTTCCTTTTGTTTTCTGCCGATCGCTGCCTCTGCCGCGGTCGCTGCTGCTGTTGCAATTTGTTGGCAGCACTCCATCGATGTTGAAGTGGAATGCCCTTACTTTGATTGATTTCCGGGTGCAGCAGCAGCAGCAGAAGCAGCGGCAGCAGACGCCGGAGGTTTCATTTTTCTCACTTGGCGTAGCAACAACAGCAGCAGCGACGGGCTGCAATGGAGAAATTTCAGGTACAGTGGTGGGATGAGGGCTTTGAGGGGGTAAAGAATTGATTCGAAATCGAGAGCATACAGCCGACCATAGAAACCGCAGAGGAAACGCGCTTTGGGTGCTGAAGCTTTAGTTTAGATATATCGCTATTATTGGTGTTTTGGTATGTGGATCTGAAATTGTATTTATACTGCGGCCATCAAAAATAAGATTAAGAAAGAACGGACAACGGACGGAGGTACACATTATAGTACACTCAGCAAATTAACTTTTACATCTCAGTATTATGAGGTATATTTTTGAATGAACAATCTTGAACATGTTTCTGTAGATACTCGTACAAAGAAAGGTACATATGTACATAATATTATCATATTTAAATTAAATGTATTTCCTCCAAATTTAATATAATCTCTTTTTTTAAGTGTTTTATATTTAAATCAAATATGGTTCGTATTGAAAAGAATTTTAAATATACTTATATTTACATCAAAGTGAATTCTATTTAATTTCACTGTGTTTGTATTTAAATACCACATATTTAATTTAAGTATGAGTGTGATTGATTTTACAATGTATTTTTCCATCAGTGTATGTTCGTGCATATCCGTGAACTATTGTACATATATCCCATTTTCCCCATAGATTACATTCCTTATCGATAGATTCCTTTAACAGCTTTTTCTTTCGTCGTGATCTTGCTCTTGCTTTTGTTTGAAACATCCCATAAACGCTGAACGAACGTAATTGCTGCTATTGTTTATACCCTTCCAAAGGGTATCATAATTTTCGAGCAGACACTTCGAATACAGAGGAGAGCAGTCACTATTGTTTATCAGCATCGACTACATACATATGTACATATATCAAATCCAATCAATCAAACATTTGCTTTTGTCCGCCATAGGAAGAGTATCTACTGCCTTGGACCGGCCCCAGAGATAGGGTCCATTTCTTTCATGTTGCTATTCTTGAGGTTATTCCATTGATTTTCGATTTTCGCTTTTCACTTCATGCTCCCATTTTCCCAAATTATTCACTCGACGGCGGGCGCGGGCATTGCACTGAGAGGTGGAGTCGGGAGCTGTTAGCTGGGGCTTTTCGGCGGCTCGTTACGATTGTTTCGGTGGCTGTGCTTGCTGTTATACTTATAACTGCAATTTAATTATATGAATTTTATAGTTTGAACACCATAAAAATGTTGGTCTTAATTGTGTTTTTTGCTCCGGCTATGACTCTGATCCGTGTCCGTATCTGCGCCCGTGCCCGCGCCTTGTTATCGGTTTACGTGACGGTATTTTAATTTTTATTATTAGATCTCCCGAGTCCCGAGTCCACACCGAAATGACCCACACATTGGATTGGGATTGGCTGTTGGGGCTAGCTGCCATTACAGTTATGGTTAGGCAACCAGCCTCCCATTCCACAACACTCCATAAAGCGTCGGCTTACGTGTGATGATGCGGTGGGGCAGGGTCAGAGTCAGAGGCTGAGTCCGAGGTAGTGGGTGTTGTTTGCGCTTGGCTTGTGGCGGGTTCATTGGGGTTCAAGACTGCAGAGCAGGCGACCATAAACTTGTTGTAGAGTCAACAGCCAGCAATCAATCAAACTGCAGTTAGAGCTGTTCTTTGGGGGGAAAAACCGCTACCAAAGTGGAAGCGCTCACATTACAGAAGGTTTCCTTGAAGTCCTTGCCCATCAGGACCATCAGGATGGTCTCTGACTCTCTGCTATGCATACAAATCATGTATATGCTCCTCCCGAGTCCTGGCTCTAAAGGTAGCCAGGGGATCAGCAGGAAATCCCTCAGTTCTTTTTATTTGCTACATTTTACATCGATCCTCTGTCCGTTGACTCCTCGATCATCTGTTCAGTGATCTGCCGCTTCCCGTAGTACCATTACCATCCAGCTCAATCCACCCATCGATCCATTCCATGCCATACCATGCCATACCATACCACACCATCCACCCATACATCAATTGATGGCAATAAACAACCGTAAAATGTTTACAGCCCGTGCAAAACCCACAAAACTCTGTCTCCCGATCCCAGACGATGGGCGGTGCAAGTGCAACTAGTGCGACTAGTGCGACGACTGGTGGGACTTGGAGGGGGGCTTGGGGGGCTTGGGGGCTTGCAGCACCAGTTTAATTACAACTTTACCAGTTATGACAGACGTCGGCTGAACGGTCGGTCTTCTCTCTCGATGCTCTCAGATGCACACCGCCCAAGCACACAGAAGCAGCAGCAAAACGCCACAGCGGCAGCAACATATGTCACATAATTTCCACAATTAAAACATAAATTGAAGCACTGCCACAGTCAGCTGTTGGCGGTGGCTAAGGGGCTGGGGGGCCAAGAGGGGATCGGCAAGCAGGTGCAACAGGCCCAGTCAGTAGCAGAGGCACACGCATGCGTAAAACGGTTGTCGTTGTTGCTGGTTGCTGTTGCTGTTGCAACGACAACAACGGCAGCAACATGCATGAAATTTTTAGTCGAATCTATCCAGGAATTTGCAATGGGCTCGTGGCATCGACTTGGGAATACCCCTGGGCCAAGGGATATAAGATAGATATACTTTATATTTGAGTACAGTTTAGGCATCATTTTCAAAAGGATAGAGCTAGCGATAAAGGGAGCGTCAGAGTATATATATACAAAATATTCAATTAGTAAAGATAAATGCATTTGTCAGCTGAGAAATTTGTACTCTAGTTACTTCTTGAAGGAGCAAGCTTTGTGCAAAAAAATGCAACCAATTCTACCACCAAATGTCCTTTTATATTTTCTCGTATTAGTGCATATTCCCAGTCTGATACAGGGTGTCAGGGAGCTGCACTTTGGCAACAGTTACGGGGTATACCCAGAGCAGGGACATGTTCTCCAGCCGGTTCGGCAAGCGACAACGATAACAGCTACACAACAGCACCACTGTGGATCGAGGCAGGGGCAGGGGCCGAGGCCGGAGAAAACTGTGGAAGAGGCAGGCAACAACAAGGCGTGAATGCCGTAAGCTTATTGAGGAGCAGCAGCAGCAGCAGTGGCAGTGGCAGTGGCAGCACCAGCCAGAGAGACTGAGAAGTGCAGATCGGAGATCGGAGAACGGAGAACGAGGCAGAAACGCAACTTGGAGGCTGACTACATCATTACCGTTTTGGCCATGGGCCGCTTGCCATTGTAATTGATGTTGTATTAGAACATCATTTACGCAATTGCCACAGTTACTGGTAGTTGTTGCTGTTGCTGCTGCTACTGCTGCTGTTCCTGGGGATGGAAAATGGAGATGGAAATGGAGATGGGTATTGGGGTATGAGGAATGGTGAATGGCGATTTTGTAGTAAGTTCTTGATATTTGCCGGTTACCGTCTGATGCTGTTGCTCCTGCTGTTGCTCCTGCTGTTGCTCCGGTTTTTATTACCGAATGTACCTGTATGCAAATAGTGTGATGTATTTAATTTTATGCAAGTTTTATTTGCAAATAGGTTTATTTACTAGTTTTGCCTTAGTATTACTCCTGAAATAAAAACCACAATGCTACACATATTCAAATATACTCACAATCAGTAACCATATAGAATATGGAATATATTAAGGTAAGGTATATTAAAATATAACGATAAAATATTTCTTTTAATTAGAATTTATCATATCCTCTTTGCAACCCAAAGAAAGATAGATAGACCTACAAATTATAAACATTATAAATATTCTTAAGGAGCATCAAAGTCTATTGAAATTTCCGTTTCTTTCCATTATCTGAAACGTAATGTAAACGCTTCAGAAGCTCGGTGTATATCATATATTGGAGTTGTCTATAATTTGATGGATCTACATTGGCTTCCTATACCATATTTACAAAATATTAAAAGTATCTTAACAAATAAATAAAATTTTAATACAATAGATAACATTATAGCTTATGCTTCCGGCCATGAATCGAGTGTATTTTTCTGTTCATTTTAATTAAATTTAGTTTTATAATAATATTATATTTATATTTTTTCAACTAAAGGTGCTTTATCGAACAAAGACATTCTATTAGCCAATTGGAAAATTTGAAAGAAATATAAGAATATAAAATATAAATATAATTATGTATAAATAACATATATATTTACAATAATATATAATATGTGCAATAGGCTAATTTCGCCATAAAAAATTGTTATATTAAATCAAATATAATTAAAAAAATATTTTAATTGTAAAATATTGTCTAATTTCTTAGTTTTCTAAAATAATCATCCACAGTGCTAGTAATATTTGATAAACTTAATTTTTCTAATGAATACATTTTTTCCGATCTATTTTGGTATCTCACATGTCAAATATATGAAATATATCGATGTATCTCACTTTTTAGTTATTTTTCAACTTTAACTTAACTTTACAAAAATATATACCAAAATATTGTTTGTATATGTTCTCTTAGTATTCCCTTATCTAATTTCGAGAGCGCGTTTTGCGCCCTTGATCCATTCTGTTTCGGCTTTTAATGATAACAATGAATATATTTTCCTAATAAAAGAAACCAAAAAACAGAATCATACGTTACATAATTTAGTTGTATTCCAGTTGAAAGATGCGGTAAACAATTTTCAACTTTGAATGTTCATGTCTCCCAAACTAAAAAACCGATTATTTTGTAAATTCGATTTTTTAAAAGCTCTGAAAAATGTTCTATTTGTTGCTTATATTTATCCAAAGCGCTTTTATCGCTGACTTTTGCCACCTCTTTTCGCCTGATGTCCCACTCATATTTACATGTTCAAATAAGGTTTAATGTTATTAAAAGTAGTTAGTACTTAGTTCTTAGTAGGCTTTCTCGCTTATATATTATATATAAATTAATTACTAGGGGACAAGCCCCCTAAGCCAGCCCTCATCTGTGAAAATAAAATTTTCGGGCGGCGACGATCACGACGACCTAAAACTATTTTAAATAATAAAGAGAAATATTGTTAGTACATATTGAAATTAGACTTCACAATATTATTAAAATGGAGGCATCTTAATGAAATGTTAATCTTTACATGATTTTCGTGTAAACCAAATTTTAATGAGATTCAAATTGCAAGTATCCACGACTTACTAGAGCTCTCAATATTTTTATTTTTTTTACCTGGATTACCTGGACTCTTACTATACATGTAATGCTGTGATTTTCAGAAATACAACGACTGGTCGAAGCAGGAGAACCGAGCAAATCAGTTATGGAATTTAGTTGTCCGGCAAGTTGATTATGGCATTGGCAGGAGGGACTGGTCGGGGGAGGTGGGGGATGAAGGCCTCCATCCTGGATTACCTTGCCATTGGCCATGAAGGCCCGAGACCGAGACCAAGACCAAGACCGAGACTGAATGATTAATGAACCATCCAGTCGGTATCCAGTCATATGTGGATGGCCTTCACTGAATGCCCAAGGAGGGAGGGAGCCCGAAAAAGAATCCAATTAGTTTTTTTCGGGATGCGAGTGAAAGTCTATAAATCCTCAAATGACTTCCTCTACTCGTAGGTAGGTACATATATCCGCGAAAACCATTTGACAAGCCGCCCAAAAGAATTTCCCAATCAAACTCTTGACTAATCCACATTGATACGATACTGTCCAGAGCAATCCACCAGGCGGCAGGCGGCAGGCAGCAGCAACCTGTCTTCCAATGCCGGCCCCCTCCTGGGAGCCAAGTTTCAAATGTGTTTTGCCCGAAAAAGGTTCAACTAACGCAATGCCGCCGCCCAAAACGACAAAACAAAACCAAAAAACCAAAAAACCAAAAAACCAAAAAAAAACCGAACGCAGAATGCAGAATGGAGAACGCAGCGCCATCATCGTCGTCGTCGTCGTCGTCGGCCAGGCCCCATGATTGCCAAATCAAATAGCCCGAAAAAAAAGAAAAGACAACTAGGCAAGATCCATAGAAAAAAAATGCGTGAAAGCGCACCTTTGGGTCATCGAATGATGGGATACTCTTTCAATAAAATATCTAGAAAAGTTATGGTGGTTTACAATTTTTTGATATTTGAAATATTATTGCTAGCCATACGAAACAATACTGGAATGCTATAAAAGCAGATACGAGCCTAAGGATCTGTCATCTGACTTTGAGTCATATTAGCAAAAGTTTGAAAACTCTTTACGGCTTAAAAGATAAAAGTCTTCGCAAAAGAACTGAAACCTTTTCGCTTCACAGTCATATGTAATTTACATATATTTTCTAGTGTTTCTCAATTTGTCAGAAGATCTACTCAGATAGTAATGAATGGTTCCTTTGGGAAAAATATACCTTTATTTATCTTATGTGCTTTATTTTTCTGCATTAAAAAATTGCAATACCATCAGCAAGGGTATCCCAAAAAAATAAAGAAAAAATGCTGCGGCACGAAACGAGGCAACATTTTTTACGCTTAAATGGCAGATTGTTAAAATAACAGAGGCGGCAACGGCACGCAAAATTGAACAACGGCACCGTCATTGCTCTCAGGTAGTAGTACTTCCCAGAGGGGAGAGAGGAAGCAGGGGGAAGGAGGAGCCACCATCCAACCATCCAACCATCCGACGAACCAGCAGCGATCCAGGGATCCAGCAGCGATCCAGCGATCCAACAGGTGCAAGCCAAGATTAACGCAAAATCAAAGCGGAAAAGTCTGACGCGAGCCGAAGAGGAAGAAGGAAAGCGGTCGGTGGGAGGGGTTGGAGCGACCAGGAGGAGGCAAGGCATTAGAACATTTAGTTAGCCCATCAGTGGTTGTGGGGGGTTAACAAAGGCTGTTCTACAAATAAAGAGCTAAATAAAGAGGTTTACTTAATAGGATATCATAGTTCCATTTGTTGGTTTACTCATTGGATTATTTGAAGGCCTGGCTTTCAAGCACTTTTAGAGCTAATTTGGATAAGTAAAGCTAGAAAAATTTTAGATATGTTTTTGTGAATCCAGCTAGGAAAACAGGAAATACCGATAAATACACCTCAAAATTTACATGAAATATTTATATTATATATAATATTATACATAATATAAAATGTCCCACTAAATCTTACATAAATTTAGTAATATAAGAAGAAAATGTAGATATGGCCAGGGTAAGGGTTAAAGACAGACTTTGGTTCCCCAAATGGTTAACCGAATGCAATTGCTACCGACTCCTGGACTCTGCCACTGCCACTGCCGCTGCCGAAGCGCCACACAGCCACAGCCACTGTCGCAGATCAGAGGCAGCAGCCTGAGGGGAGCAGCAGCATCAGCAGCAGCAGCGCTGCCAACGCGCTGCCTGCCACATGCAACTGCTGCGAGTCGCGCTTCGCTTTTGACTATATCATTAGAAGCATCATTAGAATCACTTGCAGCGACTTGGCTGCGGGCAACGCCTCGAGTGGATTTTGCTGCTGCTGCCGCATAATAATTGTTGCCGTTGTGGCAGGTTGCAGCAGCAGCAGCAGCCTGCCTGCCTGCCTGCCTGTTGCAGATTTCGGTTTGTGTCTGTCGATTTTGCTTCTTTTTTTTTGTTTGTTGTTTGTTGTTTGCTTTTTGCGGTGCAATTTCTTCGTTCCCTTCGCTGGGCATTAAACTTTTGATTAGCGCTTTTCCAGGAAAACAGCAACAAATTAGCCAAAGAACGAGGCAGAGATTGCCAGAAGGGATCAGAAGGGCGGAGGGGGTTTCCCTCTAACATTTCATATGAGCAGCATGGATTTACCTTTTGCTTTTCTTTGCATTTCTGTTTTTTGTACCTCAAGGTACCACAAGGGCAAGGGCATGCTGTGTTCGTGAAGCTATCATGCTAAAAAAACATCTGAATGGATGCTGACGGCAGCTACTAAATTCAAGAGAACAAGTGAATACATATAGGTATGGTCTGCAGGTCCTGATATCTTGGTGCTTTTTTGGATAGAATTTAGTAAATTTTTTGTGTGATCTGACACAGAAACGATGGAGCCACCAGATGGCCTACCTTTCCCGGTTTCCCATCATTTCTACTTTCGTGAGTAGCGGGTATCCCATAGTCGAGCTATCGCCTGGAATGCCTCCATGTTTCCCCATTGTTTAGACCTGGCTTCCGGGGCACTTGCGATATCATTTTAACACGTTCGAAATGAGTCTTAGACTTGCATTTATTGCTTATTATGCTGCGCTTTTATTTTCTAATCTACATCTGCCCCTGCCCCTGCCTCCTGCCTCCTGCCTCTTTCCCTGTCTCTGGCTCTGCTGCTGTCTGTGAGTCTGCCTTTAATGTGGCATTTTCCATTAGACTTTTCTAGAGCCTCTGACTATGTTCTGGCCTATGGCTCTGCTAGAAGCCAGCCTCCTGGTGGCACCTCTTCTGTAGCCGCCGTCTGCGATCGCCGTATGGGAACCCGCAGTTCTCAGAGCCACACACATGCCACAAATTGCGGCACGTAGCTACCATTTAGTTGAATGATCCAAGGCAATTGACATTTGCAATAAAATTGTTTCTCTTTTTTGCTCTTTTCTGTTTTTTTGTTGTTAGAAATAGATAAATTGAAAGAATGGTTAAGCTGGGCGTGGTCACAGCCATTGCATTCTAAAGGCTTCAAAATGATTTAGTTTAGGAAGAACGAGCCCCGTCATGAGAACATGTTCTTGAATGCTGAAAACAACCCACGGGAATTATATTTTATCCAACATTTATTTAAATAAGACAATCCACAGCCGAAGGGTAATGCATAGAGCAGACCAGGATCTTAAAGCACAGGAGTACTGGTATGATATGTATATTTGCATGGCTTCATACTAATTTTAATGCATTTTTATTGCTGAATAAATGATGCTCTATTTATGAAGGAAAGGAACTGCTGCTGGCATTCCTATAATATTTTCTGGGAAAGCACCTTGGAGATGTAAATCCAACAATTCTATTGATGATTTCTTTAAATATTGACTAACGATGGAAGAAGCTCATTTTGAGCTTGTATGTCTGTATTCTGCAACATCCAAGGTCCATTATTTATCTAAAATCTATTTAGCATCTATGTAGATTTCGTATAGATTTCTATTTAGATTTAGAAACTGAAAAAATGTAATTAATGCGATTTTAACTAATCGACAACTTTCAAATGAATATGGCAAAGGAGCTGCATAATTATTTAAAAAAGGAAAATATAAATTAAGTGAAAGACCACCTGAATAAGAGTAGGTGTAGGGAGGCATGGGGAAATAAGTATTAATAATTATTAATATTAATATTATTTTATTATATTATTAATATATTAATTATTAATAATTATTTCCATTTTTTACCGTTAAGCCTACAAGAATCGAAGAAACTGTTATCGATTCTGCGACATCGGCAACACACTATTTATCCTTATTATGTTGCAAATGAATAAAAAAAAAAACAGACAGGAATATCCTGTTTTACCCTGACATTCAAGCCTCTTAACCGACTTCAACGACATGAACTTCAATCTTTATCAGTCATGGGAAACCTAAACCGAAACCGCATTCAAGAGCAGTCCGGGTACAATGACACCTTACCTTTTCTTGCCACAGCTGCATTTGCTGCATTTACTGCATTTGCTGCTTTGCGGCTCCTTGGCCTGGCTTATCAAGCGACCAGCCGCCAACGCATTTGACAGCATTTGTTTCCTCATTACGAAACGAGAAAATTTCACCAGCTAAGAGTCGAGTTGAATGTTAATTACGTGGATGCTGCGAGGAAGCGGCTCCTCATCTCTCCATGTGGCGACACACGTTGGCAGTTTTTCCCCCTCCCTTATGGCAGGGGGACCGTCGCGACGGTCGTGCAAAGAAAGTGAAATGAGAAGCGTGGAAAGTCGACAAGAGGTGAAGATGTGTCTGCGCCGACTACCACAGGGTTCAAGACGGTCAGCTGGTGCTGTTGTCGGCTGCTGCTGATGCCGCTTATGCCGCTGCTGCTGCTGCCATAGGATGCTGCCGTAGGTGACTGTGGGGTTAGGAGAAAGGTGAAGAGGGCTGAGGCTGGAGAAAAAGTGAGGTAAGGCAATGCAAGTTGGGGTGGGCCTTGGGGTCACTGAATAATCCGAATGGTCAATGAGTCGGTTGTGTGTGTGTGTTCGAAGAGTGGAAAACGTTGATGCTGCTGATGATAATGGTGATGATGAGCAGGAAGAGTTGGACATATGGATGAGGAAGCCAAACGATGACAAATTACGATGCATGCTTCCTCGAATGAAACGAAAGTTTTCCCAATAGGAAATCATGATTGTCAGGGGAAATGCGCGAGAGGCAGATGCAAATCAGGTTAACAAATGGCAAAAGATAGACTTAACTATCGGGATGCAAGGACCCTATTTTGGGGCCCCTTCTTTCATATGCTTTTCCTCAAAACGGAGCAATAAAGTCACACCAGTATTCTTAGATCTTGTGTGGGCCTGAGTACTATCTCAGAATCGTCCTCAGGCAGGAGTTTCGTCTTAGGCAATTCGAATGTAAATCGTAGTTATTTTTAATTATATAGCCAGAAGGGCTTCCTCTTTCGATTCCCAGTTAAAAAACAACCGAATTTTAATTCTTAAAATTCCTACATGAAACCAATAAAAATATTGACAACATTTTCGCATAGCACTGCTGGCAAAGGCTTCATCGAAACTTCAACCCCGAATGTTAGAGAGGTTAATAAATGTTTCGCCTGCGTGGATTTCCACTATATTTATATGGTATTGGAATTTAGTGCTAATGCGTACAAGAAAGAGGCGTGACAGCCGAAAAAATAACAAAGTGCTAATAATTTCTGTGCGAAATAATGTTTGGGGGCAACGTTCCATTCCTCTGCGTCCAGACCCGGCTAGCGCCGGAGAATTTCGAAGCTGAAATAGCTGCAGGTAAAACCATGCTCGAAGCAGACAAGCGTCTTATACCCTTTTAATATAGACTTTACAAATACATCCTTCTAATTCAATTTCATAGATATTTACTACATTTGTTTGTAATTTGAGAAAGTCTTATAGCGCCTTTTGTATCTGTGAAGATTGAAAACTAAACTTTCTCGTGTCTTATATATTGCTGGGATGTGCAAATTTCCATCCAAAGGGAAACACCCTCTAGAAGAGTACCCAACAAACTGAAAAAAAGTTTTACATTTTCTGCGGTTTTATTCGAAGCAATTTGCATTTGTTTCCCCTTTTCCTGCCACAAGTTGCGCTACCCAATTTGTTTTCTGCCTTATATATTTCGATATATTTTTGTTGTATTCATTTGCGTGATTTTTGTTTTAATTTCTTGCCCGAGGCTGAGTAGAGTCCATTGTAAAGAGATTGGTGGCTATCTGGCTATCTGACAGATACACGCGCGTAATTAAGTTTGGATAGCAGCGAGATTGCCTCCCACCCTCCGCCTCCGCGGAACAGGTCGTTCGTGGGACGAAGGTTGGCCAAAATAAATCGGCCAACAAGATCAAACAACAATTAAACCAAAGCGAAATCACATTTTTTGCTGATGGGCTATAATATTGTAAATATTTGTGGGCTGTCGGGGGATACACATGTACACATATCCATTTAGCTGCCTTTGGTAATTACGCATAAATATTTCATATGATATGCGTTTTTTTCTCGGCATTTATTTTGTGTCAAGGATGAGCGGATCTACTGACATACATCATGGACTTCTGGTGGCTGATGCGCTTTGATTTGATTGATTGATTGATTTATCCGACTGCGTGGCCAAAACAAAAACCCCACAAAATAAACTAAAAAAGATACAATCAAATGATGTCTTAATGGGCGTTTAATTTGTCTTTCGGTTAGTGCGCAGAGATTTAGGCATACGATGAGCCACCATTTGATGGGAAGTCACTCGAGATCACAGAGATAAAGATCTTGATGGAAACCAGTTCTCATATACCAGAGATTGAGGGGGGACCGGCAAGGGGATATAGGAAGCTGAAACGAACGAAAATTCTACGACAGCATGGACTGTTTGTTGAATTGTATTAGCCCTCTTTGGCATGTCCCTAACAATTCTAAGACTGCATCCTATTATTAAATTTAATTATTTGCAAAAAATTATAATTTGTGAAGATGTTTAATCTACATACCCTAGCCCCCTGTAACACCATACACTGCCATCCGTCTGGATTCAATCATAAAGTTATCAAAGATACTTTCATTTTATGGAAAATGTCGCCCTGAAATCAAGCGCGTACAGTTTATCCAGAACTGGAGACTGTGGCATGGCTGTGGCAGTAGTGGCAGTAGTGGCAGTAGTCGGGCAATTACCACTTAGAGCCTTCAGCCTACCCCCTCCCTGCCGCTGCTCTCTTGTGGAATTGCGGGGTAATTTGCAAACGCACCAGAGCCGCTGACGACGACCTTAATTAGCGGACAGGCCAGGCAGAGGAAGGAATATCAGAGTCAAGAAGAACAAGAACAAGTAATAGGAAAAAGGCACATTGCAGAAGCGGGATGGGTCGACGGGCGGTGGAAAGGGCTAGTGCAGGAGGGAGATGGGGGACTCCGCCGGTGTAAAGAGGTAAGTGAAGCGTTCATCGAGCAGAAGGGCGCACCGCGAATTCTAAGAAACCAATTAAGGCGCCACTCGAGGGCACAGTGTCGCCAGAACACTCCGAACTGGAGTGGGGAATGTGGCACGATAAACAGACAAGGCAGGGGAATGACCATCTTTCAAATACAATTTGGCAATTGATTGGCTGCAAATTATTGTAGTTACTTTTTTTTAATTACACATACAAATAAATCGAAGCAGTCCAAGAATTAAGCAATAAATCCTGGGAAAAGGGATGTATGGAATGTGTCCAGAAGTATATTGTAAGTATATCATTACACTGCAGATTAACTTGGGGAAATGAAGAGAGAACTAGAGCTGTTTCAGACGATCAAGCATAGAAATAGAATATAGAATAGCAAATCCACAAAGTTAAAAATATGAAATTATGTATTAATAATTATATCAATGGTATCCATGAGAATGAGGTCTAATAACGATTAAAAAGTCACCTAAAAACTAAATACAAAATATGTTAAATTGCAATTTCAAGATATGCTTGAATCCGAAACCATTCCTCACCTTTGCTCTCCGTGGACTTAATTGGGACCCTGCGATACATCTCCCTTCCTCTGAAAGTGGGCTGCGTCTCATTAACCTCCAATCTCTTAAGTCCCGTAGGATCTGTCATGGAGTTCTCTTTCTCAGTCTTATTAGTATTGCTGTCCCGTCCCGCCCGAATAGGCATTACTTTCCTCCCCATCTTCAACTCTGTCTTTCTAACTACTCTGATCAGGAATCTTTCCGTAGCCTGTGCCGTAACTTTAACACATTATTTCATCTGTTCTCCTTTGATACTAGTTCTAATGTGGTCAAATCTATCCTAATGATTAACTTATTGTAAATAACTTTAAAATGAATTCGTTAGGCTAAAGGCTTTTCTCTGACCTAAATTTGGCTGCGGGTGGGACCAGATCGGCTATAGAGCCAATAATTAGCCCTACCGGGTCTCGTAGGATATACACTTGTCATGTAATTTTTCCCCCGACAGTCCCCCTGCGCATTGTTAAACTTTAAACAACATTAAACAATAAACAATAAGTAAATCAATAATAAATACAAAACATTATTAATTTTTTTATGCACTCCTTTTTTTTCTATTTACTTTCAGCCGAATATGCATTTTCTTGTTATTATTGTTTTTATAGATTTAATTATTATTTATATATATACATATTTTTTTTTGATAATTATATGCCTCCAACTGACCCATCCAAAACTGTCCAAGACAGAACATAAACCTTGACAAAGTGTCTGGATGTAGACACGCACTAAGAAAATAATTTTATGGATACTCTATGGACCTTGTGAAATGGAATCATTTTGGCGAATCCAATTTCAGACGGCCACCTCGAGCTCTCGAGCATTTTTGCCTCAGTTTTTGAAGACCCAGGGAACCACTGTGCATTGGATCTTGATGGAGAGCCGCACACATCAATTGAGATATTATGAAATCGCTGCGCTCGCTCCTATCCGTTCTCTGCTCCGCTCCCCCATGCCATCTCTGCCCCCCGTTAGCCAGTGCGTGCGGTCTGTGTCCGCTAATAGAGACGCATCCAGATCCACATCCACATCCTTTTGGGTCGCCTCGCGCTGGTCTAAGACTGAAAACTGAAAACTGAACACAGAGCAACGCACAGGCACAGGCATAGGCAGGCATAGCATTTGCCTTGTTAATGATGTGCCGTGCGCGCATTTAAATAAAGTGCCGCCCATTATAATGAGCCGAGCATCTCCATCTGCCTCTATACCCTGGAAGAGGGTATTGCAATTTTGGCGCAGGATCCACAATCCCATGAGCAATGAATTATATATTTTTCTGCATTCTGTTAATCAAAATTTAAAGATATTATAAATAGAATTAGGCATACATTTTCTATAGTCAGTTCCCATTGGTTCCCATAAAGATAACCCATGATTGTTATGAATTATTCAATTTGCAAGTTCGATAAAATTAGTTAATACTCCTGTATGTACATGTATGGAGTTTTTAGTGCCATTTCAAAGGGTATACAGACTGCATCATCTCGTGGTCATCTTTCACGCATTTTTCGTTGTTAGCGTCTGTCGTTGATAGTACAACTATTGGCTGTTGGCCTCGCTGTTGCCCATCGTTGTCGACATTTCAACGTCATAAAGGAGCGGCAGAGCCCCCTCTCCATGTTCGGTCTGTTCGGTCTGTTCGGGTTCTAATGAGCGGCTCATAAAACGCGCTAAAGTTTGCACATAAAAAGGGTTGACCACGACCGGGGATCCCATATGAAACGCATAATTAAGTCCGAATGGTCCAAGAGCCAAGCCTGAGCAATATCTGCGCTCCCCCTCTCGTTCTATCTCCCTATGAAGAGTGGGGATAGGTCAAGCAGATTGTGGTGAGACCAGCTCAAATGATTCTATGCAACTTACTTGGGAGCACAGATCTGGGAGTAAGTGTCTATAGGAAATCCTAGTATCGAAAAATTAAACGCAGAAACGCACATCAACCGAGGGGCACTGCCGCATGACGTCCGAACATTATCCTGACTGTTATGACACTACACTGAAGCTATCCATCCAGCCATAAATACCAACTGTTATGCCACTTGTCGCCATATAAAAAGGTATATATCTACCTTAGACTTTTCTCCTAGCTAGCTGCTGTGACACAACAACTTCACAGCTGTCAGGCAGAGCTCTCTCAAGGCAACACCAGGCTGACAGCTATGACACATCAAAATTTTTGCAAAATTCCCATTCGCAATCAGGCGGAAGAAAAATATTAGTGTTGCTGCCTCTCAGGTTGCATCTTCAGGTTGCAAACAACCAAACATTTATCGCCACCAGCTCGAAAAAGTAAAGGAAAAAATGAAATATTTTTTCCCTGTGAAAATGCTCAAATAGAAAGTTTGGCTCTCCCTCTCCCTCTCCTGCTGCAATAAAACAATTAAGGCAACGGTAGAGAGGGAGAGACAGGGTGAGAGAAAAACTGAGACAAAACTGCAAGCTCAGTGAAAAGAAAGCAGAAGAAAAGCCGCCCCCGTCCCTGTCCCACGTTGCTGCTACTGCTGCTGCTGCTCTTCTTGCAACCTTAATGACTGCGGTGTTACAGCCAGCGCTGCACAGTTTTGCAAGCATTGGGCGGGACGAGCCTCCGCCTCTGGTCCTCTGCATATTATTTTCCTTGTGTGGTCGGTTGGTCTGTCGGTCGGTCGGTCGGTCGGTTGGAGTCGACAATTGACATAACATAAACATTTGCACAAACACACACATTGAGACAATCGCCTAATTATGGCCCTTTTCTGTTTATTCTCCTTCTTTCTACTCTTTTCTCGCTCTGCTGGCCCCCAGACCCCAGTCCCCACTCCCAAGTCCCCCAGACCCATTCAATCGATTCAAATGCCCGACAATCTTTTCAATTATTTCTTATCACCTACGGTCCTCAGGCGAATACCATTAGCACTGCAGATACACTCAGCGAAAAAAGGAATGGTAGGAGAATATAATTCCTAAGCTTAAGACAAAGCTTTTCCTGAAAAAAAAGCAGTTAAAGTGTAATACATTCCTACAAAATATTTGTTTTTTTTTTCAATATTACTGTAAAACCGTTCCATAAATTTTGATAGACATCTTATAATTGCTTATAAAGGAAATCCAGCAGCCTATGTTCTGATTTCAATAAGCTATCTTCTATATAAATATATCTTTGGAAATTAAGTTTAACCTTCAGAAAAGTTAAATTGATCCATGAATAAGAAGGATGCTCAAAAGGTATGGCCACAATATTTTAAAAAATTCTAGAAAAGAATGGGTCTTGGAGTAGAATATAACTATCAGACTGTAGTGGCGGTGGAAAAAAGGCCTAAACGAGTAATATTGCCAATATATCTTTGTCTTAGCCTGAAGATCTGTTGCTCTATTAATTGTGATAAATAAATAAATACATCTTAGGTTTTCAGGATATATTTTCCTCAGTGTATATGGCAACATTGTTGCCATGTTGTTAATGGCATTTGTTCTGCGTCGCATACATTTTCCTTTCTTTGCAGATGCTTAGCATACTTGGCCATATTCCTATTCCTCTGCCTGGCCCGTTTCGACCTTGTTGAGACCTTGTCGAGCATATCTTAACTGGTCCGAACAACGACAACAGATTGATATAAATTTTGCCACATTTTTACCTATCGCATGGCCACAATTTTCTTTCACGTTGACTTTGTCGGTATCGGTGTCTGTGTCTGTGTTGGTATTGGTCGTTTTTTGCTGGTTGTTGCCGGTTGTTCAGGCCTCCCAATTTTCGGCTTTCAGCGGATTTTGGCGCTTTTCCAACAATTTCGAACGTTTTTCGGCGGATGGCAGTTGTTTGATTAATTGCCATGGCCAATGCAAAAGGCGAATCGCTTCACGGACTTTGTTCGCTTCGGCTTTGGCAAATTATCCTCAAGTTCCGGCGCAAAAGCAAAGTCGTTGACAAATGCCCCGCCGCCGCCTGTTAGGGAAAGGCTTGGATGTCGGGAGCGGGGAAAGGGAAAGTAATCCAGTTTTCCAATTTTGTGGTAAATGTTTTACAATCCTTTGAGGATTTATATGCATACAATTTAATTTATGTGTGAGATTATTTTAGCACATAATGTATATTTTCAAACAATTTTCTATCTTAAAATTAATTACTCATATAACAAAAACAAGTCTGTTAAGGTGTTTCTATAAGAAAATTCAAATGGAAACATTTAAGTCTTAATTTTATATCGCACATGGAGATTTCAATTCAATTAATATAATAAACTACCGATTTAAATACAAGAAATTTATAAATATGATAAATAAATTCATACATCATAAATTAAAAATACATGAATAAAAATAAAAAAATAATCTTAATCTTAAATAACGTTTAGCTCTGGGATACAGCTAAGTATAAATGATAATACAAATGTGTTATTGGTACATAGTTCTTTAATCTTTAATGGTAGCCGCACGACCAATCCAGTTCCAGTTTCACTTCCGCAGAAGATCATGATTTTCCAATTTTCATTAGCGATCGATCCCCCCAGACCATTTCACAGTTCTCTGCACAGCTTGTGCCCCGCATCAAGCGGGGACTATTTAGAAAAGTGAAATCACTTGAACAACTTCTGTTGACACCTCGCATATGATCTCGATACCAACCCAACCCATCCCATTCCAACCCATCCCATCCCATCCCAGTCATCAGTCTGAAGCCTCCATAACCGTCTTACATCGTTCGTGGACCACTGGACCCACTTGCACTTTCAGCCTCGTCATTCTGTATGTGGACAACTTTCATCTTTCGCGTTGCCTGGTGGCTGCTGCACTTTCGTTCAATCGGTCAACGCAACGTTAAGGCTGGGAGGTGCATTGCGTTGACGCTGCCGCTGCCGCAGCCGCTGCCGTGCCTTGGGGGCACCATATGATGCACGTCGATGTCGATGGTAATTTGCATATTTTCCGCATGCTCAGACGACGAGACGAGACGAGCGAGGCCTGGCCTGCCGCCTGCCACCTAGCTAGCAGGCTGGCAGAGTCCGGTCCATCGGCAGTTTATTAAACAAAAATATTGACATGAAAATCGGCTTTCGATTTCCATGCGGCGGCATCGGCGGCATCGCGCGATGCTGCGACAAATTGTGTGGCAGTTGCACCACCAAATCGAAACGAAACCAAACCAAACGAGATTAAATGGAAAGTGAAGTGGTGGTGCGCATGCGCATGCGTCGCCAATCAACTCGAAGTCTCCGAGTCCAAGCTGAAGCTGAAGCCGAAGCTGAAGCAGACGCTGAAGCCAGCTCTTAACTCTCAGTTTGTCGTCTGTGTAATTAGGACAAAATGTCTAATGTTGACCAATGCCGAAAAAGTCAATACAGCTTGGACGACTGGTCAGTGCGAGATGCAGTCTGGTTTCGATTTACGCACTTTAATGATCATTTAGTAGTGGACAAACTTTGCTTTGCTTTTGATTTGCTTTTGCTTTTGCTCTGCTATTTAGCCGGAGCAACTGCAAGCCGATCCAATCTGGCCTGCAACTTTTACTTCAACTGTGGAAAGTTCTTCTATTCGACTGTAGAGAAGATGACTCTTTGGGGCTTTCTTTTGGGAAATTCAATTTCACACCAGCTGAAATCGAAAGTTGATGTTTCTACTTCTGTTTTCAGTGGCAGGGGGGAAGAGAGGGCTTAACTTTCTGGATTATGTTTTGGGAATCAAATCAGCTATAATCGAATTTGATATCAGTTTTTCTTCACCAAGCATTTTCTAGATCAATCCTACATGGAAATAATGGTTTTATTTTGGACAAGAGATAATATTTCGACTAAATACGATCTTATAATATTTCATGTTTAGATATACGCGTACACACTCAGAGAATAACGGCATAGTAAAACCAAGGAAACCTACATATATTCAAATTAAATATTCGATTTTTAAATACGAAAAATAGTGAAATTAAATAGAATTAACTTTGTGTTAAACGTAAATAAATCGAATTTAATTTTTGATTCACTTTCAAATTATTTTAATATATTAAGTTTGCAGGGAATACTTAATTAAATGTAAATATGAGATATATTTATTTTAAATATGAAATTTATTTTTTTAAGTATGTTATATTTTTAAAATTCTTTTTGTAAGTATGTAATTTATTTTGTACATTAAATATTTTCATATTAATGTCAAAACGTAAGTGAAAAGTCAGAGAAAATCGAATGGTTCAAAAAAAAATTTCAGGTTTTTTAACGCCCAAGCAAAGCCCCAATAAATGTAGTTTATTCTCAAAAAAAAAAAAAACTACATATATATAAGGGAATCACAATTATGTATTGCACATCGGAAGTATGCGAATGGCAAACCAAAGTCCCGTTAACAGCATGGCGGCTCCATTACTAACTGAGGAAGACAGACCCCCAAGCCAACTGTTTTGTGAGCAGCAAAACTGAATTAAAGCAACAATTATTTATTTAATCATATTTCATTGAGATTGAGCAATCAGCTGAAAGAGCCGCACAGAACTGTCGGCTGCTACCTGGCACTGCAACAGCAACGACAACTGCAGCAGCAGAAGCATCTTCTGCAATTATTTGTGCATTAGAAGAAGCGTTCTACCTCAAGCTGGCAGCTAATGTCAGTTTAAGTGTTGGAATGAATAGAAAACATACCAAGGAAGTGCACTGACACACACACACACACACAAACACACAGAGATCGAGGGAACTGGTGGGAAAATGCTGTCCCACAACCAGAGTTTGGGCCTCAAATAATATTCGCATCAAGAATGACTGCAATGCGCAGCAAGTCCTTAAATGTAACCAATATATGGTTACACAGCGACCAAATTGAATTAATTCATTGGAAAATGCTCCTAAAATGGCCAGCCCACGCAGAGCAGCAGCAGCAGCAGCCGGTTGCCAGTTGCTCAATGAAAATCAATGGGCTGTGACAACCTTATGGTCAATGGGATTTTGGTAATTCACATTAGAGTTTCTTAGGGCCTGTGACTGAATGTAACCGTAAAATATGCATCTTTACACAGTCTAAGAGAATTTTAAATCACAGAAATACTGAACCTTCTTTCAGTGGGTATTTAGTTGAATACACCCCTAAAACACATTTTATTTCTGATTTCTCTGCATCCATATAAGATTTCAAATTTAGTATCATTTCATTTTAAATTTACGAGTTTACTAGTAAAATACAAGTGAGATGGAACTGGAAAACTATTCACCCCGCCCACTGATGCCAGTTTAGCAAATTTTAGGTTTTGAAAAAAAAAATCAATCTAGCTCTATTGAAACCAATTTATCCAATTGACATATAATATCATTAACTTTTAGAATTTCACTTTTTTGTTATTATTTTTTTAACGTTTTGTCGTACGAATGCAACGTCACGCCAGAGTGCAACTGGCCATATATTGTTTATTGATTATATATATTTTGCTTATTAAGGTATAAGCACATCTGCAATGCAATGTATAAATTAAACAGAAGATTTTCTGTATTTAATGAATTACCTTGGTTGTTATTTTACAAATTGTTTTTTTTTTGTAATTGGCAAATCTTTCGCGCCCATCAAATCAAATCATGTTATCATTTCCCCATGTCCTGGCGCAATAAGTGTGGCCGTGCGCTCGACGGCCCTACCCCTTGTAGGATTTTTTAGTGTATTTGTAAATGTTTGTAGAGTTTCGTTGGATTTTTAAGGGTATTTGTAAATGTTTTGTTATGTTAAAATTTCTATGTTATGTTAACAGGGTATGCCCGCATTTGCTGTATGACCGTACGTGCAGAGAGAAAAAGAAGGAGACGCCTTGGTCGTTTTGCCTGTTGTCCATGCCCTCTCTTTCCTCAGCAAGTAACCGATTTTATGACCTTTTTTTTGTATTTTCAGTAGTTATGCAAAAATAATCTCCAAATTGGTAAGCTATCGCAACGAAATTTTATAGTTTATAATAACCAAAACTATGTATCGGGATCGAGATATATAAACGGGAATGAAATTAAATGCATTAATAGGTCGAAAACATGTCAATACGAGAAAAAGTCATCATTATTTAGGATTCAACGCAGCTTGGAAAACAGTACTTTAACATTAATTCAGAAATAGGATATACAAATGTCCTTACTTCGTAAATATGTTGCTGATATGTAGCCAATGTGTAGTTACCATGCCCAAAAAGTGACATTTTGGTCGACCTTCTTTGTTTAAACCTATTTTATACACAATCCTGTACAAGAGAGTCCTTAAAATGTAGCCATTCTTGTATTTGGTCTGTGCATAGGGTAGCATAGGGTAGCAACGGCAAGTTGTAGCTAAACTTTTTAGTATAATTCTTTTAGAGTCCAAAACTATGCAAATCGTTCTAATCTCAAGCTAAGTTGCCAGTTAAAAAATTTGTATATTTCAGCAATTTCATCAATCTTATTTGAAAATTACCGCCAAATTAAAAAAATATCGATGTACACGCAAAAATGAGCGAAAGAGAGTAATTTCCTCTCTTTTCGGTTTTTTGGGTTCAACGAACGAAAGGTATGGTCAACAGGCTAAAACAGCCAAGGGAAATTCCAAAGCCGTACGAAACTCACCTAGCCGTCATTTTCGACGATATACCGTGAGGACAGGCCTGTCCTCATAGTATGTAGGCAGATGGGGTGCGTTTTACCTTGCAGGCGTCTAATTTTCTGGGGCCTTTTGCCTCTTGTGCACACCCGCGTTTTTCTTCACTTGCCCAGAATTTCCCAGCGGGAAATTATACAAACTTCCCTTCACGCGTTGGAAAAATTAAAATTTTGTAAATTAAAAAAACAGCAATTCGTTTCGAGCTTGCAGCCGCGTTTAAGTGCGTTAAAGTGAATCCCAATACAAACATGTGAGTAGCAGTAGGCAATGCCGTGGTTTTGATTGAAACATGTCCGATTCTTGGCCAACAATTAGGGCGCGTGCCCAGAGTCCCGCCGGCGAGGGTGAAAAGGAAAAGGATGTCAAAGAGAAGGACACCAAAGAGAAGGAGGGCGGAAAGACGGCGACCACCAGCAACTCTTCGCGCAGGGAGCGCGAACGCAAACGCCGTGGTTCCGCCTCCTCTAGCAGCGACTCCAGCAGAAGGTAAATCCAAACACACACAATATTTGCACGAACTGACAGCCGGCATAACTGGAAAAAAAAAATGTCACCACAAATGTATATAAATGATAATTCCAGTTCATCTGACAGCAGCTCGTCGCGCAGCAGCTCTGGCAGTGGGTCCCGCTCGAGCTCGAGCAGCTCCAGTGATTCGTCGAGCTCCTCCTCGTCCTCGTCCAGCGACTCGGATCGCAGCGAGAAGAACCGTCGACGTGGTGCAGCCGGTGGTGGCGGCGGCGCCGCTGGTGGCAAGGATAAAGACAAAGAGAAGTCGCGTACGCGATCTCGGTCGCCGCGTCGCACCTCAAAATCTCCACAGCCCAGCACCAAGGCTCGCAAGGAGCCCGAAAGAGAGCGAGAGCGTCGCAGTCGGTCCAGGGATCGTGCCCGTCGTGCCGGCTCCAATGACAGAGGCGCCGTGGGCGGCGACAGTAACAATGTGAAGAGGGAGCGGTCCCGGTCGGGCAGTCGCTCGCGGTCGCCACGGCGTCGTGGACGCGCTTCTGGGGACAGGACTCCGCCGCCGAAGAGACGCGAGCGCACACGTTCGCGCACACCGCGCTCACGCTCGCCCACACCGAAACCGGTGCGCATTCACGTTGGTCGACTGACCCGCAACGTGACCAAGGATCATGTATTCGAGATCTTCAGCAGCTTTGGGGACGTGAAGAGCGTGGAGTTTCCGACCGATCGCTACCATCCGAATTTCGGACGGGGCATGGCCTACGTGGAGTATGGCACCGCCGAGGACTGTGAGAGTGCCATGAAGCACATGGATGGCGGCCAGGTCGATGGCCAGGAGATAACCGTGTCGCCCGTTATCATACCCAAGCAGCGGCCACCCATGCGTCGTCCGTCGCCACCGATGCGACGGCCGCAAGGCAACCGCTGGCGTTCCCCGCCGCAATTCAATCGATTCAATAATCGTGGTGGTGGCGGACGTAGGCCATCGCCTCCAAACCGTAATCGGAATCGTTCACCGCGCCGTCGCTCCCGGTCCCCCATTCGTCGTCGACGCCGCAGCAACAGCTCAGACAGCTCTCGCTAAAGAGGGATCCCTAGATGTACATTGGACAAGCAATTTCTACTGATTTATACACATAAAACACAAGCTTCAATTCATTTCACATTATTATCGGAACAATAAACGTGCGCCGAGCATAGGCGGCACTTAATAAATAAATTAATTATTCACGTTCAAGCCTCTCAGCTAGTGTATGAAGGTGCACTCAGAATCGGCCAGGGGACAGCCCAGCGGATGATGCAGCTTGAAGAAGCAGTCTCGCTTCTTGATGATCAGGCGGGGATGATGTGGAACATCGGTCTTCTGGGGCTTGCGAATGCCAACAAGATCGCCACCACAGAACTGAAAGACCTCGTGCTTGTTCCTCAAAAGAGTCTTAATGCCACCGCATTCCGACTTGATGCCGCTCAGCTCTTCTTTGGTCAGAGCCTGAGCGATCTCTCGCATCGGCAGACGGCCGGACCATCTGTCGTCGTGGCTGTCGAGCAGCAAGCGAAAGATCTTTAGCACCAGGCTATTAATAATGGATCTATCCACCTTAGTGCAATTTCGAACTATTTCCTCTTTCTCGCGCAACTTTATGGTGATTGCCTCGTCCTTTGGATCTCCTATTTTGTACTTTTGCAGCTCTTCCTGAACAAAATACTCCAAATTTTGAGTGTTCCCCGTGGTTGTCCGGAGGCCCAGCAGTGCCAAACGCTTGGTGCTGGGTATTTTCAGTCGATCCTGAAGCGTCTCGAAGCCACACTGCTCGGACACCTTTAAAAGATAATGGAAATAGTCCTGATAGGCACTTATGCTGGTGTTCCGTCGCTGAAACTTGGCCCCGCTCAACTCGTACGGACAGCAGGGTAACAGAAAGAAGTGCGTGTTCAGACGCCCGGCCAGAACTGGCAGCCAGGGGGAGAGCTCATCGGAATGGTTACCAATCAGCCAGTCAATTTCTGGGAAATCCAAGCGAAAGCTATTCGGCTCCACTGCCTGTTCGATGAGACTTCTGCTAGTCTCCTCCGGATAGAGGGACCACAGCTTGCGTTTCCGGATATCATAGCCATAGCCTTTGTAGCCCTCGGCATTGAGAACGTGGACGAGCAAGCCATTGCCACAGCCCAGATCGGCAAAGGCTTTGGGCTCTGTTTGTGTCTGACCCCACAGGACTATCAGGTACGCTGCTATGGCCAGGTCCTCGTATATGAACTTTAGCGGATCTGTAGACTCCTGTGCCGTTTGCCAGTACTGCAGCAGACGCTGGGCATGCTTCTGTTTGAGCTCCTTATACAAATCATTGTACTTCTCCACATCCACCAGGCCGAGAGACTTCACCTTGGTCTCGTCTGGATTACTTTGGGACCAGCTTAGTAGCTTGGGCTTCAGAACAAGCTCCTGCCATCTACCGGTCTGCACTTCCAACTGCCCGCCATTGAGCAGCAGCACCGAAAAGTCTTCGAAATCATCGTTGGCAAATTGGCATCGGTAGCGGCGTTCCTGAAAGTCTGCCAATACATTTCAATATAAAAAGATCCTCTATTGTAATCCCCACTCTACAGATATAGCTTTACATTAGATACATGTACAGTTTGTCTCACCCACCCAAAAATCCTGTGGCCAGAATGTTCTCCTTTTGTTTTTTGGGCAGTAATTTGAAGCCAATTCTGAAGCCTTTGCACGTGCGTTTCTCTGGCTGCTCCCTCAGCGTCCTCTCGAGTTCTTCTTGTGTGGAATCGCACAGTTCTCCATCTTGTTGCTTTTGTACTTGGCTGATGACCACTTCGAAAATCTTTTTATTCAAGGCATGGTAGTTTTTTATTAAAATTCCAATCGCCAGCCAGAATTGCGGTTCCTCGACCGCTGACATGTCCAAGTTAGTGTTGTCAAACTAGCTTTTTCCGTTAGATCTAGCTGCTGTCAAGGTAAAGTGCGGGACATATTTAAGAACAGCGCGCAGCGGGAACTCTAGATTTTTATATTTATTAAATGCTAAATAGACAACTTTTTTCTTATATATTTATTTTTTACTTAAAAAATTCATAAAAAGTTAAATAAATTAGTTGTTTATTTTTTTGTTTTGATTCGCTTAGGCATGTTTATTAAGCGTTAAGAAATAGTTTATATACGGCTGAACATTTAAAAAATTGAACTCAATGTTTACGAGTTCTGGGTATAACAATAAGAACTATCATTCAATTTTTAATCTTATTTTTATTTCAACCTCATTTTTTCTTAAATCAATCTAGCTTTATTTCGTTAAAAAATAGTGGCAACGCTGACACGCGTTGTTATTGTATTCCTCCTATTGCGTAATCAGCTGGACCACCTGAACACGCAGCTGAATTCGAACTGTTTTTTAAAACATTTAATTTAATTACTATTTAATAATATTAATAGTAAAATAAGAATGTCATTCCTGCGCAAATCAGTCAAACTGTTGAATGCAGCAGCGGGGAGGCAGCAACATCTCAAAGCGGTTGGTATTTCGATGCGTCGATCAGCGATCAGCGATCTTTATTTGTTTGCATTCGTTCGATCTTCAGATTGTTGAATCCACAATGTGGCAGCTGCGGACTTACAGCTCAGAACCGCCAAATGGTTACGCCAATTTTCCTGGAGCCAAGGCGCCGTTTGTCAGTCAACTGAAGCTGATTACGCCGGAAGATTATGCGCCCATTCCCATATACCGAGTCATGGATAGCGATGGTTTCATTGCCGATGAAACGCAAGATCCCCAGCTAGGCCGGGAGGTGGTGGAGAAGATGTTCCGCGACATGCTGCTGCTGAATACCATGGATAAAATCCTATATGAATCGCAGCGCCAGGGACGTATATCCTTCTACATGACCAATTTTGGCGAGGAGGCCTCTCACATTGGCAGTGCGGCCGCTTTGGAGATGAGGGACCTCATCTATGGCCAATATCGTGAGGCGGGTGTGCTGGTCTGGCGTGGCTTCCGCATCGATCAGTTCATCGACCAGTGCTATGGCAACGTCGACGACTTGGGTCGTGGCAAGCAAATGCCCGTACATTACGGCTCCAAAGAGCTGAACTTTGTCACCATCTCCAGCCCGTTGTGTAAGCCACTAATTCTGATTGATTCCAAGCAATTTTGAACCTATATTCAATGGTTTACAGCCACTCAAATGCCGCAGGCTGTGGGCGCCGCGTATGCGATGAAGATGCGACCGAACAACGATGCCTGTGTGGTCTGCTACTTTGGCGAGGGAGCGGCTTCGGAGGGAGATGCTCATGCGGCCTTCAACTTCGCTGCCACGCTGAGTTGCCCCGTCATTCTCTTCTGGTGAGTGGGTCCCAATGATTAGTACAAAAAGATCGCCAAATAATCCATATCTCTCTCCCCAAATGCAGTCGGAACAATGGCTTTGCCATATCGACGCCCTCTCATGAGCAATACAGAGGCGATGGTATTGCTGGTCGTGGGCCCATGGGGTATGGTATTGCCACCATCCGTGTCGATGGCACCGATGTCTTTGCCGTGTATAATGCCATGAAGCTAGCTCGAGAGTATGCACTGCGTGAGAACAAGCCGGTGGTGTTTGAGGCCTTAGCCTATCGTGTGGGACACCACTCCACCTCTGATGACAGTACAGCCTACCGGTCGGCAGAGGAAATTGAGGTTTGGAACTCCGTAGAGCACCCGATCTCGAAGCTTAAGCGCTACATGGTGCATAAGGGCTGGTTCGATGAGGCCGAGGAAACCGCGTACATCAAGGAAGTGCGCAAGAAAGTACTTAAGCAGATAGCCGTCTCCGAGAAGAAGCTGAAGCCCAACTGGAAGGAGATGTTCGAGGGCGTGTACTCTGAGATGCCCGATCATTTGGTGGAACAGCAGCGCGAGCTCCAGCAGCACATAGAGGCGCACAAGGACAGCTATCCCTTGAAGGACTTTAAGCAGTAGGTCTGACCTGTAGATCTAACGATATCGAAAACCGAGAGACTCCAACGAAAGTGCATTTATTATGATTAAGCGTTTATAGACAATTTATGTTTTTCTGTGTGGGTTCAACCCTTAACTTAATTCAATTGTTACTATTATGACTCCATCCCCTGTGCAGGTGTTACGAAAAGGTGTTAAAATTTATTAGCTTTGATTTACATACAATATACATATACTGAAAACAATACAAAATACAAATACACAAATATATATATATACTTTTCACTTAGAGCAACGCATAACTCGGCGACTGTCTGGCTGGCTGGCTGTAAAAGTGAAGGTGAAGAAGCTATCTATCTAAAGACTACGAAAACAAAAGGACACGTCTCGCGCTGAAGCTGCTTGGCTGGAATGGATGTTATGTGTGGATGTTGCCCTCAATTGGTGCGCAGCTGGTAGTCCCCGTTCTGCGTTATATACCGCACCCAGGGCAGGGCCTGGTAGCCGCTCTTCTCGATGATCTTTAGATAGCGCACCTGTATGCCCGATGTGGTAAAGTAGGGTATCTCGAAGCGCACCTGTATCGGTGGCTTGCCCTCTACATTCTCCTCACTCTCCACACTGGGCAAGCCAAAGTGGGCGCGCATCAGATACTCCTTGCCGCCGGGGAACGATTTCACCGTCCAAATGATGGCATTCTGTTCGGGCGCATACTTGCAGCTGCCAATGGTCGTCTTGAATTTGGGGGAATCTGCATCGGCCGGCACGGGTATAACGATTTCTACATTATTCGCCGTCGATCGGCGCTTAAACTGAGATTTCGCCTTGATCATGTACTCCACCCGTGAGTGGGCGTGTCGCTCAATAACCGACTCAATCCATATCAGAGGTTTGACCTGTTGAAAGGGCTTTAATTGAATACACCGTCCTGTACATGAGATTTGCACTACTTACATGCGTGTTAAGGCGATAGGACATCAGCTCAAACTCTCCATCCGGGGGAATGAAAGAGATTGTGCGATCGTTTTCGAAACGTGACAGACGCACACACTGATGGAACTTGACATCCTCCAGCTCAACGGACTTGGATTTGCCACGGCCCGTGCTCTCGAACAGAACCTTGTCGTTGAGACCCAATCGAAGCTCTGGCATGCCCGACAGATAGACACGCATTTTGATGGCTCCCACAATCTCGCTGCGCAGCACATTGCCATTTGCATTCGCCAGCAGGTTGACGGACTCGATCACATCGAGGAATACTTCATTTTTGCGATACTTGATGCCCTCGGATCGCCAGGAAACGGCATTTGTGACGGCCACTGGTATGCGGGGCTGCAGTTCCAGTTTGTGGCCCTCCTGCGTTATGTACTCCTGCAGTATCTTTGAATCGGTGGTCTGTGGATAGCCAAAATCGATGAGCTCATCGAGCAGCTCATAGATGATCACAAAGTTGTCGCGTATGGACTCCTCTTCCAGCTCCTTGAAGTACTCGACAAAGACCTGGGCTATTTTGTGCAGAAATACAAAGACCAGGGCAATGTTGACGTTCTTATTGCGCGGCGTCGTGGACACAATGTACAGGTTGTTCGTCTTTATATACGCGAACGTTGTCTCGGCCGTCTGTAGAATGGGCGTGATGAGCCCTTCCTCCTCGCGCTCCATTAGCAGCGGCATGAATTTATCTATGACTGCCATGTCGATGTTGTCACCGCGATAATTTCGAGATATCAACACCTTGCCCTTTACGTCCAGCACGAATATTGCCGAAGAAGACATCTTGAAGCGCTCGCCCAGCAGCTGCCACTTGTCCCAGATATGAAATTTCGAGTGCGCTGCCTGTTCCGTGGGGTTTGCGTGTTGGCGGAAACTGTTGCAGAGTGTTGGCGGTTGTCGGTGTAGTGTGGTGTGGGGTGTAAACTTGCCTTACATGTTCCAATTGCAACAACTTAAATGAAAATTCAGAAATTTCTTACGTCGCCTACAAATTCTGCTTCTTCTTTCTTCAGCTGTACTGCAGGCCAGGGCTGAGTCACATTCGAGAATGTGTCTGCAACGTTATGCAGCACTGTGTGTACACTGTTCATTCTGACTCTCATGGTGCTGTAAAATGACACGCATGGGCATGACATTCGTCGTATTTCCCAACACTATGCGCGAATTTAAACACAAACTGTTTTAATACATCAAGTCAAAAAAAATTCAATAATTAGCAAATTAATTTATATGTGGAATATGCCACGCGAATTTGCCGATATGTAGATAAAATAAATTATATACATTATATACGTCAAGTAAAGTAGTGATGTAAGCTGATGTAGATTTAATTTACATTTAACGATTTAATTTATATATCTATACTGCAATACATTCCTAGAAAAAAATGTGTGTGAAAGAGGGCTACCGCCGCACGCGTGCACCAAATTGCATGCGGTTTTTTTTTAAATGATAACCAGAGTATGTGGCAAGGTTTTACGAAGATTTGGTCAAACGGCTCCACCTTAGCCATTTATGCATCGATTCTTACAAACGATACCTTAAACGACGCCGAATTAATGTAATTATCTAAAAACAAAAATACAGCCCAAGAAATATTTTTTTTTTCAACTTTTCCTGAATTTTCAAAGTCAAAATTTCCGAAAGTAATACCCTTAAAAATGGTTGAATTTCAAAGCTTTATAACTACCAGACGGTACGCTGCAGCTACAAATTGCTTGTGTGCGATTTATAGCTACATTTATCATCTTTATAGAAATGCAAAGTTCAGTGAAAAAAAGAAGCACAACCTCTTAAAAAAAAATACCAGATTTAAAAAAAAAATATATTTAAAAGTAATGAAACATTTGGAAAAAATTGCTTTAAAAATTTTAAATCTCCAAATCTATCAAAAAAAGTCATTTTCGGCCACAGCGGTTTTGACTTGTGTTAGTATTGGTCCAATGAACGAACGTTGTCGCCATTGTCAGGCATATAAATTTAAAGGTGAAGCAGACGGGTTGTGCTGTGGTAAAGTGAAATTGCCTGAATTGGGGAGCCCACCACAACAATTGAGCACATTACTTAATCGATTGACACCCGAGTCGAATCATTTTTTGAACAATATACGAAAGGATATTTCAAGTTTTCAAATAACGTCTTTTGGCGCCACAAATATCATAAGAGACAACTTTATGCCAACGTTCAAGATAATTTAATAGTTTTGTTTATGCAAATTGTACGTTTGTACTCATTCTATCGTATATTGTATTCAGATTCAAGGTCAAATATACCATCGAGCTGGCTCTTTGCTACCTTTCGACAACGCAGACCATAAATTGTTTGCAATTATTATACCCGGTACTCGAAGACTATAGGGGTATATTAGATTTTTGGAGATAACGGTTGTGCGTAACACCCAGAAGGAAGCGTTTCCGACCCCATAAAGTATATATATTTCATGCAATGGGGAAAAAAGTGTGTCCATAAACACCATTTCTTGTATTCGTCAACAAACGAACTATGATTATGAATTTAGCCTAAATTCATGAAATGGTGTACAAATTAGGTGGCACCGCCGGGCGAAAAAAGTAAATGAGTGACGAAGAAAAAAGAAAATTAATATACAATGTATGTGGAATCAAAAAGATCCCTTTTGACTGAGCTTCTTGCGCTGGCAACTCTGCTGATATGATTTCTGTCGAATAAACAGTAGCCCCCCTTTAATGTCACGTATTCTAGACGCATAAACATAGTGTATTTGCTGCGATGAGTATTTTTTTCATTCGGAATATTTGCGGTATATTTTGAACATGAGATGTTATATTTCTGAGGATCGGACCTTGGTCACACTGCTAACGGCACTTTTACAGTTATCTTCACAGTGAGAAAATATGCAAGAAAAGATGAAGGGAAAAAAGCAATAACCAAAAATAAAGATCAGCGGCACCCGTCGAATCCATTTGGATTTTTCCCGTTCACCGTCCTCGTCATCGTGCGACGAGGGTGGGGCGTCCATGCAGGAGGAAAATATCGAGGAACGTCTAAAGGTATGGCAGAGCTGTCCCTATTTTGGCCGCGACTAAATTTTTTTGTCTTTTTTAGCTCTTGGAAAGCGTTATGAACTTTATGGGTTCGGCTGTACAACAGTACAACGAATTACTGAATTACTCCTCCTCTCCACAAGTCCACCCACCCATCTGCCGCCAGAAGAAGCGCCGTCGTCAATCAGAAGATTTGCCGGCGAATTGTGGTCAGCGCTGCCTCAGAGAAATCATGTAAGATCCTCTTCCAGCTCCTTGAAGTACTCGACAAAGACCTGGGCTATTTTGTGCAGAAATACAAAGACCAAGGCAATGTTGACGTTCTTATTGCGCGGCGTCGTGGACACAATGTACAGGTTGTTCGTCTTTATATACGCGAACGTTGTCTCGGCCGTCTGTAGAATGGGCGTGATGAGCCCTTCCTCCTCGCGCTCCATTAGCAGCGGCATGAATTTATCTATGACTGCCATGTCGATGTTGTCACCGCGATAATTTCGAGATATCAACACCTTGCCCTTTACGTCCAGCACGAATATTGCCGAAGAAGACATCTTGAAGCGCTCGCCCAGCAGCTGCCACTTGTCCCAGATATGAAATTTCGAGTGCGCTGCCTGTTCCGTGGGGTTTGCGTGTTGGCGGAAACTGTTGCAGAGTGTTGGCGGTTGTCGGTGTAGTGTGGTGTGGGGTGTAAACTTGCCTTACATGTTCCAATTGCAACAACTTAAATGAAAATTCAGAAATTTCTTACGTCGCCTACAAATTCTGCTTCTTCTTTCTTCAGCTGTACTGCAGGCCAGGGCTGAGTCACATTCGAGAATGTGTCTGCAACGTTATGCAGCACTGTGTGTACACTGTTCATTCTGACTCTCATGGTGCTGTAAAATGACACGCATGGGCATGACATTCGTCGTATTTCCCAACACTATGCGCGAATTTAAACACAAACTGTTTTAATACATCAAGTCAAAAAAAATTCAATAATTAGCAAATTAATTTATATGTGGAATATGCCACGCGAATTTGCCGATATGTAGATAAAATAAATTATATACATTATATACGTCAAGTAAAGTAGTGATGTAAGCTGATGTAGATTTAATTTACATTTAACGATTTAATTTATATATCTATACTGCAATACATTCCTAGAAAAAAATGTGTGTGAAAGAGGGCTACCGCCGCACGCGTGCACCAAATTGCATGCGGTTTTTTTTAAATGATAACCAGAGTATGTGGCAAGGTTTTACGAAGATTTGGTCAAACGGCTCCACCTTAGCCATTTATGCATCGATTCTTACAAACGATACCTTAAACGACGCCGAATTAATGTAATTATCTAAAAACAAAAATACAGCCCAAGAAATATTTTTCAACTTTTCCTGAATTTTCAAAGTCAAAATTTCCGAAAGTAATACCCTTAAAAATGGTTGAATTTCAAAGCTTTATAACTACCAGACGGTACGCTGCAGCTACAAATTGCTTGTGTGCGATTTATAGCTACATTTATCATCTTTATAGAAATGCAAAGTTCAGTGAAAAAAAGAAGCACAACCTCTTAAAAAAAAATACCAGATTTAAAAAAAAAATATATTTAAAAGTAATGAAACATTTGGAAAAAATTGCTTTAAAAATTTTAAATCTCCAAATCTATCAAAAAAAGTCATTTTCGGCCACAGCGGTTTTGACTTGTGTTAGTATTGGTCCAATGAACGAACGTTGTCGCCATTGTCAGGCATATAAATTTAAAGGTGAAGCAGACGGGTTGTGCTGTGGTAAAGTGAAATTGCCTGAATTGGGGAGCCCACCACAACAATTGAGCACATTACTTAATCGATTGACACCCGAGTCGAATCATTTTTTGAACAATATACGAAAGGATATTTCAAGTTTTCAAATAACGTCTTTTGGCGCCACAAATATCATAAGAGACAACTTTATGCCAACGTTCAAGATAATTTAATAGTTTTGTTTATGCAAATTGTACGTTTGTACTCATTCTATCGTATATTGTATTCAGATTCAAGGTCAAATATACCATCGAGCTGGCTCTTTGCTACCTTTCGACAACGCAGACCATAAATTGTTTGCAATTATTATACCCGGTACTCGAAGACTATAGGGGTATATTAGATTTTTGGAGATAACGGTTGTGCGTAACACCCAGAAGGAAGCGTTTCCGACCCCATAAAATATATATATTTCATGCAATGGGGAAAAAAGTGTGTCCATAAACACAATTTCTTGTATTCGTCAACAAACGAACTATGATTATGAATTTAGCCTAAATTCATGAAATGGTGTACAAATTAGGTGGCACCGCCGGGCGAAAAAAGTAAATGAGTGACGAAGAAAAAAGAAAATTAATATACAATGTATGTGGAATCAAAAAGATCCCTTTTGACTGAGCTTCTTGCGCTGGCAACTCTGCTGATATGATTTCTGTCGAATAAACAGTAGCCCCCCTTTAATGTCACGTATTCTAGACGCATAAACATAGTGTATTTGCTGCGATGAGTATTTTTTTCATTCGGAATATTTGCGGTATATTTTGAACATGAGATGTTATATTTCTGAGGATCGCACCTTGGTCACACTGCTAACGGCACTTTTACAGTTATCTTCACAGTCAGAAAATATGCAAGAAAAGATGAAGGGAAAAAAGCAATAACCAAAAATAAAGATCAGCGGCACCCGTCGAATCCATTTGGATTTTTCCCGTTCACCGTCCTCGTCATCGTGCGACGAGGGTGGGGCGTCCATGCAGGAGGAAAATATCGAGGAACGTCTAAAGGTATGGCAGAGCTGTCCCTATTTTGGCCGCGACTAAATTTTTTTGTCTTTTTTAGCTCTTGGCAAGCGTTATGAACTTTATGGGTTCGGCTGTACAACAGTACAACGAATTACTGAATTACTCCTCCTCTCCACAAGTCCACCCACCCATCTGCCGCCAGAAGAAGCGCCGTCGTCAATCAGAAGATTTGCCGGCGAATTGTGGTCAGCGCTGCCTCAGAGAAATCATGTAAGATCCACATTTTGGAACAAATTATTTTGCCCGCGAAGGAGCAGCTGAACAACATGCCATCCCCACTGCCACCTTCGTCGCCGTCACATATGCCCACGCATCCGCATCCGCCTGCACATGCTGGAGGAGAGGCTGCACCACCACCTGCTGTCAAGCCCACAAAAACTCCCACGTAAGTCGAATGCCCAGCATCGCCCAACCTAATCACCTAATCAATCCCTTTCTCCCAGCAGGATGTCGCCCGTCTTTTCGGCCATCTCGCAGACCTCGCGCTTCAAGACGAAGGCCGCCATGAGGGGCTATGAGAAGCTGGCGGCTCCGGCTAGTGAAAATAAGTACAGTATCTGTAACTGTAATGTAATTGACTGTAATTGTAATTCTTACGATTCAACTCTAGTCAGGATTATCAGCTCAACGCCCAGCAAAAGCAGCACTAGCAGTGGAGGCAGTGGAACCTCTCCAGAGGTTCCTCACCTTGACACCTCTCTGGGCTATAACAGCTGCAATGAGCCAAGCTCTGTCCACCCTGTCTCTGTCTCTGTAGAGAGTTTTGATCCAACCGTCGATGGAGTTTTTGATGGTCCCTCAACGTCGTCTGCGGCCGCCCTTGCTTTACAGAAACGGGAACTGGTAGCCAACCCGAATAACCACGACGACGACGACGACGACGTTTTTGATGCGATCATGGACCAGCTGTCCGAAGAGTGAGTTATAATCCTTCTTCATTAATTCAATATTAAAAATGTTGTCCTTTCTACAGATCCAAGATCCAGATCATGCCAAGATGCATCGCCCACTAAAGAAGTCCAAAGATTCTACCCCCAAAAAGCGAGCTTCCACTTCCCAGCTCGCTGCGGATGACACAGGAACAATTTGCACTGATGTGCTGAGTGTGGACGACAACCGATTTACCGACCTTTTCTGCATCCTTCTCTGTTCGCCCGAGGGGAGAAGGGTGTTGGAAAGGTCCAAAGGAAGCAATGAGCTCTTCAAGACAGATGCCAAAATAATTAGAGCAATGGTCGCACAATGGTTCCGCACAAACAGCTGCAATTTCACGAGGAAAACGGGAGAAGTTTGGGGGAAAATGTGAACAAATGGTTTCCGTTGGAGGACGCGTCGTATTGGGCCGATTCCCTGTACAACGCGGCTAAAAATTCATTTAAGGATAGAAAGAAAAGTTGCTGTCGCAACGTTATAGTCATTCAAAGCGAGTGCAAATTGCCGGATATTTTCCCGGCGGAAAGAAATAAGTTTGAAGAAATGGATATCACATTATCACCGATGGACAATTCTCATGCAAATTTTTTCGATACTGAAACCTCAGCGTTAAAGCAACCGGAGCGCTAATACTGGATTTGGTCAAGCAATTTGGTAATCCCATTGGATACGAGATTATCATGGGACTGGTGGAGGTGGCTACAGCGGAGACGCTGGACATGCAGGGACGCCTTGCTGTGATGGCGGCTCTGGATGCTGCTAGCGGACATTAGGAACAACAATCTATTAATATTAATTAATTAATATTATAATACCCTATTAACTCCAGTTATTAAGTTTTAGGCTTCACCCACCACTAAAAGCTAAAGATGGAAGAAAGGTTCCGATGTAAAAGTTACACAAACCGACGAAACAAAAAGTCCAGATAGGTAGTTCGCAAATCTATCGTCTAGTCATTTTCGATTCTCATGCAATTTTTTTCGATACTGAAACCTCAGCGTTAAAGCAACCGGAGCGCTAATACTGGATTTGGTCAAGCAATTTGGTAAGCCCATTGGATACGAGATTATCATGGGACTGGTGGAGGTGGCTACAGCGGAGACGCTGGACATGCAGCGACGCCTAGCTGTGATGGCGGCTCTGGATGCTGCTAGCGGACATTAGGAACAACAATCTATTAATATTAATTAATTAATATTATAATATCCTATTTACACCAGTTATTAAGTTTTAGGCTTCACCTACCACTAAAAGCTAAAGATGGAAGAAAGGTTCCGATGTAAAAGTTACACAAACCGACGAAACAAAAAGTCCAGATAGGTAGTCCGCAAATCTATCGTCTAGTCACTTTCGATTCTCATGCAATTTTTTTCGATACTGAAACCTCAGCGTTAACGCAACCGGAGCGCTAATACTGGATTTGGTCAAGCAATTTGGTAAGCCCATTGGATACGAGATTATCATGGGACTGGTGGAGGTGGCTACAGCGGAGACGCTGGACATGCAGGGACGCCTAGCTGTGATGGCGGCTCTGGATGCTGCTAGCGGACATTAGGAACAACAATCTATTAATATTAATTAATTAATATTATAATATCCTATTTACACCAGTTATTAAGTTTTAGGCTTCACCTACCACTAAAAGCTAAAGATGGAAGAAAGGTGCCGATGTAAAAGTTACACAAACCGACGAAACAAAAAGTCCAGATAGGTAGTCCGCAAATCTATCGTCTAGTCACTTTCGATTCTCATGCAATTTTTTTCGATACTGAAACCTCAGCGTTAACGCAACCGGAGCGCTAATACTGGATTTGGTCAAGCAATTTGGTAAGCCCATTGGATACGAGATTATCATGGGACTGGTGGAGGTGGCTACAGCGGAGACGCTGGACATGCAGGGACGCCTTGCTGTGATGGCGGCTCTGGATGCTGCTAGCGGACATTAGGAACAACAATCTATTAATATTAATTAATTAATATTATAATATCCTATTTACACCAGTTATTAAGTTTTAGGCTTCACCTACCACTAAAAGCTAAAGATGGAAGAAAGGTTCCGATGTAAAAGTTACACAAACCGACGAAACAAAAAGTCCAGATAGGTAGTCCGCAAATCTATCGTCTAGTCACTTTCGATTCTCATGCAATTTTTTTCGATACTGAAACCTCAGCGTTAACGCAACCGGAGCGCTAATACTGGATTTGGTCAAGCAATTTGGTAAGCCCATTGGATACGAGATTATCATGGGACTGGTGGAGGTGGCTACAGCGGAGACGCTGGACATGCTGGGACGCCTTGCTGTGATGGCGGCTCTGGATGCTTATGCTTATTAAGTTTTAGGCTTCACCCACCACTAAAAGCTAAAGATGGAAGAAAGGTTCCGATGTAAAAGTTACACAAACCGACGAAACAAAAAGTCCAGATAGGTAGTCCGCAAATCTATCGTCTAGTCACTTTCGATTCTCATGCAATTTTTTTCGATACTGAAACCTCAGCGTTAACGCAACCGGAGCGCTAATACTGGATTTGGTCAAGCAATTTGGTAAGCCCATTGGATACGAGATTATCATGGGACTGGTGGAGGTGGCTACAGCGGAGACGCTGGACATGCAGGGACGCCTTGCTGTGATGGCGGCTCTGGATGCTGCTAGCGGACATTAGAAACAACAATCTATTATTATAAATTAATTAATATTATAATACCCTATTTACACCAGCTATTAAGTTTTAGGCTTCACCCACCACTAAAAGCTAAAGATGGAAGAAAGGTTCCGATGTAAAAGTTACACAAACCGACGAAACAAAAAGTCCAGATAGGTAGTCCGCAAATCTATCGTCTAGTCACTTTCGATTCTCATGCAATTTTTTTCGATACTGAAACCTCAGCGTTAAAGCAACCGGAGCGCTAATACTGAATTTGGTCAAGCAATTTGGTAAGCCGGCTCTGGATGCTGCTAGCGGACATTAGAAACAACAATCTATTAAAATTAATTAATTAATATTATAATACCCTATTTACACCAGTTGTTAAGTTTTAGGCTTCACCCACCACTAAAAGCTAAAGATGGAAGAAAGGTTCCGATGTAAAAGTTACACAAACCGACGAAACAAAAAGTCCAGATAGGTAGTCCGCAAATCTATCGTCTAGTCACTTTCGATTCTCATGCAATTTTTTTCGATCCTGAAACCTCAGCGTTAAACCAACCGGAGCGCTAATACTGGATTTGGTCAAGCAATTTGGTAAGCCGGCTCTGGATGCTGCTAGCGGACATTAGAAACAACAATCTATTAATATTAATTAACTAATATTATAATACCCTATTTACACCAGTTATTAAGTTTAAGGCTTCACCCACCACTAAAAGCTAAAGATGGAAGAAAGGTTCCGATGTAAAAGTTACACAAACCGACGAAACAACGAGGGGGAACGTTATGAGCCGCGTCTGCGCCGCGGCTCTACTTTATACCCGGTACTCAGTCAGTATATATGTATGTGAGCTTGTTGTAATTTATTACATGTTCGCAAAAGGAAAAAATTAAATTTTAGCCAAAAAAAAACAATTTAAGTCGAACCTTTTCGGAGATTTTGATCTATTAGATGTTTCCATATTGGTTAACATAAATTTTTTACATCTGCCATTTCTACATGTTTTTATCTACTTCCTACATATACATACACGGCTATGTGCGAGAGAGAGAGGGAATCAGTCTGCGCTTGGGAGGCCACTGAAATTTCATTTGTTCCTTCTGACTATATTTATGATCCGATCTGATCCAAATTCAATACTCTGATAGATATAGTAATTTTCTATGAGTCTGCGTTTTTGGTTTTCCCGTATCTTCAAAATTGTAGATTTTCATCTTTTGTGGGGGCGGAAGGGGGCGTGGCCAAATTTTAAAACAAACTCGTCTCGGTTTGATATCACAGGAGCTTGGATAGAAAGTTTGGTGGTTCTAGCTCTTATAGTCTCTGAGAACTAGGCGTCAAAAAATTCGATCAGGCATAGCGCCTACCCCTGTGTGTGAGAGAGAGCGAGAGGGAACGATGCATTTCGAAATTGTTTTCTTCATTGTGGCTATATTTATGAGTCGATCTGATCCAGATTCAACACTCTGATAGATATTGTCATTCTCTACGATTCTGCGTTTTTAGTTTTCTCGTATCTTTAAAATTGTGCATGCCACAGATTTTCGTCCTTGGAGTGGGCGGAAGGGGGCGGGGCGAAATTTTGAAATACACTTGTAACAGTGCGATAGGACAGGAGTCTGGATACAAAATAGTGTTCCTCTAGCTTTTATGGTCTTTGAGCTATAGGCGCTAATGAAGACGGACAGACGGACAGACGGACGGACAGACAGACATAGCTATATCGACTCGGCTATTGATGCTGATCAAGAATATATATACTTTATGGGGTCGGAAACGCTTCCTTCTGGGTGTTACACACATTAATTTTTTGCACAAATCTAATATACCCCTTTACTCTTCGAGTACCGGGTATAAAAAGTCCAGATAGGTAGTCCGCAAATCTATCGTCTAGTCACTTTCGATTCTCATGCAATTTTTTTCGATACTGAAACCTCAGCGTTAACGCAACCGGAGCGCTAATACTGGATTTGGTCAAGCAATTTGGTAAGCCGGCTCTGGATGCTGCTAGCGGACATTAGAAACAACAATCTATTAATATTAATTAATTAATATTATAATATCCTATTTACACCAGTTGTTAAGTTTAAGGCTTCACCCACCACTAAAAGCTAAAGATGGAAGAAAGGTTCCGATGTAAAAGTTACACAAACCGACGAAACAAAAAGTCCAGATAGGTAGTCCGCAAATCTATCGTCTAGTCACTTTCGATTCTCATGCAATTTTTTTCGATCCTGAAACCTCAGCGTTAAACCAACCGGAGCGCTAATACTGGATTTGGTCAAGCAATTTGGTAAGCCCATTGGATACGAGATTATCATGGGACTGGTGGAGGTGGCTACAGCGGAGACGCTGGACATGCAGGGACGCCTTGATGTGATGGCGGCTCTGGATGCTGCTAGCGGACATTAGAAACAACAATCTATTAAAATTAATTAATTAATATTATAATACCCTATTTACACCAGCTATTAAGTTTTAGGCTTCACCCACCACTAAAAGCTAAAGATGGAAGAAAGGTTCCGATGTAAAAGTTACACAAACCGACGAAACAAAAAGTCCAGATAGGTAGTCCGCAAATCTATCGTCTAGTCACATTCGATTCTCATGCAATTTTTTTCGATCCTGAAACCTCAGCGTTAAACCAACCGGAGCGCTAATACTGAATTTAGTCAAGAAATTTGGTAAGCCGGCTCTGGATGCTGCTAGCGGACATTAGAAACAACAATCTATTAAAATTAATTAATTAATATTATAATACCCTATTTACACCAGTTGTTAAGTTTTAGGCTTCACCCACCACTAAAAGCTAAAGATGGAAGAAAGGTTCCGATGTAAAAGTTACGCAAACCGACGAAACAAAAAGTCCAGATAGGTAGTCCGCAAATCTATCGTCTAGTCACTTTCGATTCTCATGCAATTTTTTTCGATCCTGAAACCTCAGCGTTAAACCAACCGGAGCGCTAATACTGGATTTGGTCAAGCAATTTGGTAAGCCGGCTCTGGATGCTGCTAGCGGACATTAGAAACAACAATCTATTAATATTAATTAATTAATATTATAATATCCTATTTACACCAGTTATTAAGTTTAAGGCTTCACCCACCACTAAAAGCTAAGGATGGAAGAAAGGTTCCGATGTAAAAGTTACACAAACCGACGAAACAAAAAGTCCAGATAGGTAGTCCGCAAATCTATCGTCTAGTCACTTTCGATTCTCATGCAATTTTTTTCGATACTGAAACCTCAGCGTTGACGCAACCGGAGCGCTAATACTGGATTTGGTCAAGCAATTTGGTAAGCCCATTGGATACGAGATTATCATGGGACTGGTGGAGGTGGCTACAGCGGAGACGCTGGACATGCAGGGACGCCTTGCTGTGATGGCGGCTCTGGATGCTGCTAGCGGACATTAGAAACAACAATCTATTATTATAAATTAATTAATATTATAATACCCTATTTACACCAGCTATTAAGTTTTAGGCTTCACCCACCACTAAAAGCTAAAGATGGAAGAAAGGTTCCGATGTAAAAGTTACACAAACCGACGAAACAAAAAGTCCAGATAGGTAGTCCGCAAATCTATCGTCTAGTCACTTTCGATTCTCATGCAATTTTTTTCGATACTGAAACCTCAGCGTTAAAGCAACCGGAGCGCTAATACTGAATTTGGTCAAGCAATTTGGTAAGCCGGCTCTGGATGCTGCTAGCGGACATAAGAAACAACAATCTATTAAAATTAATTAATTAATATTATAATACCCTATTTACACCAGTTGTTAAGTTTTAGGCTTCACCCACCACTAAAAGCTAAAGATGGAAGAAAGGTTCCGATGTAAAAGTTACACAAACCGACGAAACAAAAAGTCCAGATAGGTAGTCCGCAAATCTATCGTCTAGTCACTTTCGATTCTCATGCAATTTTTTTCGATACTGAAACCTCAGCGTTAACGCAACCGGAGCGCTAATACTGGATTTGGTCAAGCAATTTGGTAAGCCGGCTCTGGATGCTGCTAGCGGACATTAGAAACAACAATCTATTAATATTAATTAATACCCTACTTACACCAGTTATTAAGTTTAAGGCTTCACCCACCACTAAAAGCTAAGGATGGAAGAAAGGTTCCGATGTAAAAGTTACACAAACCGACGAAACAAAAAGTCCAGATAGGTAGTCCGCAAATCTATCGTCTAGTCACTTTCGATTCTCATGCAATTTTTTTCGATACTGAAACCTCAGCGTTAACGCAACCGGAGCGCTAATACTGGATTTGGTCAAGCAATTTGGTAAGCCCATTGGATACGAGATTATCATGGGACTGGTGGAGGTGGCTACAGCGGAGACGCTGGACATGCAGGGACGCCTTGCTGTGATGGCGGCTCTGGATGCTGCTAGCGGACATTAGAAACAACAATCTATTATTATAAATTAATTAATATTATAATACCCTATTTACACCAGTTGTTAAGTTTTAGGCTTCACCCACCACTAAAAGCTAAAGATGGAAGAAAGGTTCCGATGTAAAAGTTACACAAACCGACGAAACAAAAAGTCCAGATAGGTAGTCCGCAAATCTATCGTCTAGTCACTTTCGATTCTCATGCAATTTTTTTCGATCCTGAAACCTCAGCGTTAAACCAACCGGAGCGCTAATACTGGATTTGGTCAAGCAATTTGGTAAGCCGGCTCTGGATGCTGCTAGCGGACATTAGAAACAACAATCTATTAATATTAATTAATTAATATTATAATACCCTATTTACACCAGTTATTAAGTTTAAGGCTTCACCCACCACTAAAAGCTAAGGATGGAAGAAAGGTTCCGATGTAAAAGTTACACAAACCGACGAAACAAAAAGTCCAGATAGGTAGTCCGCAAATCTATCGTCTAGTCACTTTCGATTCTCATGCAATTTTTTTCGATACTGAAACCTCAGCGTTAACGCAACCGGAGCGCTAATACTGGATTTGGTCAAGCAATTTGGTAAGCCCATTGGATACGAGATTATCATGGGACTGGTGGAGGTGGCTACAGCGGAGACGCTGGACATGCAGGAACGCCTTACTGTGATGGCGGCTCTGGATGCTGCTAGCGGACATTAGAAAAAACAATCTATTATTATAAATTAACTAATATTATAATACCCTATTTACACCAGCTATTAAGTTTTAGGCTTCACCCACCACTAAAAGCTAAAGATGGAAGAAAGGTTCCGATGTAAAAGTTACACAAACCGACGAAACAAAAAGTCCAGATAGGTAGTCCGCAAATCTATCGTCTAGTCACTTTCGATTCTCATGCAATTTTTTTCGATACTGAAACCTCAGCGTTAACGCAACCGGAGCGCTAATACTGGATTTGGTCAAGCAATTTGGTAAGCCCATTGGATACGAGATTATCATGGGACTGGTGGAGGTGGCTACAGCGGAGACGCTGAACATGCAGGGACGCCTTACTGTGATGGTGGCTCTGGATGCTTATGCTTATTAAGTTTTAGGCTTCACCCACCACTAAAAGCTAAAGATGGAAGAAAGGTTCCGATGTAAAAGTTACACAAACCGACGAAACAAAAAGTCCAGATAGGTAGTCCGCAAATCTATCGTCTAGTCACTTTCGATTCTCATGCAATTTTTTTCGATACTGAAACCTCAGCGTTAAAGCAACCGGAGCGCTAATACTGAATTTGGTCAAGCAATTTGGTAAGCCGGCTCTGGATGCTGCTAGCGGACATTAGAAACAACAATCTATTAATATTAATTAATTAATATTATAATACCCTATTTACACCAGTTGTTAAGTTTTAGGCTTCACCCACCACTAAAAGCTAAAGATGGAAGAAAGGTTCCGATGTAAAAGTTACACAAACCGACGATCTATCGTCTAGTCACTTTCGATTCTCATGCAATTTTTTTCGATACTGAAACCTCAGCGTTAAAGCAACCGGAGCGCTAATACTGGATTTGGTCAAGCAATTTGGTAAGCCGGCTCTGGATGCTGCTAGCGGACATTAGAAACAACAATCTATTAATATTCATTAATTAATATTATAATACCCTATTTACACCAGTTGTAAAGTTTTAGGCTTCACCCACCACTAAAAGCTAAAGATGGAAGAAAGGTTCCGATGTAAAAGTTTCATGCGAAGAAAAGAAGAGAACATGAAGTATTAATTAAAGCACTTCGTGTCCGTCAGTCGACGTAAAAACATACAACCTTACAAAAAACAATGTTGAAGTATCATTCAATTCACCAGATGGCGATTAAATAAGAAAAAAAAGTAACCTAGGTTACAAGTATATTTCGCCACTGAGCGAATTCCGCTTTTAAGGAAGGAGGAGGAGGTCAAAGATCCGGATCTGCATTGTACACAGATGCTGCTACAGTATGGCACGACAAGCATCATCGTCGAACATGGCTTTGACTATCGCTGTCCCGGCCCGGATAACTAATACCGTTCATTCAGTTCTGCGTTCGGCGATATACATGGTTCGTTCATGAACGATCCAGCATTAGTTGACAGAAATTATTCATTGCCGAAGTCTTGCGCCAATATCCAAATTTTGTTAAGGGCCGCAGCCACAAGAATATCAAGATAAAGATGGCAACAACTGGGCAAAAGACAGTCCTAGCTCAGGCAGTCAGCTCCAATGACAGCAATACGGATAACACCACCGGTGAGTAGGTGAAGGATGTTGTTGTAAATCGCTTGGATAAACATAAAATGGATGGATGAAATAAGGAAAATTCTTATTGTTAATTTATTAAGTTTTGAATCTGATTTTTTACTAATTTAATTTAATATTTTCTGCAACTTTATACTATAGAACGGAGTTATATTGTGCCAGGAGGCGAGATGTTTCAATATTATCAGGCAGCGATATATGGAAATTTTAATAACCCGGCACCGGCCTAGGCACCATTGGATCTGTCACCATCGCCCCAGGCATTTGCCCAACATTGAGCAGAGGTACATATATAAATTTATATAGTTATATATTTTTATTAGAAAATTGTTTATTATAATATTTTTATTATTTTCTTTTATACAGGGAGATGCAGTTTTTTAAATATCTTATCGGATAGGAATACTGCAGCGGAACGTGGCGCAGGAGTACCGGGCACAACCGCGGATAGCGGAAGAGCAGCGAAACCTGCGGCGTGCGGAGGGAAATGAAACACCGCTGCCGCCGACGCAGGCACGCGCACCCGCATCGCTGCCGCGGGCACTTGGCAGGCACTTCAACAGCCGTAACGTTGGACAACCCGCACCGCAGCCGCAGGCACAAAAGTCATTTTATTTTTATTATAATTTTTTAAATTACAATTTTTATTATTATATTTTTTCTTTTTTTTAAATTCTGCTCTATTTTTTTATACCCGGTACTCGAAGAGTAAAGGGGCATATTAGATTTGTTTTATTTAATTTTTTTTTTTAGGTATTACTTTTAAATAAAATGTTAGGTTAGAAAAGAAAATTACCGCTTGTATTATTTTTTACACCACTGTGCATTCTTTCTAATAGCCTCTTCACACTGGGCACCGTTTACCGTCTATTTCATAGACGGTGCGTAAGGTTTTGCCGTGCCGAAATTTCCCAGTTAGTTCCACCGTCTATTTTGGAAGTTCCTAAACCGCACGTTTCTATGCGATATTTAGCCGATGGTTTTCAAATGCAATACTGAAAAATTGGTGGTCACAACGAAAAAATGGAATTCACTACGAAATTTAAGCATGACTGACAAGAAAATTTTAAACAATCAAACACAGCCCGCCGCCAGCCAATTCAATTCCAATTTTGAGAAAAGTTTTAAAAGAAAGAACAAAATGGAAGGAGAAGAATAGAAATCTAGTGATCGTAAGTTTAATGGATATATTTATTTGTAATTAACTAATTTGATATTAATATTAATTTACACTGCAGAAAATAAGAGAACATCATCAGAAGGAACAGGCAGCAGGTTGAGGTGGTCCACAGAGATGGAGACATTGCTCATCGACATTTGGCAGGAATCAATTGATGATCTGCGGGGAGCTCGAAAAAATTCCCATATTTACATGGAGATGGCGAATTCGATGAGGGAGGCTGGGCTCGAAATGAAATGGTCTGATATTCGAACTAAATTGGAAAATTTGACCAGAAAATACAAGTAAATATTACTGTATTTGGTCAACAAGTAATAATATGAAATCCATTTTAATTTTATACTTTGCAGGACTGAGAAAGATAAAGAGGGGCCGAGCGGGGGTGCTCCATCGGGATGGAAGCACTACGAGAAGTTGAACTCGTTCCTGGGATCTTTTCGGATCCACAACATGGAGCAGAACACGGTGGACAACCACAGTAAGTTAAATAAAATATATGTTCTTAGAAATATATTAATAATAGGCGTTAATTTACAGATAAAGAAAAATTTTTTCTTTCGGATAACATAATCGAGGTTGACCTGGACGGGTCCTGCAGCTCCAGCACATTTTCTGCCAGTAATGAGCTCCATCGAAGCACGCCAAGGTGGACTACATGGCTATTCTTGCGAATGTAGCCACAGCACGGCTAGAAGAGCAGCAGGAGCACCATAGGAAGCAGGATGAGAGAGCTGAAAAGCGGGAAGCACAGATGGATCGATTGATAGACAGCCAAACAAAATTTCAGAACGACATGCCGAGTTTCTTTATGAATATAAATAAATAAGCTGTTTTTTGTTACTTTATTTTTTATTTATTACGATTTACACAATATTTTGCTATTGCAGATCGTATCTGTTCTGCTGACTGGTTGTAATCAGCAGAACTATTGGTGGTATCGGGCTGTTCTCTCTGCTCTGCTGTTAAAAGCTCCCAATTATCGTTTATTAAGCTGTTGTGCATATTTAAAATGTTGTGGAGTATGCAACAGCACATTATTATTGCGCTGTTATTCTTATGGTGACTGTCGAGACTTTTTCCGATTATCCTAAATCGAGCTTTCAAATGACCAAACGCATTTTCTACAACACGCCTAGCTTTGGATAGGTTGTAATTAAACGTCCGCTGTTCCAAAGAGGCAGCTGTAGAAAATGGATATGGCTTCATATCCTTTTAGAAAACCGGAATGCCGAGTCCCCGATTAGCATTACAGGCGCCTTCACTCCGTTTATATCCTTGGCTTTTTCCTGAAGCACTTCCGATGCTTCAATGCGTTTTCCAAGGCTTGACTTCTGATAAATCATGGAGTCATTGCACCTTCCTGCGGAGCCGATGTTCACATATGTAAGTCTGTATCTAAAGTGAACAAAAGAAGAATACTGTAAATCTCTTAATAAATACATATTTTCGTGCTAGTATCTTACCTATAATCCACTAGGGCAAACAATACCGTTGAATACCAGCCCTTATAATTGTGGTGGTCGACTGCCTCATCTGCGGGTGGTTTAATTTCGATGTGGCAGCCATCTTAAATGAAAAGGAAGTGTTAAAACCAATTTATATATAAATATGTTATTGATTTCTTACCAATTGCACTTAGACACTGGGGAAACCCAACTGCCTCGAATCCCTGAACGCACTCATCAATTTTCTCGGAAGCGAGATAGTCGGGCGACAAGTACTCATCCGAAAACTCATGGATGAGTGCTCTGCGAAATTCGTGCAGGATATTGCACACGGTGTTTGGTGCCACGCCGAACAGCCTACCAACTGTCCGATACTCAGAGGACGAGCCCAAGGTATAAAGTGCAATGGCTATTCGCTTTTCCAATGGAATAGCAGCTCGACAATTTGTGTCCTTCTTCCGGAGCACTTCCAGCCGATTTACTAGCATGTGAAAGCAGTGCCTCTCCATTCTGAAGCTCTCCTTGAAAAACGCCTCGTTGTTTTCAGGCACATCTTTCTCCCAAAATGTCCCGAACCGCTTCTACAAAACATAAGACCTTGTACTTAATACTTTAGTTGTATACTCACAAATGACCCCAACCTTCCTGGCTTTTGTTTTTTCAATGCAGTTAACCAGTTAAGAAACTCTTCGTCTTCAAAGTCGCAGCTGTCTTCATCTTCATTAGCAATGTCACCATCCAACAACGTCCATAGTTGTTGCATGAAAACATTTTGCTGTTGAACCACAGTTAAGAGAATCGCTAAATTTTCATTATCCATTTTCCAAACAATTAAAAAAATCTTCCGCTCAAATACTCAGTTTTTGTTATTGTGTCATCAGCTGTTAGACGGTAGACGGTGCCAGTGTGAATCGGAGTTTCACTGTCTGTCAAAAATCCCACCGTTCCCCCGTTACGGGCTCAGTGTGCAGAGGGTATTACGCTCACGCTAACACAACCGTCGAGCATAACATAAATATAAATCAGAATAACGGAATTCCGACCAGCTAGAAATAGCTAAACGGAATTCAGATGCATGCTCACTCACACACACACATGCACAGACACATTTGGGTGGTATTTCCAAGTGCAGATCGTGTTTTCATACGGGCTCCGAATTTTCTACGCACAAAATCCGTGTCTCATCTGGAAAACGAAAGGAAATCTTCTCAGAGCAGTACTGCGTATGGTTGCTGGTCTCGCCGTTTACTTTTTTACTTTTAATTTTTTTTTTACTTTTAATTCATCCTGAAAGATGCAGTAAGTAAAAGAAAAGGTGGATATATTTTTGCACACTGAAATAATATTCAACTTTGAATGCTCATATCTCCTAATCTAAAAGTCTGATTATCTTGTAAAGTTCATTTTTGAAAGCTATGGAAATTCTCTGCTAAATGCGTGTATTCATTTTATCCAAAGCGCTCATAAAATGTCCGACTTTTGCCACCTCTTCGCGTCTGATTACTCATCGTACGCCGGTGGCATCCACCGAAAGCCGCTAAAATTGCCCCACGGCGGCAATCCCGACTATCAAATGCAACCGACAATCTTCAAAAAAATTAAAATAAAAACTATTGGATTGAAGCGGAAACATCGCTTGATCACATAGTATAGCTTAATAATATATAAGATAATATATATTATAATATACAAGATAATATATATTATAATATACAAGATAATATACAAGATAATATAAAAGTAAGAACAGCTTCAACGGGCGAAAAAGTAAAAATGAGCCGGGGCTCTTGTTGTGCACCGCTATTTATAGTCGCCGGCTGGCTTCACATCGTAAAGATGACGGTGGTATGTGTATGGCCATGATGCAATTATATGAGGTGGTCCCGCAGCGCTCTCTCTTTTCGTAGCAGATATATGAAAAAGTTTTGCTCTACTTATAGTTTTGTTGCGTCATAAACTACAGCAAGAGCCAACAAATTGAATTATTAAATGTGCTCTAATTGAATGTAGCTGGAGCGGTAGGCAAAGACTGATAGCAAGATGAGAGCAGATCAAATACTTTTCATTTTTCTGCTATGGCAACGGCTCTTCTTAAAGTGAGAGCAGTAGCGAGAGCATAGCAATATTTTTGTAGCTCTTGCTGCTAGGGAAAATGCGAGAGCTGAATACAATAAAAAACTTCGCTCTTCTCTCTCTCTCTCATCAAACATGGCGTCAAAGCGCTCTCAGAGTAAAATAAGACCCGAAAGAGAGGAATTCGGCGATGCTGCAGTCGGCTTCGGTTAGAGATGGTATTTTTTAGGAAAATTTCCAATACGCACAAGTACGCTCGGTTACAAATTTTAAACCACGGTCCAAGCGGCAAATATTATAATATTGTTTCATACATTTATTACAATGCAATACAATAAAATTGTACAATGTATTCCAATTCTTTCCATTATATAGCTGCCTTTCAGTGTGTGTTAGAGTAAGCCATAATCGCACGTTATTATTATTCGTTGATTTCGTGCCGATTTGGTGCTAAACGAGCATCAGCGCACGCTCAAATTTCACATTTTCAACTCGAACACCCAAGCATCTTGGGTCAAGATGTGACACGAAGTAAACACGATTGATGCCCACTCTAGTTGAAATTCCCTCTGCGTTTGCCTTTGATGATCCCGTTGCTTTGTCTCCGTCTGTGGAAATTTAGGGATAACACCTGCGCCAGAATGAGCTTGCATGTGTGAGTACGAGCTGCAAGTTCTTACATATGTCTGCGTGCGTACTTGTGCCGATCCAGTGGACCAAAAAAAAATAGCAAAACGGAACAAAAAACAAGCGACGACAAAAGTCACGCCAGACTCTCGTAAACGGACTTAAAAACGGACACGATGTGCAAGACACAGCGGATCTCGTAATAGAACATGAACGAACACGTCAAAGTGCGCCGGCGCGACGCTGACTTTTTATACCCGGTACTCGAAGAGTATAGGGGTATATTAGATTTGTGAAGATAACGGTTGTGTGTAACACCCAGAAGGAAGCGTTTCCGAGCCCATATAGTATATATTCTTGATCAGCATCAATAGCCGAGTAGATATAGCTATGTCTGTCTGTCCGTCCGTCTGTCCTTCTGTCCGTCTTCATTAGCGCATATAGCTCAGAGACTATAAAAGCTAGAGCAACACAATTTTGTATCCAGACTCCTGTCCTATCACACTGTTACAAGTGTATTTCAAAATTTTGCCCCGCCCCCTTCCGCACACTCAAAGGACGAAAACCTGTGGCATGCACAATTTTAAAGATACGAGAAAACTTAAAGAGACAGAGAATGACCATATCTATCAGAGTGTTGAATTTGGATCAGATCAGACCATAAATATAGCCACAATGAAGAAAACCATTTCGAAATGCATCGTTCCCTCTCGCTCTCTCTCACACACCGGGGTGGGTGCTGTGCCCATTCCTCCAGATGAGCGCCTAGATCTTAGAGACTATAAGAGCTAGAGAAACAAAACTCTCTACCCATGCTCCTGTGATATCACTTCAGTACAAGTGTATTTCAAAATTTTGCCACGCCCCCTTCCGTCCCCACAAAGGACGAAAATCCACAATTTTTAATATACGAGAAAACCAAAAACGCAGAGTCTTGGAAAATAACCGTGTGTACCAGATTGCCGAATCTGGATCAGGTCAGATCATTATTATAGCCAGGAAGAACAAATGAAATTTCAGTGGCCACGCAACGCTTTCCAAGCGCTTACTCATCCCCTCTCCCTCTCGCACATATTTCCACGAGCCGTAGTAAAGACGTATGTAAATGTGGAAATGTAGAGAAGACGTAAAAAAGATATAAAAAACTAATGCAAACCAAAATGGAAAGGGTTCGACTTAATTTTGTTTTTTTCTTGTTTGGCTAAAATTCAATTTGTCCCTTTTGCGAACATGTAATAAATTACATATATCGTAAGCTCACATATATATGTATATACTGACTGAGTACCGGGTATAAAGTAGAGCCGCGGCCGTAGACGCGGCTCACAACGTTCCCCCTCGTTTTTGTCTTGTATTGCCTTTTTTCGTTTGTGCGTTCTTTTGTGCAAACAAGTGAAAAACATTTGATAATATTTGAATCATAAAATCGGTAAGTAAATAGTAATTAATTGCCTATTTTAATGAAGTGCACAAAATTTGAGCTTGGGAGCCGTCTAAAAACCCCAATAAAAACAACGATCTACACACGCTGTGTACATATTTTTTTCTAGCCCTCTTCTTATGCGCCACGCCTCTTGCGTCAACGAAAACCACAATTTTCGCTGGAATCGACTTTGCGCACCACTTTTTTATATAAAAGAGGAGTTTAAATATTCATAAAAATGCCATTTAAACGTAAAAGCAGGAAATATATATGCGAAGCGAAGCATATAAATAAAAGTACTGCCAATATTAATATTATTGAAGAACATGTAGCAGATTTTAGTTTTTCAGAGCCATGTAGGGATTTTTCTAATTTTTCAAATGTGAGAGCTGAGAATTCCGAAACAACAACAAATTTTAATGTGCGCCTAGGGCAATGGATGTCCGAAAATAATATTATCAAAAGACCAGCTTTGCTTCAGCTTTTGTTCGAAAAATTCCAGGAATGCAACGAGATGTCCGAGATTTATGTGCACTACGGTGTAAAAGAGGCGCTAGCTGCTTTTCTTTGAAATTTTTCGTATAAATAAGCTAACGTAAGCCTAAAAATTAATATAGGCGTACCTTTATTATTTGAAAGTTCACTTAAACAAGCCTGGCCAATTTTATTTTATGTCAACGGCACAAAGCCAATACTTGTAGCTGGGATATATGTTGGTAAATCCAAGCCCAGCTATCCCAATATTTACTTAGAAGAATTTGTAAACGAGTTATTAGAATTGATTGAGGATGGCATGATATTTCAAGGTAGCAAGTTTCATATTAGTGTTAGATCCATAGTTTGCAATGCACCAGCACGTGCACATACTCGTATTTTGGGGGTTAAACATCACTCTGGATTTTTATTCGTGTACTCAAATGGGCGAAAGTTTTCAACGGTGAATGTTTTTAAAATTTCAGAGAACCTCCCTCGAACAGATGATAGTTTTAGAAATCGCTTACAGCCACAGCATCACAACGTACAGGTGAAATTAGTTTTAGAAAACTTGCCAACTGATATGGTCAATCAGTTTCCTTTTGATTATATGCATATAGTTTGCCTTAGCATTATGAAAACATTACTCGCGGCTTTAGTAAGGGTAAAAGGTTACAATTTTCTTTGGATCGGCATACAATTAGCTTAGCTTCCAAATTGATGTCGTTCTGAATTTATACCATTCCAAATGCCATTTTACCGTTACAAACACCAATTTTTTATTTTTTTGTAAGAAAAATAACGGTTAAATGTCGAGTAACGGAATTTATCGGCAAAATTCGGCATGCCCAGGTTTGGTCAAACGGCTCCACCTTAGTCGTTTATCCATTGATTCTTACAACTATACCTTAAACGTTGCCCAATTAATGTACCTACCTATCGACTTTTCCTGAGTTTTTAAAATTAAAATTTCCGAAAAAAAAAAAAAGCGACGAAAATACAGGTACGATTTATAGCTGCATTTATCAGCTGTTTAGTACTGCAAATGTAAGGCAGATGTAAGATGCTTCAGCTATGCGAAAAAAAGAAGCAGTACCTCTGGAAAAAAACCCTTTTTTTTTAATTCTTAAAAAAAAAAGCCAAAAAAAAAACATTTGTGCTTAAAAATTTTGGAATCTAAAAAATGTGAATTCTATCAGGAAAAGTAATTTTTGGCCACAGCGGTAAAGGCGTGTTGAATAGTGTAATTATTGTTCGGCTAGAGGAGTCAAGTCGAGACGTACACCGTCCGCAGATATATGTTAGCTGCCAGAATGCGTTTCGTCCAATGCTAAGCGCATTTGCCTGCTCGCCGACGATCAGAAACTGGTGGAGCTGGCAGGAGTGGAGGGCGTGCGCAACGATCTGAAGAAGTTAATTGGCCAGAACCCGAACATCGAAGAGCTGCGCCCCCCCATCACTGATCCCGGCAAGATCATTTGCATTGATAAATTGTCCGCTAGGTGAACTCTGTTCTGGAGGTGGTAATGTGTGAAAATGTTGCATAGGATTGACTACCAGGACCAATGCGATGAGTAGAACAAGCCGCGTCCAAGGAACCGGTGTTCTTCAGACAGGTCAACAACACCCTTGTGGGGCCCACAGAAAATGTTACTGCCCCCAAGGCGAGTGACGTATTACATCATGATCGGCCAATGCGCTATCCGGAGCACCTCCGCTTGATCCGGTAGCCTGAAGCAGTAACTGATGTTGAGCTCGTCACAGTAGACCCCCCCTCCAACGCGGTTGTCTAATTTTGAGCCATCAGTATAAATGTGGACCGCATTCTCAGGCCCAGGTTCGCCCATCTCCCAGTCCTCCCTAATAGGGATTGATACCTGGAAGGGCGTCGAGAGGTGATCACTTGGGATACAGTAATCAGTCCTGTCTGGTAATTGCGGAAGTCTTGTCAATATTCCTGAGTGCCCAGCCGCAGATGTTATCCACAGCCCGGTTTCTCTCATTCTGAGAGCGGAAAGTGTTACCACCTTCTTTCCCATTAGATCCCTGGAAAGAAGGTCCAACAAGGTGTCCAGAGCTTCTCCTGGAGTAGTGCGAAGTCCGCCTGTTATGCATAGCACTTCCATGCCTTGAACTCGGCTGAGTTTATTGAGAAAAGATCTCTTGTCTAGGGCTGGCCACCTTACCACCACTCCATAGAGCATTATTGGTCGAATGATGAGCCACCGAAATATGTATGGGGTCATTCCCCATTTCAGTCCAATGGCTTTCCTGCAGTTATAGAGGACCACTGTGGCTTTCTTTACCCTGTCCTCTATGATCAGTTTCCAGTCGAGCTTTCTGTCGAGGACCAGGCCAAGATAGTTGGCATTGTTGCTGAAGACCAGCGATTCCCCGCCAAGTTTGGGGGGAGTGAGTATCGGAATTTTGTACTTTCGTGAGAAAAGCACCAGTTCCGTTTTGGACGGGTTAGCACCTAACCCGCAATTATCAGCCCATCTTGACATTTTATTAAGAGTATTTGTCATACACTCGTACAGCGTCTGCGGGATGGATGGGAGATCCCAGAGAACGCTATAGCAACAACATCCGCGTATGTCACCATGCGGCAGCCACCCGCCTCTATCTCCCGCAGCAGTTCGTTCACTGCTCCACCCTGCGGTGTGCCTCTGCTGACAAACTTGTTTGACGTCGATGTCCCCAGTGTCCCCTGCATTTTAACATCTGATCGATGAGGCTCACCGTGCGGGAATCGACCCCCAAGTCCATCAGTGCACCCGTGATAGCGGTCGGGAGGATGTAATTAAAGGCGCCTTCAATGTCTAGGAAGGCTACCAGGGTGTACTCCTTGCAGTGAAGGGACGATTCGATAATCGATGTGATCGTGTGTAGGGCCGGGTGTAGTGTAGTCAAGTCTGTTTACTTTGCAACCCAGGAAATGAGTGTTGAGGAGAAGATTTAACGACTCTTCGCTGGATCCTTGAAATTGTCCAGGACGGGTCGGCTTTCTTTAGGTAGCCTAGGGTGGGTGTCGTCTTCGAGAGAACTTTGCGCAGGCGCGAAGTTTCTGAGTTGTTCTCGATGGTTTAAAAATTTTGACGCCCCGCGCCAGACCTCTCAGCGCCGGCCCCACACATTATATTACATATATCACTATGACTATTACACATTACTATTAATATTATTTACTATTACTATATAAGAGAAAACAACATGGAGATTATAAAAAAAAAAAAAAAAAAACCAACTTCAGACTTAAGTACGCGCTCAAAAACCAGTGGGACCAACACCCGCCAGTGAACGGTCACACTGACCAGTGATCTCACCAGTGTGACCTGAGCCCAGCCACAACCAACCACACTATCAGCTGGAACCGGAACGCGTTACAGACCAAAGATACGCACTAGCCCCAAATCCAAGGAAGAACAGCTGGCGTTCAGCAATAAAAGGACGGCCCTCAGACTGAATCGGGGCAGTCCATCTCGGAACAGCCTGGGTCTCACAACCCAAATATTTTATAAAGTGATTCTAGTACCAAAAGGTAGTCCTCTACTTTTACACTAGTCCACTAATACATTTCCCCTTCCTACTTCCCAAGCTTCTCTACTGAGCGTGTGTTTCACCTCACAGCCAACTTCTCTACTGAGCGTGTGTTTCACCTCACATCCAAACCTCTACTGAGCGGGTGTTTCACCTCACAGCCGAGCTTCTCTACTGAACGTGTGTTTCACCTCACCCCCCAAACCTCTACACTGAGCCAGTGTTTCAACTCACTGCTCCACTGACGACCACGACCGACATTGACCAGCCCGCAGCCAACAGCCACGTGCGGCCGAGTAGACAGTTCAGAAGGAAGACCCGAGACCTCGTCGACTTAATAACAAAACCTGTAATTTTAAGAATAATAAAGACCCGATCTTATTGTACTGCTTAACCTACGCCTTCTTCTCGACCCGAGAGTTCCTACTTATAGTTACCACACCCAGAAACAAAACAAATTTCTGTGAACCCCGGGGCGGCGAGCATACCCCGGCCGAAGCAACGTCACAAAATATGAAGTAGTTTTTTTTTCAATTTTAATCAGGGTCGCACGCGACATTTTTTTCCATCACACTTTTAATTTTTTTTTTTTTACTTTTTAAGTAAATAAACGTGCAGAAGATGTATTTAAATGATTTTTAATATACTCAATATTTTTTTTTTATTTACATTATTAATTAAAAACCGCTTTCGCTAAGGTTTGCCTGCATTCGTAAGGCTCGGTATGGCGCCTCTTCCGTTGCCGCATGCGAATATATTTTCGCTTTTCTTGACTTACTGTTTCACAACCTTTAGCCAGTGATCTCTATTTTTGTCTATGATTCCACATTTTTCCCTTGTTTTTATACCCGGTACTCGAAGAGTAAAGGGGTATATTAGATTTGTGCAAAAAATTAATGTGTGTAACACCCAGAAGGAAGCGTTTCCGACCCCATAAAGTATATATATTCTTGATCAGCATCAATAGCCGAGTCGATATAGCTATGTCTGTCTGTCCGTCCGTCTGTCCGTCTGTCCGTCCGTCCGTCTTCATTAGCGCCTATAGCTCAAAGACCATAAAAGCTAGAGGAACATTATTTTGTATCCAGACTCCTGTCCTAACGCACTGTTACAAGTGTATTTCAAAATTTCGCCCCGCCCCCTTCCGCCCACTCCAAGGACGAAAACCTGTGGCATGCACAATTTTAAAGATACGAGAAAACTAAAAACGCAGAATCATAGAGAATGAACTTATCTATCAGATTGTTGAATCTGGATTAGATCAGATGATAAATATAGCTACAATGAAGAAAACCATTTCGAAATGCATCGTTCCCTCTCGCTCTCTCTCACACACAGGGGTAGGCGCTATGCCTGATCGAATTTTTTGACGCCTAGTTCTCAGAACCACCAAACTTTCTATCCAAGCTCCTGTGATATCAAACCGAGACGAGTTTGTTTTAAAATTTGGCCACGCCCCCTTCCGCCCCCACAAAATATGAAAATTTACAATTTTGAAGATACGGGAAAACAAAAAACGCAGAATCATAGAAAATGACCATATCTATCAGAGTATCGAATTTGGATCAGATCGGATCATAAATATAGTCAGAAGGAAGAAATGAAATTTCAGTGGCCTCCCAAGCGCAGACTGATTCCCTCTCTCTCTCGCACACAGCAGTGTATGTATATGTAGGAAGTAGATAAAAACATGTAGAAATGGCAGATGTAAAAAATTTATGTAAACAAATATGGAAACATCTAATAGATCAAAATCTCCGAAAAGGTTCGACTTAAATTTTTTTTTTTTGGCTAAAATTTAATTTTTCCTTTTGCGAACATGTAATAAATTACAACAAGCTCACATACATATATACTGACTGAGTACCGGGTATAAAGTAGAGCCGCGCAGACGCGGCTCATAACGTTCCGCCTCGTTTTAACTTACGGTGTTGCACGCGACAAACTCCACCGTTTGCATTTGGATTTTTTTTCCTCGCCGTTGTTTTCACTCATCTACATTAAAAAAAAGTTGTATTTTATATTTACATAAACAAAGGAAAATATTAAAACAAAAATTTTATTTATTTATTAATTATTTAACAAAGTTTTAAAAACCAAGTGCTGCTTATTTTCAGCCAATTTTTTTTTTTAATTATTTGTCGCAATATGTGTTTGGACCCAATATTTTATGCGCATTGAAAAAATACCTTTGGATGCACTGATAACAAGTGTTCTTGAAATTGAATAGATTCCCCATAAAAATACGTTAAAATAACATACTTTTATAGACTTTGAATTTATTGGCTGCGGTTGTATTGTATTGTATTGTATTGTTTATTCGGTATGAATATGGAACTGCAAAACAAAAAAACATAAAAGGGATACGTAATTCAAAGTGGACACAACTAGGTGGATCCGCTGGGAAGCACGTGCGTCTTTCGTAAACAAATATATGTGAGTTGTCAATTTTTGTTTGAAAATTATCCGTTTAGTTATGAATATTGAATATTCTTTCCGGCGATAAGTCGAAATCCAGCACCGATTCAGTCTCCGTTGTATTCAGTCTCATTTGTTGCGGGTGGATGGGTGTTTCCGCTGTGGTCTTACGGTTATATATGTAGGAATTTAATATGTTCCAACGTTTATTTGTATTTAATTTAATGGATGGGTTTCAGCGTGGTTACAATTGTACTTATGATTATTGATTAAGTGTAGTTTTACAGTAGCGTTCCTCTGATATGTTGGACCATCCTCATCGGGCTGTGCATAGCCGCGCTTCATCAGCTGCTCGGGCAGATTGGCATTGTCGCCAAGGATTCGAATCAGAAAGCCGTCGTGCAGACGTTCGACCAGTACCACGTCCAGCTGCACGTCGAGTAATTTGCTTTTGCTTTTTTGTCCGCCTGAGGTTCCGGAATTGGGCTGGACTTGGTACTGAGAAAGAGAGTAGAATTTTCACGTACCTGTGGTCAGATAAGGAGTGTTCTTCTAGGACCCTCCAGGATACTATGTTCTGCTAGAGTGAGATCCAGGACCTCTGCGGTTCTTAATTATAAAGGTGGGATCATTACCCCGATTTAATATAACCATCTGGGTGGCTAGTAAATAGCTGAAGAGATACTCACCCCGTTCGTTGGTGTCAGTGCTTCCCCATTGATAGTGGTGTGCATTGGCGCCGCACCCCACTACGAGGCCTCACAGTCTGTGATGAGCGCCCGGAGGGGCGCATGTGGAGGACGGTCCGGCTAGTCGGGACGGCCTCCAGCTTGCCTCCTGGGTAGACCTCCGTGAGCGCAGCCACTGCCTTCATGTAGAGTGCCGCCGAGCGAGCATCTTGGCAGGCGATGGCTTTCACCGTGCCTTGATGCCACCCGGCGTCCTCGCATTTGGGCGGTGGCCCGCCGTTGTCTTCCAGCTCCTGCAGGAACCTATCCTGGAGCTCGTTCTCCACCAGGTGCCATTTATCACGGGGGACATTACCGTCCTTGGCGCCCTTGTCCAGGACGCCAATTAGGGTCTTGCCCCTCGCCACCTCAGCGAACGACCGTTGCGCGGGGTGGGTTTTCGCCCACTTGGCCGTCTGGGCTGGGCCTGGTTGTGTGGCGGGGTCCTCTGCCGAGCGTTGCCGCTTGTTTGGGGCCTTGCCCTTCCCAGCTTTGCTGGCTGGAAATGTAGCAGAATAGAGCTGACCCATAGCCTCTGCTCCGTCCCCTGGGCTGACGACCTAAAGGCAGGGTCGTCGTTGGCCAGGATGAAGGCAGCATGTCTCCTGTCTTTGTATGACGGCTTCTTACTTTTTGATGCGCCTGCGCCGCCTGCCGGATTTGACAAGGTTTCCCCGGAAAAAAATGTGCTCACTATTATTTGAGTTAAAATATTATAATTAGCTTTGAACTATTTCTTTTTATTTATTTGCCGAAAAGTTTTCATTTCTGGCAGCTGAAACAATAACAAACGAAGAGTGCAGAGCGAAAAACGCTTGCCATCTCTTTCTAGCGCTTGCCTCTCTGAGAGCAGAGAGAGCGAGTTGAAAAATATAACGTCCTCACCAAAGCCGAATACGCCACCTTTATAGTAACTTCACCATGGACTTGCTCGCAAGAAGAACAGAAGAGAGAATGAGCTTGCATGTATGAGTACACACAGAGCTGCAAGCACCTATGTGTGCGTATTTGTGCCGAGCTGCCGAATTTTGACGAGACGTAAACAAGCCAGAAATGTATTTGCTAGGAGTTGGGGTGAGGGGAAAAAAATTCGTTGGCGATTGACATTTGGATAATAAAAGTGCATTATTCATTTAAATAGTAATAATAATATAATTCATTAATATACAATGTAATTATACGACCCATTTTGAATATTTCATATTCCGTATATAATTATTATTGTTTTGACATTATCCAGTAAAATATTAAAGTGATTTTATTACTTTCCGTCGGTCTTTTGTCTTAATTAATAATACACATTAGTAAAAATCAAATTCGAATAGCACAAAATCATTTAGCTAATATTTTATTTATTATTATATCAAATATTAAAAATGGGTAATATACATAATATCTATATAATTTATTATATTAAATATATAAAAAAGTTAATATACAAATACATATTTACATAAATTTAAGATGTTTCTTTATATTTTAGTTAATACACATTACTGAGAGACTGAATATTGATATGATAATAGACAATACAATTTTTGGTTATATCCAACCTGTTTAATCGCAAAATCAACCTCTATACCGCAATTTGCCTCCAAAGTAATTGCCAAAATTCAAATTGTCTTGTCTTCTTTGCACAAGTTTACGTGCAAACACACACACATACATGCATGCTTAAGAACTTCAAAATTCTTTGCATATTAAGTCGACCCACAAATACCCAACAGACATTTAATCTAATGTGAAGTCATTTATGACATAGATTATATATTTTTACATATGTAGGTACATTCCTTCATTATATTCGTTTATAGTAAATTGAACAAAATTAGCATATAAGGGATATACAAAATATTACTTTTTTTGTATTATGAGCAAGCGTCTTCAAATAGTGTCATGTTCCCCAATGAATTCTAAAGTAATGGGTATTTCTTTGAGAGCGGCGTCGTCAAAAACTATTAAAATCAAGCAGATCTAACATGTGTGCACACGTACAGTTAAATCTCAGCCTCATGTATAGGGCGAGAGAGCGGTTCGCTCTCTTTCTCTCTGACTATCTGTCTCTCTCTATTTGAATCGATTCCGTTATAAATTCCAGAGAGCCAAAATCTACCTCAAAAATTTTGTATGGCGAGATTCATCTTACTATTTATATTGTCTTTGCCCTAACACAGCAGCACTTATGCTTATGCCAGAGCTTATAGTTGTGGCGGGTCGACCCGTTATCCGTGATTCCCTCTCTGTAACACCCGACGGCTGACGGACTCCACACACATTATACATCTACATTATACATTAATATGAAAATAAATTTAAATATAATTCAAAACCTGCCTTGACCATTTTAACCAAGTAATAACGGTTTTACACCAAAAAAAAATCGAATAGTATTGGATTTTGGTAAATCCCATTTCATTTTTTCCAATTAATAGCAAACAGTATGGGATTTTCCCCAATTGATAGCAACGGTAGTGGAATTTTTGAAATCCTATTGGAGAGCGTAAAACGCTAGCCATCTATTTCTAGCGTACGCATTATTACTAATTTCACCATGGCATAGACCAAAGACAAGTTATCATGCATTCTTTTTCAAATTCAGACATTCCCTTGATCGCATCTTTTAGTGCTGAGTACAAACATTCGTTGTCTCCAGGCTGTAATTTTTTTATGCTGTTCAACTTTTGTAAAGATGATGGACTAGGAAGATTTAATTGCAATGAGTCTCTCAAAAACTTATACGTTGAGGTAGACCTGTAGAAAATGCTCTGAGCGAACCATTTTTCGGAATCATTCCATCTTATTTGTTTTCCCTTTTTTTCTTTAAGAAGTATTTTTGTCAATATTGTTTCATTTCCGGTAAGATCCATTTTATCAACTGCAGAGAATAAGTTTTTACTGGATTTCGCTTCCAATCGAATGATTTTTCGCTTTAAACTAGCATTTTCTTTTTGAAGCATCTTAATTCGCTTTTGTCTTTCATCAGACATTTTTTGAAATGTGAAATATTTCTTTTGGTAGTATTTAAGTGTTGTTGTGCTTTTATGGCACTGACGACAAACTCCAGCAGGGGACTGTGATCGAGTTCTTTTCCGTAGAGGCGATCTTAATGCATTGAAATCAATTTCATCATTATTGCAACTATTATCTTTGATTGGGTTTCGATTCGGGATTGTCCCCTTCGGCAGTGTCCTTGATCGAATATTATCTGGGGAAAAATGATCTTGGCATAAAAAGAACTTTAAAGAGCTCGCCACAAAATCCTCGGTAAACTGACCTTTTTCAGCCCATTTCATTAATGTTGTTGGATCATCCGGAAACTTAAACAATCTAATACCTGGAAAGTCGCGCCTAGATTTTCGGCAGTGGGAAAGGCTGCACCGATTTCCCGAAATACCTCGTCTTTTTGTATCTGCCATAGTCATAAAAGCCTTCAAAAAGGCTATGAAAAACGATTTCTCTACAAATTTAGTGGATACATAGGATCGTGGTGGGTCTCCCCCAAAAGAAAAACTCAAAAATCAATAGCTATTCAATTGAAAAAGATGAAGGAACAGGAAACGGACAAAGAAGGGACAAATTGCTGCTAAAAGTGTTTTAAAATTGAATTCCTCGTATCAATCAGCAGCAGCAGCAACACGTAAAATTGGCGCGAACAAATTACACATTACTTAGTACTTACTAATTTTGGCAGAAAACTTTGCTATTTGAGCACTAAAAAACACAATTAAAACACGCTCTTATTGTTTTATATGCCACTGATGCAACTGATCCACTTTTAGTCAATGGGAAAGCGTGTAAGTATTAAAAAAGATACAAAATCTAACAGTCAGCAGCTCAATGCAATTGTAGGCTTTCAAGAAACGCAAGAAAAGAAAATAAAAGAGAGAACAAAAAAGTTGGCGCACTTTTTTTCCACACAAAAGCGCGCGCAAAAAAATCAAATTCAAATAGCACAAAATCATTTAGCTAATATTTTTTTTATTATTTTATCAAATATTAAAAATGGGTAATATACATAATATCTATATAATTTATTATATTTAATATATGAAATAGTTAATATACAAATACATACATATTTACATAGATTTAAGAAGTTTCTTTATATTTTAGTTAATACATATTACTAAGAGACTAAATATTGATATGATAATAGACAATACAATTTTTGGTTATATGTATCCAACCTGTTCAATCGCAAAATCAACCCCTATAACGCAATTCACCTTTCAAGAAATTGTATCAAATTGTCTTGTCTTCTTTGCACAAGTTTACGTACAAACGCACATACATGCATGCATAAGAACTTCAAAATTCTTTGCATATTAAGTCGACCCACAAATACCCAACAGACATTTAATCGAATGTGAAGTCATTTATCACATAGATTATGTATTTTTACATAGGTACATTCCTTCATTATATTCGTGTATAGTACATTAAACAAAATTAGCATGTAAGGGGTATTCAAAATACTACTTTTTTTGTATTATGAGCAAGCGTCTTCAAATAGTGTCATAGTCCGCAATGAATTCTAAGGTATTCGGTTTTTCGTTGAGCGCGGCGTCGTCAACAACCAATACAAACAAGCAGACCTAACATGTGTGCACACGTACAGTTGAATCTCAGCCTCACGTATGGGACGAGAGAGCGGTTCGTTCTCTTTCTCTCTGTCTATCTGTCTCTCTCTGTTTGTGAAAAGACACACGAAAAGACACCCAGCCAAAATGGACTCCAAAAATTTTGTATGGCGAGATTTATCTTACTATTTATATTGTCTTTGCATAGACTCTATGCCATAGAGGCTGCAGACTGTGCGCTATGCCAACCAGGAGGGGCAAGACAGTTCGGTGCAGATCTCGTGGGCATTGATGTGGCCCTGGGCGAAGATTATGGAAGCACGCAGGATGATGACAGCGTTGGCGCGGACGGGCACATCTCCAGCCACCTAACGCTGGGCGTAAGTTTTCTTTGTATCCCCTTTTGTTCTTTTACTTATAATCTGATTTTATAGAGCAAGGGCACAACTGCCTCGAACAGCATCTCCTCATCTCAACGAGACCACTGCGAGATCAACATTGATGAGTGTGATTGCTTTATCCCTGATCAACGACTACGAGTGCGACAGTGACGCCAACTTCGGTGGCAAGAACTGTTGAGTGCTAAACCTCAATATTTACTAATTTTCGATCCATCTATTGAAACCCTGTTTGAACAATGGCACTTGTCGGCCATCCATCTGTACAATTGCACCTGCCAGAATGGCTTCCAGGGCGACACATGCGAGAAGACCAATACCCTGTCGATGGGGGCCACCAATCTGATTCGCTCAAATTCGTTAAATTTTTAAGTCTGACTATCGAGCTGAGAAAATTGAAGCTATCGCATAAAAATAAGAAATATCGATGGAATTTTTTCAAAATACTGGGTTTGACGATTTGCAGCACTCCTCATCCGCGTTTTCCAACACTAGATAGAAAGAAAGAAAAATTTTACAATTTTAAAATTATTAATTACATATTTAATTACACTGTATAATAAAATGCAGATGAATCCGAGTGTGACAATTGAACGCAAACGCGTCGACTGCAGTGTCCTGCCAAAGAGCTGGCAGCGCGATGAGGGACGAAAGTCGGGCAGCAGCAGCAGTACCGCCATTACCACCAACAGCAGCAGCAGCAGCAACAACAACAACAATAAAGTGGATGTTTTTTACTACAGGTAAAAGAAGCTGAACCCCATCTCCAGACAGGCGGACACATAGATCCCTCCCTGCACGTTGTAAATCTCGGAATATACGTTTAATCACTCTCACTACTTTTCTGTTATTACATCCGCATACACACCCACACCACACCAAAAAAACAAACGCACACGCCTATGCATACACACAACTAAACACACACACAAACACACACATGATCTACCATCCCCCCACCAACACCCACAACTGTGTCCGTCCTCAAAAACAGTCCAACAGGAAAAAGAGTTGAAGGAAGGCAGCAGGGGGGCGAGGTATTTGACATTGGAAGCTTTGATTTCCAGTCCGGGAAGCTGCAACAGCGACAGCTGCCTTCACCATCGATATCGCTGTACCGCTGCAGTGCCATGCCCCTGCCAATTGTCGCCGGTGGCGCCGGAGCTGGAGCTTCGCTAAAACGGAAATATGCCAGGGCCCAGGCAAACAGCGGCGGGGGTGGCGGCGGCGGCGGCACAGCAGCATCCTCGTCATCGCCAGCGACAGCAGCAGCAGTGGCAACAGCAACAGCATCATCCTCCACAGCGGCTGGTGGATCGTCCAGCAATCTGCGCCAGCAACAGCAGATGGAACTCAGGTAGAGCCAAGTGGATGTGGACGGAGGAGAGTACTTGGCTCCAAGCTCGTGCATGCGCAAGAGTGTCTCGTCTTGTTACCGTAGCCCGTAGCCTTTGTCCAGGCCGCAAAGTCTACAGCAAGAACAATTTGAATTCGAATTCGAAAAAAAAAACCAAAACCAAAACGTGAAATTGGCATTTGATCGCTGTAACTCTGTGCCACCTGTGCCATAGTTTTTCTCTTAATAGTAATCTGCATGGTTCTTTCTCTAATATACTTTTCGTTTTTTGTGTGCTGTTTGTGTACTTTTTTTCTTGCTTCTGGTAGACATCTCCTTAATGATAATCTCTTCGAATCGTTTACAGTCGAGCCCTACGCACAGATGTCTCGCTGGTGCCGCCCATACGACAGACTGCCTCCATATTCAAGCAACCGGTGACAGCGATTCGGAACCACACCCAGGATCCCAGCAAGGTGAAGCACGATGCCAAGCATGGGGCCCAGGAGAAGCCCAAACAATTGTTCTGGGAGAAGAGACTGGAGCGACTGCGTGCCTGCCATGATAATGGCGAGGAGCTCGACGATATATCCCTGCCCAAGACCATACGCACTGTCGGCCCAAATGTCAACGAGCAGACAGTCCTCCAGTCGGTGGCCACAGCCCTGCACATGCTCAATGCTGGAGTGCATGGCCAGAGCTCGACCAAGGCCGAACTGACCAAGAATGCCATGGCATTCATGAACCCAGAACAGCCGCTCATGCATGCGGTTATCATCTCCGAGGAGGACATTCGAAAGCAGGAGGATCGCGTCGGTGTGGCGCGACGAAAGTTACAGGATTTACTCAAGACATGAGTGGCCTGGGACTGGGGCCCCTTCCACATCCATCATCTAGCAATTCCATTGTAGAATCTACTAACATCTCTATTTAAGACCTTTTCGAAATTTACGATTAAGCCTAGCGTGTAATAAAAAAAAACCAAGAACCACACCGAAAAACGTTGAGAAACGGATATTTTTTCTTGGCCTTGCTTATACATATAGAATATCTCATCCTAAGTAGATAATAAACATCGCTGGAGAAACGGCTCCCTTTCATATGAACCCACTGTGGACAGAATTTTTGAATTGGGGAGCAGTCCAATAACAACAACAATACTCTTCCACGATATGTCGAGAATCAGGCCCACCGCTGATCAAAACCTGACTACATAAATATAATACCGATCAGGATTGATTTAGACATTCAGATGTTTATTTTTGCAATCCAATAAAAGCAGCAGAGCAGCGTCTGTAATCCTTTCTATTCCGCTCTAATGGGATGACTTCAAATGCTATATTACACAGACAATTTAAAAACGAATTCGAACATTCACGTATGTAAACATAGGTACTGTTATATATATATAGTAGTTTACTTATATATATTCACTTGATGTTGGACATTTTTGTTTGTGCTTCTTCCCCTTTATACACTTTATAAATATATACTCTATGGATATATGTATGTACATATATCAATATAGAGAGCTGCCTTATTATTCTAGGCCCTCATCCGCATCATCATCGTCGTAGTCTATGCCATCGTAATCCGTTGAGGAGCGCGTTGTCAGCTGCAATGGGGGTTAAAAGCAAATCAAATTTTGAAATAAAACTGGAAATTTTGCGTGCACAGATTTTTTTGAAATTTTGTAGAACCTCTGAAGCCAAATAAAAAAGCTGAACCACAACTAACAAAAAGATTAAGCATTTAGGATCTATGCTATAATAAAAGACCATGTCCCACCTGGTTGTAAATACCGCGCCATGCTGCGAACGCGCCCATGGCCAACAGTGCTCCGACGCCAGCCACGATCTTTGTACTGCAGTCAGACTCGAGGAATTTATGCTCCGAATGCGTCATATTCACATCTGTGCCGTTCGAGGTCTTTGTGGGTTTGATGGAGCTGAAGCCCTCGTCGCGGAAGATGTCTTTGGTGATGCGGTTGATGAAATTCACTAGATTCTGACAGGCTTTGATGTGATTCTGCAGTGGGTTGTTGGGCAGTGTTATCTTAAATATTATGGCCAAATAGCTGTACACAATCGCATCGAATTCGCTGTAGGTGTCGCCGAAGAACCACACCTTGCGGCCCAGCTTGCGGGAGAGCAGGTTAACGCACTTTTTGGCATTCAAAACCAGCTGAAAGAACCACCATTAGTAACAATGCAACAAGCTTAAACCTCAAGATCAATTACATAGTCGGACTCGTGCTTGTCCAGCTTATCGTTCACATCGAAGCTGGCCATAACCTGGACGACATCGCAGGCCTCGCGCTGGTACGTGGAGGGATAGTAAAAGTTGAATGGGAATGGTGTGCGCTTGGCGTACAGGCCACGGGTGGTTTTGTCAAAGTTGAACGGCTCTCCGTACAGGAAGTAGTGGTAGTAGGCATGCAGATTGGTGAACACCCAGTTGGCATATGTGGCGGACAAATGCTTTTGTTTGGTGTTTAAGTGCGCATCAATCGGGTAACCCTGAAAGAGAGATAGGAACGGAACCACAAGTAAATGCAAAATCCATTCATACGCCATACGCTACACTTTATAAATAGATCCCACAGTTTGTTCACCCGGCATTGTTTTATGCCCATTTGTTTTTGTTGCTTTTCGGTCGGGGTGTGCACTCACCTCAAGATCCAGCACGCGCTTTATTTGACTGTAGCCCACAAATTTGTCGTTGCCAATCTGCAGATAGGGCAACTTTCCGGCTCCTGAACGCAGCGGATTCGCATTCGTTTCCACGTCCATGGGGCAGCGGGTGAATCGCAGTAGACACTGCGATACAAATGAAAAGAGTTTGATTCATTGATAGCGGTCAAATGGAAATGTGCCTTGTGCGATGTGATGCAACTGAACCTACCAGCGCACGTAAACATTCAAAATCAATTGTCGGCAGACCCCACTCCCCCTTGTACACGTGCAGCATGGCGCCTAGTTGGATATCCATCGGTGTTCAGCTCAGTGGTCTGTAATTTTGTTTTTCTATATTTTTCTAGCTGTGCACTTGCATGGTAGCCAAAAATATTTGAAAATCAAAAAATATATGCCAAACTTTTTGGCTCTATCTGACTGATTTCGACTGATAACTGAGGTACTCGATATACTGAGCCAGTGCTGCAAAATATCGTTTTTAGCACACACAATAATCTAGATTGTATTTACAAATATGCAAAATATTGCACAGAATCTATCTGGACGTCTCGTCTGCATATTCTATTCATTTAAGCAAATAAAAATCTACAGTAAAACAAAATTTACTTCCAATTTGAGCCAACTTACCAAATGGTAATTCACATACACCTTTTCGCTAAAACAGTAAACTCCCATCACTGAGTTCTAGCCACTTATCGATTAATTAGCGAAAACAGGCACGTTTTGTTTAATTTAATTTTATAATTTAATTTCAAATTTAGTTGCTATGGCTCTTGTAAACTATGAAGGCAGCAGTAGTTCCAGTTCGGAAGACGACCCACCAAATCTCATCTTAAATACGTTGAAGAGGTAATGGTAGTTTTGGGACGGACCATTTCTGTAGATTTCTACATCATTTCAACCGCCAAAGACCTGCTGCTCTGCCCACAGCTGTCACCCTTTTGGGCCCCAAGAAGCCAAAACCAGTGGAGGAGGATGTCGACGAAGTGGTAGATGATCCCGCTCTCCATGGCGGACGTATCCGGAGTTTCAAGCACGAGCGCGGCAACTGGGCCACCTATGTGTATGTACCGGCATTTGCCTGCGCTGAGCAGCTGGAGGACTTCCAAGAGGAAGCCATTGCCTGCCTGGCGCCCGAAGTAGAAATGCAAGCCAACGAGCCACTGCATCTGAGTCTCAGCCGGACTGTGGTGCTGCAATACCATCAAATCGATGAGTTTTCGCGATCGCTGCAGGTCGCCCTTAACAGCTCCACGGGGTGAGTCCCTGATCGCCATGACCTTTCACATCATACTAATTGTGATCTGTCTGCCCAGCTTTGCTAGCACCCTTCAAGGCCTCAAGATCTATACGAATGAGGAGCGAACGCGCACCTTCCTGGCCGTGCAGCTGGACGGAGCCTTCACGGAGAAAGTGCTCTCGATCCTTCAGCACATTGACAAGGTAATGCACGACTATCGCCTGCCCAAGTTCTATGCCCCGCCCTCGTTTCATGTGAGCCTCCTTTGGTGCGTGGGCGATCATGAGGAATTGCTTAACAGCAAGTTGAAAGAGCTGCGGAACCTTCTAGAGGACCAGGACACGCTGCAACTGGCTGTCAATGAAATACACTGCAAATGTGGTAAAAAAGATTTTACTTATAAGCTTAAACAGAACGTAGTGTGAATTATAATGTATGTATATCAATCAGTTGAGGCCTTTCTTTTTGTTGCCATTTCCCTGTTTGGCCGCCTGGGCCTGCTCCTCAATGAGACGCTCCTCTTCCAGCTCCAGAAAACGCTGCCGTCGACGTCCCAATGGTGTTTTAGACCACCATGATTCAAATGCTTCCTCCTCTTCGCGGTAGACGGGATCGCGCGTGCTTTAAAACAAACAAATTATAATCTATAATGATTATTTGTATGCACGCACCGCACCACAGGACATTGATGAGCTCTGCATTTGTGAGCGGTTGGGTGCGCAGCTGCAGCTTCCTCTTGCAGGTCATCACCTCCTTGAGGCATGCATCGATGGCGCCTATGGTATAGCCATCGGATATCTTTGCCATGGCACTGGTGTCCAAATTGGATACACCCCCAGAGTACTCACTGCAAAAAAGGGAGAGCAGATGAACGCAAAAGAACCTCTAGGAATACTCACTGTAGCAGCGTTTTCCAGGCATGCGACATGGCTCCATAGTCGGGTCGTGGAATGTAAATGAATCGATTGTAGACCGACTGCAGCATCTTTTGATCCGCTTCCCAGGGAAGATTGGAGGTGCCCACAAAAATGACGCGATCCTCGGGTGCAATATTCTTGATCAGCTTGGGCAAATCCTTCTTCAGGCGCTTGGGATCCGTGCGGTCGGTTTTGGGTATCTTTTTCATGAAAGGCCGCTCTGCATCGCCCATGTAAATGACAGCTGGCTGCAGAAGCCTGGATACCTTCACCACCAGATGGATGAGCATGATGAGACCCGACTTTCCCGGATATTTGCCCACAATATTGGCTGGGGTGAGGTCAAAGAGCACGGCACCCACCTCCGTGCAAATGGCATGGAGCAGGGCCTTCTTTCCCGACCCCCTGGGTCCGGCCAGCAGTATGGAGCGTATCAGAGGTGTGCAATTGTGTATGGCCTCCGAACCCAGTGGCAGGATGCAGTACTCCGTGAGGATCTGCCGGATGTCGCCCGGCGATGGATTCGTTCCGTTGCGAGCGGTCAAGGCCTTGTCGCCCAGAAATTGCTTTAGCTTCAGCTCCGGATACTTGCGGATAATGCCATTGGTGACCAGTTCCTCGTACAGCGACTCTGTGGTGCGGTCTGGTGTGAGATCCTTCTCCTTCTTCTTCTTGTTCTTCTTGCCCGAGCGACGCGTCTTCTTGCTGCTCTTCTTGATCTTCTTGCCCACGGCCGTCTGCAGCAGCTCGATCTCCTGGCGCATCACATCGTCGACAGCGCGCCGGAATTCGAGCTCAACCTCCTGGTACTTGTCGCTGTAGATCATGTCCTCGTATGCAGCCTGGCTCAGCACCCCCGTCTCGTCCTTGTCGCGCCAGGTATCATTGAAACTGTCCATTGGTATAGGGGGATATTTATTATTTTGATTGCTTTTCATTACCTGTTCCTCTTACAGATCTATCTCCGTGCGTATGTCGGGCAGACAGACGGATGGTGCCGGCTGGAAGCTGACATCCTCCTCCTGATTCTCATTGACGTTGAGATCGCCACTGCGCGCCGGCGACTTGGACTTGTCCTTGGTCTTGCGCGACTCTTTGGAGGATCGTGCAGAGGAGCGGCTGTGCTCGCTCTCGGTGCCCGGTCGGCTGAATATGTGCAGAGATCCGCCTTGATCTTCCGTGGGAAAGTCGGGCAGTTTGCCCGTCTTCTCATAGCAATCCTTTACCCAGACGCGTATTTCGTCCGCAATGTCCTCCTTCATGGTGGCCCCATGCTTCTGTCGGATCTCCTCCTGGACGAGCCGCTGTCGCGTCTCGAACTGCTCCGCATGGACGACCTGCGCCTCGTAGCGCTTGTCGTTGTGCTGCAACTTGTCGAGCTTTTCGGCCCGCTCTTTGAGCACCGCTGCAGGTGGCGGCAGCATACCAATGAGAATCATTTCCTCCATCTTGCGCCGACGCGTTATCCTTCGAGCCGTGTGGCCACGCCACATTTTCTGGATCTTCATGGCCGCCAGGAGGCCCGAATCGCTGCGTTCCTTTTCGCTGCGCTCCTCCGATTTGCCCTTCTCCTTGAGGATACGTATCTCCTTCATGAAATGGGCACGCAGACGGCCCTGGCGCGCCCGCTCATGCATTTGGAGCATACGTATGGCCTCGATCTCCGTGGTGACCGTCTCCTCCAGTTCGTGCTCCTCCAGCCAGCCCAACTTGACGAGTATCTCTTGCATGGTTCGCTTGCGGAACTCCAGCTCCTGCTGCCGCTCTCGCAGAAAGTAGCGTGGCACCCGCAGCTCCGTCTCCATGGGCGTGAGTCGCAGTCGGTCTATCACTGCGTCGTTGTAGCTAAATTCCATTAAATCAATGTTGACCAGATCGTGCTTCAGCTCTATGACGCGCCCCAGGCAGGCGTCTAGAAGCTTCCGCACCAGTTGTCGCTTCTGCGGCTGGATCATCTGTGGAATGCACCAGCCTTGATGTTTGTCTGTATCTAGGATCGCATCTTACTCACATTGTCATACACATCCTCCAGGCGATTGCTCAGACAAATGTATCGCAAATAGAACTCATAGAGACTCGACTGGAGCAGGGCCTTGGCTTCGGTATCGGCTGCCACAGAGCCAACGGCTGTATTCATGGTGGCCACCGTTGTCTCCACATCCTGATGCTGGCGCTCATAGTCAATGGTAGACAAGAGCTCGCATTCGTGCTGCGACTGATGCCAGATTTCATTGAAATACGTGCTGGACATGATGATGATGATGAGGATCCTTTGAAAAAATTATGGCTTTTGGTTTGAGCCAAAAACAGAAGACGTTGCCATGGCAGCCAGTAAAGAAAGCCACGCAAATATGTTTAGTATAGCATGTATAGACGATATAATACATTTGGCCCTCCAGCCCGTTGCCTGGAGATGCATAACCGATAGACAATGATATATTACATGGAATAAGCTTAGGGGGGAATAGTACAATGGTTTACACAGATAATAAATAGTTAACAATATAGTTTTCGGCCACTGATCATCCCTCTAGATATTGTCTGTGGAACAATACTTGATCATGGACTTTGTGTGCTTGAACTGAATGCCATTTGTTGCCGATAGCACTTCATTGATGAAGCTCTGCGAATTGTGGATGGTGGTGCCGCCGAGAATGATCTTGTAACCAGAATTATTTAATTGATGGACAGCCAAGGCTTCTTCGTAGGTGGCACCGCCAATGATGAACACCACCACCTCCTGGGGCGGTCGTCGGAATGGCACTAGTTCGGAATTGATCGCCGGAAAGACGGGATCCAGGTCGCGTCCCTTAAATATATCTTCCAGCGTCTCCTTCAGCAGCGGCGTGTGCTGTGTGAAGACGTTCTCCACCCCTTTTAAGCCCTTGATTAGGTTTCTAGTCAGCTTTACGGCATCGGTGATCCGCACCATGTTGAAGAGATCTCCCTGGCGCACATGGTTGCCCGCATACTCGATGAGAGCGGGCACAATCTGGGCTTGTCCGCCACGTGATTTGATGATCTGCAGCAGGCTGGAGGTATCGCAATTGGCATGACGCTCGTAGCGCAACGCATACAGGGCCACCAGCTTGAGGGCATCCTTAATGGTGACCCGTTCGTCGGCAATCAGCTTCTTGATCCGCTGCAGCTGAGCCGAATGCTCGGCCTTGCAGGCAATCTCCTGCTCCAGCTCGGACAACTCAAACAAGTTTCGCTTATTGCTCAGCCCCGAGAGCTCCCCAATCACACACAAGTGCTTCTGCACTGTGCCCGACATCTTCTTGAACTGCGGATAGGACTCGATGAAGTTCTTCATGTCCGCTATGCTCTCGACCTTTTTCTGATCGTTGGCCTTGCGCTGGAACTCCTCCATCAGTGCCTTAATGGTCGATCCGATCTCGCCGTAATTCGCGTACATGTTGTTTCCATAAAATTCATCCTGATCGCCGGACAAGACCAGCTCCTTGAAGTCCTTGGGCACATTGGCGCGGTCCGAGAGATCAACGCGATTGTTTTTAATCTGCAGCAGTTCATGGACCATAGCCTGGTAGGTCCACTGATGCAACAGCGGCGTCACCGGGTCATCGCGACGATCCAGAACCAGCAGCAAGGGCGGTGCCGACCCATCCATATTTGAACGAAAATCAAACAGTGTCGAATCCTTGGTGATTTGCTCGTAGATCATCTTGGCCAACAGCTGGGCCGCCTGGGAACCAGCCCGATACCGAATCACTGGATTCAGCTTCAGGGACAGCAGGACAGCTGTGATGCCCTGCATGCTGCGTGTCAGGGCATCCGGCAACCAGTTCAGATTCGCCATGCAGGTGGGTATGTTGAGGGAGAACAAATTCGGGTTCACGCACAAATAGTCCGCATAGAGCTCTTTCACCTCCCTCACCGACTCGGACTCGTCGCATTCAGCCAGGTACTTGATGTCGGTGCGTGGTATAATGTTGCTAAAGTCTATAGAAGGTGCGGTTTTAGTGGCGAGGTTGGGGATTATCAGTCATATGTTGCTCCACTCACATATGTAGTAGGCGCTGTATTTTGGGTTGCGTAGCTCATTGGCCAACAGCTGGATGTTCTGCTTGGTGGGGCGGATGAACACAATGCACTTTAGGTACTTGAGCCTCTCGTTGGAGCGTCCAGAATCAAGCCGCTCAAACAGGTACACCTCCCGCTGCAGCATGTCCGACTGACTAAATGCCATGGAAATAATACTCGTCTGCAACAGATAGATATGGATTTCTTTCTATAGAAGTTTCTTTGGGTATGTATTGATTGCTTTCGCTTACCGTCTCCTTGTCCAGCAGGATGATTTTCATGCCCGGCCCCGACTCTGTGCACATTTTTTCAATGTACAACTTGATGCCGCTTATTAAATTCATGTTTGGTTTATTATTTTTAGGCGAAATTCCAACGAAAATAAATTTATTTTTTCGCAATCAGTTGGACTAGAGGTGGGAGGCCATCGATGACACTTGCACATTTGATACCGTAATATTCGATAGCACGCATGCCATCGATGACTGATTTGCCCGCTGTATTCAAATTCAAAACTATCGTTTGACTACATAATAATTGTATTTATTTGTTGAGGAAAAATTGGTCTATGAATAACTTATGTTCTACTGCTGCAGAAGAGCTGGCTTCTCCGCTGTTATCTTCTCCAGTTTGGCCTGCTCCCACTTGTAGTTGTAGGCCCGTCCTAGTTGGAACAGCTGCGTCAGACTCACAAACAGATTGACAGCAAATAGACTATAGTTCTTTGGTATGATGACCAGAGCATAGCGCGTCCAAATGAGATTCGTCGCTCCGAGGGCAAGGCAGCCATTTGGGGAAATAGTGTCTGCAGGTCGGGTCAGATCACTCAGTCCAGCAATAACCAAGCCCTGGGGTGGACAATACACAACAAATACAATTTAAAGATTAGAATAATTATACAACTTGAAATAATCTATGTTCCCATTGACTGCAAATCTTTTTAGAATACTTAAAAAGCTCTCTCTCTGAAAAAAATTCCACGGGAAATCAGCCAAATCATTCAACTTTGAGTTATCAAAAGTCGCGCGTGTGGGAATTAGATTTGTTCCTCTCTCTATAGCTTTTCGGAGAGAGACAAATGCGCATTTATCGCGGCACGATTCTGAACAGGTTTTCGCGACATAAACAAATAATAATAAACCACAATATATGGACGGTTGAGTACGAGCACGAGTAGCAGAAACACTCGCCCACAGATTTGTTTATCAATGTCGTCGCGATAATGAAAATTGCCAAAGGACGCAGCTGTCAAAGTTATGTAACGTCCTGACAACTTACCCACTTGACCAGCGGTGCCCAAAAGAATATCGTCTTTGGACCTTTACAGAGCAGAATCAGTAATGAAATCAGTTTGCTGGGTGGACACGCTTGGACACTCACCAGCGGGATGCATCCAGAGAGGACGCATCTTGGGGGGTACGAACTTATCACAGACTCCAATCAGTCCATTGTATGCCTTGGAGTGGAGTCCGAGTCCCTTACCCACTGAGGCAAGGGCTGCTGCAGATGGAGGCTTTGGTGGCATTCTCTTGCTGAGGGTTCTGAACGTCCAACCTTTCCAGACTGCCAGGAGAAACTGAACTGATGTTCGATAATGAAAACTGAGAACAGATGATTCGCGCTTTTCTAATCAAGCTTCTGTTAATTGATTAGAAGTGTTAGTCTAGCACTAGATTGGAACGCGATAATGTTCTGGAGAGCAGAGCGGAATTCCCAAGTAGAATCTGTGACACAAACAGCTCCAACGAAGCTCTCATCCGCAACTGAGCCTATGAGCTAGGTCCCTATGTTAATGTTTTACAAGTTTTATTAGCTCAATTCTGTTATCACATGCACTATCATTTCCCATACGGCTCATGTAGGTATATGTATATAGTACAAAATGTTTGAGTACGGGTAGGGTAGGTAATCTGTTTGGATAGGCATGCAGCACTCTTCTCTAAAACACATGTGCAAATATTATACATATGTAAAGACAATGTTCACATGGCGCGTGATTGAAATAATTAGAAATAACTTGTATCTGCAGAAATCAGTTTTTAAGAAATCTCTAAGGTCTAAGGTATATTCTACATGCTACAGACCTCTTTATCAGAGTCTACGTTTAAAGCAATATCCATCATAATTAAAGTCTAATTTTTTTTGTTTTTAATGCATGTTTTTTGTTTACTGCATTTAAATGTAAATGTTACAAATAATCAATAGGTAGCTGATGTAATAGTGCCGATGTTCTACAAATGCAGGGTTCGCCGTTTGTTTAGTGTGTCTGCTGCTCGCGTTCTAATCTCTGGAAGTAAGTATGCGAGACGAGGTTCCACGAGTCCAAAAACTGGTCCATGCACATGCATATGCATCTCTCTTCTGAGGAATACAGCGAAGAATCGGGCTTGGCGACACACTTCTTGAAGCACTTTTGCGTAATTTTCATGACCAGCTCATCGACATTGGCTTGGGCAATCAGTTTCTTGACATCCTCCTTGTTCACATTAGGAATTGACATTTTTTTAATTTGTAAAAGTTTTTCTACTAAAAGAAAAAAGGTAACAACTTGTCTGATCGCTTACTGTTCTGATCTGATTTGGGCTTCGTCAGCTGCTATCACTTAAACGAAAAGTCAGGGCAACCTGACCAATTTTATCCGAGTCAAATTTGAGGTTGGGTTAAACAAAAATTATTAATAAAGAAGGCCTGGCTAAAGTGCCCTGGTATTGGTGTCAAATTTATCTAAATGGATCAATCATCTATTTTCCTCCTTTTTCAACTAAGATTCGTATTCTTGCATATAAAGCCGATAACTTTTCATTTCGAAGTGGAAAAGGTTTTCCTTTTGGAAACAAAAATATCGTTTGTTTTGTGACAATGGGAGCACCAATTTAAGTGTTTTCGAAAGTTGAAGTAAAAATGTTAGTGAAAGTGAAAACCGGAGCCAACGGATGGTGGATGGTGGCCTGTGGGCATCGAGGTTTCACATGTGCTGTCTGGGAAAAGGATTAGTATTGGATTCAAAGGATACTGGGTGCTTACGATTTGTTTTGAAACTATACGTTTTTTATCGACACAGAAACATCCGGCCAGGATGCTGCTGCCGCGGCTTTCTCATAGATTCTCAAATCCGTTCTTGTCATTGTCTTCTCAGATTACCCGAACAGAACCGTTTTTTTCTCTCTCACTCTACACTTGATTTTCTGGTAGAGAACGAGAGAGCAATACACAAAATTTGCCGGGTTTTTCTTCGCCGTGTGCGATACCAAACTCCGTGTGTTCAAAAATATTGTACACGCATATACAAAAGGGTTACTCCGTCGAGTATATGTATGTCCAATACCTTCTGAAACATGCGAATCAATCTTGCTGATATTGATTCGCAGTACTCGGATTCGGTTTTTAGTGATTCGGGGTGATTCGAATCTGACTGAAGGCAGGATTCGTAATGTTCGAACGCATTGAAGTCGCATTGAAGCTGTCATTTTATGAATACTGTGGATTCATGCAGGGCTCTAGTTTAAACAGGCCTTTAAATTACATACATGCCCGCATTTTTACCAGACTTTAATTTTTGAACCTAATATTCTGGATTGAAACGCGTCTTTAAAATACAAACGCTGAAAAATAAAAATCTTTTTGAAAACCGAATCAGACGCTTGTAGAATTTCTGTAGCCAACCAAAATGGATAGCTTTCATACAAATCTATTCGCTTTCTTTTTGTAGAATTTCGAGTAAAAATACGTTCGTTTCACTACATTCTACAGTCTTACAATGTATTGGTTTATTTGTTGAAGATCACAAAATGTCCAATAATTAATGCTCGTATCAATAAAAAATTATACGCGAAGCCTCCACATTTACAACTTAAGTAGTACGAATCACGTTTATAAGGCAAAACACCATAAATAATAATGGTCAACAAAGTGCATACAAGCAGATACTAGATCTGCACAAAATATACCCCTTCTTTTCGGATCCTTTCGTTAACGATGTGCGTTGTGGGATTGTTTGTACATTACATAACGATTTAAATATATATAGGGGAGATATGAGGTATAGCACCAATTCGATGGATATTCTCTACTGCGTGAGGGCGGGCTTCTCTTCCTGTGCCTTCTTCAGTTTCTCCTGCTCCTGTTGGTAGATGTAGGCGCGTCCCAGCTGGACCAGCTGCGTCAGGCCGACAAAGAGATTCACGGCAAACAGGCTGTAGTTCTTCGGTATGATCACCAGGGAGTAACGTGACCAGACGATGCCCGTGGCCGCCAAGGCAGCGCATCCGGTTACGGAAATTGTATCTGCTGGCCTGGCCAAATCACCCAGTCCGGCTGCAACGAGGCCCTAGAAGGAGTTGGATAGATGTGTTAGCACAGTTTTCCACAATCCACAATCCACACGCACACACAAAATACACAGTTATCAAGAGCGTCCAAGCAGGTTGCTCGGAATAATCAAATCATTTAATTTAATGGTACCTGCGCACAGATTTCTACTATTTGGTCGCTGGGATTTCAATGTGTGTGCGATAATGAAAATTAGCGAAGGTCGTGCGCTGTCACAGTTATGTAACCGCCCAACTTACCCACTTGAATACGGGCGCCCAAAAGAAGATCGTTTTTGGACCTGGAAAGCAACAAACAAGCAAAGCAGTTCAAGTTAAGAATCACCGATGACGTAGCCCGCAACGGGACTCACCAGCTGCGTGCATCCACAGGGGACGCATCTTGGCGGGCACAAACTTGTCACAGGCTCCAATGAGGCCATTGTAGACCTTGGAGTGAAGACCCTTTCCAGCGGAAGCAGCTGCTGACGCTGGCGGCGGCGGTGGCACGGGCGTTGGTGGCTGAACGGCTGTTGACGACATTATGCTTTGCACTTGAGCGAGAAAAATTCCACGAGCTGTGAATGTGAGCAACAATAAAAGCGGGCCAGACAAGACACCTCCAACCGGACCGAACAGCAATGAGAAAATAAAATTTAGTAGGAAACTACGAACAAGGTAGTGATGAGAGAAGCGCTCACACAAACCAGAACAGCTGAGAGCGATAAACATTTACATATGTACGTATTCATTCCTATAAACACTCTCTCGACTTTCTATAAATGTGCGAAATCATTAATCTACTATATAATATATATATTATTTATTCCTACAACAATTATCAAGTTTGGGGGAAACAAGTATTTTTGCTGCATTTCATTTCAGCAGGTTGTTTCACTCAAACATCCTTGACCTTGACTTTCACACTGGTGTGGTGTGGGGAGTGTGTGCCAATTTCCGCAGCAACTTAATGTTGACGGAAGCAAAAAGTATGCGAAAAAATGCATTATTCTAAAAATAGCTCTGAATTTAAAAAAATCACGCGACCATAGCGATGGGCATTTGCCCATCCATCTGTTGCGTGGCGCAAGCATGTGAGATAAATCATGTTCAGCAGGCTCCAAGATGGAAGATTTGAGCCCCAATTTCATGTGGATTATGGATGGATGGATTATGGATCATGGATTACAATTAAAGCCTAGTACCCAGATAATCAAAATTTTCTTTCGTTAGAAATTCGTTATAGAGAAGATCGACTGTATCGCTCATCTCTAATATGTAGCTAACATTTCATCCAACTACATGTACATACATGTAATTATACCTGTGGATATCGACGGCGTGACAGCAGTTCAAAAGAAGGCGCGCATTTGTATGATTTGAATCGGAATTGAAGCAGTTATAGTTCCATCTTATTTTTTGTTTGATCTCACAGTGATATTCAATACGTGTATGTATGCGTGGATTGGACTTGTACTTGTGTGTTTGGAATATTTATGTATGCATGTATGGAACGCCTTTTACCTCCGCACAGTGGGTCAAAAACACTTCTCCAGCCGCGACTACTGCGCAATACTGTCGAAACGTGCTCAAGTGACGCACAAACGTAAATAAATTGTAATTAATGATAATGAGCAACTCGGCCGACACCTGGTATGCCGATATTATTTTAGTTCTCCGTAACTTGAAATCATTTCCAGACAATCGTTTTTTCGTTTTTATACCTGGTACCCAATGAGTTTCGGGGTATATTCGATTTTTGAAGATTTATGTAACAGCCAGAAGGAGGCGTGTAAATATTCTAGATCAGCGCATCAATAGCCGAGGCGATATGGTCTGTCTGCCAGTCCGTCCGTTTCGATGAGCGCTAAAACATCCAAATTTTGTGGGCAGACCACTGTGATCTCATACCGAATCAAGTTGTATTTCAAAATTGTGAAATAATGTGGCATCCACAATATCAAAGATACAAGAAATTATTATTAATATCTTCCAAATAAGAGAATTGTAATCACGTCTGGTTGTTGCTATAGCCAGTATGAAGAAAACTATATCCCGTGGCCGACTCCCAATCCCCTGCCACACTATCGCCCACTATCCATATCCAGTCCCGTCCCATGGAAATTAAGCAGCCCATAAGACTGCACGTGCATGATGTTTATACAAACCGAGTACCGGGTAGAACGGATCACAACTTAACGTCTCGACTGTTTTTGTTTGGTTTTTGTTTTTTATCGTTTTCATTAGTTAGAAATGTATACATATGTAATTTCAATTACAAATCAAAGGCGTACATAATATTAAATTATTCCATATAAATCAAATAGTTCTACAATTGTTTTGCTTGTTTTTCGTTATGTATGTCATTCCTGTGTGGGGTATATCGGGTAGCAAATCGGTTCGGTTTGCCCCCGTTTACTATACAAATCGTATTATGTTGTCCGGCGATCCACGTGCACATTTATAATTTTTATAATTTTCTTAGCACAGAATCGAGCGAAGCTAAAACTGATGACAAGAGTACGTTTATATCCGGCTCTCTAAAGGGTTTCTCTGAGGGGTTCGGACCGGGGCTGCTGCTGGCTAAATAATACACTTGTTTTGGGCTGCTGCTGCTGGCCAATGGTGCAATTGTTTTGGGCTGCTGTTGGTTTTGAGTGGTTGAAATTATTTATTGCTATTATTATTATGTGAAGTGGTTTTTTACTGCTCCCCTAATTTTATACACAAGCTTAATGTGTAAGTAAATGTAAAGTTTAGCACTTTTCGCCAAAAAATCTATTATTCTGTCTGTTTGCTGCTGCTGCTCTGGTTTCTGGTTTTGGTTTCTCTGTGGATACTTAAAAGTTGAATGAGTTCATTGGTAGCTTGTCAGCATTCGGATCAAAGTTGTATTGTGTGCCATCGGATGTGGGGGCCATGTTTGCTTGCTCGCCCTGTTGATAAATAAACATATTCCAGCAATCAGGAAAATGCAATTCTTTCCGTTATTAGGACACTCACCTCATCCGTAAAGTACTGATCGATGATTTCGTAAGCCAGTTTATAAATTTCCACATTCTCGTGGCTCTGCAGACGCTCAATCTTGGCCAGACCCTCGCACTCCTCGATAAAGTTGGCCACCGTCTCCACATGTGTATCGGCCATTTTGAGCATATTGTTTAAACCATCAAGCACAACCTGGAATAGAAATGGTTACCACTGGACATAGACTTAACGCCAGGGACATCTCTTACATTGATAACTTGCGTATCCTGGCATGAGAGGAGATCGCAGAACGGCGGAATGACACCCTCCTTGATCAGTGTGAAGACCTGTTCGCGGTTGCCGCTAATGGTTAGATTGCTGATGGCCCAGGCGGCCTCCTTCTGTGTCTGGAATTCACCCTTGCTCAGGTTCTCAATGATTTTTGGCAAGAGACCCACATTGATGACGGCCTGCACTTGTGACTGGTTGCCGGCGGTGATGTTCGAGAGGAACCAGACAGCCTCCTTTCGTATCTTCTCCTTGGGATGGGAGAGCAGGACCGGGAAATAGGAGAGCGCCTCGTAGTTGAGCACCACCTGTGTCTGCTCATCCGATCCAGTCACAATATTGCCCACAGCACGCAGAGCGGCTGTCTGTACCTTGACCTCGCTATTGCCCAGAAGTGGTATCAGCTTGGGCACCACACCGCTCTCAATCACCATTTGTATCTGCTCGTTTCCGCCGTCGGTCAGATAGCTAATTGCCCAGACCGTGTCCACCAAGATGTTCGTGTCAGTGTGATGGATGAGCACATTGAGTGCGGGCAGGATTTCGTGAATGGTGGCGGCTGGTGGGGGTGGATCCTTGTTGCGGCACAAATTCACGATCACCCAGGTGACATTGCGCAAGAACGAAATCGGTATATCTGGCTTGATGAACGACAGCAGTGGCTGGACCACGCCGTGCTTGATGACAAAGTCGCGCAACATGGGCCCGTCGCCGATGATATTACCCAGAGCCCACACGGCCTGTTCGCACACATTCGCAGCGGGAGAGTTGAGAAGTTGAAGGAAGAGTGGCACTGCACCTGCGCCAACGACCTGAAAAGCATCACACATTCCCCCGCCCCAAGATTAGCACTTTCCTCTGGCGAGCATTGAGCACAGTATTGGGGTGGAATCATTACCTGATTGGTTTGATCTGATGTGCCAGAGGCAATGTTGGTCAGGGCCCAGGCAGCCTCAAACTGCAGCATTGTGTGATTGTGATTCTTCAGACACTCCACCAAAATGGGCAATATGTCGCTCTGGATAAGATCGTTGATGGGTGGATTCTTGTCCGAGGATAGCAGCTTACGGGCGGCCTGGACGGCGGCCAACTGTTGTTCTGGCTTGCTGGAATCGGCTGCGGCCTGTGCCAGCTTCTTCAGGTTAATGGAAGTGGGCAACTGCTCATCCTCGTCTGTGTTCGAATCCAAGTTCGGGACATTGCGGCGCTTCAATATGGTCTCCTCGCGCTTGTTCTTCCTTAGCTCCACCGTCACTTCATTGCGGCGGCGACGCATCTCCTAAATAATTATCAAATATATGTGTTGTTTTGTTAGAGAAATAAATGACTTTTGGGGCGGGGTCTAGTGGGTTCGACTTACATCCTGATCCTTGCCTTTGTTTTTGAAGTTTTGTAAACGATTCTGTTCCAACGACGTCATTTTGTCGGCTCTGTGTTGTGTGTGTTTGTGTGTGTGTCGAGTAATGGAAAATATTCTTTTAAAAATGCGTATAAACAATCAATTTGGTGGCGTCCACCTCCTGAGGAATTCAGTAATTTGTTTCAATTACAGAGGCGAAGAAAAAATTTAATCGCACGCACACATAAACACAAAGAACAGGGCGCAGGGGCACGGCAGCAGCAGTGAAAAAATATGTACGTCGTCCGGCCGTCCCACACAATCGAATCGACCAACACAATTGCACAGCACAGAGCAATACAAAGTCACAGCAAAAGCAGCACAGCAGCACGATGGCGTAGACGAAAAAAAGAAATGGCGAACAAAAGTTGATATTTAGCTCTGCAATCACTTGTTTTGCCATTAAGCTACACTGGAATGTTTTCAACTTACGTTTGCAGCCAAATTATGGGTCTTAACTACGACACTGGCACTTTTTCGCGTGTGAAATTTCGACTTTTTCTTTTATAAAAATTGCGGATATACCTAACCTTATTAAACGGATATATCGGTATGGGCGATATTTTTTTTATTTCTGATACGATAATATCGGTGCGATATCTCTAATATCGGCCCAAATACATAATTCTATGCGATTGATGAAACAATTGTCTACAGCACTTTTTAGGTTTAGGGAATTCCAGTTATTTTAAATATAAAATAGGGTTTAAACAAAGAAGGTCAGCAAAAATGACCTTTTGTACATGTTAACTACACGGTAACTACACATTTGCTACATATTAATTACACTTAACCCACTGAAGGCCCTCTATTTAATCGTTCTCTGTTCATGATTGAAAATCATATTCCTCGATTTTGATATTCGGCTTAATATTACTAGCTAGCTAGGACCCTCAGCATCAAACAGATGATTTTATCCGATTGGTGAATCAATTCTCTACATGATTGGCTAATTTGAATTGCTGTTGAATTGCTTGAATTTATTGGATTGCTTATAAAATAAGGTTTAAACAATATAATGTATCGTACACACAAACATACACACACTTTCGATACTATCGCCACTCAGACAAAAACTAGGGCTACTAAATCAATTAACATTAACGATAAGCACCGAGTTAGGGCTGCGTGCAAAACAAGAGTACCACCCTGTAATATCCGAGGCGTGCAAAAAATAAATAAAATAGCAGAAAAACAATAATTGTGCGTACAGCTCGAAAGGACATGAATGAATGTATAAGACAAGCCCGGTGACACGGCCAGAGCAATGACAGAAAAGTCGGAGCACGCCTCGAATGTGGAGAATTCTCAATTCGCACAGTCGGTGGCTTCTTCCCCCAGTGGCCGTCCTCCTTTGCAGATCTTGGTAAAATCCGAGAAGGTTGATGCCGAGGTTGAGGCCAAGCTGAGAGCGTTGAATGCGAAAAATAAGTGGGAACAGGAGCAAAGGCACAGCAATGGCCAGCAGGCAGACGACACAGAAGACGATGACGAAGACTGTGATGGTGATGGTGATGGCGATGGCGATGGCTCCTCTGTGGACGATAAAAAGGCCATTGTGCCGGTGAAGTCATCCAACGAAATACTCGCCGAACTGTTCGGCGTTTTCAATGCAGCACCGCCCGCGGAGCTGCTCGACGACAGAAATCTTCTTAAAGCACATAAGCACAAAAAGGTCAAAAAGGAGAAAAAGGAGAAAAAGAAGAAGAAGGCGTCCAAGTCGGATGGCGAGTGGTCCGATTCGGGTGCGGAGAGCAAACACAAGCACAGGCGGAAAAAGCACAAGCATAAACACAAGGACACCAAGGAAAAGGATCGCGACAAGGCCAAGGAGAAGTCAGCTGTTGCTCCTGCTTCTGCTCCTGTTGCTCCTGTGGTGTCTGCCTGTGTCAAGGAGAAAGAGAAGCCCGACGCCAAGAAACGACCATCGGAAAAAAGCAAGCATTCGGCTGATGTCCTGCCACCAAAGAGGGAGAAGCGGGATCGGGAGCGAGAGCGTGACCGTAGCCACAATAGCTTCTACAATGGCTACAGGGATACCGAACGACCCAGCGAGAGGCCCAGCGAACGTCCTAGCGAACGGCCTAGCGAACGGCCTAGCGAACGGCCTAGTAACAAAGCTCGTGAAATGTCCGATGTCTCGCTGTCCGACGAGGAATCATATCTCCGCGAGAAGGCCTCCAACGGACGCCGGCGACCTCAGAACAGCTTCTACGATGTGAAAGAGGAGCCCAAGGAGGAGCTCCTCCAGCAGCACCAAAGCAAACGCAATGCTCGGGACTCGGGCACGAGGCGGCCACGCCGGTCTAGGTCACGGTCTCGGTCTCGCTCCCGACCCAGAGATCTGGGCATCGACAAAAAGCGTCTGCTGGAGGTGGCACGCAAGAATGCCATCCACATGTTCAAGCGGGGCAATCTGCCGGGAGTGGCCGATATGACGCCCGAGGTGAAGGACAAGGTCTTGATCAAGATGCGTTATGGGGGACGCACCGTCCAGGATCTGACGGACTTCTGCAAGAAGATCTCCAGCGGAGATGCGCTGTCCGATCTCAGCTCCGACGAGGAGTCCGATACGGATAAGAATGGGAATGCCAAGGCCTTCCACCACCCCTTCCAGCTGAAAGAGCGGGAACCAATTGTGATGCACATCCGCAACTCCACGCCGATACTGCCGCGGAGGGAGGATCAAACCAAGGCCATAACCATGCAGTTTCCGGTGTCTTCTGGGCAGGCGCATCGCATTACCGAGGCCTGGGTGCCTGTCGAGCGCAAGGATTCGTTGGCGCCACTACCATCGCTACCGCCCGCCAAACAATCGACGAACATCTTCCAGGACATACAGAAGAATGTGTTTGCCAAATCCATACCGCAATTGGAGAAGCAAGAGCCCGCCTTTAAGTCAATAGGTGCAGCAGCATTGGAGGCGTCTGCGTCTATGTCTACATCTTCACATGTGACCGCACCTGCACCCGTTCCCGCACCAGTTCCTCCGCCTCGTCCAGAGCTAGTTCCTGCTCCAGCTTCAGCTCCAGTAATTGCATTCACACCCACTCCGATACCGTTTGTGCCTGAGGTCCCCATACCATCTGCGACAACAGCAGTGATGCCCAGCCGGTCAGCAGCGACGCCGATGCCGATGCCGATGCAGCATCAGCCGTCACACAGTGCTTCCATCTTTCCGGACCCGGTGCCGCTCAGCATGGATGTGTCGAGTATAATCACCCAGCGGCTTAGTGCCATTCGTCGGCTACAGGTGAGTCCCACTTGCATCGCCTATTGCATTCCAATCTGAAGCCAATCTGAATCTATGCACAGACAAATCCCACCGACTGCGAGGCCATCAAAATGATGCATAACGCACAGCGGGACATGTCCTCGTGGGCCTCTTCGAAGCATCTGCCAGGCCAATTCACGGGCAGCACGGGCGCCCATGTGATGAAGGCTCATGAGCTGAATAGCGGACCGCAGCTGTGGGTACGACGGGATCAGCTGACCTCCACCAAGCCGGTGACTGGCGGCATGGGCATGGCTCTGTTGCAGAAAATGGGCTGGAAGCCCGGCGAGGGACTGGGACGGTGCAAGACGGGGTCACTGCAGCCGCTGCTGCTGGATGTGAAACTGGACAAACGCGGCCTGGTGTCGCGCGAGGATATCAAACTGCAGCCAACGCGATCGGCGGCCGGGCAGCGTAAGAACAAGGATAGGGGCGGCGGTGGAGGTGGAGGCGGCGGAGGCGGCTGCGGCCCTCCTGGCCAGGGAGTTGCACCAATGGTAGTAACGGTGGACAAGCATCCCGTGTGTGTGCTGAATGAGCTGACATCGAAGAACCGGTGGACACCGCCACAGTATACCCTGCAGCAGGAATCGGGTCCGTCTCACATACGCAGTTTCCTCTTCTCCGTGGAGATCAATGGGCAGTCGTACACCCCCGATCGGCCGTGCAACAACAAGAAGGAGGCCAAGCTAAATGCGGCCAAATTGTGTTTGGAAAGCTTGGGCATCTTGCAGCCCAGTTAGGGGGCGAATCTATGATGTTTAGGATAAGGATAAAGTCAGGATATATTCTGTAAAGTGTACATGTAAATACGTATAAAGTTAGTTTAAAATCCGAGCTGTACGCATTTTCGCGAAGCTTTCCATCTCAAAAAGCTCTTACAACAGTGGGAAAGAAAGCGAGAGTGGGAGAGTTTGCGGCTCTGAACGATTTGCGCGCAGCTCAACCTGCTTTTGGCCCACTGTGAAACTCTCGGCATGCCATGCCATTTGCGAAAGAGCTTTGATTTTCTCTTCTCTTCTAGCGTGGCTTATGCGCAGGCCAAACAAACAGCTGACAAACAGCGGGCAGGCCCTGCTGCAGAGAGGCGGGCGTGGGAGTGGGAGTGGGTATATTTGCAGTCCATTAAATCTCTCGACACGACACTCCGAAGCAAAAGCACCAAACATTGAAGGTCAGTTCACGCGGGAGTGCGCTCCAAACAACTTCGTCGGATCGGATGGCAGCAGTGGGACAGGACAGGATAGGGTCAATGGATGGTTTTTGTTGTTGTTGTTGTTGCTGCTCTTGTTGTCACCCCGCTGTCGCCCAGATACAGATACAGATACAGACACAAAACTTTTCTGAGTGTCCTAGTCCAGGGGGTCGGTCTCAGCATCCATATTTGTGCTGAAAAGTGTGTGGCGCATATTGTTCTACAGATGTTTTTTGCGTCCTACTGCATGGCCACGGGACTGGACGGGAATTTGGCCCAAACAAACAAGCAAACAGCGACGTTGTCGGATGGTGGAGCGGAAGCGGGAGCGGCGGCAGTGAAACGCAATTTGTAGAGTTGCATAATTACACGCACACCACACGCACACCAAAGGCACGCACACCCATGCCATGCCCCATACCCATACCACTGCCACTGGCCATGGGCGTTGTTGCGGTTTGATGTGGCGCTCCACCGTGCACTTCGCTATCTGCTGCAGCCATGGAAACTTGCCGCACCTGTGCCATTTCCACGTTTGTTTCCGATTTCGAAAATGGCACCAATGGCAACAATTTTCTGGATCTGTTCCATCCCACATGCTGGCAGAGTGAAATGGCCCATATACGACTGGAGTTTGTCCACTGGAATCTGAAGGTATGTACTACGTACACCGAACCACACCACACCACACACCACACAAATGAAAATTACTCATTTTCCACCAAAGTGAAAGTCTCTGTGGTGCGGCAATGCAATGAAAACTGCATTGAGTTGAGCTTTGGCTTGGGGTCTTGGGGTCTTTGAACCCAGCTCGATAAGGTTTTGCGCTTCGTTTATCAAACCACAAATCAATTATTTAAACTATAGAGATGATTGTAAGACAAAGAAGGAAGAGTCTAAAAAGGGACATATCGTCTGTCTGTGTGTTTTATTATATGATGAGCCTGGACACAAGCGGTCAATTAGATTGATTCGAGCTTTCCCTAAAATACAATTGCAGATTTCTCCCAACGATGGATTACCACAGAAAATATGCAGCGACTGTTTTACCAAGTTCTGCTCGATTTACACATTTCGACTGAGCTGCCAGGAAGCGCAGTTGAAGTTGTCGAACATTTATGACAAAATCGATGCCAGCAGCTTGGAGGATGAGAGCCAGGGAGAGGAAGGAGCGGAAGCTGTGCCAGAAACATCAATTATAGGAACAACAACAGCCACAACGACGGTTTCAACCGAAACACAACCAAACACTGCCAGTGCCCCCCCAATAGAGTTTTTTGTGGAGAGCTTAGGCCACAACGAAGCGGATGACGATAACGAATCACAGCCACCATACCAGGAAGATGATGATGCCACTCAGGAACTGACCATTAGCTATGCCTGCAAGTTCTGCTTCAAGCCCCAGGAGAGCTACCAGCTGCAGCAGATGCTCTTGGAGCACATCAATGCCAGCCACGATCCGGAGCAGCCATACAACTGTCCGGAGTGTGAGGAGTGCTTCCAGGATGCTGCCTCCCGCACTGTGCACCTCAAGAGCTGCCATGTGGAGAAGCAGTTCAAGTGCGAGGTGTGCGGCAAGCAGTACAGCGATCGCCACAACCTGCGCCATCACATCGAGAAGTATCACTCGGAGACGGACTTTGAGTGCACCATGTGCGAGAAGCGCTTCTTTACGCGCAAGAGCCTCAACTATCACATGAAGTGGCATAATCCGGAGCGTCAGCTCAAGTGCCGGCAGAGCGGCTGCGAGCGTCTGTTCATCAATCAGCGGCACCTCAAATGCCACGAGGCCACGCACACGGGCGCCAGTGCCAGGAGGAGCGAGCACTGTGGCGTCTGTGGTAAAAGTATGTATCTGCCAATACTGATGGGGATATATCTGCTAAATAGATCTCTTTCCATAGCTTTCATACACCTAAAGACACTACGCTGGCACATCTATAGACAGCATGGCGGGGAAAAGCCCTACAAATGCGCCAACTGCACGGAGGGTAAGTGGAGCTCGAACCAGGAACGCACGTTAAGGGAACAGGAAACATTAACATTAACATTAATCATAACAATTTGTCGCATCATCGAACATTCTCACATTGAAACCAGCGCTTAAGATCATAGAACTGTGGCCCAGCCAGAGCCAGAGCCAGTCCCCAGCTGCTTCTTATATCGTACATAGAGTGTGTCTGTTAGTCAAGTCTGAAGCAACGGTAAACACAATGGCTATAGCAGCTCTTTTTGTATACCTTTTTTTTAGCCAAAAAGCATGCCATCAACAATTAACAACAAAACGTTTTGTACTTTGCCATAATCTTAGCCCACATCATTAGAGTTTTTAAACAACCCAACCCAAGTCCAACCACCAAGTACGTAAACCCCTTGGAGAGCAGCATGCATCGTACATATTTCTACTATATTTCATGACACCCAATCACTAACCGACTAGCTACCATCCCGGACCTTTGCCTATTCCCTATTAACAATCTTCCTTTGCCATGTAGTGTTCGCCTCGTATGCGGAGAAAAGGATTCATATGCTGGAGCGGCACAGGGAGAACCTAACGCCCATCGAACGCAGCGAATGCATGTTGTGCCGCCAGCCCTTTGGCTCCGAGCAGGATCTCATACATCACATGTCCGTGGATCATTTGCAGCGTGCGGCCAGTGCGCCAGTGATTGCCAACAATAAGCGTGTCCTGCAGCAGAAGCGAGAGCGTCAGTACTCGGGACTCTTTCAGTGCGAAAGCTGCACCCAGAGATTCAATATGAAGTCGGCCCTGGATCGCCATGCCGCTGTCCATTCGGAGAAGGACAGGCCGCATGCCTGTCCGCACTGCTCGAAGCGTTTCAAACGGGCACAGGACATGAAGTGGCACATCAAGACGCACGAGAAGGAGAAGCCCAATGTCTGTGACGTGTGTGGCAAGGCCTTTGCCTTGAAGTATGTCCTCACACAGCATAGGCTCAGCCATGAAGGTGGGTGAATGAGTCACATCACTGATACATAGATATGTAATTGCAGAACTCCAATCAATGTGCTTTCTTTTCGCTGCCAGTTTTGGAGAAGAACTTTAAATGCAACGTTTGCGGTCGGGCCTATCTATTTGAGAAGAGTCTGCGGCTGCATCAGCGCGTCCACACGGGCAACACCTACTACAAATGCGATCTGTGCCAGGAACGCTTCGTGACGCACATTAAATTGAAAAGTATTTGAAAGACCATATCATATCGGAAGGGACTAGACTCTTCACTTAATGTCTAATTATTGTGTTTCAGCTCATATGCAGAAGACGCATGCACATGCCTCTGAGACGCCCTCACCGGACTCCCTGGAAGATTTGATAAAGATTGTGATTTCCTAAAAAAGTGGGAACAGAACAAGAAAGCAAAAGAAAGCTCCCCCTACTGTACTGTTGTAGCCAAGCACAAACAGAGAGAGAGAGAGAGAGAGCGAGAGAGCGAGAGCGTAGCTCTCCTGTAACTACTACTAAACTGACTAACTACCAAAACCAAGCTACTAAAACCATACCCTCCATTCAACCTTATCATTAGACCATATGCGGACGCTGGGACGCAACAGGGCGAAAGCTTTATACTCTCTAGGCAAATGATTCACTCTTCTACCACATATATCTTTCGTCCTTTATCATCGTATACCCCGGAACACCCCGAGTATTGTCTATACACACACTATATATATTCACACACTTGCAGAACATAGAAACACATGACCATTGACGACCATTTAGCGATAAGCAATACTTAAAGAGAACTCAAAGCTACACGGCAACCACTTAATGCTCAATGCATTTGCATTTATTTCAAGAAAAAGAAAGAAAAAAAAACCAACAAATATTTACAATATCTACCGAACAGTTATAAGTCGTATTTAAAATATCAATGTACTATGAATTTTACTATGTGTAGTTCCAGATATATTTACCAAATTCGTGCTCCATAAAAACTCCAATTTGAAAAGATTTAGCCGTTTTTATTCGAATATGGTTATCCTTGTCTAGTTCTAAGGATGATACATTTAAACTTTTTTATGTATCGATATATAGTGCGATAAATTGACATTGCGCCCTTTTACACTTTTTTTTATGTGAATCTTCGGCTGTTACTGGTATGTTATTGTTTACTAAAATCATTAACCAGTATATAGATGTGCCAGTTCATACAAACTGCCGTCGCAAACGAATTTCGGTATGCGACCCAAAGGGCCTTCCGCTCTGTGACGCGAAGCGAGCCTCATCGAGTTATACACAAAAATATGTGATTGTATGCACCCTTGCTGACATCATCGATGACCCGCCATACATTGCGATTGTCATCGAGACGTGCGGAAATGTCATACATTTAATAAGGGATGATTTTATGCGAAATGTCATGCATTTCATTTTCATTCATTCATTTCATTCATTTATTTATTTGTAACAAAATTAATATTAAATGTTTTCTGTTTTCATTTTTAAAAAGCGCTCTTCTTTATGTTGTGAATCGCCTTACGAATGACCTTTTCTGTGGGCTCATTCGTGAACTTTAATTGCACCGCCGCTGAAATAAAATGGATTAATTATACCCGGTACTCGAAGAGTAAAGGGGTATATTAGATTTGTGCAAAAAATTTATGTGTGTAACACCCAGAAGGAAGCGTTTCCGACACCATAAAGTATATATATTCTTGATCAGCATCAATAGCCGAGTCGATATAGCTATGTCTGTCTGTCCGTCCGTCCGTCCGTCTGTCCGTCTGTCCGTCTTCATTAGCGCCTATAGCTCAAAGACCATAAAAGCTAGAGGAACACAATTTTGTATCCAGACTCCTGTCCTATCGCACTGTTACAAGTGCATTTCAAAATTTCGCCCCGCCCCCTTCCGCCCACTCCAAGGACGAAAATCTGTGGCATGCACAATTTTAAAGATACGAGAAAACTAAAAACGCAGAATCGTAGAGAATGACAATATCTATCAGAGTGTTGAATCTGGATCAGATCGACTCATAAATATAGCCACAATGAAGAAAACCATTTCGAAATGCATCGTTCCCTCTCGCTCTCTCTCACACACAGGGTTGGGCGCTGTGCCCATTCGTCCAGATGAGCGCCTAGATCTCAGAGACTATAAGAGCTAGAGCAACCAAACTCACTATCCATGCTCCTGTGATATCACGTCAGTACAAGTGTATTTCAAAATTTGGCCACGCCCCCTTCCGCCCCCACAAAAGACGAAAATCTACCATTTTGAAGATACGGGAAACCCAAAACGCAGAATCATAGAAAACGACCATATCTATCAGAGTATTGAATCTGGATCAGATCGGATCATAAATATAGTCAGAAGGAACAAATGAAATTTCAGTGGCCTTCCAAGCGCAGACTCATTCCCTCTCTCTCTCTCGCACACAGCCGTGTATGTATATGTAGGAAGTAGATTTAGACATGTAGAAAAGGCAGATGTAAAAAATGTATGTAAACAAATATGGAAACATCTAATAGATAAAAATCTCCGAAAAAGTTCGACTTCATTTTTTTTTCTTTTTTGGCTAAAACTAAATTTATCCCTTTTGCGAACATGTAATAATGTAATTTATTACAAGCTCACATACATATATACTGACTGAGTACCGGGTATAAAGTAGAGCCGCGGCCGTAGACGCTCACAACGTTCCCCCTCGTTTTTTTTTTCTTTTTTGGCTAAAATTTAATTTGTCCCTTTTGCGAACATGTAATAAATTACATATGTATGTATATCGTTAGCTCACATACATATATACTGACTGAGTAACGGGTATAAAGTAGAGCCGCGGCTGTAGACGCGCCTCACAACGTTCCCTCCGGTTTCGTCTTCCTTTTGCTCTGCTCATTCACTGACCGTTTGTCGCGAGCGGGAAAAATAAAAGTCACTTGCATTTGTATGCGTGTATGTATGTGATTCTTATGACGCCGCTGTCGAAGCCTACACCCATTACTTTAGAATTCTTTAGAGATTATGACACTTGTTGAAGACGTTGGCCCACAATATAAGAAATTACTTATTTTACATATAATGGTATATAAAATATAATTTGGTATAATATACACATCAGGAATATAATGAGCCAATGTAAATATGTAAAAATACACAATGTATTTCAAACATAACTTCACATTGGAAAATTTGTCTGTAGGGTATTCTTCGTCACATCAATAATCCTCGTAGCACTCAGCGAAAACAAAAAAAAAACGAGGGGGAAAGTTGTGAGCCGCGTCTACGCCGCGGCTCTACTTTATACCCGGTACTCAGTCAGTATATATGTATGTGAGCTTGTTGTAATTTGTTACATGTTCGCAAAAAAAAAATATTTAATTTTAGCCAAAACAAAAAAATGTAAGTCGAACCTTTTCGGATATTTTGATCTATTAGATGTTTCCATATTTGTTTACATAAATTTTTTACATCTGCCATTTCTACATGTTTTTATCTACTTCCTACATATACATACACGGCTGTGTGCGAGAGAGAGAGGGAATCAGTCTGCGCTTGGGAGACCACTGAAATTTCATTTGTTCCTTCTGAATATATTTATGATCCGATCTGATCCAAATTCAATACAGATATAGTCATTTTCTATGATTCTGCGTTTTTGGGTTTCCCGTATCTTCAAAATTGTAGATTTTCATCTTTTGTGGGGGCGGAAGGGGGCGTGGCCAAATTTTGAAATACACTTGTACTGACGTGATATCACAGGAGCATGGATAGAGTTTGGTCGCTCTAGCTCTTATAGTCTCTGAGATCTAGGCGCTCATCTGGACGAATGGGCACAGCGCCCAACCCTGTGTGTGAGAGAGAGCGAGAGGGAACGATGCATTTCGAAATGGTTTTCTTCATTGTGGCTATATTTATGAGTCGATCTGATCCAGATTCAACACTCTGATAGATATTGTCATTCTCTACGATTCTGCGTTTTTAGTTTTCTCGTATCTTTAAAATTGTGCATGCCACAGATTTTCGTCCTTGGAGTGGGCGGAAGGGGGCGGGGCGAAATTTTGAAATGCACTTGTAACAGTGCGATAGGACAGGAGTCTGGATACAAAATTGTGTTCCTCTAGCTTTTATGGTCTTTGAGCTATAGGCGCTAATGAAGACGGACAGACGGACAGACGGACGGACGGACGGACAGACAGACATAGCTATATCGACTCGGTTATTGATGCTGAACAAGAATATATATACTTTATGGTGTCGGAAACGCTTCCTTCTGGGTGTTACACACATTAATTTTTTGCACAAATCTAATATACCCCTTTATTCTTCGAGTACCGGGTATAAAAAAAAAAAAAAAGACCGTTTACGCTGAGCCTTTAACTTGTTTGCTCTTTTGCGGACCTTAATATGCGAGCGCTCAGTCGGATCGCTCTCTACGAGTTGTTATTGAACGAGCATAACACGAACATCTCAACGGAGAACAGTCAACCGAAAACCAAAACGAAGAGAAACGAAGTGTTCTGCTCAGAGCGAGAGCGAGCATACATGGCTTTTTCTGTTTTGTTCGTGAGCAGACCGCAAAGGGGAAAACGGTCAACTGTTTTTTGCGAGCTATGGTAAAAAGGGATCTTTTTTACTTTTTTCGCCCTGCGTTGCCACCTAATTTGTACACCATCTCATGAATTTAGGCTGAATTCATAGTCAACTTTCGTGTGTTAACGAATACATTAAATGGTGTTTATGCACACACTTTTTTCCTCATTGCATGAAATGATTTCATGAAATGGGCCTAGCATAAACACAGTAATTGTCGATGTTATTTGTCATCGCTCACTGCTGGTACTGCAGGGGTTCTGGCTGCTTGTATTTTTGGTTTCTGTTTTGCTTCAGCATACTTCAGCCAAAAATGGCTGCTGCGCTGAATGTATTTTGAACAAATGCTAAATTGCTTATAAAAGCATTTAGCTAATATCATAAGCAATACCACATTAAAACTGCTAGATATAGCCTGAAATATACTAAAATGGGCAGCACTGAGTGGTCTACTCACAGAAACGCACTAAAATTACATATATCAATGCATGGTGAAATTATTATAAAGGTGGCGTATTCGGCTGTGCTGAGGACGTTATTTTTTCAACTCGTTCTCTCTGCTCTCAGAGAGGCAAGCGCTAGAAAGAGATGGCAAGCGTTTTTCGCTGTGCACTCTTATTGTTTCAGCTGGCAGAAAAGAAAACTTTTCCACAAATAAATAAAAAGAAATAGTTCAAAGCTAATTATAATATTTTAACTCAGATAATAGTGAGCATATTTTTTTCCTTGTTTTCTGTTTACGAGTCCATTCGTAAAGAATGAAGATGACAATGTGGTGCACGTGTGGTAAATACGCCACCTATATATAATTTCACCATGACTTCGACGTCGAACCAAAACCAAAAATGGCCGCCGCTTAGATGCTGCGCTGCAACCAGATCGAAATGAATAAAAGAGCGGCAGCATGCAGAGCAATCGTCAGAATTTTTGGACCGTCGGGCAGTCAACATTTACTATTACGTTTTTTCCTTTAATATATTTACTTGTCTTTCTTCTTATTTGTTTTGGAATCGGTATCAAAATTGGCGTTTCAAAATGTTTTGCACAATTTGTTTGCGAACTTGCTCTTCAATTCAAAGCATTGTTGAATCTGAAAGACGAAAAGTGAAAGGAGAACATGCAAGCAAAGCAGTATTCCTCAAGCTTTCTAACGGTGCATCATACGGCATGTTTGAAAGCTCGCACGGCGAGATATTGGCGATTAAAAGTGTGCAGTTTCTTTTCGGTGCATTCTTTAGCCTCTATACCGCGATGCTCTGATGAGGGTTGGGTTTGACCAAAGACAATATAAATAGTAAGATGCCGAACGCCCATACAATTTCAATCATGAGCAGCGCTGATTTCTGTGAATGCTCGAGTATACGCTGACTCGCTGGCACGAAGAAGATAAGAGAGAATGAGTTTGCATGTGTGAGTACACACAGAGCTGCAAGCACTTATGTGTGCGTATTTGTGCCGAGCTGCCGAATTTTGTCGAGACGTAAACAAGCCAGAAATGTATTTGCTAGGAGTTGGGGTGAGGGGAAAAAAATTCGTTGGCGATTGACATTTGGATAATAAAAGTGCATTATTCATTTAAATAGTAATAATAATATAATTCATTAATATACAATGTAATTATACGACCCATTTCGAACATTTGATATTATTTATACAATTATTATGGTTTTAAAATTATCGAGTAAAATATTAAAGTGATTTTATTACTTTCCGTCGGTCTTTGGTCTTAATTATCGCCGCTCGAATTTGCTACCGTTTTGATTCTAATCGGTACCCAGGGAACACCACGAGGAGGCCATCGAAAATGTAATGGGGTCATATATTCATGACCTTCGAGTCGACTTGGAATGTTTTAATTTTGTGGATTAAAACATTTCCATGTTCCCCTACTAAGCTTTAGCTTTCTAACTATTGCTTTTCGTTCTTTTTTTCATTTCTGGTATTGTTTTTATCGTGTTCCGTATTATATGTATCTATATATATTTATTTGAAGTCGTCACTTATAAGATAGAATACTAAGTTTAGCTTGCTTCTTTTGTCTCTCAGCTATCACAGTCCATTTGCAGTGTAAAGTAAGTAAAACCTTAATCAGTTTGTTTAAAATATCTATTCTATGGACGTAACATTCATTATTGATATCAAACCATAATGTGTAATCACTACATTCGGTAGTGCACTTAATGCATTGCTCCACAATAAATTTCCTAATACTCAGTTGCTTTTTATTATTGCTAAAAATATGCTCAAAAACTTTTATATGAATTTTGCAGACATTAAAAAATATATCTGATGGTGCACTTAACTTTCCAAAGTCCGTGTCGCTCGAGTAGTTTTTTTCACATATAAAAAGCTCTGAGGGAGCTGTTAAATGCTCGGTTTCTTTAATGAGGCACGATCTGCATTTATCACAATTGGATCCTTTTGCAATGTATCCAACAAAATATCTACTCCATGTTAACTTAATTGGTACATCATTGCACACAAAATTACCCATATTTTGGTCAAAGTGCCTTGTACAATTTCTGAAAATGATACAGAAAATTCTTGTTGCTGTATTTCTTTTTTTTCAATGCAAGGTTGATATATAATTGAATCGAACTCTACGGGTAACATAACATCTTCATCAGATTCGCAATTTGATTTTTGCGAAAAGTTAAATATGTGCAGAGATATTAGTTTCGCAATTATTACATTAAATTCATTTACTGAGGGGTTTCTGCAGTTACCACCCTTTGCACGAACGCACGCAAATATATTTTCAAGCGGATCTTGATTAACTCGACTAGTTAAGAAGAAAAAATTGTCGGAGTGATCCTTGAACAGATCTTCGACGAGTCCAAAAATAGCCTCAGTTGTTTGGAGCAAGCCATCAAGACAATATATATTATTTCCTTGGTATTTAACATTCTTTAGGTATTCTTGCATTTCCTTCAATTTCTTCCAAACAATATTCTTAATTTGAAGTGCACATTTCATGGGGTTCTTGGGACAAAAGCAGCAGTTGAGGCTGCCACTTCGGGACTATTTCGACGAAATTGCTTGTTTTGGTTACAAGTTTTAATAGCCGCTGCAACAGTGTGACTAAAAGTTTGGGTTGCCAAACATACCCGCATTAGCTCAAATCTAGTTGGATTAACGTGACTTTTTGTTAATTTAGTCATTTTCGTCACTGATCCCTGTTCTAATTCGTGAACTTCTCTTATGACATCAAAATCAACGAGTCCGTCAGGAGTTTTAAACTTAGCTTTCAGGAAATTATTCCGTATAGATTTGAAAAGATGCGGAATGTCAAAAAACATGTAATACTTTTTATTATTAAAGTTGAAAAAGGGTTTTTCTTTACTGACTTGAAGCAATGAGGTACATTTCCTATTATTTCCTCCTTGATCATATACTACGCCTCTTACTGAGAACCCAATATTTTCAGCAATATTCATGTTTTTTAAAGATGAGGCTTTTTAAGCATTCTCCCTTTATGTTTGTTTCTTGCACGAAATAGTTTAAAATAAATTTCCATTTTTTGAAAATACCCCGTATAACAAATACGCAAATGTGACTTCCCATTTTATTAGAACGTACGAGTAAATGTTCTAAGCCATCTATTATATCAACAGCGTTATTGTAAGTCAAATTTTTTTTTATTGCAACTTCATCACAAGTTATCATGCATTCTTTTTCAAATTCAGACATTTCCTTGATCGCATCTTTTAGTGCTGAGTACAAACATTCGTTGTCTCCAGGCTGTAAGGCTATTTATACTTTTGATAATATTAGCTATGCCGTCCTTAAATACATTAGTTTTCTCTCTTTCCATTTCCTCTAATGCTCTGAAATGGTTGCTTTGCTGTTCTTTCAGTTCTTGCAAAGTTTCAGCCACCGATCTTAATGTTTCCCCTTGTAGAGAGCAGATTTTCTCCAAATTGAGAGCCGGAGCGGACGGTCGAGCACGTTTCGCTTTTGGTTCTTCTTCAGCTTCCAGCTCATCTATAATCTGGCTCGTAGACATCGAAGACAACGGCGATACTTCCCGGATTTCTGCTTCTTGCTTTGGTAATGTCCCAAAAGCTAAGCTGCCTATTCCATTTACCATCACATAAAGGCCGCATAAAAGTGCTATTTTCTCCTCGATTGGTTGTAAAGCCACTTGGGAGTATGGCCCGCCTCCTGTAGCCTTTACCACCTGCTTGTTTCGGGCCATCTTCTTGCGGATAATAATCTTCCAGTCCGACCATATCTTTAAAAGGCAACCAATTTTAATAGAATTCACAATTTAAACTAAGAATACTTGCCTTCTTCCACCCAGATGGATCCTTAGTCGGGGGTCCTGCTGCATTTAACGTGTTTGTAAGCTTGGCCCATTTGGCCTCCTCTGCTGCCCGGTCTTCTTTAACAAAGCCCCTGGCTATTTCCGTGTTCTCCCTCATAAACGCCAACAAGATCTCGTCTTGACTCGATGTCTTATGCTTTCCCCTACAAGCAATTGAGAGAATAATAGTTTAGAATTACTATTTTATGTCGAATTTCTTACATTTTTACAAAATACTTACATTCTGATTCAAATATCGTTTAGTAAACAGTTGACAGAGTTGCCGCCTAAAGAATATTATTTTTTTGGCGACTATCGACTATAATTAAACTTTTATTACAACTCATTTCCACTTCAATGTACACTACTCTTAAATTTTTTACGATTATTAATGCTATTTAATTTATATTTACATTTACATGTACAAAGTATAAATATAAACTTAAAACATTAGTTAATATGTATATATTATCCCGCTTATACAAATTTGCATTTGTCAGCTATGTGCAATTCCGTTTTGAAATCGCTAGCTCATTAGCAACCGGTTTTAAATCGTAAAAATCGTACGAATTACGAAAACCAGAGCGCACTTTTTTACGAAATGTCAGTCAATTCGTAATTTTTTGCGATTTGCGAAAACCAGAGCATAGCTGATATCATTTTTTAACATAAATATTGGGAATGTTTTCTTCAATTAATTCTACTGTGACACCTTTTGTCAACTTTTTTTTTTGCACATTGGTAAGAGCTACTGTTACACCTTTTGTCAACTTTTTTTTTTGCACATTTCTTTCTTCCTGTGGATCTCGTTCGGGAATTTGTACAGTATGCTTTGTTGAAGCACTTCGCAGTTTTGGCGCGACAAATGCTATTCGTATTTCAGAATATACGTATTTATTAATTTTCTTACTTCTATCTGTTTTTTTTGTGTATGCTATTGCAAGTACCTTTCAACATATTTCTTCCAATTTTCGACTGGCTGACTATGGCATATAGATTTGTAGTCTTCGGTTGATACGTCTCTGAAGTTGGGGCCAATTTGGAGAACAATACAGAGGAAGCAGCGTCGACAGGTATATTGAATACCGATTCGGTGTCGTATTCCTCTTCGTCTTCGTCTTCCTCTTCGCAATCGTCGCTATCGGGTCCGTTTGTGGGCAATGCCTCTTGGTCGTCTAGTAACATCCCTGTCTCTTCCAACTGCAGTTCCAACTGGGCCAGCTCTGGCGTTGAATCGGCTGCTGCGGCAGTGAGGATGCGGTTCTGCTCCATCATAGAGCTCACAATTTCCTCCATCATTAGAAGCAACTAAAACGGTTAATCACAATACAATGGAGTTATATACTCCAGGAACCAGATCAAATCCTTACCTTGGTTCCTTGCTCCTTAATCTTTGCTGAGCTCCGAAACATTATCTGGCATGATAAATGGCGATGGAAACATGATTGATGATTTGATTTGACGATACGATACGATGATATGTACGATGTATTTGTTTACAATTATTTACCACACAAATGTTTAAGGTTATGTGTAAGCTTTTAAGGTTATGTTTAAGTTTTTAAGGTTATGTGTATGTGTGTATCGGTCATGCAGTGCGATAAATACGGAAATATAAAACCATTCACAATGTTTACCACCAATGCGATTTCGCCGAACGGATCCTCAGGAACATCATCCAAGAGCAGTCTCGGTATGAGCTGCAATCCGGTACCCAATAGCGATCTGGACTCGTACCGCCAACCCGATGGACGGTTAATACAGGTCAAGCGCTGGGTGGGAAGTGCAAGCACAAGTGCTTCAAGTGCCGCTGCCGCTGCCAAACCGTTCCTGAGCGATCTGGAGCCCGCTCAGATAACTATTCCGCCAAAGGCACCAAAGTCTACCGGCCCCATCATTCCGGGTGCTGAATGGGTGGCCACTGGACAGTGGCATAACAACATAACCATACAACCACTAACCATACAATATATAGATTTGCCAGTTCATACAAACGGCTGTCGCAAACGAAGTTTGAGAAATGCGGTACCAAGCGTTCGGCTCGATACTAGAACTGTTCGGCTCATGACGAGGTGCTAGCAGAAGCCGACAGCAACGAAGAAATTGCATTGGTGTATATGTTATCATAGTGGACCAAAACTTCGAAAACGATATCACAAACTAGAGTTAAGCGAAACTCAACCGTATAAAACTATCGTATTTGGATCCGAAAACGATAAAAAAAACGAGGGGGAACGTTATGAGCCGCGTCTGCGCCGCGGCTCTACTTTATACCCGGTACTCAGTCAGTATGTATGTATGTGAGCTTGTTGTAATTTATTACATGTTCGCAAAAGGAAAAAATTTCATTTTAGCCAAAAAAAAACAATTTAAGTCGAACCTTTTCGGAGATTTTGATCTATTAGATGTTTCCATATTTGTTTACATACATTTTTTACATCTGCCATTTCTACATGTTTTTATCTACTTCCTACATATACATACACGGCTGTGTGCTAGAGAGAGAGGGAATGAGTCTGCGCTTGGAAGGCCACTGAAATTTCATTTGTTCCTTCTGACTATATTTATGATCCGATCTGATCCAGATTCAATACTCTGATAGATATGGTCGTTTTCTATGATTCTGCGTTTTGGGTTTCCCGTATCTTCAAAATGGTAGATTTTCGTCTTTTGTGGGGGCGGAAGAGGGCGTGGCCAAATTTTAAAACAAACTCGTCTCGGTTTGATATCACAGGAGCTTGGATAGAAAGTTTGGTGGTTCTAGCTCTTATAGTCTCTGAGAACTAGGCGTCAAAAAATTCGATCAGGCATAGCGCCTACCCCTGTGTGTGAGAGAGAGCGAGAGGGAACGATGCATTTCGAAATGGTTTTCTTCATTGTGGCTATATTTATTATCCGATCTGATCCAGATTCTACAATCTGATAGATATGCTCATTCTCTATAATTCTGCGTTTTTAGTTTTCTCGTATCTTTAAAATTGTGCATGCCACAGATTTTTTCCTTGGAGTGGGCGGAAGGGGGCGGGGCGAAATTTTAAAATACACTTGTAACAGTGCGATAGGACAGGAGTCTGGATACAAAATAGTGTTCCTCTAGCTTTTATGGTCTTTGAGCTATAAGCGCTAATGAAGACGGACGGACGGACAGACGGACAGACGGACGGACAGACAGACATAGCTATATCGACTCGGCTATTGATGCTGATCAAGAATATATATACTTTATGGGGTCGGAAACGCTTCCTTCTGGGTGTTACACACATTAATTTTTTGCACAAATCTAATATACCCCTTTACTCTTCGAGTACCGGGTATAAATATTAAATTTTGCCTGATCCGACCACATGGTATTGCGCTTTTTGTTCACAGGCTATGTGAACATGCTCTGCAGCGACTATCATCATCTTGGGTACATCTTTCTTCGATATGAAAAAATTTGTATATGGTTCTTTTCGACATTATTTTGTTAGATATTAGTATTACTTCTAGTTTAGAAGGGTAAACACCCTTCTAATTTTTTTTTTCTAATTTCTAGAATATTTAAATGGCACATGTCTCACGACTCTCAGAATATTTTTCTAGCTTTTTGGATATTTTGATTTTTATCCGGGTGTTTCCTCCTGAGTCTTATGTTTTTTTGCATTATCCATCATTAGCTAGGAGCACTTCAATGTTTCGGCAAGTTTCCGGAACGAAAATTCCTTATTTTGGACGTTTTTCATGTCCATGCGTATCTGGACGTTGCAATGCACGTCCTTTGCCATTCTAAGTATCTGAACTTTGTTTGATGGATATTTTTTCATCTAAAACAGCTAACACTTACTATTCGCATTGCTTTAAAACCAAACAACTCGTAGAAAAACAGTTTTTTTACGAAATATAATATGTTTTATGAGTGCGTCCTTATTATTTCGCACAAGCTAAAGTGACATATCGAAAAAAAATGTGTATTAATTTTTGCACCAATACTCTTTTACATTATGAAGTGCAAATATGGAACAATCTAAAAAAATTAAGATCACTTTAAAATAATTGAAAATAGCCATTTTATAGCTAAGTGTCCTTATTATTTTTCACGTGAGTGTACATATGTAAATATATATAATATATTTCATACATGACTCCCATTGGAATAATTGTCCATTCGAGAATTCGAGGTGCAAATTGTGAATAAGCAAAGGATTTTATTTAATTTATTTTTTCTTAAAAGAACAAAAAAAATTTGTATTGCCGAAACCCGGGATTGAACCGGGGACCTTTAGATCTTCAGTCTAACGCTCTCCCAACTGAGCTATTTCGGCACCTGAACGAAAGGTGTCCAAAGCTCCTTATACGCTCCGAGAGAGAGTGAGAGAGAGAGAAAGAAAGAGAGATATGCAAGCGCAAGCAGTGTGTGTGTGTATGTGTTGGAAGAGATAAGCTTCAAAGAACTGTCCGAGAGATAAGGATTGATCCTCAGCAAATCCAAAAACATAATGCAATTAGTTGCTTTAGAAAATGTTTATTCTAATAACATATTATTTTTATTTTACTACATTTTTTAGAAGCAACATTTAATGCTTATAAGAACAGCTTTCATTTTAATTGAAGAAATCACAATACTTTTTCATATTTGTGGATTGTTCTCAATTTGTGGTGATCAAAGGGTCAGCAACGTTATATTTAGTAATAAATCTTACAATCTATAATGAGTAATCGTTAAATCGTTAATGAAATCATGTACCAACTGACACCCGTCAATAATCTGGAGTGGATCAATTGTATCTGTGGCCTATGTCCTTGCCGCTGATATTGGTCGCCTGTACTCCTGGGGCAGCCTGTAGCCTCCAGCTGGTAATGGGGGCGTTAAGGATGATCAACTGGAGCCGATTCGTGTCATCAGGCGGAATACCAAAAAAAACTACTACTAGCCTCCTCGGCGGCTCGGCATGTTCTTTTTCTGGCCAAGGGTTATCCTTATATACATCTTTTCTTCTCTGAAAGACTGCACACACACAAACCTCTCTCACGTAATTTATTTTCTTAATCTTCTCCTCCACACCTTTTTTTTAATTTTCACACCGCCAAACAAAACTTTGATGTGGTGCCATGACGACAATAAGTTTAACGATTGTACCGCCCCGCACCACATCACACCGTGCCACACACCCAACCGCGGTGCAGCGTCCCTTTTGTTCCTTGAGAGTCGCAAAAACAAAATGTACAATTATTAAACTTTTAATCAATTTATCAATATTAACTTTTTTACTTGTGTGCAGAGGGTAGCCAAGAGACTGAAGAAAACTTAGGGAAACATTTGCTGATATTAATTGTGTTTGAAAATGGGCTTTCAATGGGTTAAAGGAGTATGGAAAAAATCAATAGCCGAGTCGATATAGCTATGTCTGTCTGTCCGTCCGTCTGTCCGTCCGTCCGTCCGTCCGTCTTCATTAGCGCCTATAGCTCAGAGACTATAAAAGCTAGAGGAACACAATTTTGTATCCAGACTCCTGTCCTATCGCACTGTTACAAGTGTATTTTAAAATTTCGCCCCGCCCACTCCAAGGACGAAAATCTGTGGCATGCACAATTTTAAAGATACGAGAAAACTACAAACGCAGAATCGTAGAGAATGACAATATTTATCAGAGTGTTGAATCTGGATCAGATAGGATTATAAACATAGCCCCAATAAAGAAAACCATTTCGAAAGGCATCGTTCCCTCTCACTCTCTCTCACACACCGGGGTGGGTGCTGTTCCCATTCGTATAGATGAGCGCCTAGATCTCAGAGACTATAAGAGCTAGAGCAACCAAACTCTCTTTCCATGCTCCTGTGATATTACTTCAGTACAAGTGTGTTTCAAAATTTTGCCACGCCCTCTTCCGCCCCCACAAAGGACGAAAATCCACAATTTTTAAGATACGAGAAAACTAAAAACGTAGAATCATGGAAAATCCCCGTATTATTATAGCCAGAAAGAACAAATGAAATTTCAGTGACCACGCAACGCCTTCCAAGCGCGTAGTAAAGAATATTTAATTTGTCCCTTTTGCGAACATGTAATAAATTACATATGTATGTATATCGCTAGCTCACATACATATATACTGACTGAGTACCGGGTATAAAGTAGAGCCGCGGCTGTAGACGCGCCTCACAACGTTCCCTCTCGTTTTGTCTTCCTTTTGCTCTGCTCATTCACAGACCGTTTGTCGCGAGCGCGAAAAATAAAAGTCACTTGCATTTGTATGCGTGTATGTATGTGATTCTTACGACGCCGCTGTCGAAGCCTACACCCATTACTTTAGAATTCTTTAGAGATTATGACACTTGTTGAAGACGTTGTCCCACAATATAAGAAATTACTTATTTTACATATAATGGTACATAAAATATAATTTGGTATAATATACCCTGCAGGAATATAATGAGCCAATGTAAATATGTAAAAATACATAATGTATTTCATACATAACTTCACATTGGAAAATTTGTCTGTAGGGTATTCTTCGTCACATCAATAATCCTCGTAGCACTCAGCGAAAACAAAAACAAAAAAAGAAAAAGACCGTTTACGCTGAGCCTTTAACTTGTTTGCCCTTTTGCGGACCTTAATATGCGAGCGCTCAGTCGGATCGCTCTCTACGAGTTGTTATTGAACGAGCATAACACGAACATCTCAACGGAGAACAGTCAACCGAAAACCAAAACGAAGAGAAACGAAGTGTTCTGCTCAGAGCGAGAGCGAGCATGCATGGCTTTTTCTGTTTTGTTCGTGAGCAGACCGCAAAGGGGAAAACGGTCAACTGTTTTTTGCGAGCTATGGTAAAAAGGGATCTTTTTTACTTTTTTCGCCCTGCGTTGCCACCTAATTTGTACACCATCTCATGAATTTAGGCTGAATTCATAGTCAACTTTCGTGTGTTAACGAATACATTAAATGGTGTTTATGCACACACTTTTTTCCTCATTGCATGAAATGATTTCATGAAATGGGCCTAGCATAAACACAGTAATTGTCGATGTTATTTGTCATCGCTCACTGCTGGTACTGCAGGGGTTCTGGCTGCTTGTATTTTTGGTTTCTGTTTTGCTTCAGCATACTTCAGCCAAAAATGGCTGCTGCGCTGAATGTATTTTGAACAAATGCTAAATTGCTTATAAAAGCATTTAGCTCATTTCATAAGCAATACCACATTAAAACTGCTAGATATAGCCTGAAATATACTAAAATGGGCAGCACTGAGTGGTCTACTCACAGAAACGCACTAAAATTACATATATCAATGCATGGTGAAATTATTATAAAGGTGGCGTATTCGGCTGTGCTGAGGACGTTATTTTTTCAACTCGTTCTCTCTGCTCTCAGAGAGGCAAGCGCTAGAAAGAGATGGCAAGCGTTTTTCGCTGTGCACTCTTCGTCGGTTATTGTTTCAGCTGGCAGAAAAGAAAACTTTTCCACAAATAAATAAAAAGAAATAGTTCAAAGCTAATTATAATATTTTAACTCAGATAATAGTGAGCATATTTTTTCCTTGTTTTCTGTTTACGAGTCCATTCGTAAAGAATGAAGAAGACAATGTGGTGCACGTGTGGTAAATACGCCACCTATATATAATTTCACCATGACTTCGACGTCGAACCAAAACAAAAAATGGCCGCCGCTTAGATGCTGCGCTGCAACCAGATCGAAATGAATAAAAGAGCGGCAGCATGCAGAGCAATCGTCAGAATTTTTGGACCGTCGGGCAGTCAACATTTACTATTACGTTTTTTCCTTTAATATATTTACTTGTCTTTCTTCTTATTTGTTTTGGAATCGGTATCAAAATTGGCGTTTCAAAATGTTTTGCACAATTTGTTTGCGAACTTGCTCTTCAATTCAAAGCATTGTTGAATCTGAAAGACGAAAAGTGAAAGGAGAACATGCAAGCAAAGCAGTATTCCTCAAGCTTTCTAACGGTGCATCATACGGCATGTTTGAAAGCTCGCACGGCGAGATATTGGCGATTAAAAGTGTGCAGTTTCTTTTCGGTGCATTCTTTAGCCTCTATACCGCGATGCTCTGATGAGGGTTGGGTTTGACCAAAGACAATATAAATAGTAAGATGCCGAACGCCCATACAATTTCAATCATGAGCAGCGCTGATTTCTGTGAATGCTCGAGTATACGCTGACTCGCTGGCACGAAGAAGATAAGAGAGAATGAGTTTGCATGTGTGAGTACACACAGAGCTGCAAGCACTTATGTGTGCGTATTTGTGCCAGGCTGCCGAATTTTGACGAGACGTAAACAAGACAGAAATGTATTTGCTGAGAATTGTGGTGGGGGGAAAAAAATTCGTTGGCGATTGGCATTTGGATAATAAAATGGCATTATTCATTTAAATAGTAATAATAATATAATTCATTAATATACAATGTAAATATATGACCCATTTTGAACATTTGATATTAGGTATACAATTATTATGGTTTTAAAATTATCGAGTAAAATATTGATATGATAATAGACAATAAAATTTTTGGTTATATCCAACCTGTTCAATGGCAAAATCAACCCCTATACCGCGATTCGCCTTTCAAGAAACTGTATCAAATTGTCTTGTCTTCTTTGCACAAGTTTACGTACAAACGCACATACATGCATGCATAAGAACTTCAAAATTCTTTGCATATTAAGTCGACCCACAAATAACCAACAGACATTTAATCGAATGTGAAGTTATTTATCACATAGATTATGTATTTTTACATAGGTACATTCCTTCATTATATTCGTGTATAGTACATTAAACAAAATTAGCATATAAGGGGTATTCAAAATACTACTTTTTTTGTATTATGAGCAAGCGTCTTCGAATAGTGTCATAGTCCCCAATGAATTCTAAGGTATTCGGTATTTCGTTGAGCGCGGCGTCGTCAACAACCAATACAAACAAGCAGACCTAACATGTGTGCACACGTACAGTTGAATCTCAGCCTCACGTATGGGACGAGAGAGCGGTTCGCTCTCTTTCTCTCTGTCTATCTGTCTCTCTCTATTTGTGAAGTTCCACACGAAAATCCACCCAGCCAAAATGGACTCCAAAAATTTTGTATGGCGAGATTTATCTTACTATTTATATTGTCTTTGGTACAACAAACACAAGTTTATCGTTCTCCTTTTATACATACGCTATCTCTGTCATTCAGAGCTTTGAAAGCATTCGACGGCGACTTCCACGTCGAACCAAAACCAAAAATGGCCGCCGCTCAGATGCTGCGCTGCCACCAGATCGAAATGAATAAAAGAGCGGCAGCATGCAGAGTAATCGTCAGAATTTTTGGACCGTCGGGCAGTCAACAGCTACTATTACGTTGTTTCCCTTAATATATTTACTTGTCTTTGTTCTTATTTACTTCGGAATCGGTATCACCATCTGGAACTGGCGTTTTAAAAAGTTTTGCACAATTTTTTTTTTTCGAACTAGTTCTTTAATGCGAGGCATTGTTGAATATGAAAGACGAATAGTGAAAGAAGAACATGCAAGCAAAGCAGAATTCCGTGAGCATCGTACGCCATGATGGAAAGCACGCATTGCGAGAAATTGTCGATTAAAAGTGTGCAGTTTCTTTTCAGTAGGTTCCTTAGTCTGTCTACCGCGATGTGGGTTGGGTTTTTTGCTTTACATGCACTTCTATGGATTTAGTCCCAGAGGGCTGGAACTTCTTTGTCAGGAATCTATGTTCGCTCCGCAGTGGTCTGAAACTATTGCGATCATTTGTTCTTCCTAATAAAAGCGAGTTTTATACCTTAAAACCATTTTATTCACCTCATGTTCCAGTCCCACCGGAGCGATAGTTGGTTCAGGGCTTGGGGTGAAGCGCCATCTATCGGGGGTCCAGGGAGGCTCCATGGGGCATGATGATATCGGGGGGAGCAGGGATCCGTTACTGTGGACATAAGGAAGAGAATAGGATTAGATGGATGTATAGGTGAGGGATAAATAGAGGTGAAAAGAGATCCGAACAACGTTTTCCGTGGATAAAGGCATAGTGTTCGGAGGCGAGTGCAGTCTTCCGACACCCTGAAATTTTGGGGGTTACAACCAAAAATTATAAAAGTGAGTTCCGATAAATGGGGCGGGAATTTGAATTTAAATTCATACCGGTGGTATTATTCCTTCCACAGCCTGGTTCGGAATATCACCCCATAGAACCGGGCCAGAGATTTTTCTTTACTGCCGAGGATCACTTCTCCAGCGCTCCACGTATCCGCACATACATATATTTCACTGCAAAACTGCACACCTACATAAATTGGGTCTGTACGGCCAGTCTTCTCGATCCCGCACATTGCTCGTGTCAGCCACGGAGGCTCGATACACCGCAAATGCATTCACCTCTTAATGTTGTTTGTTCCTAGTGTTGTCCTTTGTATGTACGAATTGTTATTTATTAGTAGGGTAAGCATTTAACGTAAAACGCTCTCATTGTTCAAACACCAACACATTTCCCGAATCTAAACCAAAACAGCAATCAGCTGGTCGGCTGTAGTGGGCTTAACCCGTTGTGTGTGAAGCGGGTTCACTGAACCCCACCGTTGTTGTTGGCACATTTATGTGGAAATTTACTTGTCAATCATTCCTTCTGCCCCGGGGACCGTTAACAAGAGTTCTTGGTGGGATAGTCTCGGTAGGGCCCAGCTCACATATAATGCACAGATCTGCATACGTCTGTCTTTCAACCCGCATGGGTAAGGGTATTCCCGCGATCAATCCCATACATTTAATAGCTTAAGCAAGGAAATGCCCAAACAATGGCGCCACCACTAGCAATGGCTGAGCCATCCAAAATCGATGTAAATGATGATGACGGTAGCGAAACGTAAAGCCGGGAGGAGTCCAAAAAAATGAGTTTCGGTTTTTTTAATTTTCTTTGTTATTTGTTTTATATAATATTCTTAAGATTCCATAATGCGAATGAAGCCGTACACGAGCTTACTCATAAACTCGGAAGCGTTTCTCTCCACTGAGTTCCAACTAAATTGGCCACAAGCTCCCTTATGCCCTCCCGCATAGCTCCACCGCTGCGCTCCAGAAAATCAGTATTGCAAACTGTTAGTCGCAGCTCCATTTCAGCTGGACAGAGCCTGAAATAACGGAGTACAACGTCTCGCATAACGTTAATCTCCATTTTCAGTATGTTTGTTTGGGCGCTGTGCGGTCTCCTCCAGAAGTCCACCTGAAGGAACGCCTAATCTAACTTGGAACAGTACATGTCACGGGAAAATTTTGTATTCATGTACAGTCGTGGCAAAGAGTTGGAAGAGAAAATAAATAATTTTATAATATTTAATAAAAGAAAATCAAAGAAAAATACCTTATCCACATAACAGCGAAGTGTAAAACGATCAAGCAGGTGAGTCAACTCATATAGGCATGGGATGCATGGCGTACGCGACTGCTTTATCATTTGCGAAATTGTTGTCATACAGTAATGCCAAAATCATTTTCCGGGCTTTTTTTTCTTATATACATCAGTACATATCGAACTCTACGATATATAAGATCGGTGGTCATGGATACTGAAACTGTCTGTACCTGTAAAGTGCAATATAATACATATTATTATCACTGCTTATAATGGGGAAATATTTCGAAGACTTACCAACTTCATGAAGATATTTCTGTATATACTAGTGTCAAGGGACTGCGCCGCGATCACTAGGACCTTCCATTTCTTGTATAAACAGCTCTGAAATATTGAGAAAATATTTGTAAAATGCCATAAAGTCAATACATGTAATTACTTACAGTTTTGTTAAACTCTGGCAGGTGCCACTCGTCCACTGATGGAATATATGGCCTTTCTGAAAAATCTTCAAGCGCATCAAAATCATTGAATTCGAAGTCACCGCCTTCCATATTTCGCACGATTTTCCATTGAGGAAACAACGTGGTCAATGTGGGCAGGTTCATATTCGAAGAAAATTGAGTGCGTCTTGAAAATGTTTGCGATGTCTGCGATGTCAATACCCTCTAATTGACACATTTTTAACTCAAGGTTGCATTGCAGATCACAAAGCTCCAGTTGTAGATCTGGCTTTTGATCGCATATGACGCATGTCATCGGAGTATAAAAAATTGACACCATTTTTACAATGCATTCGAACTGCTTTTCAAAATTGATTTTTAATGCATTAAAAAATGTTATTAATTCAGAAAAATCCAAAACTAAGATTTTAAACTCCTCAAACGATTTTTTGAGACATTGAAAATGAAACAGTTCGCTTAAATTTAAGTCGGATATAACCAAATCGATTTTTTTTTAAAATCTTTCGATTAAACTGACTAAATCAATGTTGATTTGTTTTTCCCTTGAAGGCAAATGTTAAGGCGATTTAGGTATGTTGTTAAGTCGCTTAAAATGCTAGATTTATGGTAAGTTCTTGTGACTTAATTTCATTTAACAATTCATGATGTTTTACATCTGTTACTATAAATTCAACAATTTCCTTTCGCACTTCAAAAAAACGCTCCAAACATTTTCCTCTATTTAGCCATCTTACCTCAGTATACATAAGTAGGTCCCTTACACTCACATTCCTGTAAAAATGTTTAAATTTCCCATGCGGCAATGAGTTATGTCCCCCTCTAATTCGGTTCACAATTTTTCCTTCCACATTCATTGTGTGAACAGCATTCGTACATTTAGCGCACAACGCCTCTTGGTGTATGATACAATAGAGTGAAGGTACCTGCATACCATTTTTAAGTAGCTGTCCAACAAAGCCTTCCTTTCTTCCAATCATGGCAGGAGCACCATCTGTGCATATGGCAGCTAATCTATTTGATTATTTTTTTTAGATCTATCCTTCCGTTTACCGCATTATATCCGTCTACGCCTCTTGTATTTCCTAGTAGGGGTATCACAGCAAGAATCTCTTCATTTATATTGAAATTGTCGTCGACCATTCTAATTGCCAATATTAACTGACTTATATTCGAAATATCGCATGACTCGTCTAAAGCCAGTGAAAAAAGAAGCAACATTTAATTTTTTTTTTTGCTCAATTCTGCGGGTCACAGAGTTTCGGGATAAACAAACTGACTCAATTGAGTTTGCTATGGTCTCTCCACTTTCACCAAAACATTTCGTATTCTCTTGGCATACTTTTTTAATAAAAGTATGATGCCTTCAATGATGCTGATTTAGATTGAGTATTTTAAATTTAACTTAATGCTTTTGAACTTTTATTTCTTCCGAATAATTCTCAATGTAATTCAGGCTTTGCTCCGCAACAATAACAAAAAACGCATGGATACGCTTCTATCACGTCATCGAAGAAAGTGCTAGTGAACTATGCATAGTTTGTAAATGCCGTTCTGCATTAAATTTTGTATTCACGCTCTATTTTAAATAGCAAATAATGCACTGCCGTTCGCAAAAATGGTTTTCAGCTAAAAAATATTTACTCAAGCATGCGCTAGTAAACATTGTGCCGGCAGGTTGAACACAAAAAGGTTTTTTTCAGTGCAAGCTCGAAGATTTTTTTACTCTTGGTGCAGTTCATGTATACCAGGGGTGCCCAAAGCCAGCATACGGAAGAGCAATCACCAACACTTACAAAGAAAAACACTAATACCAAGAGGCGAACGATTTTTTGTATTTTAAGTTGTGCACTGGAAGAATAAAATTTGCATACATTATCACTAATGTGAAAAATAAGGTTTACTAAATGATTAAATTTTGTATTCAAAATCAATTTTGTAGGATATATAATGCACTGCTGTTCGCAACAATAGTTTTGAGAGAAAAAAAATGTACTCAAACATGCGCTATTAAACATTTTGCCGGCAGGTTGAACACAAAAAAGGTTTTTTTCAGTGCAAGCTCGAAGATAAGGCAGAAGCAAAATGAGTAAGACAAAAACAAAAGCATCGAAATTGTTGTTGGTCAGTTTGCGTTCGCGAGCAACGACGACCCACACAAGCAAACAAAAACGGTTTCGGTTCCACGCATAGCATACACACACATAATTTTTGCATGTGTTGGGTTTTTTTATTCTTGGTGCCGTTCATGTATACGTTCTGTGAGTTCCTATGCCAAGAGTAAAAACAAAAACAAAGCGAGCCCAAGAGCATAGGCCTGGGCACCCCTGATGTATACGTTCCTATCTCCGTTCCTATCTTCCATGACCATAGGCCTGGGCATGGTGAAATTATATATATAAATATATAGTATATATATAAATTATATAGTAATTTCACCAAGGGCCTGGGCACCCCTGGTCTAAAATCACCTGAAAGGAGTAACAAAGTGCCGCCAAACAGTTCAGTGTCAGTGTTGTTCGCAATAGCATCTCGCAAGTGAATATATTCTTCCACATGCAGCTTATTATGATAGTCGCAACGTGCATCTAAGCGATTGACGAGTGTACGTTCGGAGTCCTCGCCACCCAAAAAGTATATTTGTAAACATTTATGAGATCCGTTTGGCAAACGTGGACAATTTCTGCCACTGTTTTCAGAATAGTAGCACGAATTGCAGGTTGTACTCTTGTTGACCGTCAATCCTGACACTCCGCAGCGGCATGTGCGTGGCTTTATCCCAGTCTTTTCCAGATTCAGACGGGATCGCTTGGTGGTCGTTTCTTCGTAACATTGCTAGTCGAAGAAATAAATTTGATGTATGTAAATGCTCGGTGAAATTGTTGTCGTTGTTGGTCAAATTTTTGGCGTTGTTGGTGAATTCCTCTACGTCTGTCGACTATGTTTCTGCGCGTTACTCTCCGTTCTAGTTGCCTTTGATGATTTCGTTCATCTCGGGATTGTGTGCGATTGTGATTCACGTAACTGCGCCATGCTCACACGCATGGATGAAGACCACGCCTTCCCAAATACCTTCATTACCCTTACAAATCGTTTTTGGGTAGAGAGATCATCAATATCGTAGTCATCCTCTGAAGTGCTCTGTTATGGGGAAAGTTTAATCAGTATCAAATAAATTTTATTGCTTTTAAATAACAAATAGTCCCTTTCTTACACAATCGTCTTTATCCTCCTTATTGGCGTTAGTTTTTCCGGTGGTCGTAGATAGCTTCCTCTCTGCTTCTTTCTTAAGTTTCTTTACAACCTCCAATTGCGAGAGATCTTTTTGCGGTGGGGTTCTCTTACGATTCTCTGCAGCCTTCGGTTTGTCGTTGAACCTTACAAATCGTTTTTTGGTAGAGAGATCATCAATATCGTCGTCATCCTCTAAAGTGCACTGTTATGGGGAAAGTTTAATCAGCATCAAATGGATTTTATTGCTTTTAAATAACAAATAGTCCCTTTCTTACACAATCGTCTTTATCCTCCTTATTGGCGTTAGTTTTTCCGGTGGTCGTAGATAGCTTCCTCTCTGCTTCTTTCTTAAGTTTCTTTACAACCTCCAATTGCGAGAGATCTTTTTGCGGTGGGGTTCTCTTACGATTCTCTGCAGCCTTCGGTTTGTCGTTGAACCTTACAAATCGTTTTTTGGTAGAGAGATCATCAATATCGTCGTCATCCTCTAAAGTGCACTGTTATGGGGAAAGTAATCAGCATCAAATGGATTTTATTGCTTTTAAATAACAAATAGTCCCTTTCTTACACAATCGTCTTTATCCTCCTTATTGGCGTTAGTTTTTCCGGTGGTCGTAGATAGCTTCCTCTCTGCTTCTTTCTTAAGTTTCTTTACAACCTCCAATTGCGAGAGATCTTTTTGCGGTGGGGTTCTCTTACGATTCTCTGCAGCCTTCGGTTTGTCGTTGAACCTTACAAATCGTTTTTTGGTAGAGAGATCATCAATATCGTCGTCATCCTCTAAAGTGCACTGTTATGGGGAAAGTAATCAGCATCAAATGGATTTTATTGCTTTTAAATAACAAATAGTCCCTTTCTTACACAATCGTCTTTATCCTCCTTATTGGCGTTAGTTTTTCCGGTGGTCGTAGATAGCTTCCTCTCTGCTTCTTTCTTAAGTTTCTTTACAACCTCCAATTGCGAGAGATCTGGTTTATCCACTTTTATGCAGTGCGAGCAGAACAAAAACAATTCGCTCTGAAAGTTGCAATTATTTTTTCCACGCTTTTTCGGTTCAATCAGCTCACTTTGAACGCGCTTAAAACATTAAGGGTACTCCCCAAAAATCTATAAAAATTTTGTACACTTTAGAGTCTTTAGATTGAGGGAATCAAAAAATGGTTAAAATACTGAACAAAAAAAAATTTGATTTATGCCAAAATATCCGACTTTTTTCCCATAGTGCACTGTCGGGGAATTCCTGGAACTAAATTGCCCTATGCCCAAACGGCTTCATTATTCTGCTAGGCAGTGCCGCGACAGAGAAAAAGCTTCGTTCCCGTTGTTTGCGCACACAAACGCACTAAAATCAGTGAATGTGTGCGTGCCGTCTCCTGGTGTAGACCACACTGCCACGCACACACTCGCCCTCCGTTAAATGACGCCCGTCTGCAGCGGCAGAATGAACAGCTCTGCTGCAGAGGAGAACGGATGGGACCATGGTGAAATTATATATAAGGTGACGTATTCGGCAGTGGTGAGGACGTTATTTTTTCACCTCGCTCTCTCCGCTCTCAGAGAGGCAAGCGCTAGAAAGAGATGGCAAGCGTTTTTCGCTCTGCACTCTTCGTTTGTTATTGTTTCAGCTGGCAGAGAAGAAAATTTGTCTGCTAATAAATTAAAAGAAATAGTTCAAGCAAAATTATAACATTTTAATTCATATTTAATAGGGCGAAATTCAAATACATATATATTTATAAAGATAATAATAATATGTACAAAACATTACAGTAATATTTTGAGCATTTTTTTTTGACCAATCTGTCTTTGCTTTTGTTTTTGAATTTTCAGTTTTTTATTTAAATTTTTTATACGAAATTTTATGCGCATTTTAAAAAAAAATTCTTTTGTCTTTACGTTTAATTCAATGTTATTTGCAGTTTTGAGCATTTCGGCCAGCAAAAATCGACTCTGACAAATATTGTTGCCATTGAATTTCTGGAATATACCTTCAAGATGTTTTATTTTTTCAACAAATTCTGTTGATGGCTTCTTCAGCCCACCCGCAGACACCATATCAACATAAGTGAATGCTGCATTTTCTTTGTCAATACAATCTAATGACAATCGCCGAATCAGATAGCCTGAGATGTACTCTATGGAGTCATCGGTAAGTTGGCTATCTATTTCGGCTTCTTCTTCTCCTTTCGGGTCTTCTATGGCTAATTCAGCAGGAACACTAGAACAACTGGACGACTCCAAGGAGGAAATGTCAATGTCCAGCCATGGAACTGGCTCAACCTCAACATTTCCCTTCGTACCCAAAATCTCAGTGTTTCTCGCTAAATTGAAGGAATTCATCTTTCATTAATATAAATAATCAGTTTTAAAAAATTGACAATGAACAAAATACTTAACAACCACGTGGACAATCACAAACATACACTCTGAAAATCTACTACATAAAACATTTAGTGTTATTTTCGTTTTTAGACATTTAATCAATAACTACTTATTTATGTTACCTATCAGGTATTTGCGCAACCGAAATTTGAACTCGAGTGGAGTTGGGTGGTCATGCAAACCACCTTTGACCCGCATTGCTCCAAAAAAGTGCTCCAGCTGATCTTGCGATATCCGGCTAGTTATGAGATATCTCATATTGTATTTTCCCGCAACGTACTCATACAATTCATTTAATGAATTATTGCTCATGAGAATACCCTTTTGAAAGGGCAAACTTTTGTTGCTGTTAGGAATGATTACTTGGGACATAACGTCGGACATCTCACTTAAGATTTGTCGCTGAGCCGCTAGACTTGTTCCGAAGGTCTGTTTGGTCGGGATATGGTTGCTTGTGGAAAGCTTTACGTTAAAAACGTCAAACCAATCGTTGACCAATTGCATGAAGTTTGCCGTTTCGGATGCATTATAAATATCCAAGCCCAATGAATAGCAGCGCTTTATTGCACTGGCTGTTGTGCTTGAAAATAGCTGAGTTGCCAACTTTACTTTCTGCCTAGCTGAAGAACGCACGTTGAGGTGATCATCAGTTACCTTCCACATAATGGAAAGGTCCGATGAGGAAGCGTGCCTCATAGCTTGCCTCACAGTTTGTTGCGTTAAAACTTTCCCATGCACAACAAGCCCTGAATCCAGAAAGTGATTTCTAATCAACTTTACAAGATGGGGTACGTCTGCGAACACAAAAACTTTCTTAGCAGAGTCAGATGGGTGCTCAAACCAGGTTTTCTCTATTTAAACAAATTATTAATAATTAATCAGGGAAGTAATATTCCTTAAAGTTCAGATTCCTACCAGGCGAGACTTGAAGATTTCTCCACAAATTATGATTCCCGGGACCCATATCGTTAACGATGCCGACGACATGATACCCTACCATGTACAGTTTATCAATGAGCATGTGCAGTGTAGGGACAGTCATTGGCTCATCAAAGTCGAAATATATCGGCTGCTTCCAAGACTTCCGCAATCCTTGTGCCATTGCGACTTGAACGTAGTCCCTTGGGCTGTTCACTGCTTCCAGAGAGTGATCATACTCATAATTAGACGAGACTTTCATCTCGTCGAAATAAATAATACATATTTTGTCCTCATCGTCCATATCTACGGCATTTTCCATTAAGGAAATGAATGGATAAGCATGGAAGTGGATACCGCTTTTTTAACAAATGGCGATACGCCCGGGGACCAGCAGCATGAAGACAAATCGCATTCGAAATGTCATCGTGATTCCATTGAACTCTTTTGCCTCCGCTTTCCAGTTTCCTGATCTGCGATTTTGTGAAAAAGGTATTAAGGGAATCCCTAAGCGTCTGCATATTTCCGAGTTCTGCAAGGAGATTAGAATTTTCCCTTTGCAAGTCAGCCACTTTCTTTTGTAAACGCAAATTTTCTAAAATAATCCCAGAATCAACAACTTCTTGCCTGCAAATTAATCATATTAATAACCATAAAATAATAACTGCAATGTGAACATACTCGGTTTGCGAGTTAAAATCAAAAACATTGCCACCACAAGCTGATGACATATGTTCTGTGAACACTTGCTTTGCTTCTGGCTTCTGTGGTACAGCAGTTGGCATCAGTCGTCTCCGTTTTGTTGAATTTTCGGACGGATGGTAAACAAAATCTGAGTCATTAAAATGTTTTCTACAAATTGTACTGCAACTCGTAAATTCAACGCCGGTGCTCTTTGACCACAGCGCCCTTCTGGTTTCGTCTCGTGGTACTTTAAAATTCCCTTCCAACGTTTTCGAACGGCATAGCATGCAATATTTTGTGGACATGTTTTTATCTAATAAGGAATCAAAAACATATGTATATAACACACACATATCGGCATATATTTAATAAACTATGTGTGGTTTTGTGTCACAACCTCTTTCGACGACGTTCGAGAAACGACTGACACAAAATAACGTCCCCGAAAGAGAGCACGTATGGTGAATACGTCACCTTATATATAATTTCACCATGTAACAAGGTAGCCCGATTTGTTCTCTCACAACTTGTTATTTACGTGTCAAAATTACAGAAGAGAGAGAGAGAGCGAGAGAGCAATGAATTTGCTCTCTTATCAAAACACAGAAATTTGAACGTGCATGCATATGTTCTTATATATGTACATATGTGAGTTTTTTGCTGCAACTAAAACCAGAATGATTGAATAAATATAATAGAAAAAATTATAAATTGTAATTTATGTTTATTTTTTTCTTTTATAATAAAATTTTTAACAAATTTTTTTTCAGTGTTCTCACTATAACGGTCTGTATTTTGTAGTGTTGACACGCTGGGAATTGGAAACCTTTTTTTTATAAAGGTGCCGATATGCACGTGGACCCGCTGAGTGAAGGCAAATGGCTTCAGAGATGTCCTCGTGGGTCCAACGGGTTTTTCCTCCAATCCTTAATTTCCGCACCTGGTTTGCCGTAAAAAGTTTGCTGACAGTCATTTAAATTGTTAGCCTGTTCCAGCTGTTGCTTGAGATTATATATTTCACTCTGCAAAGCCTTAACTTTAGTTTGCAGGCGCGAATTTTCAAGGGCTATGCCCGCTTCCACAACCTCCTTTCTGAAAATTAAGTAAAACAATATTATTTTCATATACACGTGCTGCACACAAAATCCGTTTGATTATTATTCAAACCCGAATCTAAATGTTCGGTGTATTTGAATACATTTTTTTAGCGCAATTTTGAACATTTATAGGAATTGCACCTGCTCGCACAATATACAAATCTTAGACATAAGATTATGTATTGGTGATTAGATTAGTACTGGTGCTGGCCATGGTACGACTGCTGTAGGGACTGTTGCGGCCTCCAATCCGTTCGGGTCGCTGACGGACCAAATTGCGAGTAAAGGCGCCCGCGTACTGCATCGTTCGCCTCGGAGTCATCGTCCAGCTCGTTGGAAAACGGTCCTTATGGTTGTTAGTGCGCTTGCGCACAGCAGCCTCCTCGACGATGGACTCTGGCTTCTTGACTGGAGGACGGTCAGTGGCTTTGGTGTCGTTAGTTGTGGCCTCAGTTTTGAGGCGTGCTTTGCTGGATGCAGGGCCCGGTTTTGCTCCATACGTCTGGCCGGCCTTCAGCCACCTAAGTGCAAATAAATTGAGGCAGTTCCGGCTCCTATCTCCATCTCTATCAGTCCCTATGCCTCCGCTCTTCACTTTCCCGCCCTCTTCAAAGGCAAATGACATGCAACAAAAGCTATTCTATAGAAAATAAGAGAAGAAAAAGATAATGTGCAAGAGGGATTCATTTTGATGGCTCAAATGGTTGATGGGCAGGGGCAGTGGCAGGGGCAGGCTCCAGGATATCTCTTTAATGTGTTCAGAAGCCGCAAAAGATGGAAGAAGAGACAGAGAGAGATGGGGGATGGAGATTGGAGCACATGGGAAAAATACTAATTGCCAAAGAGCGAGCAATGCCAGGAAAGTGAGTTGAAGGAAGGAGAAACTTTTGCATAAATGGCTGCCGAAACCTCAAACTACTCAAGAGGGTGTCTCTCCCTCTCCCTCTCTCTCCCTCTCTCTCTGTGTGGGTGTGTGTGTGTGTGTGTGTGCGAGAGGGTGAGAGTGCGTGGGTGAGAGTGCGTCGTAAAAAATGGCAGCAGAAGAGCACTCATAGCCGCCGTAACACGTAATGAGATACTTCAAAATTATGTTATTGCTTTATTTATAGCGCTGCATAAAAAAGACAAACCTACAAAAAAAAACAAAAACAAAAACAACAAAAAACAAAAACAAAATACCAGAATCCCCAAGAAAGTGCAGAAGGAGGTGGCATAGGTTTTTGGTATGTTTTTCCTTTTCTTTTCGGGGCACGGGGTAGCAACCGCTTTTTATGCCCACGTGGATGGCCGTGTAGTTTCTCCTTTTTACAGCTGTTTCGTTTATTAAGTTTCATCTGTCAGACGCACACACACACACACACACACACACATGCTCCTCGTACATTGTGCGATGGTGTGGGGGGGGGGGGTGCATAAATCTTATCTCTTGCCAAATAAAACCTGCAGCCATCGCAGTTTCCCTCTGGCGCTCTCTCTCTCTCTGTCTCCCCCGCTGGTCGCTGCTTGCCTGCTGTCTGATTGGTGTCGTGGCTGTCTCCGCTCTCTCCGCTCTCCGCTCTCTCCTTTCTCCACTCTTTCCGCTGCTCAATGCGGGCCCAAGGTGTGCGTTGTTTGAGGTGAGGCTGAGGCAAGATTCTGCCTTCCCTGCAGCTCCTCTTTCACTTCACCTCCTGCCGCCTTTCTCTAGCCTTCTTCTGCGTTAGTCCTGGCTAATAATTTTCTTGGAACTCGTTGAACTTGAGTAATTGCCCCTCGGGGCATGGCTGCCTGCCTGCTGCCTTCTTTAGACACAAATAATTCGTGTTCATAAAATTATTCATAGCCCGCTATTTGATTAAAGGACACAGCTTTCTGCTGTGTCAGCTCAAATTCCTCACAACTTTATGCAAGTCCCAGTAGTATTCGAAAGCAATTTTCCTAAATTCAACAACAAATAAATCGCCAAACAAATATTTTCTCCGCAAGTCTTTCCGTCGTGTGTCGCTAGCTATTGCATCGGCCCACGACCTCCAGAAGAGGAACAAAACAAAGAAAAGCACGCAGCTTGCAGCGTAGGGAAAGATTTTCTGAGATTCTGAGAATCTCGCAGTCCCCAAAGTCTCCCAAGGAAGGAGACGAGGCCCAACAGTAGAGTCATGGCCCGGGTGCACATCAGGAACGTTGAGGTGCTGAACAACCCCACAAACTTCTTCAGTCCCTTCCGGTTCAGGGTGACATTCGATTGCTTCAGGGAACTGAACGAAAAGCTTGATTGGAAAATGATCTACGTGGGCTCAGCCTCATTAGCGGAGTATGACCAGGTACTGGAAGGCGTCTACGAGGGCCCCGTGCTCGAGGGTCGTCACTCCTTCTGCGTCGATGCCCATGCACCAGATACAAGCATAATTCCGGTGGCGGATGCCGTAGGCGTCACCGTGGTGCTACTGGCAATCTCCTATCGTGGCCAGGAGTTTGTGCGCGTCGGCTACTACCTAAAAAACGAATATGTGGACAGGGAGACTTGTGGAGAAAATATTTGTTTGGCGATTTATTTGTTGTTGAATTTAGGAAAATTGCTTTCGAATACTACTGGGACTTGCATAAAGTTGTGAGGAATTTGAGCTGACACAGCTGACAGCTGACACATTTTCCTGAGCTTCAGTGTGGTCGTACTATGTTTAGAAACGATTGGTTCTTTAACTGGATCGACAGGGAGTTGATCGCCAAGCCGCCGGCCGTGCCCCTGTTCGAAAAGCTTTCGCGCAACATATTCACCAACCGGCCGCACTACACCTACTACAAGATCAACTGGGACGAAGGCCCCACCAATGGCAATGACGCAGCCAAGGACCTTGGCGCTGGAAATGGCAATGGCAATGGAAGTGGAGTGATCGACGGCCCATCCACATCGCGGGCGGCCCTCGCCGCTACCCCGCAGTTTCTGCAGCAGCTTCAGCAACAGTTGCAGCAGTTTCTGCAGCAGCTTCAGCAGAAGCAGCAGTTGCAGCAGGAGCAACAGTTGCAGCAGTTGCAGCAGCTTCAACAGGAGCAGCAGTTGGAGCAGGAGCAACAGTTGCAGCAGTTACAGCAGCAGCAGCAGGATCAGCAGCAAATAAAAATTGTTGTAGGTCAGTTTCCTTTCGCGAGCAACGACGATCCACCGAAGTAAACACACATATATTTTATCCACTGCACTTATTTAAATTAATTTTAAACTCCCACCGCATTAAGAAATACTCACCCATTTTATATTTAACAAGAAATTTTATTTCACTTATATTTCACTTTTCCCTGCAAATACGAAAAGTCAAAAGCGGTTCACTTCACTTCACTTTAAGTGTTGGTTAATGGTTAACCATTAACCGGTTCATGGTTCATGTTTTGTTAAAAAAAAAAAAGTTCAGTGTGTGCACAGAAGTGAAACAGAAAACCAAATATATATATTATATATATTTATATTAAAAAGTGCTCCATATCCTTCTAGTACTCGGTAAGCCTCCTTTTTAAATTAAATATCTTTAGAGTATTTGTGATGGCCGAGGTGATGGTCATTATCATTATTATTTCTTTACTATTTATTATTTGTAGAATTTTGATCATAATGGAATCCCTATTCCAATATTCGCAAGTTCAAATTGAGCCTTCCGATGTCGCGAGGGCCAAGCTGCGTGAGGTGAAACTGCGGTACAACGCAGTTGTACTTGCGTATGGTGCAGAATCACCCGCAGCAAAGCTTCTCCAGGCTGGCGTAGATGTGGCAGAAGCACATCTGGACATGTGCTTGGTTGCGGAAGCATACTCGCCGAATCCGCAGCGATTGGTCGAATCGCAAAGGACTGCAAGTCCTCAGCGGTCGGCTGATCCGCAGCGGGTGCAGCGGGTGGTCGAACCGCAGCGATTGGTCGAATCGCAAAGGACTGCAAGTCCTCAGCGGTCGGCTGATCCCCAGCGGGTGGTCGAATCGCAAAGGACTGCAAGTCCTCAGCGGTCGGCTGAATGGCAGACGACTGCAAGTCCTCTGCGGGCGGCTGAATGGCAGCGGGCGGTTGAACCGCAGCCAATAAGCCACATAACTACCGCAGAGGGAACTGTAGAAGATGAGCTTGCTGATGAGCAACCTTCTACAGGGCAGTCGTCAACGCCATCTCAGCTAACTCCATCGGGCATACGAACGTCATCTGAGTTAGCTGATGACCAGCCATCGACCTCGCACCGGACTGTGTGGCGTTCAAAAGGTGTAACTATGCCGAAAACGCTGCACAAGTTCACGCCGTCTAAGATTGTTGACTTCGATGAGCTAGTCAGTACAGTTTTGGAAGAAGACGCTCCAACTGCTGATGATGATGCTCCCCGTGCTCCTCGTCATACTGCTCCCAGTGCTCCTCGTGGTACTGCTCCACGTGCTCCTCATAGTATCTGTCAAATCCATAAAAAATCGCTGCGAAGGAAGGAGAAGCGTGAAAAAAATAAGGATAGGATCATGAGTGAAGCAAAGCGTCTTGGAATGGGGAAAAGGACGTATTTGCTGTATCGGAGGCATAACTTTGTCTTTAAGTATGCAGATCGCAAATAACAAATGGACCACTCCCAGTTCCCGATAACCGGATGCTTGGAGAGTGCGTTACCCAAAGCGAGGATGGCAGCTATACGTACAGGGCACCACGAGGATGGAAAGCTCCTCCAGGCTACAAGGCTCGGCAGGGAGATTTCCGCAATTGCACGTATTGTGGTTCTCGGAATGCCATGAAGTACCTCCACGAGTTGGAGTGCAAAGCAATTCCGAAGAAGCACACATGTCCACAGTGCAGCTTTTGCAGCACGGTAGCGATTGGTCGAAACCACATATGCGGAGATGAGTACATGCAACAGGCGTATTAGAAGACAAAATAAATAAACCTTCCAACTAAAGTTTGGAAATGGTAAAATGAGGAAATTCAAAATAAATGTGTACCCTTTCTGAAGATCCACAAACACATTTAAAAAATAAATTCATATATTTGGAGAGGAGGGATATATGCATAATGACGATGAATAATATGGACGGAGGAGGAGGAGAAGTAACTCATGCCCGTTGTGCGGTGCTGTTTCAGTGCCCAGGCTGTATGCACCATCCAGTGTGCCAGGCGAAGTTGGAGTAGGAGGACCGGCTCAATAATATGTCAATATTTGTATTATTTGTATTATTTGCACATGTGGTGAATACGCCACCTATATATAATTTCACCATGACTTCGACGTCGAACCAAAACCAAAAATGGCCGCCGCTCAGATGCTGCGCTGCCACCAGATCGAAATGAATAAAAGAGCGGCAGCATGCAGAGCAATCGTCAGAATTTTTTGACCGTCGGGCAGTCAACATTTACTATTACGTTTTTTCCTTTAATATATTTACTTGTCTTTCTTCTTATTTGTTTTGGAATCGGTATCAAAATTGGCGTTTCAAAATGTTTTGCACAATTTGTTTGCGAACTTGCTCCTCAATTGAAAGCATTGTTGAATCTGAAAGACGAAAAGTGAAAGGAGAACATGCAAGCAAAGCTTTCTAACGGTGCATCGTACGGCATGTTTGAAAGCTCGTACGGCGAGAAATTGTCGACTAAAATTGTGCAGTTTCTTTTCGGTGCATTCTTTAGCCTCTATACCGCGATGCTCTGATGAGGGTTGGGTTTGTTTCTATACATGCGCTTCTATGGATGTAGTTCCAGAGGGCTGCGACTTCTTTGTCAGCAATCCCTTTTTTGTGCATCCCAAGCCATGGCGAACCACGTTATCGCTTTTTATTTAGCTGTGATATTATTTGTAATAAAAGTGAGTTTTATACCTTTAAAACCCTTATATTCACCTCCTTTGCCAGCTTTAATTGTGAACGAACCGATGATTACATATTTTATTGCGAAATTGGTACCAACCCAATGTAGAGGTATTTAATTTTCATGGCCTGACAGTCAGCCGTCGCGGCGCATGCGCTGGGCAGAAAGCCAGGCTGGTACGGACACGACGACGGCTTTTAATTAATTCAAATAAAGGTGAAAAGGACAACTAAGAAGACGTACAGTATTACGAAAATTCTCGTTTTCAACATAAAATTTCAATAATATATAGAGCAACTATTCTGAGTCTGAAATTATAGAGACCCAGCCTGAATTTATACAGGCAGAGGACGAAGAGCCTGAGCCTGAGACTTTGCAAGCGCCTGTGTCTACTTCTGTAGCAATGCCTCAACTAAATTTAATGTTCTTATATATGTACATATGTGAGTTTTTTGCTGCAACTAAAACCAGAATGATTGAATAAATATAATAGGAAAAATTATGAATTGTAATTTATGTTTATTTTTTTTCTTTTATAATAAAATTTTTTTTCAGTGTTCTCACTATAACGGTTTGTATTTTGTAGGATTGACACGCTGGGAATTGGAAACCCTTTTTTATAAAGGTGCCGATATGCACGTGGACCCGCTGAGTGAAGGCAAATGGCTTCAGAGATGTCCTCGTGGGTCCAACGGGTTTTTCCTCCAATCCTTAATTTCCGCACCTGGTTTGCCGTAAAAAGTTTGCTGACAGTCATTTAAACTTTTGAACATTTATAGGAGTTGCACCTGCTCGCAAAATATATAAACCTTAGACATAAGATTATAGTTTTGGTCCAAGCTATTAATCCAGCGATGAAAGGCCACGGAGACACTGGCCTCGTCCGGGCTCGGGGAGCGGCGGACCTGGGGCTCATTTTTTTTCTTTTTTAATTTCTTTGGTTTCAAATTGTTTTTTACAAAATATTCGCTCTCAGAAGACCCTTATAAATGTTTCCATTACCGATGTTTCCCAACCCATGGCTAAAGTAACAGGAAGCCATTTTATCGCTTTTTGTTTAGATGTAATAATGGAGAATTCAATAATAAAAAAAATATATAAGAAGCTATTCGAAAGAAAACAAAACTAATGTAATTTTTGGGAATTGTTTGATAAACTATAAAGCTAGTAACTTATAGCTGCTCTGTTGGCTGAGTTGAAAGTACCCTCATGCAAGGGTACATAATACTAACAAGGAACGCCTGTAATCTGCAATCTAAACTGGCATCAATTAAGTTCCCTGCGGAGCTTTCAAAGTTTCCGGTCTCAGCGGAGAACAGTATCTGCTGAATGCGCAGCTTGGCCCAGGAGCGGCTGTACAGATTGGTTATCTGCCGAAGTTGCGAGCCAACGCTTTGGCCAAAGTGGGTCATATCATCGTCTGCATGCGGTGCGGCAACTGTCACTGGTGGTGGCGGTGGTGGTGGATCGACCTGCTGCCGCTGCTGCTGCTCCGGCTGGGCAGCTCCTGGAGAAGTGGATACACGTTTTTTCGGTTGGCTCTGGCCCCTGAGCTCCTCCTGTTTTTGTGGATAATTCTCCAAAATGGAATCATCAATATTGAGTTCGTAAGTCCATTTGCCTCCGCTGCTATTAGTAGTGGAATTGTGCTGCGACCGAGTGCTGCGATCGTTAGAAGTGGACGGTTCCACAGAATTATTTAGCCTGGTGCTTTCCATATTTCTCAAATCATCCGTTTCGTCACCACCCGCCTCCTCTATGGCATCCTCGCTCATACTGATGTCCGAAGTGGCATTGAAGAGGATTCTGCTTGCTGGATTCACGGCTGGCGTTTTCTTTCGGTTCCTGCAGAGGGAATGCGAAACGTTGCTCAGAAAGGAATCGGCCATATTGAACCAAATGAGTTTCGTGTCGTAGGGCCTGCCCTGCTCCTTGAAGCGCCTGCGAGTGCCCAGCTCCTTGGAGTAGACGTTGCGTATACTCTTGATTTTCCGCTTGATATCGTTGATCGACAGTTGTGGGTTGAGGTCCTCGATCATCGCGGTGTAGGCCTCCTCTCGGGCCACACGACTCTTGTACGTCTCCAATTGGGGGTCGTACAAGCAAGGCTGCTGCTGGTAGGCCTCCAAGAACTTGCTGATTGAAATGCTGCCATTGCCCAATTTCGACATGTCTACAGTTTTCCGTTTTCAGTTTTGCCACAGGGTGTAGGTGTATGCCTCTATAGATGGCTACCTGTATTCAGTTTTTTACCTTTTAAACAAAGTTTTTGTTTACTAGTAGGATGGGGCGATATTTTTTGAGCCCATAGTACTGGTGCTGGCCATGGTACGACTGCTGTAGCGACTGTTGCGGCCTCCAATCCGTTCGGATCGCTGACGGGCCAAATTGCGAGTAAAGGCGCCCGCGTACTGCATCGTTCGCCTCGGTGTCGTCGTCCAGCTCGTTGGAAAACGGTCCTTATGGTTGTTAGTGCGCTTGCGCACAGCAGCCTCCTCGACGATGGACTCTGGCTTCTTGACTGGAGGACGGTCAGTGGCTTTGGTGTCGTTAGTTGTGGCCTCAGTTTTGCGGCGTGCTTTGCTGGATGCAGGGCCCGGTTTTGCTACATCCTGGCTGACGGTGGGGTAGAGGGGCAGGATCTTGAAGCTGTTCTTGTAGGTGTACGTCTGGCCGGCCTTCAGCCACCTAAGTGCAAATAAATTGAGGCAGTTCCGGCTGCTTGCTCCTATCTCCATCTCTATCAGTCCCTATGCCTCCGCTCTTCACTTTCCCGCCCTCTTCAAAGGCAAATGACATGCAACAAAAGCTATTCTATAGAAAATAAGATGAGAAAAAGATAATGTGCAAGAGGGATTCATTTTGATGGCTCAAATGGTTGATGGGCAGGGGCAGTGGCAGGGGCAGGCTCCAGGATATCTCTTTAATGTGTTCAGAAGCCGCAAAAGATGGAAGAAGAGACAGAGAGAGATGGGGGATGGAGGTTGGAGCACATGGGAAAAATACTAATTGCCAAAGAGCGAGCAATGCCAGGAAAGTGAGTTGAAGGAAGGAGAAACTTTTGCATAAATGGCTGCCGAAACCTCAAACTACTCAAGAGGGTGTCTCTCCCTCTCTCTCCCTCTCTCTCTGTGTGGGTGTGTGTGTGTGTGTGTGTGTGCGAGAGGGTGAGAGTGCGTGGGTGAGAGTGCGTCGTAAAAAATAGCAGCAGAAGAGCACTCATAGCCGCCGTAACACGTAATGAGATACTTCAAAATTATGTTATTGCTTTATTTATAGCGCTGCATAAAAAAGACAAAACCTACAAATAAAAAAAAAAACAAAAACAACAAAAAACAAAAACAAAATACCAGAATCCCCAAGAAAGTGCAGAAGGAGGTGGCATAGGTTTTTGGTATGTTTTTCCTTTTCTTTTCGGGGCACGGGGTAGCAACCGCTTTTTATGCCCACGTGGATGGCCGTGTAGTTTCTCCTTTTTACAGCTGTTTCGTTTATTAAGTTTCATCTGTCAGACGCACACACACACACACACACACACACACACACACACACATGCTCCTCGTACATTGTGCGATGGTGTGGGGGGGGGGTGCATAAATCTTATCTCTTGCCAAATAAAACCTGCAGCCATCGCAGTTTCCCTCTGGCGCTCTCTCTCTCTCTGTCTCCCCCGCTGGTCGCTGCTTGCCTGCTGTCTGATTGGTGTCGTGGCTGTCTCCGCTCTCTCCGCTCTCCGCTCTCTCCTTTCTCCACTCTTTCCGCTGCTCAATGCGGGCCCAAGGTGTGCGTTGTTTGAGGTGAGGCTGAGGCAAGATTCTGCCTTCCCTGCAGCTCCTCTTTCACTTCACCTCCTGCCGCCTTTCTCTAGCCTTCTTCTGCGTTAGTCCTGGCTAATAATTTTCTTGGAACTCGTTGAACTTGAGTAATTGCCCCTCGGGGCATGGCTGCCTGCCTGCTGCCTTCTTTAGACACAAATAATTCGTGTTCATAAAATTATTCATAGCCCGCTATTTGATTAAAGGACACAGCTTTCTGCTGTGTCAGCTCAAATTCCTCACAACTTTATGCAAGTCCCAGTAGTATTCGAAAGCAATTTTCCTAAATTCAACAACAAATAAATCGCCAAACAAATATTTTCTCCGCAATTTGAGCTGACACAGCTGACAGCTGACACATTTTCCTGAGCTTCAGTGTGGTCGTACTATGTTTAGAAACGATTGGTTCTCTAACTGGATCGACAGGGAGTTGATCGCCAAGCCGCCGGCCGTGCCCCTGTTCGAAAAGCTTTCGCGCAACATATTCACCAACCGGCCGCACTACACCTACTACAAGATCAACTGGGACGAAGGCCCCACCAATGGCAATGACGCAGCCAAGGACCTTGGCGCTGGAAATGGCAATGGCAATGGAAGTGGAGTGATCGACGGCCCATCCACATCGCGGGCGGCCCTCGCCGCTACCCCGCAGTTTCTGCAGCAGCTTCAGCAACAGTTGCAGCAGTTTCTGCAGCAGCTTCAGCAGAAGCAGCAGTTGCAGCAGGAGCAACAGTTGCAGCAGTTGCAGCAGCTTCAACAGGAGCAGCAGTTGGAGCAGGAGCAACAGTTGCAGCAGTTACAGCAGCAGCAGCAGGATCAGCAGCAAATAAAAATTGTTGTAGGTCAGTTTCCTTTCGCGAGCAACGACGATCCACCGAAGTAAACACACATATATTTTATCCACTGCACTTATTTAAATTAATTTTAAACTCCCACCGCATTAAGAAATACTCACCCATTTTATATTTAACAAGAAATTTTATTTCACTTATATTTCACTTTTCCCTGCAAATACGAAAAGTCAAAAGCGGTTCACTTCACTTCACTTTAAGTGTTGGTTAATGGTTAACCATTAACCGGTTCATGGTTCATGTTTTGTTAAAAAAAAAAAAGTTCAGTGTGTGCACAGAAGTGAAACAGAAAACCAAATATATATATTATATATATTTATATTAAAAAGTGCTCCATATCCTTCTAGTACTCGGTAAGCCTCCTTTTTAAATTAAATATCTTTAGAGTATTTGTGATGGCCGAGGTGATGGTCATTATCATTATTATTTCTTTACTATTTATTATTTTTAGAATTTTGATCATAATGGAATCCCTATTCCAATATTCGCAAGTTCAAATTGAGCCTTCCGATGTCGCGAGGGCCAAGCTGCGTGAGGTGAAACTGCGGTACAACGCAGTTGTACTTGCGTATGGTGCAGAATCACCCGCAGCAAAGCTTCTCCAGGCTGGCGTAGATGTGGCAGAAGCACATCTGGACATGTGCTTGGTTGCGGAAGCATACTCGCCGAATCCGCAGCGATTGGTCGAATCGCAAAGGACTGCAAGTCCTCAGCGGTCGGCTGATCCGCAGCGGGTGCAGCGGGTGGTCGAACCGCAGCGATTGGTCGAATCGCAGCGATTGGTCGAATCGCAAAGGACTGCAAGTCCTCAGCGGTCGGCTGATCCGCAGCGGGTGGTCGAATCGCAAAGGACTGCAAGTGGACATGTGTGCTTCTTCGGAATTGCTTTGCACTCCAACTCGTGGAGGTACTTCATGGCATTCCGAGAACCACAATACGTGCAATTGCGGAAATCTCCCTGCCGAGCCTTGTAGCCTGGAGGAGCTTTCCATCCTCGTGGTGCCCGGTACGTATAGCTGCCATCCTCGCTTTGGGTAACACACTCTCCAAGCATCCGGTTATCGGGAACTGGGAGTGGTCCATTGCGATCTGCATACTTAAAGACAAAGTTATGCTTCAGATGCAGCAAATACGTCCTTTTGCTCATTCCGAGACGCATTGCTTCTCTCATGATCACCATTTGATTTTTTTCACTATCTTTCTTTCTTTTCAGTGATCTCTTATGGTTTTGACTATGAGGAGCACGGGGAGCAGCACCACGAAGAGCACGGGGAGGAGTACGAAGAGGAGCACGTGGAGCATCATCATCAGCAGTTGGAGCGTCTTCTTCCAAAACTGTACTGACTAGCTCATCGAAGTTAACAATCTCAGACGGCGTGAACTTGTGCAGCGTTTTCGGCATAGTTACACCTTTTGAACGCCACACAGCCCGGTGCGAGGTCGATGGCTGGTCATCAGCTAACTCAGATGACGTTCGTATGCCCGATGGAGTTAGCTGAGATGGCGTTGACGACTGCCCTGTAGAAGGTTGCTCAGGAGCAAGCTCATCTTCTACAGTTCCCTCTGCGGTATTTATGTGGCTTATTGGCCGGGGCAGAAGCGGCGGCAGAAGCGGCGAGAGGCGCAGCGGGAGAAGAAAGGAAAGGTAAGATTTCTGTTTGCATTACTGTGCACTTATCCAGCATAATAATTTGTCCATTGTTTGTTTATTTCTTAGCAGCAGGCGCAGAAGCAGGGGCCAAAGGAGAAGCCCAAAGAGGAGAAGAAGCATGAGAAGAAGCAGCAGCGAAAGGTAAGATTTAGTAATCTTTAATATCCAAATTTGTCCACTTACTGTTTTTTTTTTTTAATTCCAGGTTCGTACACCTGCTCCACCTTCTGAGTTGCTGAAGGCGATGGGGGCATGTGCGAATGCTTTGGCGGCGATGGTCCCGAAGTTATGCCCGGCACCAGCAGCAGCAGCCCAACCACGAGGAAGGAGACGTCGTCCTCGCCGCCAAAACATTCGCCGGGCTGACGAGACAAGTCGCCATCGTAGCCGAGACAACAAGGAGAAGTGACGAGACAAGTCGCCATTGTCATCGATGTATATGAAAATAAAAAAACTAAATAAGAATGAAATGTTTATTTATATTTATTATTTTTATTTTATATTGAAAATGTAATTTCTTTGTGAGAAAATTTGGTGGCCCTGAAAAGGGCCTTTTTGGGTTTTGTTCACTGTTGTGGCATGTTGGCGATTTTGTTGTTGTTCATCAGAAAGACACCCGCTTATGCGGGAGTGCATAAGGGAGCTTGTGGCCGTTGCTCCCCGCGGGCTTATGTCTCGCGCCCCCGTGGGTCCCTGCCGCTTCATGCGGGCCTCTGGTTCGCACGGGGGCGGGTCGCTGCCGTCATCCTACGTACTCCTCGCGGGCTTACGTCTCGCACCCCGTAGGTTCCTGCCGCTCCGTGCGGGCTTCTGGTTCGTACGGGGTGGGTCGCTGCCGCCGTCTTGTATGGCGGGAGCCCCGGGCTCCGGCCTTCTGTCTATATGGGCAGGTTCATACTCGCGGAAAATTGAATATGTCTTGAAAATTTTTGCGATGCTTTGAAGTGTAGCTGTAATTGAAAAAAAAAATTGTTTATATGGTTAGGTTTTTTTAGGAGAAATGCCGAAGATAAGGCCAGAAGCATCGAAATTGTTGTAGGTCAGTTTCCTTTCGCGAGCAACGACGATCCACCGCATTAAGAAATACTCACCCATTTTATATTTAACAAGAAATTTTATTTCACTTTTATTTTACTTTTCCCTGCAAATACGAAATGTCAAAAGTGGTTCACTTCACTTCACTTTTAGGGTTGGTTAAGGGTTGGTTAATGGTTAATGGTTCATGGTTTGTTAAAAAAAAAGTTCAAGTGCAAGTGGAAGTGCAAGTGCAAAAAGTGCATTTTAATAATTAATATATATTAATATACTTGGTAAGTCTCCCATTTTATATTTAATATCTGTAGAGTATTCGTGATGGCCGAGGTGATGGGCATTATTATTATTATATCTTTATTATTTATTATTTGTAGAATTTTTTTGTTAAATGGATTCCTTTTTTCAATATTCGCAAGTGCAAATAGAGCCTTCCGATGTCGCGAGGGCCAAGCTGCGTGTGGTGAAACTGCGGTACAACGCAGTTGTACTTGCGTATGGTGCAGAATCACCCGAAGCAAAGCTTCTCAAGGCTGGCGTAGATGTGGCAGAAGCCCATCTGGACATGTGCTTGGTTGCGGAAGCATACTCGCCGCATCCGCAGCGATTGGTCGAATCGCAAAGGACTGCAAGTCCTCAGCGGTCGGCTGAATGGCAGACGACTGCAAGTCCTCTGCGGGCGGCTGAATGGCAGCGGGCGGTTGAACCGCAGCCAATAAGCCAGATAAGTACCGCAGAGGGAACTGTAGAAGATGAGCTTGCTGATGAGCAACCTTCTACAGGGCAGTCGTCAACGCCATCTCAGCTAACTCCATCGGGCATACGAACGCCATCTGAGTTAGCTGATGACCAGCCATCGACCTCGCACCGGGCTGTGTGGCGTTCAAAAGGTGTAACTATGCCGAAAACGCTGCACAAGTTCACGCCGTCTGAGATTGTTAACTTCGATGAGCTAGTCAGTACAGTTTTGGAAGAAGACGCTCCAACTGCTGATGATGATGCTCCCAGTGCTCCTCGTGGTGCTGCTCCCCGTGCTCCTCATAGTATCCATAAGAAATCACTGCGAAGGAAGGAGAAGAGTGAAAAAAATCAGATTATGATCATGAGTGAAGCAATGCGTCTTGGAATGGGGAAAAGGACGTATTTGCTGCATCTGAAGCAAAACTTTGTCTTTAAGTATGCAGATCGCAATGGACCACTCCCAGTTCCCGATAACCGGATGCTTGGAGAGTGTGTTACCCAAAGCGAGGATGGCAGCTATACGTACAGGGCACCACGAGGATGGAAAGCTCCTCCTCCAGGCTACAAGGCTCGGCAGGGAGATTTCCGCAATTGCACGTATTGTGGTTCTCGGAATGCCATGAAGTACCTCCACGAGTTGGAGTGCAAAGCAATTCCGAAGAAGCACACATGTCCACAGTGCAGCTTTTGCAGCACGGTAGCGATTGGTCGAAACCACATATGCGGAGATGAGTACATGCAACAGGCGTATTAGAAGACAAAATAAAATAAACCTTCCAACTAAAGTTTGGAAATGGTAAAATGAGGAAATTCAAAATAAATGTGTACCCTTTCTGAAGATCCACAAACACATTTAAAAAATATTTGGAGAGGAGGGATATATGCATAATGACGATGAATAATATGGACGGAGGAGGAGGAGAAGTGGCATCCAACTCATGCCCGTTGTGCGGTGCTGTTTCAGTGCCCAGGCTGTATGCACCATCCAGTGTGCCAGGCGAAGTTGGAGTAGGAATAGGAGGACCGGCTCAATAATATGTCAATATTTGTATTATTTCTGTTATTTATTTCAGTGAAAAAAAAAAAGTTAGTTTAAATAATAAATGCCAATGGAGCTACTGACAGCGGGAAACAGAACCGCAGCGAACTAGTAGTCAGGTTAGTCAAATAAATTCGCAGTGGGCGACAGAACCTCAGCGTTACTGAACCGCAGCGGTAGATCAGCAGCCGTCGTGCTCGCGGAGGCCGACTTTGCACTCCCGCGATCCTGCGGCTTTACTCCAACCCAATTACCGCGCGGAGGACATCGGGGAGGTCGGTAATGATGCGGGGCAACACAAACTATAATTTTACGCCGTCAGACCAAAATGCGCCGTGGTCCCGGTGGAGCAACCTCTGGCTTCACCAACACTTGCCCCGCCAGTGTTCAAAAAACATTCGTTTATTTACAGAGTTATAATGTGAATTGGTTGACAGATGACGGACATCGTAAACAAATAAGATAAGATAAGATAAAAAATAAGTTTTTGATCTAGCAAAACGAAATAACAATTTTCGAAGTTGACAATTGACCAAATTCATCGATATTATCTAAAATCTTAACGACTCATATAAATGCGGTATATTGCAATTCCACCGAACCAACAGGGTGCACATGGTGTTTACTCCCTACATAGTTATCAATGCACATGGGAGCAGAAGGGAATGGTGGGTGTGGCGGAAACACTGATTCTGGACGGTGCGGATCCCCAAATGCCGAGCAGCGCTTGTCGCACTTGTCGGTGTCGGTGCACTGCCACTCTGCCTCTGTGCTGGCAAAATGCCAGACCTTTGGCAAAAAACACACATAGCAATTGATCAAAATTGTATTGTATTTACTGCAAAGTACGTCAAAGAGCCAGGGTAAATCAGAAGCGAATGAAACCAAGTGAAAATGAAGTGACGCCTGGTTTCGGCTGCGCTCGCCTTTTTATAGATATCGGCAGCGTCGCCATTTTCAAAAATGAGTTCGGGGCAGCGCAGTCGCGCCGCCCGAATTTTACTTTACGAGAGGGAGAGAGATATGTCGGCTATCGAGTGTGTGATTATTTGTATGTGTTTGCTTCTGCCGCAGTGCTGCCACCTTAGCATATTTCAGGCTAGATCTAGCATTTATTTAAGTGCACTATTTGCAAAGCCGTTTAGCATATATTTAAAATTGCAATACTGGCACAGAGGGTGCGTTCTGCTTCCATGGACTGTCGCTCGCAGACTCCCCCCAAACATGAGCGCAGCGTTATATGCGCTGCTATAGCATTGCCAATACCCCTGTGGAAACTGTGCGTTGCCCAAGCAGTTGCAGTAAATAATTTTATCGTAAGTTATTACTTGTGTTATGTTATATAATAATACACGAATTATCCAATATAAATAAAAAAAATTCCTAAATACCTTCGGCATTGGATATAACGCCACTAAAGAACTAACCACAAAAATTGTTTAAGCTTAATTTTTAGCCTTTTTTTCGGACTTAGCCACTTTTGGCGTTTTTTTTTGAATCTAGCTTATATTGACTCTGATATTCTGACAACCTCTCTCCTTGCGCTTTACACTTTGAAGCTAGTCTAGATGCAAAAATATAGACAGCCTTATGCAAAAAGCATGCAGTCGGAGCGAGAGAGATATATGTATGCGTCTAGTTGTTTTTCCAGTTGAGCTGGTAGCAGCGTGAAATTTCATGAGTCACGGACATGAGCATCACTGGCAGAGAGCAGAGACCGACGCATGAACAAGAAGGAAGGAGAGCAGCAGAGACCGGCATCAGGGAAAAGCAGTACTGGGAACAGCAGTACTAGGAACAGCAGAAGCCGAGCAGAAGAGAGCGCGAGCGACCGAAATGAACGGCACGCGACAAAAACGTCGGGTCGCGGCAGAGGCTGAGGGCAGCGCATGGTGAAATTATATATAAGGTGACGTATCCACCACACGTGCTCTCTTTCGGGGACGTTATTTAGTAATTTCACCATGCTACCGGCTTGGCCGAAACAGATCGGGAACAAAGACAATATAAATAGTAAGATAAATCTCGCCATACAAAATTTTTGAGGTCGATTTTGGCTCGGTGGAATTCATTGTGGAATTGATTCAAATAGAGAGAGACAGATAGTCAGAGAGAAAGAGAGAGTACCGCTCTCTCGCCCTATACATGAGGCTGAGATTTAACTGTACGTGTGCACACATGTTAGGTCTGCTTGTTTTTATTGGTTTTTGACGATGCCGCGGCGCGCCGCGCTCAACGAAATACCCAATACTTTAGAATTCATTGGGGACTATGACACTATTTGAAGACGCTTGCTCATAATAAAAAAAAAAGTAATATATTGTATATCCCTTATATGCTTATTTTGTTTAATGTACTATAAACGAATATAATGAAGGAATGTACTTATGTAAAAATACATAATCTATGTCATAAATGACTTCACATTCGATTAAATGTCTGTTGGGTATTTGTGGGTCGACTTAATATGCAATTAATTTTGAAGTTCTTATGCGTGCATGTATGTGCGTTTGTACGTAAACTTGTGCAAAGAAGACAAGACAATTTGATAAAATTTCTGCGAATTGCGGTATAGGGGTTGATTTTGCGATTGAACAGGTTGGATATAACCAAAAATTGTATTGTCTATTATCATATCAATATTTTACTGGATCATTTAAAAACCATAGTAATCGTATATTAAAGAATTTTATTATTGTTACTATTTAAATGAATAATGCAATTTTATTATCCAAATGTCAATCGCCAACGAATTTTTTTCCCCCCACCCCAACTCCCAGCAAATACATTTCTGTCTTGTTTACGTCTCGTCAAAATTCGGCAGCTCGGCACAAATACGCACACATAAGTGCTTGCAGCTCTGTGTGTACTCACACATGCAAACTCATTCTCTCTCTTCTCTGCTCACGATATGTGTATGGGCGTTCGGCATCTTACTATTTACATATATTGTCATTGTCAGAGTGGTGCGGGCCTAAAATATTTGATGGGTAGTTCAAATGATTATGAAAGCAACTTGCAGAGAAAGTCTATATAGTTTTGGACAGTAGCATCAAATAAAGTATGCTAAGAATTCTTAGCAAACTTCAAAAGGAAATGCTTCTCAAAGCTTTTTTAATGCTTCCTTGGGGAAAACGTATCTGTCTCTAGGTAATCTTTAATGTATAAACATTACAAAATTCGCTTAGGACTTGTGCTGTAATTCTTTCAAATGATTTTGACCCAAACAACACATTGTCAAAGTTTAAGTTTGTTCCGGTGTATATTTGCCTATATTTTTTTTTTGATCAATACAGAAGGTTTAATGGTCACTTTCGAAATTAAAATATAATTTTAAACTTAAGTTTATATCAAAAATATTTTTTTTTTAAATTACAAAAAAAATATTTTTTAATCAAATCTTGTTTCATTTTTTTTTTTTTTGAAGAATTATCTAAAATTATCTGAAATTGGAAGATTTATCTTATTAACTTAATTTAATAAAGAATATTCGTTTGCTTATTTATTTTGGTATCTCCCATGTCTAATATATGAAAAATATACATATGTTATAAAATATGATTTTGGATGGGATTTAGCACCTGCGACAGCCCTTTTTTGTCTGTTTTTTGTGCAAGGCAGTATCATTTAAATCGATCTAGAAGCCAAGCGCCTCGATCTCCAGAAATGGGATTTTTTTTATTGAGTATTGATAACAATGAATATACCTAAAAGGACACATCAGCAACAAAATCATACGTAACGTAGTTTACTTTTGATTCACCCTGAAAAAAAATTAAATAGTTTTTGAAATAATTTTCAACTTTGAATGCTCATATCTCCTAAACTAGAGTCGGATTATCTTGAAAATTTGATTTTTGAAAGCTCTTTGCGTCTGATATCCCACTGTGCGACGTAGAAATGCCGACTTGATTGCATTCGAAACCATCGAAGAATGGTATTTTATAATGCAGTATATTCTTGAACTAGAAATACATGTTTGGTATGTTTGGCACTCCACTGGAGAATACAGAGACCCCAAACCTAAAAGCGTAATGCAATCGAAAATTTCCTAAGTGTTCTTAAGTGTTTAATGCTTCAAATATTTATCTGTACTGACTGTGCTAATAATCAAAAATGAACAGCCCTTTGTGATAATATTGCTTGATAGGATCGATTGAGATTATTTAGGGGTATAAAAGAGTGAGTCCCTATGATTTACCGCACAGTCAGCGCAAAATGTATCGGAAATACACAGGAGTATTGGCCCTATTGGGCTTGCTTTCCCTATCTGGAGGATATAGAATAACATCCAATGTTGTAGACGGTAAGACTGTAGAATGCACAGAATATAAGCATACTCTCTAGTCAGGATAAACCAAGGATAAAAATCTTCGTGTATTTTTATGACAATTGTTCTTTTAGGAGTGCCTGAATTCCTAAACATAAATCCTGCGCCATTCGTCAAAATCGGCTATGGCTACTATTACATTGAGAGCAACCTAGAAAAGAATTGGTTTGAAGCCTATGAGTCGTGTCGAAAAATAAATGCCGACCTGGTTGCATTCGAAACCATGGAAGAATGGGACTTGATCAATCAATATCTCTTTCAAAAGAAAATCGATAATATGTACTGGACCGGAGGCAATGACTTGGCGAATGTGGGTAGACATAATTGGTTCTCAACGGGAGAACCCGTGGCACTGAACATCTGGTATCCGGGAGAACCAAATAATCAGGGTGGAATCGAGCACTGCGACGTATTAGGCGATAGACGGTCCGTCTCAAATTACAATGTATTGAATGATACAAATTGCGCAAAAAAGAAGCGTTATATTTGCGAGGCACAGCAGCCAAAGACAGCCTCGTTTATAGTGTGGTAATAATCTTTTTACACTAATTCTAAAGAAATATTTTCTTTATACATATAAATCGGGAATTACATATTGGTACGATTTTATTTATTTATTCGCCAAGGGATAAACCTTAACTGGCTAAACTGACTTACATATTTCTATCTTAAACAATAATAAAAAAATCACATTATTAATCACAAAAAAAAAAAAATCGGAAAGCAACCGTCTGACGGCTCCTTTCCTCTGGCAAAAGTCGAACCGCATCCCAGCTGGCAGCGCATTATGCTGGCGAAGAGCTCTACATATTGGCTCATTACATCCATAGTTATTCCGGTGGAGATCACCTACGAAGGGTTCATGAGTCCTTGGGCTCCTGGCAGGCGTACTGAAGCTAATACTACTAAGCAGGTCAGGGCAATCGATGTTACCTACTAATATATCATAGACAAATAAATGAGCTGCAATGGTCCTTCGATTCTCGAGAGAGGAGAGATGCACGAGGCGACATCTAAAAACAATACGTTAAACGACGCCTAATTAATGTACCCATCCAAAACCAAAAATATAGCTCAATAAATATTTTTTTTCGACTTTTCCTGAGTTTTTAAAGTCAAAACTTCCGAGAAAAACACCGCAAAAAAATGATCAAATTTGAATTTGAAGGCTTAATAATTTCCAGACGGTAAGCTGCAGCTACAAAGTTTTAGGATCCGATTTATAGCTGCACTTATCAGCCTTTTAGAATTGCAAAGTTCAATACAGCCAGATGTAAGATGCGTAAGTTCAGTGAAAATAAGAAGCACTACCTCGAAAAAACCATAATTGCTTAAAAATTTTTAAATCCCAAATCTATCATAAAAATTCATTTTTGGCCACAGCGGTAATGTTGTGTTGACTAGTGTAATTATTTGAAGCATCAAACAATTAAGAACACTTTTCAGGAAATTTTCGATTGCATTTACGAAGACCTTCCTAGACGCTTTTAGGTTTGACTTTCTATAATTAATTAATTTTTTCTTAATTACAATTACCACACTATAAACGAGGCTGTTTTAGGCTGAGGTGCCTCGCAAATATAACGGTTCTTTGTTGCGCAATTTCTGTCATTCAATGTATGAATGGTCCGTCCATGTCCCAATTCGTCACAGTGCTCAATTCCTTTATAATTATTTGGTTCTCCCGGATACCAGATGTTCAGTGCCACGGGTTCTCCAGTTGAGAACCAATTATGTCTACCCACATTCGCCAAGTCATTGCCTCCAGTCCAGTACACATTATCGATTTTCATTTGAAAGAGATATTGATTGATCAAGTCCCATTCTTCCATGGTTTCGAATGCAACCAAGTCGGCATTTATTTTTCGACACGATTCGTATGCATCATACCAGTTCCTTTGCAGGTTGCTCTCAACATAATAGTACCCATTGCCGATTTTAACAAATGGAGCTGTGTTAATGTTCAGGGATTCAGGAATACCTAAAGGAGACACCACAGAATTAAATGAAGTGCTGGCTAACGATCTTACTCATGTTCTCACCATCTACCACATTCGGTGCTATTTTATATGCCACCGATAAGGAAAGCAAACCATTGTAACATGCCTCTTCCTTGTCAAACGTAACATCTGAGCTGATAGGAAGACGTGAGAGTGCGCCTGCATTTCCATGAGCTGTTGTACTGCGATATTTAATTTCAAAGTTGTAGGCTATCAAAATTATAGCCCAATGCTGAAGTCTGTTAGAAGTCATCGTTGGCAGATGCTTGCTTGGATTGAATATGGCGACCAATGGCTTAAGATCAGTAATGAGAATAAACTTTCTGCCTTAAAGGTACTGATGAAAGGTAGCGTTGAGATGGTGCGTTTTTAATCTTGTGAAAGGCTGCTGCTGATCGGGGCCGAATTTGAAGACTACGTTTTTCCTACGAAGCTGATTGAGTGGAGACGCTAAGGGCGCGCGCACACTGTAGCTGAAAGCAGAGCTGAAAACGGAGCTGAAAGCTCTAAGCTTTTTTCAGATAGAATCAGCCGGTAGGTGCGCACACTGTCGACTGATCAGATTGCTGAAAGGTAAAAACTTAAAGACGAAATCTTTTGCCTCTCTTTGTTTCTCTGCCTAGGCAGCGCCAAAATGCCATCGCGCGTGCGTAAATTGTTGCTTTGCGAAAATGTGTTAATAAAAAATCGATTAAGGAAAAGAAGATCACGCAGAGATTTTTGGGTACATGAAATTCTCCGAGATCGCCCGGTTCTTGGAGAATTTCACCACATTTATGAGCAGCTTCGAAGGCACCCGGTGAAGTTTGTAGAATACACAAGAATGAAAATCGATACCTTCGATTATATTTTAAATAAAATTGAAACGCTGATTCAAAAACAGCATACTTTCTTCCGAGAACCAATTGGACCCATATAACGGTTTTTTGTAACGTTGAGGTTCGTAAAGAAATGTTTATTTATTAGTATAATTTTTATTTATTTTTATGTATGTATGTGTGTATGTATGTACTAAATGTGTTTGTATATATTAATCAGTTATATGTAGTAAATTGTATTAATGTATGTAACTGTAATGTACTTATGTAAAGTGTAAAATAATATAATAAGAAATAATAAAAACTAACCAAAGAAAGAGAAATATTAATACAAAATAATGAAAATTATTTAAATATAGAAATAATACAACAAATGGAATTATTACTCCTCCAAATTTTTTATAAAATACATATTCCAAAATTATGTCTTTCGAGTGTTTACTGTACTTGAGGACATAATATATTATATTAATTATGCAAATACTGAGAAAAGTTAGGGATGAAATTGCAGTAGTAGTTGACATTTCCCATGAATGTTGCACTCTTATATATTGTAGAACGTCTTGTGCGTTGCCAATCATGGCAGAACCAAAGACAATATAAATATTTATATTGTCTTTGGCAGAACCAATCAATTCAAAGGTGCCGCTGTCGAGTTTATACAATGTATCGAAGGAAGAAGGCAAACATTTAAATATTCTCCCGACCATTTTTTTTTTTATATTTTTAATCTCCTCTTCCAAGTCATTATATAACTTTTCGTCAGATTTCATAAAAGCAATTATTGATGGGTATTCAGACCACGGGGCAGCGCTGTCGGCACACGAACAGTGTAAAAACTTCGTCTGGTTTCGAAGTTTGTGCCATGTCTCCCTTGAAAACTTCATATCATAAATGGAATCAAGGATTTTGTCATATTTTTTATGAGTCTTTTGAATGATATTCCGAAAATGGATTCTATCATGTAATATGAGATATTTGTCTTTAAAATAATTCCTAGCGTTCATATGGTGTTGTGCCTTATCTGAAATTACACCCACTAATTTATTGGTCAATTTCAGATTTTCAATTCCCTGTAAAACTGTTTTAATAAAGTGGGAAATCATTTTATATTCAATAGTTTCTTTTTCTGATATAATTACAAAAAAAAGATAGTGAAAATTGTTGCCATCCAGGTTCATTCCTGCAATTGCGAATACTGTAAATGTTTTTCGGGAAGTTTGAATTTTATTTTTATTATGATACTCGTCAAATAATAAAACAAAGGGACTCTTCTTGAATAAGGCCAAATATGAAAGTTTATTGACCATACCATGTTGAAGTTCTATAAAATAATATGATCATCGCGAGTAACGTAATACGCTTCTTGTGCTTTTCCTCTGACATTCTCAGGGTAAGAATTTGCGAAGAAGGATTTCATTATATTTTATTTATAAATTCTGCGATTGTAATGTACGATAACAGCATATTAAAAACGCAGAATAATAGAGAATACCCATATCTAGTAGAGTGTTGAATCTGGATCAGGTCGGATCATTATTATAGCCAGAAGGAACAAATGAAATTTCAGTGGCCTTCCAAGCGCAGACTCATTTCCTCTCTCTATCGCACACAGCCGTGTAAGTATACATATGTAAGAAGTAGATGTAGAAATGTAGAGATGTACTTTTCAATTTTTTTTTATATTTATGTTCATGAAATGGCTTTTGACACAGCAAATAGACTCACTACCGTACGATATTCCGCAGAGGATCCTAGGCAATGGCTATTCTCTTCTCCAGAGGGATTGTCAGTCGAAAAGGAGTGTCTTTCTTTTGGAGTTTGGGCAACAGTCTATCAAGTATGTTGAACGCACGCCTTTCCATGCGGAAATTTTCCTTAAAAGAGGCATCAGAGTTCTTCGAAACGTCCTCCTCCCAAAAAGACCCATATCGCGGCTATTCTAATTCAATATTATTATACAATAGAAGCACTTGAAAATGAAATGCCAATTTCTTACCAGGGTCCAAATGCGTGTATTTAAAATTGTATCCAAATACTCCACAGTTTGAGCAGACATTGTCGCCAAATCAATACATCGCAGCATCGTTGCATCTAGAATTAATGTACCCATCTAAAACCAAAAATACAGCATTTCCTGAGTTTTCAAAATCAAGAATAACGAAAAAATACCGCAAAAAAATGATCAAAATTTGAAAGCTTAATAACTTCCAGACGGTAAGCTGCAGCTACAAAATGTTTGGGTACGATTTATAGCTGCATTTATCAGATTTTGAGAACTGCAAGGATCAATACAACTAGATGTAAGATACATGAGTACTTTGAAATAACGAAGCACTACCTCTGAAAAAAGCATAAAAAAGGCAGATTTCAAAAATTCTAAAAAAAAATGTGAAAATATAATTGCTTGCAATTTTTTAAATCCCTGAACTTATCATAAAAAGTAATTTTTGGCCACAGCGAAAAAAAAAAGTTCAATTTTGTCGAGTGTGTAATCGGGTTTACCGACTAACTTAAATGAATTTCTATTTTATAGGGACATTTATATTAAAATACTGACTGACAATGCAACAATCACAAATTGTATTATAATTATTATAATTGTATAATAAGATATATACCATCGGCTCGCGCTGCGTCATAAGCCGAACAGTTCCTGTACCAAGCCGAGCCATTGGTATTGCATTTCTCAGACTTCGTTTGCGACAGCCGTTTTTATTAACTGGCACATCTATATACAGTATGGATATGGTTATATTTTTTGTTGACCTTCTTGTTTAAACTATATTTTATAAGCAATCCAATACTTAATCAAAGTACTTAAAGTGTTGTGGAAAATTTATTCATCAATCGGATAAAACTATCTCTTCGGTGCTGAGGGTCCTAGCTAGCTAGTAGCACTAACCATACAGTACATAGATGAGACATTTCATACAAACGGATGTCGCAAGCGAAGTCTGAGATTTGCAGTACCAAGCGTTCGGCTCGGTACAGCAACTGTTCGGCTCATGACGCGGCGCTAGCCGAAGCCGACAGCAACGAAGGAATGGCATTGGTGTGTGTGTGTTATTATACACAACAAATTTTTGATTGTAGGCATTGTCAGTTCTTGGGCTCTTGGGTTTTTGGTTTCTGTTTTATTTTGTCTTGCTTCAGCGTATTTGGATGTATGGGTGCACATATATGCTCACGTACATTGTTTAAGTATTGCTGCTGGTAGAACGAAATTTGTGTATCGTTTTTGTTTTGCTTCTTCAGCTTATGCTTATTGAACGGCACGAAATAATTGAAGAATGGGCGGGGTGGGTGGGGGATGGGACACTTGGGCGTGGGAAAAAAATGAATTATTTTATTTTTTTGATTTATTATTATTATATTATTATTATTATTATTGATTTATTATATTATATGTACATTATTATACATTATTCTAAATTATTATAAATTTAATACAGATTATGCTAATGCCGTCGGCACTTGAATTTTTTTCTGCCGTATTTCTTTTATTCTTCGTTTTTAGGATAAATATGCTTATTTACTGTTACCTATACTTAGTACTTATATTAAATAGACAGTATACCTAATACATACACATATAAACATAAATGCATATTTACATAAAGTCGCCGCTCAAATTTGCTCCCGATTGAAGATCGGGACCCAGGGAACACCACGAGGAGGCCATTATAACCGTAATGGGGTCAAATATAAATCTGACCTTTGAGTCGACTTGATATGACTTAATTTTGACACATTTAAATAATTAAGTCACATCCATGTTCCCCGCCTAGAATTAAATCTATTAGATATATGGACATACAAATGAAAAATAAAAATCTAAAATTAACAAAAAGTAAAAAACTTATACATATCTATATATTATTATTATTATTATTATTATATAAAATATATACAAAATCCTACTGCCGCAATATTTTGAGTTTTTTCTCGTGTGATTTTGCATTTTGATTGCCTATCTTCTTATCTGTTATCCATTTACAATTTTTCCTTATCAAAATCAATACAAACAGATTCAGCAAATAATTATGGTGGGCAAAACACGGATCGGAAAATTTAAACCAGTTTGCATATATATCTTTACGTGACGTATAAAATATACATTTTTGGACTATGTTTTTTTTTAACTTGAATTCGTGAGAGTGTTTCTCGAAATGCCTATTAAAAATATCTAAATGAATTTTAACTAACGCAAAGAAATATTTAGAAGGAGCTTTAAGCTTTAACGTATTGTTGACATAGCCAAAATTTTTATTGAGTATTAAAAACTCAGATGAACATCGGACCTCCTCGGACGATTTTAAAAGATCAGAGCATTTATTGCAGTCATACTTTTTCAGCAGCTTTTGCAATAAATACCCTGTAAAATATCGTAATGCATTATCACAAACTGCGGCTTGGACATTTAGTTCTGTTGCTTCTATCGAAAGTTCTAACTCTGAATCTTCGTCAGTAGAAATCAAGGTATCGTCATCAAGAGTTTTGAACTCTGATGCCAACTCACTTGACCATTTTCATTTTTTCAAAACTGTTTGGATATATATGCTTTGCTGTTAATTTAGGGCAGAGTCGCGTTGAATTTCTGGAATCCACTTCAAATAATTCGTGGACTATTTTCCATGAAACAACGCCATCAGGGGTTTCGAGATCTCTTCTTAGAACGATGTTCCTAATCGATTTAATCAAATGTGGAACATCGTAAATCGCAAAAATTTCTTTATTTTGAACATTAAAGCTGGGGTTCTCAATGTCAACCTTCAGTCTTTTGAAAACAGCTCTATTATTTGAGCCCTGGTCGCAAATAGCTGCTCTTACATTAAGCCCCAAGGCTTGTGCTTGTTCAATATTAGCCGTCACTTCATTCAAAAGGGCTTCGTGTTTTATACCGTTTGCAGTTACAGTATAGCTTAAAACATATTTCCAGTTTTCAAATAGGCCTCTAATCATGAAAACACAGACTTGCTGCCCTAAAAGGCTTTTTGTATTATGGCCATCATTTTCATAGCCTTGAATTTCATCGATTGCAATATTATAATGAAGACCTCGTCTGATCTTAATTTCGTCAAATAAAAGTACTGCCTCTTTTCCCTTAGCACTCATTCCTTCAACAATTGTCTTTAAATTGCTGAGTAAATCCGGATTAAATCCTGGTCTGATTTTTTTTAGCACAGCCCATCGCGCTAACGTGCGTTTTGATGGCAGTTTTAAATGTAGAACATCTCGAAGATATTCATAAGTCCGTGACGAGTAAAAGTTAATATTTTGCGCAATAACTTTTTCTGCGGGACTATAGCTCAGTAAATAAGCATATTTATCATAAAAACGAAGAATAAAAGAAATACGGCAGAAAAAAATTCAAGTGCCGACGGCATTTGCATAATCTGTATTAAATTTATAATAATTTAGAATAATGTATAATAATGTACATATAATATAATAAATCAATAATAATAATAATAATATAATAATAATAAATCAAACAAATAAAATAATTCATTTTTTTCCCACGCCCAAGTGTCCCATCCCCCACCCACCCCGCCCATTCTTCAATTATTTCGTGCCGTTCAATAAGCATAAGCTGAAGAAGCAAAACAAAAACGATACACAAATTTCGTTCTACCAGCAGCAATACTTAAACAATGTACGTGAGCATATATGTGCACCCATACATCCAAATACGCTGAAGCAAGACAAAATAAAACAGAAACCAAAAACCCAAGAGCCCAAGAACTGACAATGCCTACAATCAAAAATTTGTTGTGTATAATAACACACACACACCAATGCCATTCCTTCGTTGCTGTCGGCTTCGGCTAGCGCCGCGTCATGAGCCGAACAGTTGCTGTACCGAGCCGAACGCTTGGTACTGCAAATCTCAGACTTCGCTTGCGACATCCGTTTGTATGAAATGTCTCATCTATGTACTGTATGGTTAGTGCTAGTAGTTTTAAACCGAATATCGAAATCGAGGAATATGATGTTCTATCACAGACAGAGATCGAATAAATAGAGGGGGTTAAGTGGGTTAAGTTCATTTTATTCACAAATGTAGTTATTATGTAGCAAATGTGTAGTTATCGTGTAGTTAACATGGACATTTCTGTTGATCTTGTTTAAACTTTGTTTTAAAAGTAATCCAATTAAAGGAAGTTCTAAGAACTTGGCCGTTCTTCTAGAATGTTGATTCATTTATTAGTTAAAATTATTTGGTCAATGCTTAGGGTCCTGGTTAGCTTAAAATTTTAGACGGAATATCTAAATCACCGATTATATTACATTTGCGGACTATTTCGATACATTTCTGACCCTTAGACGGTCACACTGATAGGCAGTAGCCGTGCTCAAGGTATGTTAGGCAAATGGGGTGAACTTTACTTGCATGCGTTGCATTTTCTGGGCCGTTTTGCCTGTTGGCCGTACCCTCTTTTTACTCTTCAATCTCCCAGCGGGGAAATTTTATAAACTTCCTTCCATGGTATGTTAGGCAAATGGGGTGGAGTTTACCTTGCAGGCGTTGCATTTTTCGGGCCGTTTTGCCTGTTGTACATACCCCCTTTTAATCAGCAATTTCCCAGCGGGGAAATTTTTTATAAACAATCTAGTCGGCGCGGTCGCGTCGCGAATTAAAAAAATTTTTCCTTCAAACTGCGCGGTTGTCGTTGCGCGCGTCGCGGACAAATTAATAAAGCCGTAATACTCTCGCGCTTATTTTTGTTGGTACACTGCGGGGTAAAGTTAACAACAAATTTGAACGTGGTTGTTGTCTATTATTGTTGTTGTTTTGTTTGCTTCTTCCGGCAGAGGCAGAATACGTGCGAAATTATAATTGATAATTTGTTAATAAGTTGCACCTGTGCTTCTGTTCCGCGGTCTAGTTCTTCTTTCTCTGTATGGTGTATGGTGTATGCTGTATGTGTGTGTGTGTGTGTGTGGGGGCGTGGGTGAGTGTGTGCATGTTGCGCGAGTACCGTTTTGTATTAATTTTCGCGAATGGAAATTGAAAACCAACCGAAAGAAATACCATCCATTTTCAAGTGAATAATATCGTGAAAACAAAGTTTTTCCTCTTCAGCGTTCGTTCGTGTCTAATACCAGTTTACAAAACTACAACAAAAGCCATAAAACAGTGCAACAACAACTATTCTAAGCGTTTTACACAAACAAACACGTTTTCGTGCCGTCCGTGTGTGTGCTAGTGGGATGGATGCTGTGTGTACGTGTTGCTCCTCTGTCGTGTCACTGTGTGTGTTTGTGTACAGAAATTTCTAATGCTTTTTCCGTTTCGTTTTTGTTCCGTTTGTAGCCACGAAAAACACCAACAACAATTGGGATTCTGTTAATGCGTGTTTTATAATTTTAATACATATATTTTTTAAACAAACAAACTTTGTGCGCAACAACAACAACAACAACGCAATAAGCAGCAGGAAACATTACAACTTTGATTTCTTTGGTGAGTGTTGGATTTTAAAATAACTGTTCTACCAGAGGTGCATGCATGTGGGAGAGGGAGGCTGTTACCTTGTTGTTGTAGCATGGCACAGGGTATGATGATTTTGAAAGGTATTTGCAGACGCAGAGAGGGAATGGTTTTACAGACCCATTATCAATTGAAAATTCAAACACTGCGGTAATTTGCAGGAACGATTCCTGTATCATCCTTTATTGATTAAATAACATATGCAGCAGAATACTGCAACCACAATAGCGATTATGGCAGCCGCATAGAGTCCAACGTTGTCAGTCTCCTCCACTTTGGGTCCATGCTGGGTTGTTTCCGCCACCATATCCCCTATTCCCGTAGTGGTAAAAAAAAGAGACCTCAAATCAAGAGCTTTGATCCCCTGCTTTGGATGCCCTTCTGTTGAATCCATCTTGGTTTGATTCGGACAGTGACTTTTAGCAATCAATATTTGATTATTTCAAGTAAAGCCTCCTACTTTTTGAATTTTTCCTTTTGACCATTTTCACTTTGCATGCCAATATAGCTACCACTCCCTCCCCGCCTCTCCTCACTCTGCAAACAGACGTTAGCAGCATTTAGGTGCCTGGTCATTTATTTGATATCATCATCATCGTCATCATAGTGATCGTCATCGTCGAGTGCAACAGGTTTTTGCGTCTAATAAGGTAATGCCGAAAGAGATGATGAAAAAATGGCTAAATTATAATAGAAAGAGAAAAAAGTATCCATCATTGGAAAGTTGATTTGATTGCATTTGCGGAATGCAGCCCCAGTCTCAGTCCCAGTCCCGTGTCCCGTGTCGGTCGGTCGTCAGGGTTGCCTAGTTGTGCGACAGGGCGACGCGACGCAACGCATTTTTTTTCGTGCGAAACACCCCTCTCTCCACTTGGCTAATATTTCAGGCTTCATGCTTCATTTGCTTTTCGAGTGGCGGCTGAACTTTCGCAACAGCCGGCAAGGGCGACTGACTGTTGGATTGGATTGGATTGTATCTCGCCCTACACTGCAAGTAGATGGGAGAAAGGCAGAGGCCCTCGATAGGGCTAGGGTTACACACACGCTCCTCATCTACTTACCTAACCTCAACTCTCAAGCAGCTTTTGGGTGTGTACACACTGCCGCTGCCGATGACGCTGTCAGTGCCAGTGCCAGTGCAACCCACAAGAAACGGCAATAAATCGCCGCCCCCAAGCGACAGTTGGCGAACGAGAGAAAAGTTGGGGACTGTGGTAGGCAACGCTTTGGGGACATTACACAATTATCCAAACCAAAGCATTTCCCATTTCCCCTAAGAAAAATGCATTTTTCCATGAAAATCAATTGCTTCCCTCTCTTTTCCCAGCCGTTTCCCGCTGCTGTTTCTCTCTCTCCGTTTCTTGTTGTGCTTCTGTTTTGTTTATGCTTTTCCCATCTTATTGTTTTTGCGCGCCTCGTGCGTCGAATTTATGTGAATTTCAGTTCGTTCGCTCGCTCCCAAGACGGAAGCAGCAGCAGCGGCAGCGGCAGCAGCAGCTCCTAATGATACAAATAATACTCGCAGCGTAGCTCGCAGTAGTGGCTGAAGCTGGGCTGGGGAATAGCTGAAGAAAAACCAAAGAAAAAAGGGTGCCCGGGTAGCTTTTCCCCCACATAGTACAACCCATGGTAAATTGGAGCCGCAGCCGCTGAAAAAAAAAACTTAAAACTTGTTTGCCGCATAATTTCCAAAGTTGCAATTTTCATTTTTTTATGGTCTTGCAGTTGTTGTTTTTATTTTGGTTTGTTTTTCTTTACTTTTTCGAGTTGAAAGTGTTGGCAATGCCTGTTTGGGGCACATTTGGAGTCGGCGTCAGAGTCGGGTCTGGTTTTTCTTTAGTTTTTTTCGTTTTTTCGTTTTGTTTTTTGACCCCCTGTTGCGGTAATCAGAATTACATAGAAGAAACATTTCATTTTCCGTTGACTTTTGGTAGATTTTCTGCATTTTTTACTGCACCCCGACAGCATTGCCAGCTGTAATTTTGATGGTAATGTGGTAACAGTGCTGCCCTTAGGAATTCGTTGAGCAACTGGCGAAGAAACTTTTCATTTTCTCCTATTTCGGGAGCTACCTCTTGGGGTTGTATTCCGCTGTAATTTTCGGATGTGGCAACTCGGTAAAAGAACTATCTAAATGCTCACTGTGCAGCACTGGGAGACACGCCTCTACTCCTTTTATGGAGAGCAACACCTTCTTGCATCTTATTACACGTACTCGTATTATTTCATAATAATTTCTGGTTTAACTCTCGGCCTGGCTGGCTGGCTCTTTCATAATCGACCATAAAAACTTGTCTCTCTCTCCCGGCGCTCTTTGGGCCATCTGCTGCTGCTGCTGCCGCCGCCACTTGTGGGCCCACCCATATGATGGGCCCAGTTTTGGGCCTGCCGCTTGCTTACCTGTTTGTTCGTTCCACCACCAAAAACATGACTCCGCTCCGGTCCGCTCCGCCACAAGTGAAGTGACACTTGTGCAATTATTGCTGCTGCCCGGTCGTCCCACCAGTCGACCAGTCTGTGGCCCAGTGTAGAACCGAACCCCTCTTTTGGACAGGTTGCTGCTTCTTTTTGCCTGTTTTCTTTGTCAGGACAGCGGCAGTGGCAGCAGCAGCAGCGGATCCATTGAAACAATGCCGGGTATTTAGTGAAAGAAAATGCTTTTGTGCTGCGGCAGTGCCTTCTCGCTTATTAACTTACCTGCCATTTTAACCATTTTCATTTTTCACACGCACAGGCACAGGCAGAGGCAGAGCCGGCTCCGTCTCTGCCAGACTGGAAAATGCACTGCACTTGCTGTGTGCTGTGTGGTGTGTGTCGGTGTCGGTGTCCGTGTCCGTGGATTAGTCGCCCTCGCTTGGATTTCTTTTGTTTCTCTAACGATGTGCCTCTGCCTCTGTGTCTCTTTCTGGCCAGGTTTCAGCTTCTCTTTTGCACGCTCTGCCTGCCTGTCTGCCTGCCTGCCTGCCTGTCAGTTGTTTTTTGTTTTTCCTCTGTTTTTCCTGAATGAACCTGAACGGAAATGCCGCAGGGGGTGATTTCTTTCATCTCTCTCCCACTCTACTTGTGGCCCAGACCCTGGGCCAGGCCATGTCCAGCTGAGATGTTCTATCTATGTTCCTCCCTTCGGATTCGGTGCCCCCCTATCTCTAGATCTCTAGAAAATTGACGGCGCCCCGTACGGCCCTGTTGTCGGCATCGGCATCTGCATCGGTATCGTCTGTCTATTTATTAGTTCGTATTCGTAGATTTACTCTATAATTAAAATGCAACCTGATTGTTAAGGTTTTTTGTTGGGTTTTGGGTTTGAGTTTGGGTTTTGGGATTGCTTATCATTAAAGCGTGATTAAGTTTAAAGCCTGTGATTTAGTGGCTGCTCTGTGGACCCTGGGACGGACATTTGGCTTGATTCTTCGAGTTTCAAATTGGAGTTGTAGAATGGATGCAGAGAATTAGAGCATCGGATATAAATAATAATGATAATAAATAATATTAATTAGATAATAAGTCTTCTTATTATTATTATTTACGAATACAAAGAATAGCGCTTTCGGTAAGGAAACTCAACTCTTTTGGGGTTTTCCCTCCATCCATTTCCGTTTCCATTTCCATGTCATTTTCCCCATATAAAATATTAACTCTTGCAAATTGATTCGCTTTTGCATTGTTTCTGCAAGCCCCAAAGGATTGGTAATTCATTTAATTGAAATTTTCAATTACATCATCATTTTCGCTTATCAGCAGAAATTCCAGGCTCCAACCATTTCTCCAGCAGGTCCCTCGAGTGGTGGGGACTCCCTGCTGCCCAAAGGGCATAGTCGGACATTTGTGAGAGCTTAGAGCAACCCTCCCACCTACTCAAAGGATACATTCCTAATAAGTGCCCCACCATACACAGAGGGATATTTGTATGTACATAGAAATGGAGAGGAGAAATGTATGAGGGTACAAACTGTTGTTGACCTAGCTCCACAGCGGAGAGAATAAATTGCCAGTGGCACAAAAGTTGAAAGTTTCGGCATACATACATATTTGTACATTTTTGTACATTTTTGTGGAATGTTAAAGCTTAACAGGAGACTGCAAATCGTATGAAACAGCTCAGAGATCTGTTTATTTGATCTATTCTATGCACAGTCCACTCAAATATGATTAGTTTTCTTTTCGAAGTGGTGCATTATGGAATGTGAAACTTCCATTCAACCTATCCCAACATTCCAACAGTTGAAACCTTAACAGCCCTGTACACACACACACACATAGCTGTTAAGGGTGGCTGTTGACCCCCCACAGCTGTTCCGAAAGTGATTCGGGTCGGGAATCGTTTGCACGAACCCAGACAAAAACGAGTGCAACGAAGTCATGTGCCTGCCTTTTCCCGACTTTGCCATTGCAACAGAGAGTAGTCGACAGCTTGTGACCTATATATCAAATTGGATACAGATACATAGATGCACAGATACACAGATACGCGTTCGTATAATATATAGGTACATATGGTAGAGACATTTCTATGTTTTTGGATAGATATAAAGGGGTGGTGCGGGTGGGGCTGTAAGTTTGCATGCAAATGGCCTTTGATGTTCCTGTTCCTGTTCTGCCTGTCCCCGCCTCTACAGGAGGAGCAGCGTTATCAAATGGCTCGAATGCTTTCCGGCTCCAGTTGCTCAGTTCTTCGCGAGGCCTTAACGTGTCCGGATCTGAAGGGACGTGGTGCGCCGCGTGTAAATGGGACGCTGAAGGGAAAAGCTCGTGAATTTGTAATATATTTTTTCGCCAGGCATGAAATGAGGTTGAGTGGATAAAAGTTTGATGGCTGGATGGTTCGGCTCCATCGAATGTGTTGCTAAATTTGAAGGGAAATATACGAACATTTCTGGAATACAGAGATCCCCTTTAGTGAGTGACATCTGCCTGTGCAATCTAGGTATGTAAATATTGATTCTACCAGGTAACACTGGCAGAACACTCTGGCAGATCCAGGGCCCTGCCCACGGGTTATCTTTCACTTTTGTACTTTGCCCCTACCTTTGTCCGAACAATCTTATTTAAATATTGCAATTATTCACACCTTCTCAACCCTCCGGCCAGGTCTTATCTGCTCTATATATAGAGCTTGTTCCACATATGCAAATACACAGCTCTGATTGCACCCAGAACTGCGCTTCAAAGTGAATTTATGGACCGAGCGGGGAGGGCCCATTTGATTAAAGTCAACAGAACAGACACCCAAGACCCAACTCTTATATGGACTGTCTGTGCTGTCCGTCTGTCTGCTATATAGAGTGCAGCGTCAACGTTTATCAGCAATTATCAGTGGAACGAACGTTGTCAAGTTGTCTATTTGCTAGAGGCGTAGGTCCCGTCCGTCCCGTCCCCTACGTAGCGCCGCCTTCTCGCTCAGGTGTTCTCCTCTGCATTTCACTGTTTACATTTCTGTAGCAATTAAGTTTTCTATGTGCCTCGTTGTTAACAAAGTCAATATTGTTCAGAGCCGCACAAAGGGCAGAACGAACAGACAACAGATGTTTGTGATTCAGATTGAGGTGCATTGAGGTAGTGCAGAGTGCAGTAATAGAAGATACCAAGAAAATAATCATACACACACAGTTCACTCTTATTCCACCTGAAAGATGCAGTCTTTCAATAAGAGTTGAACTAATTTTTGCACACTGAAACAACTTTTAACTTTGGATAATTGTATTAGATACGTGTATTTGTTTTATCCGAACCGCTCATAAAATTCTTTGACTTTTGCCACCACTCTTCGGCTGACGCCCCACTGTGCGGCGGTGGATGTGGGAATTGAAGTGTGGCAACACCGCCGCCAGTAATTGAATTAAACTTGTATCGAGATTTAAACATTAAGCGGAATATTCAGGTTTGATCTTGGCTTGCTAACAGCGTATAAATTTCACATATGTACATATGTTCGAAATGTTCGCTAAAACCTAAAACTAGGTACAATTAAAAAAAAAAAAAATTGAATAAAAAATTAAAATGATAAAAGTACGAATAAAAAGTACGATTTTCACTAGGATAGACATATATATATATAGATAGAGAGAACGAGTCTTTCAAAGGAGATTGTTTCCTTATTCTGACTGTAATAATGCATGGAAAAGGCAAAATCATGAAAAAAGAAAAAAGCCATGAAATTGTATTACTTACATTTAAATTTAAAAATACATTTTTTCCAATGAGTTTTAATAATATTTATATGAAGCATATTAAGCTACTGATTTAATATAATTATTTCTTTCTGTTTATTACTAAAAATTACATTAAAATTACATACGTTTAAATTAATGTGAATTCTATTGGAACTTATTCTCATTTCAATATGTTTGTGTTTAATTTAATAATGGGTGTGTGTTCTTTTTACGCTACTGAAAATTGGCAACGCAGCAGTTGAATAAATAGTACGTGTGCCTTACGTATTCCGTGCATCCGTATCCGTATCTATAACTGTTCTGACTCAACCATTGGAACTTTGCTTGGACCCGCTTTCCGATAAGCTAATCAAATTTAATTTTACTATCGCTTTGGCAATTGCTGAATTTTTGCGCTATCTCAAGAGATCCCCGAACTTTGAAAGAATTTGTATAGAAATGCCAAGGAATTCGTATCAATCAATGGGCGTTTCTTCACGGAATTGCGTCACAGCTTGTGGCGTGGAAAAGTACTCGAAAATTAAGGGAAAACTTAACAGTAAGTGCGATCGATCAATCCCCCAATTAAACCATTGAAATATGGTCTTAAAGTATTACCCATTATTGCTGCTGCTGCTGCTGCCGGTTTTCGGGCTTCTCTGAAGGTCAGACTCTGTCTCTCTGTCTGTCTCTTGGCGTCAGGGGTCGGGGGTCACACATGTCAATGTCGATTTTCGGGGCGGGGGAACTCGAAAACCAGATCTCCTACAGAAACCCAATCGACCAGGCCCCGAGAGAGACCTTCAAAGTCAGCTTTTTGGACCTTTATCTGGGGAGGCCTCGTCTCCCAGCTGCCATGTTAATTAACGCATAATTTTCAGGCCTGTCGTAGTCTCTTTTTCTTCAGGGGTTTTGATAAATGGGTTCAGGTTCAGGTTACCCTCCGAACAGATCTGTGGTTCTCCTCCGATTACCGATTACCGATTACCCCCTTGACATTTCGTACGAGTAAAATGCTTTAATAATTATTTAATTATTCCCCAATTATACGGTATATACATATGTACCGTACTTTACTGTACTGCATCTGTTTTTTCTTCTACTTTAACCTGAAGCTTATTTCGTGTGCCTCGCGGTAAAAAGTGCAACAATTTCTCCCCCCCCCCCCCTCTCTCTCTCTCTCTCTCTCTCTCTGGCTGGGAAAAATTTCACTTTTATTTCTATGGCGAGCTATGGCGGGCTTTACTCTCGCTTTTGCCGCAACGGCAACGCTAATAAATAAAATAAATGGCAGTGGAAATAGTCTGTCTGTCGGTCGGTCTGTCTGTCTGTCTGTCGGTCGGTCTGTCGGTTGTGGATGTGGAGGATGCTGCAGGCAACAAACCCATCCGCTCGGAGTGCGACCCCAGAGAGAGAGACGGTTTCGGAACTTCTTTCTAATTGGAAGAGAAATGTAAGATCTAGTGTGGGATCAATGGACTATAATTTTAATGAAGGCTGAAACTCCTCTGGCCCCTGTCAGAGACAGCTTAAGAGAGATGATCGAAGGAGTAGTAAAGGTTTTCCATGGGGCCATTTAATCTTTATTGAACTATAAATTTCCCCTTGAAACCACACACTTAATTTTCCCCATCATAAGCCATCGAAATGAACGCCTTTACACGCACATGCAAACCCTGGCATCGGCACTGGCACACATATTTTCCGCTTAGCTGACAACCCTAAGCCATTTGCCATTCGAGCCAGCAGCCAACATCTAACATCCAACACCTTGAGCCGTGAGCCAAAGGCATGCCATTTCCGCTCCTTCCTTGGAGCCCCGAAAGGGCACTGCTGGAGGAAAATTTAAATGAAATCGTGTTCAAGCGGAAAATGCACTCAGAGTTAAGTGGAGTTTCGGGCGGGAGGGGCGCAGGAGTGGCTGTGGTAGTGGTAGTGGAGAGTATCTAATAAAATGCACATTATTGCGAATTCGTTATGGCCCCAAGAGTGGAGGCTCCTCGGGGCTCGAGGCGCTCTTTGGGATGCGGGCCATGCAATTATTTGTGCAACTCCTCCATCCACAGCCAGCTCCAGTGCGGCCTTCACCTCTCTCTCTCTCTCTCTGTCTCGCTCTCTACTTGGACAGTGTTGTGAAGCGACAATTGCCGCAATGTGACGACAGATGTGTGGCGGCTGCGGCTGCTGCCTTGGCGGCTATGGAATTTGCGCAATTTGCAACAGAAAGAGCAACAGCCAGAGTCAGAGCCAAAGCCAAAGCCAAAGCCGAAGCAACCTCCACAACCTCCTCCTCCCCCTCCTCCAACCATCACCGGGAGAGGAGAGTGACTTATGCGCATGCCACAAGGGGAAGCCGCCAAGGGAAGCTCCAAGAAACAAAGTTCGAAGCGACTGATACCCTCTAGCAAAACGATCTTGTGGTCTTTTAATCGATCTGTGGTCCCAAGTATATCCAGGGATTCGTGCTATATATCATGGAAAGTGACTAAAACGAGTCGGCGAATCGGAAATACTTACTTTCTTTTCATAGTCACAGTGCTCTTTCTCCAGAGAAGGGTACAACCAGCGACGAGTTTTGTGTGCCTCGTAAGTAAACAAACTTTTCTTTCCATCGTGCACCTTACACCTCTCCTTATCTCTCTCTCTCTCTCTCTCTGTGTGTGTGTGTGTTTTGGCCCGGCCTAAAGCCGGTTGTGTGTGTTTTGTTGTTAGTTGGCCCCCAGACAATGTTGACCATATGTGCCGTGAGCAATGGGGTGGGGGAGGGATGGCTGAAGAGAGAGGGAAGTGGGATTGGTATGCGTGCGTTTGTTGGCCTTTTGACGCTCTTCCCCCTTCGCAGCCTCTCCCGCGATCATCTCCTGCTGTTGTTGCAAGTTCAGTGACTGTTCAGCGTGTCTGTCTGCAATCTGCTTGGGACTACGACTCCGACTCCAAGCAGACACTATGTTGCAGCAGCAGCAGCAGACCAGCCTTCGATCACAATCAGTTTACGCTCCGTCCATTGATCATCTGAGGAGACGTGACTGAAGGACCGGTGGACTGGTCGCGCAGAGACCACCACTCTTTAGAGGCCACTCCCTTCTTCCGTTTAGCATCTGTTTTGCATTGACCAACACTGTCAAAGCCAGAGGCCAGGAGGGGTCTTTGAGCCATGTTCCAGCACCAACTAAATGGACAATTTCCGCCTGCGACCAGTCATAAAATTAAAAATCATTATCTATTTATAGATGGGCCATAGAGAGCTCCCCTAGGGGGAGACGCCGGACCTTATCACTGGAACTTGACATAGTTAACGGACACACACAATCAGTCATTTGCTGAGACACGATTAGTGGCACAAATATACATAGTGGGAAGTACTTATAAAGACTAAGTGCGTTTGTCTTTGATAAATCAACAATCAGGGGCCTTTGTCCACGGCTCTCAAAGGGGTCTTTGGTGCGAAAAATAAAAGAGATTACTGAAAATACACAAAGTTAGTGGATTCCCCCATAAAGAAAGTGCTTTATGGTGGTCAAAACGAAACAATATTCTTTAATTGGTTGCAATTCCTAAAGAAAGACTTAGATGTTCGATAAGTACCTCGAAGAGAATCATGAACAAATATATTTTCCATCAGATTCGCGAATCTGATTGCCATTGACAATTTCCCGCTTCTTACTCTTTTGCCTCTTTTTCTTTCACGGTGTGACTTAGCAGTGGAGGATGAGTTTTTGGCCCTCTCTATCTCTCTCGCAGTGAGACACTCGTTTAGGCCAAGAATCCAAGAAAATTTCTGCATCCAAATTGAATGAGTTATTGGTTTAACTTCCACTTCATTTCATGCCATATATATACCTTCCTCTCTCTCTCTCTCTCTGCCATAAAATGTTATATAGCCATAAAAAATATATATTACTGCTCTTCCTACAACGATTCCACATTAGCAGTCAGGCCAGTCGTACGATAATGGAACCATTAGAACCCAAAATCTTATCGGCAAAATGCGACTCTAAAGCTGCAATTGTAAAACTGTAAACTATGTGGAATGGAATGGGACGGAATGATGGGAAGAAAGCTCCAGGGGGGAAGGGGGCAAGCGAAAAGCTTTTCTCCATCTGCATGCACTTGACATTTGGTTTCTTCCCGAGGTCTCTGGTTCTTCGGGGGTCGTCGTCGTCTTTCGTTTTCTTCGTCTCCCTCTCTCTCTATCCCGCTCGATGAGCTTGAATTGCCATAAATTTGTTTTCACTTAATGGCTTTTTGGCTTTGGCGTTTTCTTCTTCTATTTGTCTGTTATTCTGTTTATTTTTTACCACTCAAAATATCTTCAGTTCTGTTTCTGTCTCTGTTTCTGTTTCTGTCTGCTGATTTTCTGTTTATTTAAACGCAACAATTTGTAATTTTGTCACGAAGTTTTTCCAACGTCTTGTTGTAATTGTTTGCATTTTGCATTGTAAAGCGTTTTCTAATTTGTATGCCGCCGCCTGTTTGGGTTTGGGTTCGGGTTCGTCATTCTTCAGTTCTTTGATTAACTTTTCATATAGATATATAGACAGACAGACAGTCAGAGGAGGAATCGTAGACCGTAGAGGTGTATTCTATGGCCATTCTTTTGGTGAAAATGTCTTCACTTTATGGATTTTTGATCAACAAAGAAAGTCCCAACGCCAGACGCCTGACCATATTGCCCCACCTGCCCCCCAATGGGTTGTTCCCTCTGTCCCTCACCCGATACGTGTGGCATTGTAAAGAATCTTAACTGGGTTACTTGCTGGGTTATAGAAAGTTTGTTCACCGATGGGATTGGGTCAATTAATAATGGGATTGATCAAGAGAGAGGGAAAGTACATACATATGACATACGGCATGGAATTGTGATGGAAATGAAGAGCGTTTAATCTTTAAAGTGTCTTTAGATATAGCTGGTACTGGAAATAGCTGTGGCATCCACATCCACATTCGTAGGATATGATATGTAAGTTATAGCTAGTGGCGCTGCATAAGGTTATTATCTGTATTGTTCGATCAGTGCTCTGCTTGGAGTATAAAAAAATTGTTGAATCAGTTTCATTCTTTAAATAACCCTTTTCGATCGCTTTTGACTAGCAACAGCATCTAGGTAGCTCCAAGATTAGTTTCGTAATGAGGTGACATCGTCACCACATCTGTTCTCTTTCGAGGACCATCCGTTTGTCAGTGCATGCCAAAGTGCCAAACGTTTGCTATCTCTTTCTAGCGCTTGTCTCTCTGAGAGCCAAGAGAGCGTGCTGAAAGAGTTGATGGTCCTCAACACAACGGACGATGGATTCTTATTACTAAATTCATCTTAGGCTGCTCTCTCGTTCTCTCCCTCTCCCATTCTAAGATTCGCTGGCATTTAGGGCACGGTCGTGAGGGTCAGCTGCCCATGCAGTTGCAATCTTGTTCGAACTCTTGAACCTCTTCAATTGACATCATCTGAACTGACTCTCATAGTCTTGGACTGATTCGTCGTGAATCTTGAGCATCTACATGTGTATATATCACTCACATTTCGCTTTCCTTTGTCGGTTGCTATATATAGACTGCAACTGTACTAAACGAACCTACTCACTTAATTAATTTCAAGATTTTGCCAAAGCTATGGAAAAGCTTACTTCCTCAATCGAAACATCATCCAATATTTGAACAATCGCCCTACAGAAAACATACAATTGATAATAGAACATCGGAAATAAATTATATATTTATAATTAATCACATTTAATGTGATTACGACATTTAATCAATCAACGAATATCTGTAAATATCGTACATGACCCAACCAAACAGAATAAATTAAAATATCTCATTCTAAACTTTGTTTTGCAAACAATTTGTGGCATAAAATAAATAAATAATACCCAGTACCCAGTGTAAATGTAATTTACAATCTTTTAGATTCTCTTGGATTCTATTCATTGGAGATCTAAGAAGACTATTCCCCCCTCCCAGACAGAAACATCGCTGGTGTTCTTCTCTCCAATGGGATTTGTGGTGGGCCTCGTTGGGTTTTTATGATCAATTAGCCAAATGCTCGCAGATCGCAGAGCCAGAGACATCGACATAGACATAGACAGAGCCAGAGCCAGCGTTTGATCTTCGAATGTGAGTGCGAATATTGTGTGGCCAACGGATCCAACTGATGGATCTTCGGATGGATACTCTTTGGGGCCCTGCTCTGCTGCTCTCGGGGGATGGAGATCCTTGATCACTTTGCGTGCGCTAGTTCGTTCTCTGGGTTCTGTGTGTTCTTGGCGTTCTAATTGCATATTTATTGGCGACTGGCAATTGAAACAAATTGCACAAATACACGAATCTCTCGAATGTGGGATGGCTTCCAGATACATCGTCGCTTTTCGGCGCCAGGCAGGCAATAAAAATGTTTATTTTCGCACACACCGCAAAAATTACGATTCCGACGAGCAAGTTTTTTGTTCATCTTAATTGAAAACGGCCCGAAAAACGGCCCCAAAGAGGGGCGGATGGGCTGGGCATGGGTCCCACAATAAAGGGGACAGATACAGATACTGAAACCGCAGAAATTAACAACAATTCTTCTTTGGGAGATTTGTCAAGAATTTTGGTTCTGTTTCTGTCTTAGCTTTAGCCCCTTTGGCCATTTGATGGATAGTTCTTTCAAGTTTTGATCCTCATCAATTTTAATTGTTTGCGAGCCGGGCCCAGACCCCTCCGCCGAATCGTTATTGATTCTCGTCTCTGTCGATATTCCTCTGTTGGTCTCGCGATCTTTCTATAGACTGTAGACTAGACGACTCTGCTGCCTGCTGCCTGCATAATTTTCTATAATTTGTTTGTCGTTTGCAAAGCTGTCAAATCAACAGAAAAGATGGCAAAAATAGAAAATGGCAACCAGAAAATAGCTAAATTTCGTGACTATTTTTATGCTGCTTTTTGCTCTTGCGCCCTGTCCCGCTATGCCCTGCCCTCCCCTGCCCTGCCCTGCCTGGCTGATCTTTAGGAATTTTGAGTTCTTGGCGCTCTAAAGAAAAAATTAAAATATCGCCTGCATACAGCACTTGGGTGAGCAGAGGGTGTTAGAGGGGTGCTTGGGTGGTTGATGGTGTTGCGGTGGTGCGAGGGGGAAGGGAGAGACGGTTACGCATTCTTGGCTCTACAAATTATGCAGTTTGCCATAAATTTCGGCAAAATATTTAGAAAAATCAAGAAATATCTTTATTTAATAGGTAAATGTTGCCTACATTTAATAGAAAATGGGGTGACACTGGCAAGAGGTGAGAGATGGATGAGTGTGCACATCACAACTGGGGAAATATTCAACTTAAAGTCTTTGGGGTGACACTGGAGATGGTTTAGTGATTAAATAGAGGAAATATAATTATATTCAATAGGAAATATTGTCGAAAAATTAATTAATGTGTTCTCAATTCTATTCAAAGTTTTCCAAAGTTCACTCCAGCTTTGAAAACCATAAAAATCGATTCTTCGAAAATGTGAACCCATTTCAAGTGGTTTTATCTTTTTAGAAGACAACATTTTATGGTTCTTCCAAAAAACTCCACAACTCCTCCATAAATAAAGATACAAAATTAACAATAAAATAATAAAATAACGAAAATTGCCTATGAAAGCCCCACACAAGCTCCGATCTGATCTCCAGTCTCCAATCTGCATTAGCATTATCATTTATATTTCTCCTTCCTTAGATATCTCAGTTAATGGGCCTGAACTCTTTTATCTAATAAATTTTCTCGTTAATCTTATCTTTCTTGCAGGCTTAAATGTAGCCATAAAAACATTCGACGAAGCGAAGCCGCTAACTGCTTTTTATGGTAAGTCCACGCCCCCTCCTCCCTGCTCGGAAGTGCATTTTGATATCGTTTGCCAAATTTGTTCATAAACGTATACGTACGAGTATGTACATATTTATGTATGGTATATAAACCAATGTTATTAACGAATCGGATCGGAATTTCACGTATCTTACGGGTATGCCACACCCTCGAGCCGTGAGTTGACGGAGTTAATGGAGTTATCCATTATTAATCGGCTATTGCTTTCCGATAATTTATTGCTAAAGAAAGCGGCGAGTACTGTACCTCCCGATTCGCAATTTATGGCTGTATGTAACGCATATTAATAGAGTATTTTCGAGTCGAAGCGATTATGCTTGCAAATGCTTGAGATACAGTTTAAAAACGGGACAACGAGCCCCCCTGAGATAGAGAGCTAGCGATGAACAGATAGAGAGAGAAAGAGGTGTTGCGCTCTGCTTTACTGCCAAGCCACACTGGGAGAGAGCGATAGAGATATAAAATATCTTCTTAATCGATCAGAAAGAGAACTTTGTGAATATAATGATAGATCGACAGCTGCCATACTTGGATGTAAGATATCCAGTGGAACTTAGGATTTGGTCTAGTGCAGAAAAAGATAATCCAGTTTGCTGGTGGGGCTATAATAATCCAAAACGAAAGAAAGTAGCAAGGAAGTATATTACATATATCCCTTGAGACACTGGCGTTCCAGCACAATGGAGGGGAACTCTTAGACGACAAGTGGAAGCCCCTGACAAATATTAACTCAAACCCGACATTTATATAGCATAATCATTTCTCACTGAAAAGACATGAACATGACCCGATTATAGCCACATTGACGGTCCCCAAATACCATCCAAACCCTTGGAGAACCCCCAAAAAGCACACACCTACGCACGCAAGATATGTATATACATATGTGTGTGGGTATGTGTGTTAACCACCTGCTATAAATCAGATGATCCGACTTTTATGCGCTCCAGTTGTGGGCCAAATATAAAGTTTTCTATTTTCGAGGCCCTGCACTGGCCAGGCGCCGCGGCCGGTTCAAAGTGCGTGAACAGTGACTGGCTGGGCCGCTCGATAATTTATGGCTTAGAGAATGGAATCGAAATATTTTATAGAGCATACAATTTAAATTAGTGGAATGCAAAAATATACTCGTACATATATCTAAATATTTGGCCCAAACAATAAAATGGGGAACATTTGGTGGGAGGTGTTGTGCGGGGGGAAAGCTTTTATTTCGTTTATTTCGATGATTTTTAATGTTTGCCAGACAATGCGTAAACGAAAACAAAGTCCACGAAAATGGAGCAGAACAGAAGGAGAAAGAAGAGGCAGAAGAACGGTGGAGAGAGTGAAAGAAATGCAGTGAAAATTGAGTTATAAAAGAAGAAGAAGAAGACGACGACGACAGACGAGGACAGCGACAGAAGAAAACAGCGCTAAAAATGCTGCGCCCCACAGAAATAGAGCAAGGCATGTGGATAGAAATGAAAGAAATTAGATGAAAATAGGTTCTATATAATTATATACATATACATATGTATCCACACATGTATAGTATATGCGTGTACGTATATGCTTTCTATATATATCCAAGATATTTGTAGAGAGGGAGAGAGAGAAGAGAGCTCCCTGTCTTGGGAGCCAGACGACAGGAATTCTTCTCGGAACGAAGCTAAAAATTGGGGAAATGCACGCATTTTTCGTTGCTTTATTTCCCTCCTTTGGGGCGCCAAGACATTTTGGGACAACTGAATTTATGGCGCTTTTCTTTCACTTTCCTGGGGAGTTGGCAAATCAGATCTGCAGCGAGGGATAGCGAAACCCGAAAGAATTTCCACTCGAAACCCCAAATAAAAGTATTTCTGACCATAATCCATGGCTGGAGTTTCTTCAAAGATTATCTAGATCTCTAGATTTAAGTTTTCTTCGTTTTATATCTTGTTTTTCCTTTTCTTTTATGACAATCTCTGTCGATGCTTGTCTTTTGTCAAATCGTAAAACGCTCAGCAGGTCAATAATTTTATCGGCTTGTTCCCCCCTCCCCCCCTCTCATAATGAAACCCTTTACATGAACTTTCTATAGATTTACGAGTTGAGCATTTAAATGTGTCCACAAATGACATATTCACGGGTTTACTTTTGGATTATGATGCGATATGATATGATATGATATGCATGATAATACTCGTAATTCGTTTTCTGTTTTTCGTGAAGTGTGGAGGGGGCTAGACACGTGTTTTGAAATTCAACTTCAACGTCAAAATGTGAAGAAAACATTTGATGGACACATGGCATGGGACGACAGGTTGAAGAGCCGCCGAAGAGACAATCATAATTTTATAAACACTTTGAATAGACGCTCATCAGAAGAGCCATTTCTCGATTCTTTTGTACAACTCGTTTTCACTGGCGGGGGAATGTTGATTCTTTCTGTTTTTGTCAATCTTCAGGCCCTCAGGTTTGGGGGATTGGAGGCCTGAAGCTTGGAGCTTCTTTACTATGGGATCACCCCACCAGAGAAACCAATTTCCAAAGCAAGCGAGAGCCACACTCTGAAACTCTGCTACGAGTACAAAATGTGGACTTTTTCGTGGAATTTATAGGCCCTTCTACTCGGAGTTTGGCCTTCAACGGAAGAGGTTATTCTTGTCGTTTGGCTGCGTTGCCCCCCAGAACATGGACAGGAAACAAGAAGAAAGGTAACATGTTAATTGGCCAAGTTAGTAGGTTCCAGACATTGAGGGAATTTCTTCTGAATGGTGTTCCCTGTTAAAGCTAATAACTAACGAAAGAATTTATTTTTGGAAGACATTTTTAGGAAAGTTGAGTGGGAAATTCCAGAAAATTCCTTAAATAAAAAATTATTACGAATGCTAGTCTTGCTGGGAGAGGGCCAGTCCGTGGCCGTAGTGGCCGAAATATAGTCAAAATAAATCTCTCAAAAATATCAAAGGTCATTCGTGTGCTCTTCCTTTTGAAGGGACTCCCGTTCAGCTCTCATTTACGTTGTGATACGAATAAAACCATTTTTATGCCGCCTACTTAAGAAAATTCCTAATTAAAATATAAAAAATGCATGCCCACGGAATGAGGTACAATATAATATTTCACGGTCAAAAGTGGTTGTCGTCTCCAAAGGAACAGTAGAGTAGGGGGGGAGAACACCTACAGGAATACGATGATGGAATATGCTTAGAGGGAGGAGGAGGAGGAGCGATGACGACCCCGAAACGCGCTGATGATGACTCTGCTACTCTGCCTCTTCGAGAGAGACGATACGCGACGAGACGAGAGACTCTCTTGCCAGCTCTTCAGGTGGCACTTTACACTCCACTTCCCGCGGGACAAAACAGTAGCGAAAATTGTTCAACTTCATTTGCTGCTGTTGTTGTTGCTGTTGCCCCCGAGACCCCTGGCATTATTTCTTTTTATGATTATCTCTTCTTCTACTTTGTATATTGTAAACATTTCGAGCATTTGAACCACTCCGATTCCCACGCATATTCCTCCCCATTCCCCATTCCCCATCTCCTTCTGTTATAATAATAATAAAAGTAATAATAATTGTGTTGTGGTTGCGGCCCACTCTTTGGGCCTGCCTGCCGCTGGTGCCGGAGTTTCGGCTGTGGCTAGAAGATTATATAATCTGCCTTTCTTCGGATAGCGTTCAGCTGCGTTTTCCTGTAGATAAAGTCGGAGCTGGGATCTCCCTGTTGAGTGACCCGATGATGTGCTCGATAAGAAGGAGAGCTTCTTCCACCTACCTACCAACCTGTCTGACTGTCTGTCTCTGCCTTTTGTGCCCTGCCCTGCTGCCCTGTTTATAGGGTTTTGCGGTACGAGAGTATATAAACGTTTTGACAGTTACCGGCGGAGTGTGTTTCTTGAATTTAAATAAAGGCCCCAGAGGCGAATTCGGGTCATGTTAAACCGCAATGCAATGGCGCCTATTACCTTCTTCTTTTTGGCCAAATGAAATTTATATGCCGGTTGACAAGACAGACCCAAGACGCAAGACGCAAGGTTGGTTTCCCCTGCTTTTCTCACTCTCGGCTGCAGATTTCATTGTTCTCTGTCTTTGGTTTTTGCGGTTAAGGAAACATTTATCTTGGCAGATGCTTAAATTGCATACAGCTCCGATTGGATCTCTGCTTTCGACTCAGATCGGAGCCCCGAGTTTCTGTGTGTTAATCCGTGCCACTTGGATGGAACTCAATAAATTATGAGAAATAAATATATGATATATGGTGTAGATGGGACTTGGGAAGTGATTTAACAAGTGAAGAACTATAAAATTCTATAACCTGATTTTTAATTTAATCGAAGACTAATAAAATAAATTTTTATTTGTATTTCCTTTTCATCGACTTCCTTTTCTAATTAAACGATACACCCAAAAACACTTCTTTCCCATATGGTTTCTTCGTCTGACATTACTGTACCCGCAGCCAGTGTGTACACATCGGAAACCCCAGTACTCTGCTGAATGGTCAGGCATCACAGAAAAATCTATGGAAAATCCAGATAAATTTAAAGAAAATCTAGATCAGAGCCAAAGAATTGGGCAATGGGAAGGCTGTGGGTTGCTGTTTGGTTCTCTAAAAAAACATTTGAAATGTGCCAAAATCGCATGAATGATTCGAGTTGTATGAATGGATGGAACTGAATAATCGGCATACGAAAATCGGTACTGCATGCGAGTATATCTCATGCCCAGCAGTGGGGAGAGGGAACGTGTTAAATACAGTAAAAATACTAAATAAAAATCCGAGAGACAGAAGAAGTGAAGATTATCATGTTAATTTTTAAATGCCGCCTCTTGCTGGCTCTCTTTTTGCATTAATTTCTGTTGGGTCTGAGACTCGTGGGGGAATTTCGTCTTTTGTTTGGCTTTTGGCTTAAAGATTTTGTCTGCTTTCTGCCAGATTTTTGTTTTGGTTTTTTGGTTTTGGCTCGTTGGCATTTCAATTAAATTATAAAAATAACAATTTGCTAATTTTTCACATTCATATCACATTTGCTGTAGCTGTATCTGTATCTGTAGCTGTTTCTCAATCTCCATCTGTATCTGCATCTGTATCTGTATCTGAATCTGATGATGATGAAGATGACAATGGAGACGACGTCGTTCTCTTGTGGTTGACATGCCCCATGTGGGCGTCTTTGCTTTTTAGCTTGTTTTTCTAAAGAATCTCCTCTCCCCATCGGCATTGGCATCAGCATAAAGTTGGCTGAAAGATGATATCATATGGGGCATACTTAGGTTGCCAAATGGAATTGCAATGGCAGGAGACAGAGGAGGGAGATGAGGCGAAAGAGTAACCCAATTGTGTCTGTCTGTCCATCAAAGTGATGTTCCCTCGTCCTCGTCCGCGTCCGCGTCCGCGTGTCCTCTTCCGCATGCAAAACAGATCTCAACTTGTCCGTACATCATTTCATTTCTGGTGTCGGAGCGCATGAGTCACGACACACGATCCACGACCCACGAATCAGGGATCCCGGATCGGACAGACCCGTCCAGTCACTTTTTATATTTCTGTTTTCTTTTTTCTTCTTTTTAGGGATGTGCTGATTAAAATTTACGCACAAGGTCGTTCCGTCTGTAGGGCTTAAACCCTTTTAGACATGAAAATTAATGCATGGCATAAATATTGCCAGCCCCAGTCCCTGTCCCATCCGCGAGGAGTATCCCCCCGAAGCGATCCTCCGATCCAATCCGATCCGAACCGATCCTCAAGGCGCATTTGGCTTAATCAGGAACTGGTTGGAGCTGCTGCTGCTGCTGCTCTTGATGGAGGGTCGGGGTCGGGCTTGTGGCTCGTGAACTTGAGCTCTGACTTGGCCTCAAACTTGGGAGGGGAGGTGGGGGGGTTTGACTGAGGTTCATGGCAGTTCGGTTCGGTACGGTTCGGTCCGGTCCGGTTCGTGAGTGGAACAGCTGCGCGCTTAGAAAATGCTTTCCACAAACGACACATTTCTGTCATCATCAATAATGCCGCCATATAGACACTTCTTGTCTCAGCCTCTGCCTCTGCCCCTACTCTTGTGGCCTGCCGCCTTTTGCCTTTTGCCACACAGCAACCACAAAGGCAACAAACAAATTGGCACAATTTCTCCTCCGTATGCGTGTTATGTTGCAAACGCCATGTGGCAGCGGGGCAGCAGCAGCCGCAGCAGCAGTCATCATCATGCATGCAACAACAGAGCGGCAGCGGCAGCAGCAGCAGCAGCAGCAGCTGACATCTCTTGCGGCTGTGCAACATTCAACGTTCAACTCTCTTTTTTATTTGTTGCAGATTTGTTGCCGGCTGTGCAATATTTAACATAAATTGTGGCACAGCTGCCGCCGCCAAAACGTTCTCCTCCAGCATGATCTCTTTGCATACCCTGTTTTTTCGGGGTGTTTGCCTACGTCCTTCGTTTCGTCCTCTCGATGGGGTTCTGTGAGTGTGAAAACACGGAAGATCGTCAAAGCGTGGCCTTCTCTAAATAAGAATTTACTTGAATTATAGAAAGAATGGGGACTAAAACTTCCCATAGATTAATCACCAGCTTCGCATACTCTCTCACAGAGTAGCTTAGCAGTGAATGGTGATCACTTCGCTCTCTCTTCACCGCGAACTCTTTCCTAGTGAGAGTCTGTTTAGCCTTTTTTACTCGTAGAATGTTTCTTCATTATTGGGTTTTATTTTTAATTTATTATTAAATATTGAGTACTTATTGAAAATAATATGTAAAAATGATTGGATCTCTCTCTATCTCGCTCTCTCTCTTTCTGTATCCAGCCTCTATTCCTCTGTCAATATCCTTTCGTCTTTAGTGTTCCTTTATATCAAAATATCTTTGGAAATATCAATTCTTCGATATATCTATATCGATATCTATCTATCCTATTATTTCCTTTTTCTGCAGTATCCAGGGTATCGCCCTGTTCGCTAGAATCGTTCGATTCAATGAACTTTCTAGTCGGAGGAGTGAATGGCCGCCTGCCGCCAGATCCTTTAATCAAACAGTTAGCGGCGCCGCCGACGCAAGATTGTTTTGGTGCAACCTTGATAGAGGCGTTGCCCGAACGTTGCTGCAACGTGTTCCCATGCCACTACCCCTCTTCCCCCCTCTCTAGGCTTGTCCAGGCTTCATTTCGGGGCGAATTGGAGCGCGTGCCGCCGCTGCAGCTTCGTCTTGCGTTGCTCCGTTTTCCGTTTTCCGTCTGTGGTTTTTGGTTTTTGGGTTTTGGTTTTGCTTTGGCTCTGGCTTTTGGCCGTTGACGTTGCAGTTTTCTAATGCCATGCAGCTGTGTCAAGGCGCCAACAAATTTATGTGCCCATATGTCCGTCCGTCCGTCCGTCCGTCCCTCTGTCTGTTTTGGGCCATGCTACTGCTACTGCTACTGTCTTTTGTGGCTTTAATTAACGGTCAACGGAAACTTATGCGCTTTTGTCTACCGTCTACCGTCTTTGTTTTTTATTTTTTTTTGCCCCCCATCTTGGGTATTTTTTCCGATTTCGCTTTACGGGTACTCGCATGTGTCGCCCTGCCCGTGTCTTGGGTTACCATCCCAACTAAGTTCCGCTTTCGGTGGAGGCTCCACCCCCCTCTAACTATCCCCCTCTCTCTCTCTCTTAATTTGTGGTTTTTTTTGCATATCGATATGCCTTTCCTTTCGGCCGCTGCCGCTGCCAACAATCCACATTTTCCGTTGTTGTTGTCTGCGCTTTCTGCGGCATGCTGTGCCCCGATATGTCAATGTTCTATATGCCTGACTGATTTGACTGAACCATAAAAAAAGAGGGACACACATAGAGAGAGAGAGGGAGAGAGAGAGAGAGAGAGAGAGGGAGAGGGAGAGAACTGCTGTACATAAAAACACGATCAACTGTCAACTTTTGTAAACTTCCGGTTAGTGTTTGGCTCTGGCTCTGGCTGTGGCTCTGATGCTCTGCGGATCGTTGGTTCGGGCCTAATGGATTCTTTCTTTGTGGTACCCTGTATGAGCAGAGGGTGTATGGGTTTATTGCCCACCAGAAGATGTGAAAAAACACTCTTAAAGCGTTCTTTCAATAGCAATCCTGACATTTTGGAGACTCTTTAGGAGCTATAGGACTTTTAGACCTTTTAATATTATTACTGCTTTTTTATATAATTGTAGATATTTTGCATTGAGTTAAAAATCTACCAAATATGATTAGAGTGGGATAAATAATAGATGTTTTCTATATATGTATATTTATTCTTCATTTTTATTTTTATTGTATGTTTACTTTTTATTTACTTATTTAAATTTATATTTATAATATATTCTTTTATTTTTAAAAATTAAATAATTTTAATTTAATTATTAAATGAACTATTTTCAAATATTATGGATATTTGCAAGAGTTTATTAAATAGTGATTTGTGTTTATTTAAATTATAAAATGTATTCTATTTGTCTATTTTGATGTCTCGCTTCAGTCTTTGTGGGGGACTTCGGGGTTCAATCCAAGTGCCAGGTATCCCAGCAGCCGCCCCATCGACTGGGTACGAATATAGAATGGTTCTTAGCTTTGTTTTCGGTTCAACAAAAACTAATGGCAGCAAAAAAGAGAGCGAAGGGGAAGCAAATTGTTGAACTCTTTTGTTCTCAAAGGTTTTGCTTTTAATTCTAGGAATTTCGGTGTGTCGGTGTGTCGGTGTGTCTGTTGTTTGCACGCACTAAAAGCTTCTGGGGGGATGGCTGGTTGTGCGCCACCAATTTCCCCACCACACTCCACCTATGGAGATTGTTCAATGAGGGGGGGGGGGATGCCCATGGATACCCATGGATAAACGATCAATGCTTTGGCGCCTGTCAATTAGGGGGCCTCCCCCCTGCCTGCCTCCCTTTTGCCCTCGACAATTTGTGTGCAACGCTCAGCGGCGATGGAGTTTTCTTCATTTGTTTGCTCTTTGCTATTTTCCTCGCGCTAATCAAATGCTCAAACATCATTGTCGTGTCATAAATTGGTATAAATAATGCACATGGATGAGCGCAGGCCCAACAATGGAAATCATTCAGCTTTGGCTCTGGCTCTGGCTTTGGCTTCCATCGTCTACCATTTCCCTGGCATCATCTCCGGTTTCCGAACAATCACTTTCGGCATTCGGCATTCGGCAAAGGTTCAATGCTCTGCTCTGACTGCTCTGACTGCTCTGCTGCTCTCTGGGATACTCTCTACTCTCTCGCACATACTCTCGGGCTAGTGGAAGTTCGTGCAGACAGACCCAAAGCCCAACTTCAACTCCAAACCCAATCCCAATCCCGAACCGATGGATGTTGATGATCATTTTGGAGGATGGTCGCATCGCATCGCATCGCAGCATAACAGTCAAAACAACCGAAAAACTGATGATGACAGAAAATAAACAAGAAACTATAATGACTACAAGTCGAGGCAGCAGCAGCAGCGACAGCGACAGCAACAACATCATGCAACAACCACCATAATAGTGGCAACAATGTTGCTGCATTTGGCCTTATCGAAGCTGTGGCAGGCCACAAAGCCAATGGCACTCGCAACCAAAGAGGCCAAAGAGATGGAGCGGGAGTGGGAGTGGGGGGAGGGGCCAAAGACCGCCATAAACATGGCTTAGTATGGTGACACTCGCCGCGGCGGTGCCTTTTCTTTATTATTTGCTGTTATTTGTTGATAGGGCAACACTGGCACTGGCAATCAGTTGAGAAAAGAAATTCGCTCTTGGCGAAGCAGAAATTTTAGTTCTCTTTCGGGGGGAGGGGAATACAGAAGATATACCTACATACATATATTTATTTAACATTAATACATTTATTTTTATTCTCTAGAGTCTAGAACAAAGTGTGACTACCTTTTTGAATTGCTATAAATGCATTTAAGAAATAATAGAAAATCCCAGAGCTATTCCCTTGAATTTCCACCGACTTATTGTTTTATTTGGAGTCGAATCTCTACCCCTCCCCCTCGCAGAAACAGCTGATTAGCAATTACAGTGAAAATTGAATGCAGGAAATTAACGCAAGCAAAAAGTGTAATTAAATGAAAAATTATCCACGAAACAAAGCCAGAAAAAAATGCGAAAAATCAGTGCGTGTTCGTGTGATCGTGCACATGTGTGGGGAGGGGGTGAGGGCTGCCTGGCAGTGCTGCAATTGTCTGCACACACACACACACACAGGGCAGTGTCTATTGTTTTGCATTTTGCAATGGGCACTGCTACTGCGGAAAAGCGCACGAAAAACATGCAAGGCAACGCAATGCAATGCAGACTTTTGAGTTCTGTTATTAGTGCCAGGGACACACTGAGAGCGCGGCCAGTGTGGCCACACATTTTGATTTCTATTTAATCGAAAATCACAGTTTATTGGGGGGAAATAGCGGCTCGCTTATGTCATCCCCCCCAATGGTTTTTGTTGCTTTTTCTGCTCAAAACGAATAATAACAAATGCTCGGAGAATGTGTGCTGTGTGTTGGTTTATTTCTATAATTAAATAAACCATCGAATCGAATGCTTTGAACATGACAAAATACTACCGCAAATACTTTTGTGCCTCCCTGCAGCTGTTTTGCTGTTTTAGCGCTAATTCAAGCAATTGTTTGCTTTATCCGACACACGAGGCATACATATCTCTGATTCATTTCTGAATCGAGAAGCTTCCGAAACAAAGGCCAAAAACAGGAATATTTACATCTTTACGCAAGTGTTTTTTGAGTAGCCAAATTGTCTACGGAATTTGGTGTTTTATTATGCAATCAAAATAAGTTATAGATCCACACCCCCCCAGCCCCAGCCGCAGCCGCAGCCGCAGCCCCTCCCCCAACCACGAGCAGAACCCGTTCCGCTGGCTGTCTGAATGTTGAACTTGATTGCGAAATTATATAAAAATGCTAATCGTGTTCAGTAATCGGTTCGGATTAGGCTGTGTATAGTAGAATCTCTGAGACGCTTCTGTACCTGGCCCCTGGATCGATTAGGCATGTGCATAAATTATAGACAAACTGTAAATTATATGGCAAATTGGGTGGAAGGTGGACGGTGGACGGTGGACGGTGGAAGAGGCAAGTGGTTGGCCTTTAGATCTGAATTTTGCTCTAAAATAAAGCACGGAATGGCCGAGAGAGCCAATCTCTTTTAGGGAATTTATACCATAAAGAGAATATATCTCTCTGCAGTCAATCATCCGTTGCCCTGTTCAATCACTCGTCGCATGTGGAATGCTTTCTAGTGATTCCCTCCAACAGAGACCCCCTACAATCGCTTGTCTGAAATGTATTATTAGCGCCTTGTAAACAATACAAAATAGCAAAGAAAAATCTTGGGAACGGAAGAAAACGTAGCCACAGTTTTGCGCCTTTCACATTTCGAAAAACGTCAGAAAAGTGAGATGGAGATTGAGAGAGAACCAGTAAACCTCTCCATGCTCTCCATTCCACTCACTTGGGTCGTTTTGGAGTGTGAAATTGTGTTTATTCGCGGATCGTATTGAGAACTGCGTCTCAGACTTTTTGGAATTGCAAACACAATCCATCTGTAGATGGGCATGGGCCCATCCTCCAGCTCCTGGCGCAGGCAAACACATAAATGAAATTTTTATTAATTAAGCGCTAAGGAAAACAAAAAGAAAACCAAAAGTGCGAAAATGTTTACACAAAAGCGAAAAGGGAAGCGAGAACAGGGCCAACGGAGGAACGGAGGAACCGGGAAAGGCAGCTGCGAAAATACGAGCGAGCGAGCGTATTTTATTTACTTTTCGTCCAATGAATGAATTGTATTTTTCCCTCGGATATTGCGCTCTTTTTTAGCTTTCAGTTCAGGGCCAAGGGGGCGTATGGTTGTTATTAATAAATGTGAGCCGATAATGTGACACAAATGTGCCAAATATATGCCTCACGAGTATATGTAAATGTCCGATTTTCTTGTCTGAAATTTTCCGCAACACTTTCACATCTCAAGGTCGACATCGTCATGGCTTAAAAATAAACGAAAATTGCATGAAAATATTGAGATTGACATTGAAAATGTTGGAGGAATAAACTAAGAGAAAGTAAACAGAAAACACAATTTGAGGCTATATATAGCGACGAATCTTCTGATATGCCGGAAGATGTGATCAAACTTCATCATTTCAGGAGGGACATAGGGACAATGTTTGATCGCTGTTGATCAGGAATATCTCGTAGATTGAACATTTAAATAAATTGCAAATTAAAAATAAAGATGCAGAAAATACCACGCAGAGGCGGAGTGGAGATTCCGTTCGTTATCCCTTTGCTGAGAGCGTGACAGAGAGCGAGTGTCGACTCGCTGGAAGGAATTGGCGAATGAAGTGAGAGCAATCTAACGAGAAGAAAACTGCAACAAAGTGCAACTCCCCTAATCGCTCGCTTCGTGGTTGTTGTGGTTGTTGAGAGGGCAACGAGAGCTGAGCAATTGCGAGAGTGGGGTGCGTGTGGGGTGCGTGTGGGGTGCAAAGTTCGCCGATAAGACAATAGCCCCTCACTGGACTCAAGGGCGAAATACCACAAACAAAACGCTAGAACAGGAGATGGCTATCTCTGAAAGATATACACTTTATGGTATCGTTTACTCAAAGTCTTCTAATGCATAATACCCCCTCTTAATAGGCAAACAAACATTCACACAATATGTTAATCCCAATGCCACACACAAAACACAAACCACAAAACCCAAAACTAAATTCACAAATTAGCATAATTTTGTCTCGAACAAAACTGTTGAAAAATCAATGTATAAGTCGGCGAAACTGCCAGAGAGTTTAATGACATGATGATGATCCATAATCAACCCCTTCCCACCTTCCACCCGACAATTGATTGAGTATTTTGTCAATTTCATGCTCAAACACCATCCATCCATTCATCCATTCATCCATCCATCCATCCATTTGGAGTGTTTCCCATTTCATAATTTGATACCATCATTTCGTGGCTGTAAAGGGATATCCACACATCTACAACATTTCGGTGCATGTGCGGCGATGCTTTTATTGTTATACAATAACCATGCAAAAGTTATGAAAGTTTTTAGGTAGATTTTTCCCTTTTCCGTTCGGTGATGATTTGTGGAGTGGCAGAGGAAAACAAAGTAGAGCAAACACAGAAATAAAATGATAAAAGCGTTTGGCGAATTTGTTGAATTTGCTTGGATAAATTACGGGGTTCAGAGAGGGGTTGTAGCTCCAGCTAGTGATTTATGAGAGTGCTATTCGATGTGGAGGGATTACTAATAAGTGGGATTATAGTATAGTTGGGTTGAGATTGTGGGAGGTTTTTTTTCGAGAATTCTTTATACGAAGATATTCCTGTAGGAGGACTTGCTGTTAGGAAGACTCCCTTGTGATAGGAGCCTTTATACAAAGATTCTTTATTGGCAGATTTTTCATGGGGGGTTCTTTATACTAAGATTCTGTATGGAAGGATTCAGTGGAGAATTCTCTAGGTATACAATGATTCCATATACGAATTGTGAATTTGTGAATACCGTACATGATAATTGGAGCACTTCTGACCTAATATTTAAGAGTGTTTCCTATATAGACATTTCTTTAGGCTATAACCACCATATTCTCCGCTCCGCCGCAAACATCTATCCATCGGAATAATCCCAAAAGATTTCCATCCGCTACCGTGTGCTTCTGTTAACCCAATTTTGGCCCCGTTCTCAGTGTCCGTCTCAGTCACGATCTTACCCCAACCTCTCTCTCTCTTTCTCTCTCTCTCTCTCTCTCTCTCTCGCTCACTCTGGCTCTTAAATCGGGGCGTTAGATCATCTTTAAGCATAAAAAAAGTAACCGTAGAATTTTCACACTGGAGTGTGAAGAGTTTTCTAAACTTTTCATTTGTTTGCGCTCATTTGCCGGCAAAAGAAAAGCAAAAAGAAAATGTTCTTTCTAAACAATGACAAAATCGGATGATAATGCCATGCCGGCTGTCGGACAGTAGTTGCAAGTGGAACGGTAAGTAAAGTTAGCCTCGTTACCACAGTGGACGCTGGATGACACTGAAAGATACTTTTGTATCTATGTAGTATCGTTGGCAGTACGAACATCGTTTGGCAGTTTATTCCCTCATCAACCATGTTCTGTCATCATAATTTAACAGCAGATTTACTCACTAATACTCGGATATTTATGCGTTATTTCTTTTTTTAATTTTTGGTTAATTAAAGCCACGATTTCGGCTTGTCTTTGGGCCATTTGATTGTGATTGGTCCCTAAATGATTATTGAATGTCTTTAGCGGTAAACGTTCTATGAAACGTAGGCCCCCATGGGGAGGGGCATTGCTAACGCCTTTCAGAAGCTCCTCTATGAAGGGAGGAGAGATTTTTGATTAGTGCTTAAGGCCTGAAGGCCTCAAGGCTGCCTGCTGCCTGTTTCCCTGGCTAATTATTGAAAACTTTGCCATTAGAGAACGATCTCTAATGGTTGTTACGTGGAATTGAGAGGGAAATGATGATGAAAATAATATCGGTTTACCTTCTTTTTCTTTGCAGATCCCAACGAGTAACACTGCGACAGCGCCCAAGAAATCCCCCTCCGTCAAGACCATTTCCAGAGGTAAGCCGCTGTCCAAATATTCAGGGTAATACTTTCTTCGAGGGTGCAGAATTCTCCCCCTGGGATCGTTCACTCAATCGAGCAAAATGCTTGGCCCAAGGGTCGTTAATCAAAAGGCATCACAAATAAAACGCACAGTTTGGTGTCTCACACGGGGCATTGCATCATTAACGTTGAATCAGCGCTGAAGGGGCACTAGCACTAGCACTAGTACAAGTACAAGTATCTGGCGGATACGTGCGCATGCATACCTGCCAGATACAGAGATACTTATAGATCCAAGCGTCAGCGGAGAGCGGCAGAGCGCAGGGCAGTGCGGTGCAGTGCAGCGAGTGAAAAAGCGTCAAATTGCATTTAAATTGAATGAAATTAATTTGACAGGCAGGCGAGTTGTGTTGAGTCCCTGTCGCTGTCCCTGTTGCTGTCTCCGTCTCTGTCTGTCCGCTGTCTGCCTTTCAACAAAGCGTTATAGTTACATGTGTACAGAGATACAGATATACAGATACACAGAGATACGCATCGCACGCGAGAGATATGCCAGATACCAGATACAGATACAAGATACACAAAACGCAACCAGATGAAAGTCAGATCAGATGCGGTGCGGTGCGGTGTGCACACATGTCGGGCGAAATCAAAATGACAGCCCAGACCATACAAAGCGAAAGATACAGATACAGATACAGATAGAGATAGAGAGAGATCTAAAAGAATCATAGCGCATAGCTTCTAAACGCATCCACCAGATACAATATGCAATATCTATGGTAGGCCATAGGTAGAGCCAGCCCCCTCCTAGCCCCATCCTCAGGGTGTGGTGTGTGGCGTTGCGGTGCTCTGTGTGCGCTTTCTTTTAAAAATAACTCGGAAAATGATCTATGCCTATGGCTGGCGGGCGGGCAGGCGGGTGGCTGCCTCCCCTTCCCCTTCCTATCCTTCTGATGATATATTTTCATCAATGCTTAGTTTCAGTCGCGTTCTGCATCCGTATCTGCATCTGAAAATGCATCTGCATCTGCCACTGCAACCGCATTGCATATGGGATTGGGGATCGTGTGGGCGGTGTGTTTTTCCCTGTTTTCTGCATTTTGATTTCGTTCATTTATCAGCACTTTGCTGCCAGCTTTTTCTTCCGTTAGCTTTCTTCTCTCTGCAATAATAATTTCTCGCCTTGCTCTGTTTCTGTGGCGCCTCGAGTCTTTGTCTGCCTTTCGATTCGTTAGCATCTATCTATCTATCTATCGTTCGAGTACCATATACTCGTGTACTCGTATATTCGTATACTCCCAAGATATGTATCTGCGATGTCTAGCAATGACTTTGGCAGGCAGCTAAATGAATGATTGCCATATTCGTTGTCATCTTTTTGGGTCCACGTATCTCTCCCTCGGTCGCCCTCTCCCTCCCTCTCTCGCTTTGATCTATTGGATGCAGTGTGGGTTGGGGATGAGGATTTGGAGTGGGATTGGAATTGTCTGATAGAACGATTTCGTTTCGTTTCGTTTGCCTCGAAGGTTACACTTCCAATGATATATTGTGTGTGTTTTTTGCACGATTGCTTTTCGGATGTCTGATCATTTGCTGGCTTTTTCCTCCGATTCGAGTCTCCGATTCGATTTGTTATTGATTGTCTTCTGTTTGAGGCTGCGGCGATTGTGTTGGATAGTTATTTCATGTATCTACGTTTTTTTAGGCGGTGTGCCCGCGGACTTGTTGATCAACTATACTGCTCGACTCTCAGAAATATACCAAGATATATACTCTTCCATGCACCATAAATATAGCATTAAATAACAAATATTTTTGTATTGTAGGTATTTTTTTTTTTATTACTATAGAAAGAGAAACAAAAAAATGTCTCCTAATAATATAATATCTAAATAAGGACATTGTTTCACATTATTTTCCATTAGTAAATACATCGTCGCTGCTGCCATTTTCCTTAGAAAAAAATTCATTTTTCGCCAATTTTGATAGATAATTATTTTAGCCCGTTACACTCAAATATACTGACAATACCAATATACCATAAATATATGTACCTTCATTTCAGTTTCGTCTTCAAAATGCACCAAAAAGTATATACCATACTATATCATAGTATATAATATACCATACATTTATGTATCTTCGCACACCTAAGAGTGATTAGAGAGAAACCGTAAACGATCATCCTGTTCTCTGGATATCTAAACATCTACTACACATCTCTTTCCTTTCCCATCTATAATCGGATAGATAGATCTACATAATAATCAATAAATCCCTAAATAAACATATTCCACTTTAAGTACAGTCCCCCGTCTGCGCTGCGTTCGATATGTTATCGCCTCGTACACGCAACCCGCAACCCGCGCGGGACTGTACTTCCATTCCATTCGCAGTCTGCGCTGGCATTTTCCGGCCATTAGCTTCAATTGTTTATCAATTGGCAAACACATTTCGAACACCATTTGAAAATGCCATTTGACCAATTTGCCCATAAGTACTGCCATTAGGCATAGTCATTGGCATACAGCATTCCTTGTGGCACATTCCTTTGTGGCACACATATTTCCCCTCCATTTTGTGGGTGGGTGTTCGTGCCACTCCCAAATTAGCGGTACTTATATATTATATGGCCATCGAGTGCTCGCCCGCCCGCTGGATCGCTGGATTGAACATTCTAAAACAAAAATGTAATTCATTTTTTTGTGTGTTGGGGTCTGCCTCTTGCGAAAATTACATACCTTCAAGCGATCCGATCCGATCCGACCCGATGTGAAATCATTATGAATTGACGGCCAACAGATGGCGCTGGCCCCAACCGAAATCCGAGTTTAAGGCGTTTAATTAACCATGAAGCCAGTCAGAGGCAATCGAATGCAAAGCGTAACCACAGAACAGAAATTAAGTAAGAATCTAACACAAATGCCAGATAGAGATAGAGATACAGATACAAATACAAATACAGCAAAAGATACAGATAGACGTAGATGGATGACGGAGCCTGAGAGCCGCAGTCTTCAATTACAATACAAAGTTTGAAATTATTTCGCATATTCGTACGAGTACGAGTACGAGAACCGAACCGAACCGCCCCTCCCGTACGGAGGCAAAAGCACGGCTAACACGTAAGACGTGACGGGGCGCGGCAGAGTCACAGCCATAGCTGCATTTGTATCTTTGTATCTCTATCTATCTCGCTCTCTCTGTATGGCAATTCAAGACGCGTAATTGTTACACCCTGATTACGCGACCGCAGCGAAAAAGCCAAGAGAAATACATGCATACTCTATGAAAAATTAAAAGCTTATGAGATTTTCGCTTATAACGTGGCAGGTTGGCAACAGATAAAGATTAACTTCCAAATACAATAGACCTTACTGCCAGATTGTTCACATGAGTCGAGGTGAGTCTCCGCCGCCTCCGCCTCCGCCTCCGCTTCCAGCTCCGTCCTCCGCCTGCTTCGTGCCACTGCAATTGTTGCACAAAGTTTCGCCTTTTCGGGGCGTTGTGCGTGCGACTCAAGAGGCAGACTCTGTTGCATGCTTCGTTGGGTCTCTCCGAAGGTATTTTGCATGACATTTGCATGGGGGGGAGGAGTGGGGAGGGAGGAGGAAGGTCCAGTCGGAAGAAGAGTCTGAAGAGTGGGGGGAATGAAGCCTTAAAGTTGCAGTTAAAGTTGATGTAATCATGGGATGCAGACGAGAACTTGAAACTGATTCAATGGGAAGTCGCTTTATAATGCATTTCAGAGATTTTCCAGATTGAAATTCCCAACAAAATGCATTTTTACATTGGAAAATGTGTAAAGAATTTCAAAGATTAAGATATCCATGTTCCTAAGACAAGGGGTCTTCTAATTCCTCTTGATTGGTGAAAGATTCTTTCAGGCAAGGGGTTCTAGTGCCTCTCGAGTGATAAAAGACTGCATATTCCTATATTTAACTTGCAATGTTTGTAATGTTTTGGGGATCACCCATACGGAAGTATCGGTTCCATTCTTATGGAACATCGTCAATTCAATACGTTGCTGATCTGTGAAATTGTTTGACAGCAACATTTGCATACGGCTCCTGCCATTCCTTGCCCATTCCCTTCCATTGCTTTTTCCATAAATCAAACCCTTATCGGTCTTCGATCGGGTGAGCTGCGATAACATCCATCGATTGTCCCACTAAATGCAAAAGCGAAACGAAAATTGTTCCACTTCGGTGGATGGAAAAAACAACAACAAAATAATAGTTTAAAGGGGAATTAATTTTGCACGATCATTGTGCTGATTCTACTCATTGAATACTCTCTATACACACACACACACACATACGTGAGTAGTATGTGCGAGTAATTGTGTCTTTAGTGTATCTATGTGCGATTGAGTATCTGTATCTATACAGAGAGGAAGAGCGACTCGAAGAGAGACAGAGACAGAGAGAGATTTCGAGTTCGAATGAAATTGAAATTAAGTATTGATTGAGCAGCAATTTGACTGGAAACTGGAACTGGAACTGGAACTGTGGAAGAGTGTGGCAAATGATCAAACGAGCTTACTAAATTATAGGCCATATGGCAACGCCACAACAATCCAGGGCATCGATTGGATGGTATGGTATGGTATGGCATGGTATGGTCTGGTGGAAATGAATGGAAATTAAGCAAACCAGCAGCTAGAGCAGCAGAGGCCAGTGGCTCCAAAACTGCACTTAATTATTGGGAATTCATCGTAGAGATGGACTTGTGGTCGTGACACATCGTAAGACTGGACAATTCTGCATGTTAGAATATATTTGTGCCACTCCCACATACATATGTATAGAAAAGCTACAATCCCATTAAATACGATATAAAATGTGCTAGAACAGATTTGTATTTATTTATTATTAAAGACAGACTGCGTCTAAAACTTAAAAGAACTAAACTAACTAACTGAAAAATAGCGTAGATAGGATTGTAAATATAACTTCCAGAGATAGGGATTTTAAAGAAAAGACATCCGTCATTTTTGATATAATTTTATTGAATGATCTTTTGTATGTTTCTTAAATTCTACTTGGCTGAGGGCCAGCGTAGCTGCGCCGCCAGCAACGCCGGCAGCGGAGCGGCCGCATTTATATGTTTGTTATATATGCCCAGCGCTGTTGATAGCGGGGGGCGCGAGGGGAAGATCCACATGCTTGTGTGGATCATATTCAAGTGCCGTCGGCTATGCTATACATGCCGACGCTGCACTAATGTAGTACCAGGCATATATGTGTGATCGTATTTCGTCGCACTGAATATGCCTGGGAATGTTTATTGCATAAACACTGCAACAAAGTGTTACAGTGTGTTCCCTTTTAAGTACTCTTGGTACAGTGGGTATTGGCTATATATATGCATACTACATCTCCCTCCTTTTGAAAAATAACGTAATATTTATGAAGTTATTTTATAATTTTAATATGATAGTTATTTAGAAAAATATATTTAGAAAAAATTTTTTTTTTCTTTTAATTAAATGAATTTAATACTAATACATACATATATATCCCATAGTTCAAAAAAAATTTTTTTTTTTTTTTTTTTTGTTTTAGTAAAGAAAATTAAAAAGATTTGATATATTCCTATAGATATACTTATGTATGGCCATACTAATTCTATCTATGAGTAAAAAAGTTTTAGTCTATCCTTATGTACTTTTTGTTTTTTGTCTTTTATATTTGAAATTGTTATATTATCATTTTCTCCTATACTATCTACCTTATATGGTCCAGTATATTTAAAATCTAACTTATGACCTGTTTCATTTTTCAATAAAACCTTATCTCCTACTGCTATTTCTAAATCTTTTATTTTCGAGTCATATATAATTTTATTTCTTCTCTTATTCTCCTCGAGCATAGTTCTTGCTCTTTTATAAGCTATTTCTAACCTATATTTACTCTCTTTAGAGTAATCTTCTATGTTATATATAGGTGCTATATTATCTATACTATAAAATTTTGTTGGTATATTTGGTGTTCTACCGAATACCAATTCATATGGACAATAATTATGTGCCATTGATGGTGTAGTGTTGAAGCAGAAGACAAAATATTGGAGCCATACGTCCCAATCAGTCTTATCAACCGATATGTATGAACGTATGTACTCATTAAAAGTTCTATGACTTCTTTCTACTGTTCCTACTGTCTGGTGGTGGTGCGCTGTTGACGTTATGTTTTCTATTTTTAGATATTTACATAAGTCGTTAATGATTGAATTTTTATATTCTGTACCCATGTCCGTGATGAACGTCTTCATTGGACCGTACTTCAGAATAAATTTTTCAAAGATAGCTTTTGCTACCGTATTTGCGCTTTTATTTGATATTGGGATGGCAACTAGATATTTTGTTAAGTCACAGATTAAAGTGACTGCATATTCGTTGCCATTTTCTGATCTTGGTAATGGACCTATTGTATCCACTATCACTCTGTCAAAAGCATGTACAGGTGTATCAGTTATTGTTAATGGAGTTTTAGTATGCGTAGTTATTTTCGCTTTTTGGCATTTTGGACATTTTCGTATGTACTTGGTTATATCGCGAGTTAAACCTTTCCAGAAATAATATCTTTTGACCTTGGCCAAGGTTTTTGTTATGCCTGTATGTCCTCCTTGTATGGGATCGTCATGGTATGTAAACAGTATAGCTTCTTTTTCTTTCTCCTTATTTATTTGGGTCACCGGCTTGAGTAGCGTTTATTAAATCTGATTCCAGATTGGCATCCACCGGTGGCGTAAGGGGCGTTAGGCCTCTCACGCGAATTTATTTTTCGGCTGCTGATGTCCTGGGCCTCTGGGCTCAGGCGGTTCCGGTGCCGGTCATCGCACAGGTATTCGTCGTACGCTCTATGTAGCGCTGTCGGTGCCTTTTCAGGTCTTTATCTTCTTTTATGTCAGCACGCTTCTTGTTTAATTTTTTTTTTTTTTATGAAAATCCAGTAATTTATTAGAGGCAATTTAAACGTGAAATTTGGATACGCAGGATTATTTTTGGCTCTCACTGTTCACGGTCATTTGGAAGTGTATTTTAAATGCACATTTTCTTTTGTTTTTATTGGACGATTTGATTTTCAGCTGATAAAAATTACATTTGGAAGTGTATTTGGAAGTGTATTTTAAATGCACATTTTCTTTTGTTTTTGCGTGAAAACCGTTTTTGCAGAATTATTTATTTTTTTTTTTTTTTTTTTTTTGGTCCTGTCACGGTCGCCATGTAAATATAACTTCCAGAGATAGGGATTTTAAAGAAAAGACATCCGTCATTTTTGATATAATTTTATTGAATGATCTTTTGTATGTTTCTTAAATTCTACTTGGCTGAGGGCCAGCGTAGCTGCGCCGCCAGCAACGCCGGCAGCGGAGCGGCCGCATTTATATGTTTGTTATATATGCCCAGCGCTGTTGATAGCGGGGGGCGCGAGGGGAAGATCCACATGCTTGTGTGGATCATATTCAAGTGCCGTCGGCTATGCTATACATGCCGACGCTGCACTAATGTAGTACCAGGCATATATGTGTGATCGTAATTCGTCGCACTGAATATGCCTGGGAATGTTTATTGCATAAACACTGCAACAAAGTGTTACAGTGTGTTCCCTTTTAAGTACTCTTGGTACAGTGGGTATTGGCTATATATATGCATACTACAGGATATAGATACAGCTAGAGATTTCATCTGCAAATTGCATTTTATAGCAGTGCCTCTTCTTCCCTTTCCCCAACGTCTGTCATGTTTTATTTTTGTTTGCTCGTTGCTCAAACACCATCATCGTCATCATCGTCATCCTCTTCATCCTCTGCATCATCATCATCCTCTGCATCAGCGTCTAGTCTGTTCAGATCTGCTGTTGGCCTTCGCCATGTGTCACGGTTTCGCAAGCATTGGCTTTGAAACAAAAACAAATACAAAAAGGGGGGAAAAGAAGAATACAAAAAGTATCTTTTGTTTGCTTCATGCACTTATGTATCTGTATCTGTGGATCTGTGTGTTTCTATTTCTGTTTTGCACATTTAACAAATGCATTTGATTTTAACGAGCTTATTTAATGTGCAATCTGCGCTGAAAATAGTGGAAAAAGTGTTGGGAAAACTACATTATAGGAGGAGAAAAACTTGAGCAATATTTGAAGTAGGAAATGGGAACTTGTGCAATCCCATAGATTCTTGCTGAAGTGGCAAATGGCATATAATAGATCTCATCTCAGAGTTGAACCCTGAAATCGGAGCCACAAGACCAAGTTCAAGCACAAACCGAGGCTGAGGAACGGGTAACCCCGATGACAACATCTGCAAGCCATCAAGCTCCCATCTGGGAGATGCGGTCACACATTGAAGCTATGCCGGTAGGCCGAGGGCCCCACAGAGCCCCAGAGCCGCAGAGGAACCAGAAATCAAGTCTCTGCTTAGTCATCGAACTTGGCCTAATGCAAAACACAGGCAGCGCTCGACAGCCACCAGCAAACATCCAACAGCCAACAGCCGACTACCCGACTTGAGGATGACTCAGCCCCAAGACCCAAGACACAGACCTGGCAAAAAAAATAAAACAGAAAAAAAGAAAAAGATACGAGAAGAAATGTGCTACCAGTTTAGCATCGAGAAGAGGAGAAGATCGAAGACCGAACGGAGAACAGAGAACCCAAGATGATGGTCTGCTGCTGCTGCTGCTGTCCTACTCCACTTCTTCTTTAAGCCAAGATTTCGTTTCGCTTTGCTGTTATGCCCAGTCATGGTTGCCCGCCCTCAACAGGCATTGCCCCTCAGGAGGAATACACAGACACAGATACAAGGCACATACAGCATGTGTACACATGTATCGAATGGATGCAGTGCACTGGAAGAAGCCCCAAGGTCCATCTCCCTCAGAATTGCGGAATATTGTGTACTTCCAATTCTGATACAATCTCTTCAAAGGAAGCAGGCAGTCCAGTCCAGCAGAAACAACAAGAAACAACCCTTTTCAGCGGGACTCGAGTCGAGCACACGCGATGAATGTTGTTTTCCAATTCTCGGGCATTCTCCTTTGCAGCATTCGCCTGTGACATGTGGGGAGCAAGGACGTACTATAGGAGGTGGAAACTCAGAGCCAATAAGAGCCTCAAGCTGCGCATATATATCCCCAAAATCCACTGACCATTGAACGAACAAGCGTAGATTTCTCTCAGTGCATTTGGCCACATTCCTGCCCCGTGTATACCTTCCATGCGAATACGTGTACGTGTACGTATTGCGGTATACACTCTCAATTAGTTATTCATATAACGTGCTAAACACAAAAAATGTAGAAAATAATAAAGAATCAGCGCACAGCACACAGTACTCGTCTTCTCGTCTCCTCCTGCGAGTGCTACTCCTGCTCATCTCTCTCTCTCTCTTTCTCTCTCAGGTTGATTAAGACCCGCATCCAGCCGCATTGGCTACTTATGTCTGCAAAGGAGAGGCTCATCCCCATCCTCAGATACATCCACATCTGTAAGCACATCGCTCCCCCATCCCCATTCCCCACCCCCATCCAAGACTCGGAACATTGTTCGCCCGTGTCTGGGCTTTGACAAAACTTTGCATGTCATGTTGTCATTATGGTTCCTTACCCTTTCGCTTCCACACAGACAGAGCAGAGCCCCAGCGGATCCTTTGAGTCGCTTTGTTTGTCTACTACTTTGGTTCGGCTCTTGCCTCCGCTTGGTGTCTGCCTCCAGCCGGATATTCATAGACATTATAGGCACTTATCATCGGTTTAGGCTTCACGCCTTTTGTCTCCCAGAGACCCCCAGATGGTGGCTCTCAGCTCAGTTTACCTAGTCTTTCAGCAGCCCCTACCTCTACCCCTACCTCTCCTTCTCTCCCCCATGGCCTTGGCAAACAGCGATCTCTCTCCGGCTCGGTTCGGTGCTGTATCTTTGCACACATTCAAGATTGAAGTTGTCAATGGCAGCGGCTCATCCTCCATTACCATTACACGTTGTAAATGTTTTGTCAAGCTTTAACCTGAGAAGTGAATCAGAAGTCTGCCCAAGGATTCATTGAGTATCTTAGTTGCAAATGTAATTGAAGCTTAAAGCTTTTGACTGGAGATGCAACTAGCAGGAACTGTAAATGTAGATACTTTTTCGAAGTATATCCCAAGATACTTAAGTACGACGTAGAGCCGTATATTGGATATATGTAGATTAGTAAAGGTTTCATCTAGAATCTGTAGAGCTTTTGTATCTTCTAGTTCCAGTATCTCGGGAAGTGTTCTCAGTTTTTAATCCTTCGGGTTTCAGATAAAAGAAAACAATTTCCTGTGGCTCTCACAGAGTAGCTTAGCAGTTGGGGATATGCCTTTAAGTCTGGCATGTGCTCAAATAGAGCTCCCCACCTCTCCCCCTCCCGCTCTCTCTTCACTACAAGCGCTATCCCATGTTTTAGATAATTCATATTAACTTCTTAGTTCCAATCCGTTTTCTTTTAGTTCTAGTTTAGTATGTGTTTCGTATCCCCCTCCCCATTTATCCATTTTGCATCTTTATTTTCGAATTTCCAATCGTATCTCCTCCGATCCCAACCGATCTGATTCTGCACACACTTTTAACAACTTTATTCCCCACCATTTCCAAAGGCTTAGATCGTATTTGGGTCAGGCTGGTGCCTCCATCGGGGGAGGTGGAGGTCAGGCCCAATCACACAGACACCTCAATATATGGCACAAGCAGAGCAATAAAATTTCATAAATTGCAATCTATGTCAATGGGACACAAAGCGTCCTCTTTGTTTATGGGATACAGCGAGAGCGCGGCTCGTAAAGATACAACTCCTATCCGAAAGATACTGCGGCGATCCGAAGGCGTGCGAGTGCGAGTGAGAGGAGAGGAGAGGAGAGGCGTACCAATAAAAATCAAAGCTGTAAAAGTTGAACAGAAATCGGTTATTGGTTCGGTCCTGCACTAATTGTTTATGGCGTTGATAATGGCCAACACAACTGTTTATGGCCGAGAGGCCGTTGCCTAATCGCTGGAGTCGACACCGAAAAAAAATAACAAATTACAAAATGCTGTAATAATAAGATATATAATACGTGAAAATAGTTGGTTGATTTTTTCGTTGCTTGCTGGTCAAATCGGCTTGGCATTAACCTTTGGCATTACGCTTTGATATTTCTTATATATATATATACGGATTGGTTATGAAATTATTTGTACTTATGTTCAACCCACGCCTCCGCCTACCAAATGTCAAGTGTATTGCAGCGGGCGATTGAGCGAGCGAGCGATGGATGGATGGATAGATGGATGCATGGCCATTGCACCATAGAACCAGCCGAAACCGAAAAGTATCTGACAGATACACACACGTACACGTACACGTACACGTACACGTACTCATGTCGATGGCTTGACTGGTTGGTTGCATGGCTCTTGCCTAACAAGCGGAAAGCAAAAACATAACAGTAAAGTAAATTAAGTAAAAACCACACGGCAGCAACAGCAGCAGCAGCAGCAACAGATACAAAGATACATAGATACAAATGCATTGACTGCGAACCGGACAGAGCCAGAGTCTTGTGTTTTGGCTTGATGGGAGTATATGTTGGTCAAGAGTGTCTGAGAATAGAGAGAGAGAGAGAGAGAGAGAGAGAGAGGCTGCAGATACAGATACAAGAGGCGGGAGAGGTAGGGGGGTAGGGATTGGTGGGAGACTGTCTCGTAACAAAAGTGGCTGACCTCGAGAATACTCGCTTACGTTAACGTTAGGAGAGCCATAGAAATCACTCATACGTCGTTCCTTCACTCTCCCCGCTCCTCTCCCCGAATGTATCTCTGGTTTCTGTTTCTGTATCTGTATCTGTTACTGCTTCTCCTCCTCGAGAGTCGCGTTCATATGCCTAAAATTGGTAGCTTGCCGCACACAAGATTGTTAGAGAGATATTCTTTTGGGGCGCAGAGAGCAGTTAAGCTTTGTTTATCCATCGATTGTGGTTGGTTTCTTGCTGCTTCTTGATGTCTATGTCGGGATGTTGGGAATTTGCGTCAATGAGAATTTCATTAGCGCCTCTTTAGGCCTCTGGACGCCAGACGGGTTTTTGTTTCGAGGGGCTTTGACCACAGTTGGCGAGCCACCACATAGAACTATGTAGATACTTTTGTTGCTTGTGGCTTAGGAATCATTCTTTGTGCTGCATAAATTCTAATTTGAATGTTTCTTCTTTCTTCTATTGCAGATTTTATTCGAAACACTGACAATAATTCAATTGGACCAAAACTGGTAGGTTTATCTTAAATATACAGCTATGAAATCGTTGCTGGAATGCTTTTTCAAAGATACAGTATCTCGAGTCTATGGATGGTCCTATGCTCCAGGGAACGCTGATGAAGGGCCAGGGAGGTGCCAAGGGGCGATGAAATTCATATAGTAAGTGCCGAAAATCTCCTGGCAAGCAGGAAGCACGACTAAGTCAGCCTCCAAGGCATCGAGGGACACGAGACGGCGGACGCTCTGGACAAAGAACGTGGCTGTCTCGCCTGGAACGGCAGTGCCCGGACCAACAAAAGGTGGCGGAGTACCAAAGAACCAGCAGAACATCAAAAACCATGTGCAAAGAGACGAACAGGACTCGAGGAGTTTCCAATCTCATAAGCCTACTATTGACGGGTTCAGATCCCATTCGGATAACTAATACCCTTCTTACACTGGGTCGCATCATTGCATTTTTCCGTTAAATAAAACATGCGACAATGATGCCCGCAAGAGCCCTGTGGTTAGAAGAAGACAATGACGATATTCGGGGTATCGACGGGGTATCGATAGCAAACAGCTGTTTTCGTCGCATCAAACAATAAATTCAATTTAAAGAGATACAAGGAAAAAAAGCTGGCAGAACGTCTAAATAGACTTGTGGGGAGAAAATATTAAATATAAAATCAGCAGCACGCAATTTGTTTCTTCTTTGTTTACATTAGCAGGCCGAACAGCTGACAAATGATGCGAAAAAAGATGCGGCTTAGGTTTAAACGCCTCGCATCATTTTTCCGCACCTTCGACAATGATGCGGCAGTGTGAAACCCGTTTAAGGGCCATATTGCCCACTGAATGGCTATGTTCAGTCCACAGCCAAGAGGTGGTCGAAAGCTTTTGCATACTGGAAATGATAGCGAACTATACTCCACACTGCAATCTCTATTCAACATCTTGCAAATCGGTGGCTTTGCCGCAGAGCAAGAGCAAAGCCAATTATGTGTGGGGCAACAGAAGTGAACACAAAATTGTATTGCATATAAAAAAGTTCGAGTACGTGTAATCATTAGTAACAACATTTTCAGCCGACAACGGGCTTCCGCTGTCCGCTGTCCGAAGCCAGGCAGCCATTGCATCACCTTTTCGTGTCATTACGGTTTCCTTTCCTTTCAATCGAAAAATAAAAAAAAAACAACAAGAAATTCTTAGTTGCATTTTCAAAATATATTTAATTAGTTTTTTTGTAGATCCTCCACATAGGCAAAACTAACATTCGTATCGAATTGGGGTTTATTATAAAATAGCCAACGCATCGCCAACATATAGTCACCCGTTGGAAAGGGCAGTCGCAGAAGTTCCTTCTGCAGATAGAAATCCTTGACAACTTGTGGACCCTGTGGGGGGTCAGATTTTACAAGGATTTCAATCAAAGAATACTGAAATATCACTTACCACAAACGGACAAGTGTGATTGATGTTGGAAAATTGTTTGAATAAATCGTATACAATTTTTATAAACGGATGGTACCTCGTCCGCATAAATTGGCACCCGTCGACGGTTCCGCCCAGAACCCACGGCTTGAAGCCGCTTGCTTTCTTGAACATCTGGGCATGGAGGGATATATTATTGACCGGATGTAGTACCGTTCCATTCACATTGAGGAGCACCTTTTCCCGACTGACGGCCTTCAGGCGACAGTTGTGGAACACAAACGCGGATTCGTTGTAGCTCTTGCAGACGAAGTTCGTGAACCTAAAGACCACAGCATCCTGTGGAATATTTGAACAATGTTTGCTAGTCTATGAGAGTCTCACTCCTTCTGACAGTACGATACTTACAATAACTTCAAAGTTGGTGGCGAGGAAAACTCCGAAGAGAGCACTGAAAATCAGCTTGGACCACATGGTACTGTTGTACCGCCGATAATGCCACTAAATGATTTACAATGGACTTCTCAGTGGATTTCCGCATGAAGGAATCAGTCATTTATTTTCAATTAAAAAGTCATTTTCCATTTCTAATTGATTTCGAACTGATCAGTAGACCCTCCACATATGGAAAACTGACATTTTTAAAGAGCTGTGACCTATCAAGGTGCCACTGAATCGATAGTCGCCCGTTGGAAATGGAAGACGCACCTGTTCGGGCTTCAATTGGAAATCCTTGACAATCTGTTGTCGAAATCTTAGATGCTGTTGAGCTTTGGGCAGGTGTGATTAATGTTGGTAAGCTCTTCGAAAAGGCCATACATTATCGTAACAAAGGGTGTATTTCGCTTTCGAAAATGCTGACAGGCATTTAAGTTAACATCGAATTGTCCTTGAAATATCGGTTGTCGGATGCAACAGCGTTCCATTCCCATTGAACATCCTGAAATATTTGCTTTGTATGTTGTACTTCAGGATGTTAGATCGATGTTACTGACGTTAATGTCGAAGTTAGCGGCCAGAAAGACCCCTAAATACCCCTTGATCCAATGATCGAGTTGGACCACATGGTATGGAACAGATAGATCATCTATATTTTTATATCAGTAAAATACTGTAAGAATACTTGTGTAATTTGCATAATTTATTCGAAATATCCAAGGTGTTGTGTCTGGATAGAGGAATATTTTTTTGTGTACGAATCCCACTGGAATAAAATCAACGGTGAAGGGACAGAAAGAGAGCGTGAGATCCTTTTCTTCTAAGCGACACTGGGAAAGAGATAGAGAAAGAGTGCTCTTGAGCATTGACCATTTGCCGCATGAGAGGGTCAATACAATTTTGATCATATTTCAATTTGCTTAAATTACTATTACCACTATTTGCTCTTAAGGAGGTCCTCTAAGGACATAAAACTAACGTTTGTCTCAAATTGTGGCTTCTTATTGAAGCTATACTGCAACGACAACATATATCCCCCTGTTGGAAGGGGTAGGCGCAGTAACTCTGGCGTTACATACAAACCCTTGACAATCTGTGGGCCCTGTAATAGGATTTTTAGAAGTTCAAGTTTTGAGAAATATTTGTATAATCTTACCACGTAGGGGCATGTGTGATTAATGTTGGAAAACTGTTTGAAGAGGATATCGAGGATCACTTTGCTTCGACTGGCAGCCTTCAGACGACAGTTGTGAAACACGAACCAGGATTTATTGTAGCTCTCGCAGATGAAGTTCGTAAACTTGAACACGACCGCATCCTGAAAACTCTTATTAATGAAGGATTTGTTTTACAGGAAGTGTAAGGTTATATTTACATTAATACGAATGTAGAAGTTAGAAATACTCCGAATAGAACAAAGAATATTAGCGTGGACTGCCTTGCTACTAATCGAATGATAAACGAGTGAGCATTGAATCCCAATGGTGTACCAGAATTCATTCCGCACGAGTGGCTTTGATTATTCAATTTGAATACCCTTTCAGAGGGTAATGACAGGTGCATCTCTCTGTATCCTTTGGTCTGTCCGACAACTTATATGGAAACTGTTCACAAGGGTATACACATGTCGCTAGGCCTCGGCAACAGAAGTGTGACCTTCAGCATGCTAATGACCTTATTTCGCTTGAACTAACTGCAGGCTAGTGATACCAGGATCTAAAAATCCGACGATTTATCAACTCGTCTATTCATGCTGATCAAGAACATTCAATATAAATATAACCTCTGGAGCGAATAAAACAGAGTCCATAAAATATTCATGACCATAATCCACTTTGCTTACTGGCTTTAGAAAATAATATGCATCGAGGCGTAATTGGTTAAATCTAAAATAGAAAGGTGAATTTTGATAAAATTCTTGATTTAAATTCTTTTCATCCACCGTATACTAAATTAACAATGGATAGATTTCGCTTTCGAAAATAAAGACAGGCATCAAAGTTAACTTCGAATAACCAAGGCTTGTAGTAGTCATATTCACTTTTCATTTCAGCCACGAGTTGACATATTGTAGACCGGATATAGCGCCGTCCCAAAACTTTTCAAATACCTCAGTGACGACTTATCAACAAAGTTGAAAGTTTAAAGTTGAATGCTATCCACACTCCACGGAGCCCACCCATTAATGGGTTGAGCCGCATCGGATCGATTCTACGAGTATACACCCAACTGTTTTGCAATCTGTACGGAGCTCTAAATATTTGTAGAACTACAATTATCAGGGGAAATGATTCGCTTAATTACAGTACAGTTAATAGCTTGACACTCCATTTTGAAAGAAATACAGTTGATCAGTATCGTTTTGCAATTTTCCGCTCTATTGATAGACGAAAAAGTGGTATGCATAGGTATACCTCAGAGATATAAGTATAAATATGTTTCTGCTTAAAAATCTTCTTCGAATGAAAAGTAAATTCTTGTGGAAATTTGCATCCGCTTATGGATGTACCAATCAATTTTGATTAAGTAGTCGCCAGAGGGCAGTGGAACAGGGATCTGTTCGCCAGCAATATAGAATCCCATCACTAGCACCGGACCCTAAAAAGGTAGGTCTAGAAAATTGAGTGAACTTTCGCTGGAATATGCTAAATAATTAACTTACCGAATAGGGACAGGTGTGATTGAGGTTTGAATACGATTTGAAAAGATTAAATACCAGAGAAACCACTGGATGGTTAGGTTTCTTGAGAAATCGACAGCAGTTGATGGTAACGTTGTAGAGCCATGGCTTGTATCCATTGGCCCGCTTGAACATTTGGCCATGGATACTGACCTGATGCACTGGATAGTGTAGAGTCCCATTAAAATTGAGAAGAGTCCTGTCCCGTTGCACCGCTTTCAGGCGACAGGTGTGCACTGTAATCAACGATTCGTTCACCGAATCACAGACGAAGTTTGTTATCTTCAATCTGGAAGCGTCCTTTTTGAGAGAATGTCACAATTACACCAGGGTTAACTCGTTTTGTGGCAGCACTTACTATGGATATGAGCTCAAAGGCAAAATAAATGGCCAGGAGTACATGAAAAATATTCAAACTCGCTCGCATGGTGTCGACACTGGCTATTAATGTTGATTTCTGACTTATTTATTGCTTAATTTAGGTTTAGTTTCAGTGCTCACCCAATCGTATCGATATATCGTTCAAATTGATCGAAAATTAAGTCATTTGTATTGGCATCGATGGAGAGATCGCAATTGTTGACTACTGTACTCGTACTCTTTCTCTGTCTGCCTTGTCTCCGATGCTTTGCTGGCCGTTATTCTTGTCATTCCGTTCCTATTCTATTGTTATAATTTTGTTGGATAGAACGTGCGGACTGAGAGACTCGCCCAGAGAGAATATTTGGGAGTCGAGAGTAGCGTCAACCAAGGACCTCTTTAACCTCATTATGGATGAGAATTGGTTGCAAGTCCATCTTCCCAGATATTACAATTACTTTGCTATTGATCCAAAATGTTTGGCAATTCCATTCCGATCATTTCCATAAGGTATACGATCTTATCGGTAGACGATCTTCAGTCTGTGCTGATATGAAAACCATTCGAATACATTCACTTGTTCTGGCATTTTTCAAGCTAATATTAGAATCGGAACCCAACCGATTCATCAGAATGACGATCAGCAATTAACGAAGCCACGGGCTCGGGGCTCCAGCATTGAAAATCATTGCCCCAAACAATAGACGGAGGGGTGGGGGCTGCTTCTGTTCTGTGGCCATCGAGGCGCATTAAAACCAAAGTTTTATTTAGTTCCTGTTGCATCTGCAGAACACATGTGAGCCCCGGAGAATAATTGGGTGCGCTGCCACATTTTGTTTAGCCTCTCGTTGTATTGGGTTGGGTTGGGCCTTTGAATCTACTGTGTCCGCTGCTGTGCACATCTGCCTCTGCCTCCTCTTCTGGCAACCGGACACACTCGCCCGTCGAGGCTGCTTTTTCTCTTCGACTCCACAAACCATGGTCCATACAAACGACGACATTAGCCTCAAAACCTGCGGAACAATGGTACAAAAACCGGGCCTACGCATGCGACAATTTGTTGTGGCTTTGCCTCGATGCGAAAAGATAAAAGTTAAGGTAACGAATACGAAATATTTTATGTGAATGGCCGGGAACACTCTCCACAGAATATATATGTACCCCCCCCAACTCCCAACTAATGGAAGACTGATTGATCCTTGCAGAGAATTTAAAAATAGAATCACTCTTAAATGGATTTCCGGAAATTTAAATAATATTCTCATTTCTCAGAAGTTTCACCAGAATGAATGACCCTTTTAGAACATATAATATCTGCGAATTACCAGTCTGTAAGAAGATATACAACTATAAAATGTGGCTCTCCTTTGGCGGAATACTCCATTCAAAAGTGATCAATGTCTGGCAACTTCTTCACTTTGTTTTACTTGAATAAAACATTCAGTCACGCCCTGAAACAAACTCAATTTATACTTTTTATGAAATCCCCCAAAACGCTGTCCATGTATGAAATATTAATTTCAGACACACAGGGAGTAGGGAGTATTCTTGGCAATATTTTCTGTAATTTTTCGAGGCTGGTCTGTGGGGCGTGTTCTTTGGCTCCGCGGATCTGCGGCTCTACGGCTCTCGGGTTCTGGAGTTCTGACTTTTGGTGGGTGTGTACGAATTTAAATTTTTAACATGTAACTCATTTTGAATGCAAATAAAATAATCTTTCGCTCTGGCACGCGAAATGGGTCAGGCCGAAAAGTGAGCGTGTGCCAGGTCGAGGGATTGATTAAATAGCCCCCCAGTCCCCAGTCCGAATAGGCCGTATAGTCCGTATGGTCGGGACGGTATTATTAATGAAGAAATTTGACTGTCTGACATTGGCTCCGGTCTGGGTGGCTGGGTGTCTGGGGAGGTCTGAGGGGCGTTTGAGAGCTAATGAAGCGAGAGGCGATTGGAGTTCAGAGATCAGTTTCCGTTGGCGCTCTGATGGCAAAACAATTTGCTCGAAATTGCAGGCAAGGCAGCAAAACCCAGCAGTTGGCCCCAACATGTAATGTATCTGTAAGCGTAACTAACCGAAACATACACAGATACAAGATACAGAAACAAGTACTCTGAAATTGAAATCAAATTGCCGCCAGAGAGCTGTATCTTAGAATGCAAATTCTGCAGTATATTGTTTGCTCTGTCTCTGGCTCAGGCTCTGACTGTGGCTTGGTGGTGGCTTTTCCTTTCATTTGCTTGATTTTTTCGCCATTTTCCTGCTGATTTGTGCAAAATTCGTTGCCCCAAGGCGAGCCGATGGAGATAGAGATAGAGACAGAGACAGAGACAGAGATACGTACATGTACATGGAGATGGAGATGGCAGTAGCTGCTGCTGCTGCTGCAGATAGAGATGGAGGCATGCATGTCACAAGCAAACAGTTACAAATTGCCACTCGGTGGCCAGAAGAATGTGCCATGATAAGTCAATAACTATTATTAACCAAAACTGACATTGTCGGAGGCTGTACCTCCGCAGATCGTACTCTACAGACTACAGTGTTGATTCAGATTCAGATTCAGATACAGATACAGATGCTGATACTCTGATATACAATTTCAATTGGCGTTGATTTGTATCTTTTGGTTGCTCTGCAGAGCGAAAGTGCATTTCGGGTCTTATCATCGATATTGAAATGTTAATGAACTGAAAATTTTGCGTGTCGAATCGTCGAACAGTTTGCACTGCGGCCCCGTGATAATTGCCCAGATATTGTATAGTGATACGAGTATACCACTAAAATACCAAGATTGTAGCTGTTGCTGTTGCTGCTGCTGCTGCTATTGTGATTGGAAAGGCAACAACGAAAGACAAAGACCAAATACCAAAAACCCAAAACCGAAACCGAAACGGAGATGGAGACCAAGAGCAAGACCAAGTCGAGACTTCACTTCACACTTCACTTTCCATTTGGCTGTTTTTCTTGGCCACGCTTGAGAAATATTTCAATTAATGTAATCAAAGAAATGAGCTGGCCAAAACCCCGCCACACACACACACGCAAACACACAACAAAAGGCTAAAAATAGACTTTCAATATGCGTTTTCAATCATTTTTCCATGGAATCTATACAAATATTTCTCTATTTTTCCCCCCTTTCCTTTTGGTGATTTCCATGCTAAATGCTGGATCCAAAAATAGTTTTCGATTTGCACACAAAATGCACTTGAGAGCGTGTTCATGGGGCATTGTTTTCTTATTGCAATTTTTTTTTAGAATTTTCAATGTTTTCCCAATGGAAATAGCTGATCTTCACATTGGGGAGGAGGTTTTTTCCTCTTCGATTTTGAAATATTGATTTCTATATACATTGTCAGAGGTCAGAACTATTTAGCGATCTTTTTAGTATCTACTACTGCTTCTAGTAATAATAATAGTAATAAGTTATATTGGAGATTGGACAAACCTTATCTGTCTCTTCTTAAAATGTACTAGACATGAATTTCTCGTAATTGGTAAAATAGGTATCTTGTAAAGTTATCAAGAAATAGATTGTGCAAGGCATTATTTAATCGGATTCGTCTTCATAAGTTGCGGCTCATTAGTTTATCTTCGGGAAAAAGTTCAGCTGTAGATAAACAAGAGATCAGATTGTGCATCGCTTGGAACAATCGGGATGCTTTGGCGTGTACATATCTTCTCTGTACTTCGAATACCGTTGATTGTCAGGCCATCCGACTGTCATTGCACAACACTGGACAAGTGAAAACGTCAAATGAAATGCTCGGTGGCTTGGAATGCTCTCTGGCATGGCACGCCATGGCATGTCAGCTGATGTATCTCTGATATTCGTATCTGCTGGATACATATTACAATTGAAGCGCATTTATTTATGAGACAACCCACAACCCACGACATGAACTGGAATGAAAATGGAGAGGGAGGGGAGATAGAGGGTATGGCTATGGGGATGGGGGATTCAGTTTGAGTGAGTGAGTGATGGCTGCACATCGGCGACCACAAAACAAACGGCGACACTTTCAATTGCACGCCTCCAACTCGGATTCGGATTCGGATACGGATCGGGGCTTGGACCGAGACCTGGTCGCACTTTCTCGGTGTCGCACGGACTACGCTTTGATTTGTTTTCCCGCTGCTTTTCTCGCTCACTTTTTATGGCTTCTTTTGGCGCAACAATTTGAATGTCATTAGTGTCACTGGCCGGCGACTAACGGAGCTTGACACCCATCTCCTCCTCCGCCTCCTGACGGCCGACCCAACCGTTGCCAGTGCCAGTGCCGGTGCCGGTGATGATGTGCCTCCCACCGCCATCTGACTTTGTGATTTTTCTTTTTCACACTTTTCAACTGCGAGTGAACGAGTTCGTGCTCAGCTTCGGGTAATACAATTTTAATTTAAAGTCGCGTTAAACATTTATTACAATGCCACTTTTCACCTGGTCAGCACATCCACATCCCCATCGGTCTCCGACTTTCGGATGGTGCTCCACTTTTGCTTTTTCGTTACCGAATCGGAGAGTGTCGCCGAGAGCGAGGGAGAGAGATAGATCATTAACGTGCACTCCTCGCTTATCTAAGCGGCGACTACAGTTATTATTTGTTTTACTTCTTCTTCCCATTTCGGTGCGGAGCAAGTAGGTAGTTTCCCCACTAAAAATACTAAAAACTAAAACACTAAAAACAGACCCGACCCATTGTTCTGGAACATATACATACATACATATACGTATACGCGTATACTCGCAGTAGTGCTCCATAATAATCTCGGCTCTGGCTAGATTTCACTTGCCTGATAAGTTAATACGGGGCCTGCCTTGGCAGTGCATTGCTTTGCCCCTCTTTCGATCGGAATCCCTGATAAATATTTAATTAGACATTTTGCTCTAACAGAACGCTTCGGTTATTGTTTGTTCGTCGTCGTCGTCGGCGGCTTCGGCGGCAGACAATGATCGTCTCCTCTGAGCAACAACAGAGTTTTGTTTGTTTTCGCATTAGGCGTTGGCAAACAATGAGCGGAGGAGCGAAGGAAGCTTCCAGTTATGATAGAGTGCCCTGGGATTATGGTAATTTAGAAGAGAGATCTTCGGGTAGACGCTGAGCGATAGAGGCAATGATTTGTACACGGATTTTATGTGCAGTTCGGATTGGCATACATCAACAGCATCTCCATAATTGATACATCATAATTGTGATTAAGTGATTCCTCAATAATCCGCATATGTGAATGTCCCTAAGCGAATCAAAGCCCTGCCCTTGTTTGCCATCCAAATGCAACTCTGCCTTGGTCTGTTCTGTTCTGCTCTCTTCCGCTTTGATGTTGGCAATGCTGCCGCCAGCGTCAGATATCTGCCGCCTCGAAGCTTTAGCTAACTGCTAACTGTTGCCGCTAATTAGCTAAAAGACAGACCAGACTCGGAGACAAGAAGAACAAAGACAATTGCGTGGCATTTACGCGCCGCACCGCTCTGCGCCGCTCTGCTCTGCTCGTTTCTGAAAGAATTCTCTTTCTGTCTTTGGATCGTCATAGCCATCATCGTCGCCATTTTATCAATTAATTCAGCGCCTCTATCCATTCCAAAAACATCTTGATACAATTTGTAAGTGGATAGGATAGGCCAGGGTGAGGGGATCACTACTGTTCTTACAGCGGGATCTTGGCTCTTGGCTCTATCTTGTGTTACCGTCGAGACCTGATCTGTGTCTCTGGGCATTGGCGCCGCCGTTGAGGAGTTCATCTTTTTCTTGTACTGTAGTGTTGTAGTGTGTAGTGGCCCTTTTTATCTAATTATCATTTGGTTCGCCTAATAATTATTGCTAATGCGTCGGGGCTCAGCTCTAAGTCTCGGCACTGGTCTCGGTCTTCGCTGGTCGAGAAAGTGGCCAAGTTGCCGAGAGTGTGTCTTATGTAAAAGGTGAAGCTCAGTTTAGTTTTCTGTTTTCTGTTAAATTTAAATTATTGCAATTTGCGCACCAGTCATTATAGTTATCCACGGAGATCCATGTGCTTGGAGTTGTTGTGGAGCTGTCGTTAGGCGTTAGGCGACTAAACCTCCACACAAACAGAGACACAAGCAGCCGACCCGACCATAGACAACAGACAGCAGACGGCAAACCCGTGTTTAATTATTACAATTTGAAAGTTTTGCTTTAATTGCTGTTTGGCTTTTAGCTGCAGTTATCTATTAGCAGTAGATATAATGTCAGTGCGGCTGTTTGTTGTTGCATTTTATATGCAAATTAGCATTCAGGCAACGAATGCGAATGCGAATGCGAATGCTCATGTTGATTAGCCTCGTGCCTCCCGATCTCTGGAGTGTCTTGACGTGTCTCCTCTCGAGTCTGCCGTCTTGAATGTCTCCACTCGAAGGCCTCGAGTGTTGAAAAGCGCTGGCACATGTGTTGATCAAATTTGACACGAGATGCCACAATCCGAGGAAGATACACTCGTGCAGAAGTGTTGACGATGATCACTGAAGCAAGCGCTGGCAATCACGGATCGGAGAATTCCTTCTGACAAACCGTTGATAATTTAAATTGATTGCAGAAACATTACGGATACATTCCAGCTAATGGACGCCTCTCCGGGTCTCTACGGAGTAGATCTGTTTCGCTTCAGCTCCGTTTCCATAACACATAATACAGGAAGCCGTGGGCATGCCTAATACTTATCAGCTGTCATATTAGCCGCATAATTATGACAGATAAAGCCGCCAACCCCTCGGCAAACACCCGCTTATTTCTCAAACCCGACTGTAACCCTTTGAACCCGACTTTCCAAAGAGCTCTGGATGTGAGATGCATTCATAGAAAATTAATAAACAAGCTCGATTACAAGAAAACCCCAGCCCCCAGTCCGACGAGGGGAGGGAAAAGAGAATACTTAATAGTTATTAATTAGTAGGAGGGAATGAAAAGCGTAGCAAAACGATCTCAAAAATACCGGGTCACATGGCTGGCGGACACAGAAAGAGAAACAAACAGACGGATGACGTACGATGCGGAGGATGACTGTGGATGTTGCATGCTGCCTGATGACGATGATGATGATGAGATGACTGTGGCAGAAGTTTATAAGATTGACCCGCATACCAGCGTGTGGGTCCCCTTGCGTGGAGTCGTGGCAAGTGGCGGCATCCATCCATCCATCCATCCCATCCCATCCACTCTGGCAGACAGACATCCAGACAAACAGAGTTGCACAATTAGATAGAGCATCTTATGGATGCACTTTGATGAATGTTAATTGAACTCCGCAATGCACTTTTTCGAGCATTGTTCAGTTGTTCAGCTGTTCAGCTGAGGAAATGCTTGAGAGTTTTTCTAGATCCCTCACGGATCTGCGATGCCTGAAAGTAGCTCATACTTTCTGCATTCTGTTGCAGCAACTAACTGACGTTAACCGAACCGAACTGATGACACCTGCCCTGCCCACTCTCCAGCTCCACTTGGGGGTTAATGGCTTTTGGATTATTCCGAGACGCATTCCAGACACACTCTATTAACCATTTGCTGCATTCCATATTCAGTTTTCAATAAGTTTGTGTCTTTTATCTTGCAGCTAATGAAATTGGACACCTCCGTATTTGATGGCCCACTGGCCTGAGGCCTGAGGCGCGTGGGCGGTGGCGCAACACTTGACACCTCCGAAACCGAAATCGAAATCGATATTGATATTCCACTGTCATGTTGAGGCATTGACCAGAGGCCCAAGCCCCGCGTAGGCCATGTGAGCAGCTCATCTCTCATCTCTCACTCTCCTCTCAAACACACACACCATCGCTGGTCGGAATCGGAATACCATAACCAAGCGGAAAGTAAAAACTCACTCAGAAGAGCCAGAAGAGCAGACAGGTTCAAAATAACATTTAGCAGAAAATGGAGGGCATCGAACAGCAGCAGCAGCAGCAGCAGCAGGATGCGATGATGCTGGAAGGCAGCGAAGATCTGATGTCCACATCGGCAACCTCCACAAATGGCAGCGACACAAATGGCTGTGGTGGCAGGAAATCGGTGAGTTCAACTATCAATTAAACCTTCAGATTGTGTGCCGTGGGTAGGGTTTATTCCGAAAGATTGTAGCAATAGTTTCAGATATATGTATAGAAGAGACCTCCCAGCAGAATCACTTAACTGAACCCCCACATGAGCCATATTTTCCATTCCCTTCCACTCCACTCCTCTCCCCGAGCTTTTCTTTCTTCCAGTCAAGTGCGGAATCCATCGACTGGGGTAGGGCCTCGGTCTGCTTCTAAGTCTGAGGTCTGAGGTCTGCCCTGCTTCTCGTTGACGGAAGTGTTCCGACGCTTGACTTTTGCCACACAAAGTTATTGCCTATAAATGTGTGTTCTAGAGTGGTGGTTGGGCGGTGGGGTAATCGGGTGGCTGGGTGGGTCAAAGCACTTGAAATGCGCTCGGGAAATCGCTTAGGTGTTGTCAACAGTTGAAAGCAAAAGCCAGACCGAAGAAAGCGGAAATAATATGTGGAATATAAAACCTAAAATACCATATATATTCTCCAGAGCTTGAATCAGTGCAAGAGAAAAGAGAAAGAGTGGATTAAATGTTCTTATAAATATTCAAAAAATTAAAGAGAATTGTTCGACTCGAGTTTCGAAATCTATGGGAACTTTCTTGAAGATCCGCTTGGAAATATTGCTTTAACCATCCAAAAAACTGAGTCATGGAATCAAGCCTTTCTTAAAAGTAAATAACTATCCAGAAACACCTTTAGTTAAGGGTTCCTTCGTCCCATATGTCCACACAACTGTACGTAAGTGTGTGTATTTTTTTAACTGAATTAATCACCAAGAAAAATGAGTCACAGAATCAACAAGCACTTTCGAAAACGTTAAGTAATTCCCTAAAAATCGCCACACCACCACTTAAGGAGAAGGACTCTTAACAGACATCCAAGGTTTCCGTTTCTGTACCTATTTACGGGTCTTTAGCCAATCAGCATATACCATATAAGTCCCGGTTGAATATTTTATGCAATTAAAGGCGGTTCAAGGCAGCAGCGGCTTAATAAGCAAAATACTTAATAGGATTTAAAAGCGAACAACTACAGACATATGTACGTATATAGGAATGGGTAGAACTGCCCACACAGCCACCAGTACCCCCAGTGCCCAGTTCCAGTGCCAATTCCAGCAATGACTCCACACCCTGGACATCTGAGAGCTGCTGAAATTTGCATTTGACTCTAGATCTTTATCTGGCCTCCAGTTCGACCTCCCTGCCTCGCTCTCTCCCTCTTCTCAATTCATGCTAATTAGAGAATAAAACTTTATTATTCTTATTGTTTAATTGCAGTCCATTACATCGCCCGATCCCACATCGTATGTGGCCAAGGCGCGCGTAACGAAGCCCACGCCGCCGCCTCCATCCAAGAATCCCATGCAGTTTGTCCAGATCAAGCCGTGCAATCTGTACCAGACGGCCCAGCAGCAGCTGAAGAAGGCCGAGGAGGTCAAGAAGTTGAAGGAGGTGCAGAAGGAGGAGCCCGAGGAGTGGCAGAATGTGAGTGTACTCGTAATAGTATATCTATATCTATAGCTACCCATATATCACACTGATCCCCCGAGAGAGAGAAACGCTGTCCGAACTGTTGACACATTCGCACACAGTCGTGACAAATTTCTAAATCGCATGGAATGTTTCGTATATCGAGGGGAAACTCTCGAGATAAAAGTAAACTGAAACTCCGAGTGTCTTGGGCATGGCACCAAAGCACCAGAAACCATGCCACACCAGGCACACCAGGCACATGGCTCGTTATGGCCGCTCCAGTTTCCAGTGCACGTCGCCAAAACGTTGGCGGACATAACGATATTGCCATTGCATAATCACAACTATTACATTTGGCTGCTCTTTCCGCTCGCCGCTCTCCCCACTCCCAATCACCCCACTCCCCTATTTTCTTTGCACAATGTTGGGCTTACATGCAAATTCGTTTCGTTTGCTGTCTGCCTCATAACCTCAACAAAATGCCGCCTTTTGACGTGACTGTACGACAGCTCATTACCTAATCAGCTGTTTCGCTGCAGTCGCTGCATTTGAAATGGATTTTCGGTCGCTTGGCCCATCCCCCACATGGATGGGATGGGATGGATGGAATGATGGTGGTGTTCCATCGATTGCCCGACTCCCAGACATAACTTTTGTTTTACGAGTAATGTCCCAGAAAACAGAAACAAAAACAAAAACAAAAATCTATTAAAATGCGTACATCGTTTTGGAATTGGCCACCGATGGGAAAGGAAGTCCAAATGCCGTTTTAATGGTCTCTCCAGATTGTGTAAAGTGTTTTCTTGTTGCTTTTCTACCTTGCTGCTTTTTGCTGCTTTGCTTCCCATGCGAAAAGTTTTCAATGGAAGCAAAGTTTTTGTCCGAAATTTAAATATTGAATCTATCATATGCAGTGCGGAGTGCGGAGGGGTTCAGCGGAAGCTCCAATAACTGTTGGAAGCCAACGAGGAAATAAATATTCAGCAGATAAATGTATTGGAATTTCCCCCAGAAGATAGCTCCGCTTCTAGACACTTTTTACAGATGCGCACACCTCTCTGATGCTCTCCGATACCCATACAAAATGCTTTCCACTTATCCAAAATTCTATATCGTAAAAAAAAAACAAAAAAAAAGTACAGAACGAGCTGGCTATGGCGATGGCGATGAGACATGAAAATGAGCAAAGTTCATGCGTCTCGTGGCCACATTTCACCTTTGTGTCACGTAGGGCCGTAGCGGAGGCAAAAACTTTTTAATTGCCATCAAAAGAAACTTTTGCTCTTCCCCAACTTCCCCGACATCCCCGACTTCCACTGTCCACTTCCATCGACAATGCGAATAATACAACGAGAGACGAGGCGAGACGACAGACGAGACGAGAGAGACATTGCCTTATTTATTTTCTATACTAACTTTCGCTACCGTTTTCTACCTTTTTCTTCTTCCCAACAATTCAAAACAAATAACAACACACGAAAATAATGAATGGAACTGAACGGATCGGATCGGAACGGAACAGAACCTTGACAATTGGAAATCGTCAAGGCGAAAACGTGTCGAGCACATCATCGATCGTGTGGTGGAGACGAAGAAGCTCGAGCTGGAGGAGCACGATCGGACGCGACGAAAATCGAAGACATTCACCGAAATGATGGAGGAGAGGCAAGTGTTTCCCCCAGTTTGAGACTCGAATATCGGTTTCAGTTTCAGTTTCGATTCGAGTGCGAGTGCGAGTGCTGAAAGTGTTGCCATGAATCAAGTATACTCCCGTAATAACCCAGTGAATATCCTTCCGACGTTTAGGGCCGAACGCGGCGGATCCCGCGGTCGTGTGAAGCTCGCCTCCCTGGCCGTCTACAACGAGGACGAGGCGAACGACTTGAGCGACTTGGGCATCGGCACGAGCAGTGCCAGCGGCAAGAGCAGTCTCTCCGAGGACTACGACAATAATAGTGTTATGGTGAGTGCTCCACTGTGCTAGCCACTGAGATGGGACCGACCCCAAAATAGGGGGCCAATGGCACTGGCAATGGCATCATTAGCACAATTTCTAGTCTCGAGTGGGCTTTAATTTCTTTTGTCATCTGTAGTAGACAGACTCTAGTACTATTTTCTTATTGTTTTTTCTGCTTTAGTTTTTCATTCAACATCATTAAGAGTCATTTCGTGTGGTGCGGTGGTGTGTCAAAACGTTTATAAACAATTACCGCAAATTAACAATTAAATATCATTTAAAAACATTTTCGCCGACGGAGCTTTCAATTGTCGATCTGGGATCGGGGACTGGGGACTGCGGATTGTGGATTGTGGAGCCCCGTTGGAAAGTGTTTTGCCAGCGACGCGGGCTAATAAACACAAATTGTTTATTAATCAAATGCTCTCGCACAAAACGCAAGCAACAATCGAATCATGATAATAAATAATAAATAACAAACGAGCGGAATACTGAAAAGCAGATTCCGATTGAAGCCGAAGATTGAGTTGGAAATTGTGTCGCGGGGATTGAGCAATTGGACGCGCTTGTCGTAGCGTCGCCGGGCCATAAAATCCACCCATAAAGTGCTGCAAATGGATGTTGGTTCACGGCCCTTCGACGACCCCTGGAAACTAGGCGGGGTTATCACAGAAAAGAAAGGGAAACTCACTGGGGAAAATGCACAGGACAGGAGTATAGAATGGCTGAGAGAGAAGGGTACTATAGTTGGTGATGGAAGAGAAAGTCATAGAATGGGTAGCCAAAGCGAGAAATGGATGGATCATAGAGCTATTAGAAAGTAAATGGGAAATATGAAGTGAAGTTGTCTTGGAAAAACCCCCAACCAAAGAAAATATACATATATCTTCTTCAGGGTTATGGTTTTTAAAATAACAAATTGGAAGAAAATAAAGGTGGATAGACGTATCCAATCTCCCTCTCCGCCAAATCACATTTATACATCACTAATCTCTGAACACTTTTCTTGTTCAATCTCTTCCGCAGAGCGACAATGCCGCCGAGCTGGACAAGGCCATTGGAGGAGCAGGCTCTGGCTCTGGCCCTGGCGCTGCCTGTGCCTCCGGAGGAAGCGTGGAGGAGCAACAGAACCACATCAACCGCAATGGCAGCAATGGAAGCAATGGAGCCAGCGGCCAGGCCACCACATCGAAGGCGGCCAGTGCGGGGGCCATGCGGGAGTACATCTCCTCGCCCGGCTACGACACGTCCTCGAGCACGGCGCCGGCCAGCTCGCCAGATCCTTGCGAGTACACCTACGAGGGGGCGATCCAGGACTACAAGCAGCGTGTCCAGCGGGCCAGCAGCAATGGCAATGGCAACGGCAATGCCAATGGCAATGGCAATGGGAAGATGAGCACATCGCCGTCCTCGAATGGAGAGACGATTGGCTATCCCACGCGACGGGGATCGAAGATCGAGGACCGTCTGAGCGGCTTCGAGGTGACCTCGCCCAGCGACACCCAGGAGGGTGTGGAGAAGCAGAAGGTGGATGTGCCCAAGGTGGACATATCGAAGCGCAAGGAGATCTTCGAGCAGGCCAAATCGGGAGCAACCAATGGTGCCGCCCCGCCCGTCGCACCCAAGGTGGTGCTGCGCGACCGCCTTACGAACGGCAACAGTGGAGCCTCGAATGGCCCGAAGCCGCAGGCCAAGCAGGACATAAAGCGACTCTCCGGCGACATTTCGAGCATCCGGGACCGGATGCAGAGCCTGGAGCAGCAGCGGAACGCCTTCAACCACAGCAAGAGCGTGGATGTGCCTGTGCCGCCGCTGAAGCAGCGGCTGAACAGCCTCCAGCAGTCCGTTACCAAAGAGGATCAGCAGAAGAAGCCCCCCCTGGTGGCCCTCATAGATGCCCGCCAGCTGGAGATAATGCGGGGCGAGGAGGAGCGCATGCGACAGCAGCAGGCGCAGCAGCAGAACCAGAAGCAAAAGCCACAGCAGAAGCCAGTCGCCGCTCCTCCTCCGCCAGCACTCGTCGTGGAGGAACCCCCAGCCACAGCCACAGCCGCAGGCGCAGGCGGCACCAACGATGACAGCGGCATTCAGGAGGACACCAACGAGGAGCTGCAGCAGCAGCAGCTCCAACTGAATGCGGCCATTGCCGCCTTGGCCCTCGAGGAGCGACAGCTGGAGGAGGCTGCCAATGCGGTCAACCAAATCGAAGCGGAGTTCGATGAGCTCACCGACCTGAATCCTTCTCCACTGCCGCAGCAGCAGCAACAGCAACAGGCACAGGCACAGGTCCAATCACCATCATCTACAGCGTCATCTGCAGCTCCCACCCAAGCGGCAGCTCCTCCCTTGCGGGACATGGAATTTAGTGTAAGTTCTACTAACAATTTTATCGATTCCGCTAAGATAAGTCCTTGTGATGTTGATGTAGTAGCTGCTTCAGCGGTGTCGGTGTCGGTGTCCGAATCTGGCCCAAACCACAATCCCACTCCAAATCCAAAACCAAAACCAAATCCGAATCCCACTCCCACATCCTCCTCCCCCAATTGTAACTTGCGTAGAAAGCCCTCCAACGAAATGGTCCATCATCGCAATTTGCTTAAAATGTTCAAGGAAACCTTTCAAAACGACGAGGATCTGAAAGAGGTCGCCGAACCGCCTGGCCAGTTCACCCAGATCTTTGACTTTACCAAGCCAACTCCCAGCCCCACTGAGCCGATCCAACAGACACAACCAGTGCCTCCGATCCACCAGACCCCCCCATCTCCCACTCAGATACCACGACCCATGGGCAAGCCACCCATGTCGCCCAAGGCGGTGAGGATCGCCCCGAGTGCAAGATCCCAGAACGGTCCCTTAGTTTCCCCCCTGACCACCCCCAATGCGGCGGCGAGCACCCCTCAGCAGTTCAGCATCAATGGCCGAGTGGAGATATTCAATTCAAGGCAACTCGACAAGCCCCCAACGCCTCCGCCACCACCGAGGCGGAACATCCGAGTCGAGCAGCAGCAGCCATCGCCGGTGGCGGTGGCGGTGCCCCCCCCAGAGGTGGTCATGTGCGCACCTCCGGTGACTGTGGTGCATCCCGAGGAGCTGCCCAAGCCCAACACCGTGAAGGCTCTGTCGAACTGCTTCAGCCAGACGAGCGATGTGGCACCCTCGTCGCCCAGGCCTCTGCCCAGGAGTCGCATACCACAGATCACGACGCCTCCGGCCTCGCCCAAGCCCAATAAGAGGGTGCACATGGAGCTGCCATCGCTGGATGTTGTGGATCGCAGCTCCGGGGACTATGCCCCAGTGCTGGGACAGACCAGAGCGATTGTCCACTCGCCGCCGAGCAAGGTATTCCCAGCCCCAGCCCCTGCTCCTGCTCCTGCCGCTGCTCGTGCTCCCACTCCCACTGCTACTTCGGGTTCGGGTGCAGGGAGAGTGGATCCTCTGGCACCCAATGATTCCTTGCTGCTGCACACCTCCTCGCCCTGTGAGATGCCGGCCCTGAAGGTGTGCTCGCCGAACGAGTCGAGTCTCTTTAGGTTGGCCTCGTCGCGACCCACTTCGCCCTCCGTGGAGATGGTTCTGTGCCAGCAGTTCCTCGACCGGGAAGCACCCAAGGATCTCCAGCTGTCCGCAGAAGATCGCCAGCACCTCGAGCAGATGGCCATTGAGGAGTTGCCCTGTGATAAGATTGATGTGGCCAAGGCGCCACTGCCCTCGACTGGCTATCAGAGTGTCAGCGAGGACCTGGTGAAGCGTTGCGACGGCTACAGGCAGGAGAAAGTCCAGCAGGGGGATGAGAAGCCCAGCGATGAGGACATCGCTCTGTGTGCGGGTCTCCTCGACTGTTTGGCCCCTGCCCAGGAGCCCCTCTGCGATAGCATCGATGTGAAGAAGTCGCCAGTGCCGGCCACGGGCTTCCAGGACATTAACGACGCGGATGTGAAGCGCTGCGATGGCGCTGCCGGAAGGATGCCCATTGTCAAGCCTAGCTCCCCCATCGGCACTGCCAGGGCGGCCCACTCCAAGGCCCTGATGGACACCTGCGAGCAGATCATCGCCGAAGAGCGACTGGCCAGCAGTCAGATGATGCGGTCATCGCTTCCCGAGGCAGTCCCATCCCCGGCATCCCCGGCCACACCGTCGACGCCGCTCCTGGGCAGAAGGTCAAAGATACCCATACCCAAGCCCTGTTGCATTTCTGCCTCTGGCACGGACTCGATCAGTCGAGCGGGCTATGCTCCGGCTCCGGCTCCGGCTTCTGGTCCAGAGCAACCTCTGATAGCTCGCACTCACCTGGTAGAAACGGAGATTAAAGTGAAGGAGGTAACTCCACCCAGCTCCCCCAAGCCAGCGCCAGCGCCTGCGCCTGCGCCACCGCCAGTGGCCGTAAAGGAGAAGAAAACCAAGAATATCTTTGACTTTCTGCGACGGAATTTCGGGCACCACGAGGAGGCGGCAGCCCACAACAGTCATCCCACTCTGAATGAAACGCTCGAGAAGAAGGTGATCCTCACGAGCACGCGCAGTGGCGTTGATGTGGTCACCCCAGGGGAGTTTGTGCAGGTGGATAATTCCAAGTTCTATATCGCCAACGAGAACGAAGAGGCGACTGGGGCAGGGGCTGGGGCTGATGGCCCGCCGCCACTGCCCAAGACTCCGGCACCCGTTAACATTGAGATCCGCAAGACGATCACCACCGATGAGATACTCGAGGAGAACACCACGGAGAAGGCCCTGACCCAGGAGATAAGCGATTTGCTGGATGATGAGATCATGAAACTGGAGGCGGCTGCTGCCAGTACTATACAGAAGTAATGTGCGATCTGAAGGATCGGAGAGCTTAGACTATCCCCAAAGCGCTATTCAACAGGTTTCCTCTCCGTAGATCAGAGTGACACTGATCCCACACTAAAGACCTGCCAGAACGGAGGGTTTCGACAGGTTTCCTATCCACAGATCAGGGTGATAATGATTCATTCGTGTTCGATCTCTCTCGCAATGAGTGTACCTCCTGAAAGCTCTCTTCGACTTTAGATCCCCCTCTCTTCTCTGATGATTAGCAACAGGAAACTTGAACATTTTAAAATCAAAATCAACGAATGAAATTTTCAATCGAATTTACTCCTAACACAAATTATAATTATTTATTTATTTTGGCTTATTCTCGGATTGGTTTTTGATTGTTTTCTACATTTTGTTGTGGGCTCAAGCTACGTAAGCTACAGTTTTTCTTTCTATATGCATACATCTATATAATACAAATACGATACTACTAAAACCACACTTTTATGTAAAAAAACAACGAAATTTGATTTTATGTAAAGAAATGTCAAACATATGTTTTATGGTTATATATTTTATACACACACAAACACACACACGAAAAAAAAGAACAAAATCGCGCTAATACACAGAAAAAGGAAACAAAAATGATTATAAAGAGAAACCTCAAAAGAAAACCTCAACAAAAGAAAGAGGAACAAATATTATAAAACTACAAAATGAGATATAATTGTTGTGCTATTTTATGAATAAACCTAAATCAAATCGAACTCAAACTGAACTGAACTGAACTGAAGAAACTGCCCTTTTGAAAGGATATACATATAGTAATATACCTGTATTCGCATTCGCATAGTTTTCTACACGCTTCATGTAAATATACGCTTTGCTACTTGACATGCGCGGTTCCGCCGCTCGACGCCAGAGGGCTGCAGTTGAGCTGCTTGCTACGTGTATACATGTACAGTAGATGCTGCAGTGTAAAATGCAATCGAGGATCCTGAAAACACCACCCCACCCCACCCACCCACACTATGTCCTGGTCTGCTCCCACCATCCTGTATCCGTTGCCAGAGGTTGAGGCTATGTTTTTAAGGCTCTATCTACATATATGCTAAAGCGGGTATTTGATAAATTGATTGTCATTTCTCTTACATGCCTTGCGCTCGTTTGTTGGCTAAAATAACAATGTAAACGATGTGTGACTTATATTCAATCTAACGCAGTTACATAGTTTACATGCTTACTGCCAGCAAAAGTTGTTGCAAGTTTACAATTTCCGAGGTAAGCGGTGTTCCCTATCTGTCGTTATCTCTCTGTTGTTCTTGTTGCCTCTCTTATGCTTGTCTCTCTCTTTTGTGTTGCCTGTCTCTGTCTCTTTTATTCTGTAATTTTTTCTGTTCGTCTCGCTTGAATTTGTTGCATGTTGCGTTTTACATATTTTATCACCTCCTTCAAATGCCAAATGTCATCGCCACGTGGGGTTTCAGTTCAACAAGGTATTCTTTGGGGCGCACATCCCACCACCCCTCGGCAGCTTTGTCGCCCCATATACCACCCCATATACCCATATACATGTATATGTATATGTATATGTGTTTTCCACCATTTCTTTATCTAAATGAATCGCTCGTTCAGTCGATGGCTGCACCGCTTACATTTAGTCTTCAGTAAGCCCCCAATGCCTGGGGTTCGCTTCGGTCCATCCGCTATCCATTCCATTCCATCGACATTATCTGGCTGGCTATCTTTATGGCGTCCAATCATAGCAGCTATTTATAATCGTGCCAATATTTCGCACTCGGGGATACACGCTCATCTTCCCGTACACACTACGATACGGGGTACAGCAAATTATGCTACATAAATACCAATCCATCGATTTCAGCGCCACAGTCCGCTAGGCGGTTCAGATCGTAAAGCAGTGGTAAGCGACGACGACCCGACCCCAGCCCCAGCCCCAGCCCCAGTTGCTTGAAGAATTGCGTAGGATTTGTGTGTTTGCTCAAGTGTTTCCCCTTCAAATTATATTGATTTCTCGGAACCAAGTGCCAGGGGGAAGCCACGTGACAATCGGTGCGAAAATAAACCAAACCAAACGAAGGATTCCCAAACGAGTGGAAATATTATTGAAAATAAAGGGAAAATGCTATGGGAAATACAAATATCATCCAAGGGGACTTGAAAACTTTCAGATATTATCTAAATTCGAGACTGAATAATCTGAGCATTTGCTCTTCAACCTGTACGACATTTCAGATATACTCGACTGGTTCTCGAGTATTTCCGTAACAGTTCATTTGGGGATTAGCTTAACTTATCTGGCTCTCGTTCTTAGAAAGAGATACTAGTTCCATATACTACTCGCACTTGTACTCAAGTGTTCCGTTTTGCTTGGATTCAATCGGCTATCGGCTATCGGCCTGCAACTGCGCACTGCAACCGAATCCGAATCGAGTGCAAAGAAAAAGAATTAAACGACCCCAAATCCCTTGAGAACCCACTTCGCACTCCCGTTGGGTACGGGTGATACCGATGAAAGTGGGTGCATTATTTTATTGTGTTTGATTGATTTGTATTAATGTTTATTTTTAGTTTAATTTGTTAATTGATTTTTATTTAATTTGCAAAGCCAGCATTTTGTGTGCAAAAACTAACTGAAAATTCGTGCGATCCATGCGCATTTCTCTCTCTCTTTCTCTCTCTATCATGCACGCTTTTGATGCTTTCTCGCTCGCTCGCTCGCTGGTCATGCCACAACCAACCAACCAACCAACCGCCCGCCCACACGCCCAACATGCTACATGCCACATGCCCGCCTCATCCCATATCCACAGATCAACGAAGCTCTTGAATTGGCGCTGGAAGCAATCGATCGAGAAGCCACCACCACCACCAGCACTGTCACCAGCAGGAAAATGGAAAAGCCCCAACAACGGCAGGAGTGTGAGGAGCAAGAGGAGCAGGATGTGCAGGAGGAGCAGCTCGAGCAGCTGGAGCCAGAGGTGGAAGTGCAGCATCAACAGCAGCAGCAGCAGCAGCAGGAGGAGGAGATCGATCCAAAGGAGGAGCACGGGGAGGAGACCACAACAGAGATGCCAAATAAAACCGACGAGCAGAAGAGGAAGGAGGAGCGCGGAGAACGGGAGCCCATCTACGAGAATGTCAGCTCGACTATATCTATGCATGAAGTAGATAATGAACAGATAGCAACGATGACGATATCCACACAGATACAGACACAGACACAGACACAGATGCAAGCACAGATACAAACACAGACACCCACACAGCAGGGCACACAGGCCTCGGCGAGGAGGAGTCACAGGAGAAGCATTCCAAATAAACAAACGAGCAACAGCAACAGTAACAATAACAATAACGAGAATAATCAAAATACTAATCAAAACAGCAACAGCAACAGCAATCAAACCGAGAACAGCATCGGCGGAACAGCAGCACTATCATCCGATCCGGAGCCCTACTATCAAGTGCCCAAGGCCACGGAGCCCTACTACGATGCCCCCAAGCATCTGCGCCCCATTCCGGTGTACGAGAACATCGACATCTTCTACACGGGCCTGGAGCTCAGCCAGAGCTCGGGGGCCATGCCGATGGGCGCGATGGGAGCGATGGGAGCGATGGAGCCGCCCAAAGAGAAGCCACCGCCGCCACCCACCGAGAGTCCGCCGCCAGTGCCCGTGGACGACGCCGCGCTGGGCCACGACGACGAGCTGGATGGCCTGGGCAGCAGTCTGGGCCACAACACGGACACCTGGTCGTCGGACAACACCTACGAGACCATCTCGAATGGGACGCGCCGTCATATGCAGTCGTCGCAGCTGGAGCCGGCCCAGCCCTCGCCGCCGATCAAGCGCATGAACTCCACGAAGCGGATCAAGAAGGAGCTTCGCAACAAGCGATCCAGCTTCCTGGGCATCGAGACGGACGGAGATCTGGACGATGTCGAGAGCTACCTGGAGCTGACTGTGGCCCCGCCGCCGGACATGGCGCAGCTCCTGCAGGAGGAGCGACGCCTCGAGAAGCAGCTGTACATCAAGGCGGGACTCTGTGATAGTTCCGATACAGGTGAGAGAGAGTCTTGGGTGGAAATTGGAAATCGGAAATTGGAAACTGAAAATGGGGAAAAGCCAATAGGGCATGAAAACAATGAGCAAATCACAAATGGAGGGGGGAATGGGAAGTTCTGCTTGTGTCTGCTTGGGGGCTGACCCGCCCCTACGAGGTTAAGTATAAATAATCCGTTTAGTGGCTGCCAAAGTGGTGGCAGAGATGGATGTGCTTCCACAATGAATGCCTCCCCATTAGAGAGAGAGAGAGAGAGAGAGAGAGAAAGCTAACCACAAAATTGTCTTCGTTTCCGATTCGCAGGAGAGAGCCGCGATTCTGGAGTGTCTGAGAATCATTCCCGGCAGAGCAGCGAGCACTACACCAACTCCTCGGAGGAGAATGACACCCAGTCGGAGGCGACGCCGCCGCCGCTGCCGCCTCCACCAGCGTCGGGGCTGGGCGGCGAGATTATCTACCAGAACGAGACCCTGCTGGCGGCCCAGACGCCACTGCTGCAGACGGTGAAGGGAAACTCGGCCGAGTCCTGGACAGAATCGGCAACGGCGGCGGCCGCGGCGACACAATCGCTGAGCGAAGCCACGGCGACGGCCAATGCCAAGATGCAGTCCATCGAGGAGAAGATTCGAGAGCAGGGCGAAGTGCTGCGCGTGGAGCGGGAGCTGTTGCACTTTTCGGTGAGTGGGGAATGGGACGGACTAAATGGAATACTAAAACTTAACCATTTCCAGCAGGAGGAGCTAAAGCGACAGCGGGAGAACCTTTTGCTGCGCGAGAATATAGCGCGTCGGGAGCTGCAGCACGGGGCCAAGATGCTGATGTCCAACAACCGTCGCTCGCTCCAGGACCTGCACCATGGCCTGGGCATCGGCAACGGCATGCTGAGTGCCTTCCAGCCGCCACAGCACCAACAGCAGCAACTGCAGCAGCTGCATCCACATCAACCCCATCCCCAGCAGATCTACGCCAATGTGCCACAACAGCAGCAGCAGCAGCAACAGCAGCAGGCGGCAGCGATGTATGCGTACCAGCAGATGGACACGGACTACCGCAAGTCCATGTCGGACCTGAACGAGTTCTCCAGCCGGCTGATGCTGGCGCCTCCGCCCACACCGCCCACGAAACCACTGCGTGCCATGCACATAGACAACGGGCATGGCCTGGAGCCGGACTATGCGGTGAGCACGCGACAGCGCCAGAGCTCAGCCAATGCTTATGGCGGATCGCTGGTGAAGATTGCCGGTGCCCCGATGCCGGTGCGCCACTCTGGTCCCGGGTACCCCACATCCGTTACAGCATCAGCGGCAGCGGCAGCCGCCTACCATCACCAGTCCGCCCAGAATCTGAGCAACATGTCGAGGAACACACTCCTCGCCCTGAGTGCCACACCCAAGCCGAAGTACACCGATGGCTGGGTGCAAGTGCAGCAGCGCAAGAGCTACGACAGCAACCTGGCCAACGATCCGGCCTGGCTGTCCGCACAGCAGCAGAAGCGCAAGTCCATGCCCGACTACAATGGGGCCATCTACAACAACAACCATTGGTTGCTCCAGGAAGCGGAACAGCGACGCATCGAGCAGCTCAGCAGGAGATCGATGCCTGGCAACAAATCGAATGGCAAGCCCCTGCCCGACTCCATCATCCAAACGCTGACAGAGCGGGTGCAGAGCAAGGGCATTGGAGAACGCAAACGGTTGGTGTCCCGGTTGGTGATTCGATTTCTTTAGTGCTTGTATTCTAATCGGATTTGTGTCCCCAATAGATTCGATGGAAATGGCAATTATAGCCAGGTCAATGGCAACACCAATACCAATGGCTACCAGCATCAGCAGCAGCAGCAGAAGCAGTCCATCAGCAGCAGCAACAAATCCACTGCCACCAACACCATCAGCACCATCAGCACGAACAACACCAGCAACACCAACAGCGGCAGCCAGGAGAAGGTGCTCAGCGTCAGTGGAAAGAAGAAGTGCTCTCATTGCGGCGACGAATTAGGTAAACTTTGCTACTACGTTGGTTGTGAGTGTTGCGGTTCTATCTATATCCCAACTCCTCCTGCTCTTCATGCACTCTCTTGGCCACATTCTCTAGGCTTGTCACAGCGAGCATCACAAGCCACACACACTCAAACACTCACTAGCCTCATAGTTGGGTTCAGTTATGGATCAGTAATGGATCATGGAACAAGCTTTCTTTATATGCTCGACTAAACATTTCTCACCTCTATATGTACATATCTGTTCTCTATTCGCGCTTACATGTCTGCCACAGATCTGGGCTGCACCCACGACAATTGTCGCCAAGTGCACAAAGCGCTCAAGTATATTGTATGGGTCTGATTCAATCCAACTAATCGTAATCTATAATCAGCAATAATACAATTAACGAAAGACTAATATATAACTAAGCAAAAACTAACTTCGTAAGGTATCATGTTCAATCAAAAGAATATGCCTAGATACCTAGAAGATCTAATACTAATGATCGATTTTTCTGCCATTTCTGATAGGTCGCGGGGCTGCCATGATCATTGAATCGCTGCTGCTGTTCTACCACATCAACTGCTTCAAGTGCTGCGTCTGCCACGTGCAGCTGGGCGACGGACTCAATGGGACGGATGTGCGAGTGCGCAACCACAAGCTTCATTGCCAGAACTGCTACTCCAGCGACGACGGCATCAAGTTCAGCTGCGTTTAGGCCACGTCTCGGGGAGGGAGGAAAGGGACTATAGGGAAGGGACTATAGAATGCTTGGACTATGGAATGATTGTTGTTCTTGTTCTTGTTGCTATTGCAGCATTGATTGTTGTTGTTGTACTATTACTAGGAAATAATTAATAATTAATGACCTAATTCGTATGTTCATATATGCATATATTCATGTTGAGAACAAAGTCAAATACAGAATACAAAAATGTTTCAGAATAATGTTAAATGCATCCATAAATAAGTACGAAATTTTTTGAATGTCTTTGCATTGCTTTTTGATTCAGATTTTAACGTTTTATATACGATATTCTACAAACATATATTAGAATATATATACATATACATATATATGTATGTTTAAAAAAAGAAAAGCCAAGCTCTCTAATGTTTTATGCAAAGTCAAAGTCAAATTTCAAAAGCATACATATTTATAAGATTTATTGTGTGTTGAAAAGTATAAGACAAAAACGAAAGAAAAAAAGTTCTATGAACGTTGTTAAAATTTTTGAAATTGTATATTGCTTATATAGCCCCTACTTACATACGAAACTAAATTGTACATTAATTTCCCAACAAATTCTGAATATTTATCATATCCTTTCAAATTTCTGTGTACTGACTATCCCACATGCCCCATGCCCCAGCCCACATAGCATACCTAACGACGTATCCAATGTACCTAAAATTATAAACAAAATACCCTTACACACATGCAACACACTAACATAAGTACATAATATTATATACATACATACATATACATAATACTTACATGAGATGTGCATATAACGAGAAACAATTTAATTTCTAAATGTCGTTACTTTTATTTATTGTAATTAAGCATAGAAATCAAATGCATGGATATTCTACACACTTTTTGAATTTTACGATTAACTTTTAAAACTGATTGGTATACTACTATATGCCCGTATGAATCGTTTTTCTGTATAAAAGGAACATTTTGAATTTCGCGTAGTTTTATAATAAAGTATTTAAAAGAACAACCCGATTGTGTTTCATTTCAACCGCTGGGTCTCGCCCGAAACTGCCATGCAACTACTTAGGCTGACTGCTATAGCTAGCTCTTTCTTGAAGCATAGAGGACGAAATATCGAAAAAAAGGAATCAAAATTGTAAAAGGATCAGGAAATAACATGCTGATCCAATTACAAACGATCTGGGATATTATTTATGGTACAGTACAGTGCTTTAATGTTACATATCAATCTAATGCTCACTTAGTGAAATTGTCGTGAACTCAACCTATTAAATTTATTTAAAATTTTGTTGAAAACCTATGTTCCCTATAAGCAAACATACATATGTTTGTGGAATAGAGCACCCAATAAATATAAACATTAGACTGGGTAAATTTGCATGGAGTAAAAAAAGTGCACCAAGGGGTTCTCAGAATCATAAACTACGACGAATTCTAAGATGGTTTGCCGAAGAAATAATGGGGCTAAAATTTGGAGCTTCCGGTTTTCAAAAATAAGTTTTTCGTATTTTTAACAGTGAAAGAAAACGTTTCACCTATAGAGACTTCGACGCATGGAGAATTGGACGTATTTTACTCCCCAAAAGCTGTTTCCAACAGTTTAGGTTCGAATTATTGACGGTTTTAGTGACAGGCGTTCGAGATAGGGGTGTTTCACTGTACAACATCCGAAAAACTTCTTTGAAAACCGGAAGCTCCAAATTCTTAGAATTCGTCGTAGCTTATGATTCTGACAACCGCTTGGTAGCGAAAAAAATTGACCCCATCTAATAAAAATATAAGTGTATTTTCATGTGAATACCAGAACTCGCTAAGAATAGAGGTCTACTCACCTCTAAGCTTGGCTTCAACTGTCTACCGTATCTAGGTAGACTCTGAAGGTGATCCTATAGAACGCAGCACATAAGCTCACCCTCCAGAAATGGGCTATTAGCCAATCTAAGTAAATCCTTTAACCGTAGGCGGGTGTGGCAATGTTCGTATATTTGTATTAACATAGGAATAGCCGAAAGAGCTCGACAAAGTAAAACTAAATTAGGAGTCGGAGTCGGATTCGGAGACGGATGAATCGAATACTTCGGGCGGACAGCAGACTATGCTGGAATCATCGCAAGGCTGCAGCTTCGAGCAGTGCGCTATTCCCGCCGACTGCAGGAAGATCAGGTAATCCGTAAACATTTTGTATGTCCAGAGCATTTCATTCTTGCACGTGCGGCTGTGGTGGTATCCGGCCATTCGATCGTATATCCAAGCGCGTGTACATCCCGTGCGCCCGTGACATTGCTGTGGATATTTTAGGCTGCAAATAAGAAAAGTAATACCCGTTGATGGTCCCGCTCTTGGATTACGCATTGCTCCACTTACAACTCAATGAGGGCTTGCCGTTCGAGCTTCTTGAACTCCTCGGATTGCGCCACTGCGCGCATTGCCGGTGGACCATCACATTGGTCTGCGAAGGTTATCAGGGAGTGGAATGGGATCTGATAGAAGCGAATTCCCTCCAAAATTAACCCGATGTGGCTTTCGCGCTGGGGCCAATTATAGTTTAGCCAAACGATGCCCGCCATCAGAACCTGGGGAGATGATTGGATTTCATTGAGTATGGGATGTTCAACATCCTCCTGGGGTCCCTGCACGCACCTCCAATTCCGAATTAATCGACAGACGACCCTTAAGCAAGCCTTGCACTATCGGCGGCGGGAGGTTGACGAACTCCGAGCTGGCGACATACTGCAGAAATCCCATACCCATGCGTGTCATCAGAACCTGATTGAGGGTGCGGGTTTTGAGCAAGAGGCGGTCGCTAGAGCAACCGCAGAACACCATGGTCGTGTAGATGTCCCTTGTGACGATGTCGAGGATCCTCCAGCAGATGCTGAGCAGATACTCGCAGCCAAAGAACTGGGCGGCCTTTAGGATATCCAGCAGCGAGGAGTGCCGGATGGCTTCCGTATGCTTCCCGAAGGGCCAGCGATATAGAATAGCAAAGTCACGGGCGCTGATGACTTCGGTGGAGATATGGTACTCCTCCGTCGGCTCCATTGTGCTGAACAACTCACTAGTCACCTTCAGGAGGAATCGGTGGCACTTGAATCGCTTATTATCCACCAAAACCACTACATCCCCGGCTGCTTCATTCTTCTCGATGGAGTTCATTAGCAAATGGGCAACGCTCTCGCGATCAGGCGCTCGGTGTTTTGACCACATGCGCTGCGTCGATTCGTGCGATGGCACCAATTTGGCCAACGTTGTCTTGGGGCTTGGCTTAAGTCCAATGATAGCTGGAACAGACTGAAGTTGCTCCTCTTTTTTCTTCTCTTCCTGCACCCCAACACTACTTGAATGAACATACAGGTCTTTAAGAGTCTTTACAATTGATACCGGGCCATCCACAATGATGCCAGTCTGAATTTCCTCTGTATTGTCGCCATTCTGTGCCATGCTGCTACTGCTGCTGCTACTGCTACTCCAGCTCGTTGTTGTGTCTGCCTCCTGCATAATTTTTTTCCCTCTGGGTTTTATGTCCTGTCCGACATTTACTGGGGGGACAGCAGCCTACTCTATTCTGAATCTGATTCGAAATCGTTTTCTTGCCAAATGGCCTGCTCATGCTCAACATTGCGCTGATACCCACTACAACTATTTTTAATAAGGCCGTCTGGATTAGTGATTTTACCCTTTTTCCATATAACTTCACAATTGCTTCCCCGATTTCGACAATCCTTGGTTCTCTGGCTCACAAACCTACGGCCATGCCGACGACCTTTGTCCTGCGTGAGGATCTTCCCTTTTTGATATGGGCGCCAATGGGTATTTGTTGGCGATCCGAGCACTTTATTACTTAGATACATCAAATAGAAAAACATAATCCAATACACTTTGTTGTTACACTGCTTTTGACTTAAAAAGAAACCTCAGGCCACCCTAGGCTGTGGGCAGGAACGTCAGCTTCTCGTTGAGCTGCAGCTGCGTCTTGATAAGCTGGGAGAGCGTGATGACCATCAGAAGGTTGCGCACATTGGCGTTGAACATTTGGGTAAACTGCTCGTGACTCATGTGCGGCACGGAGTGGATGAGGTCGAGCAGCTGGCGGCCCACAGCGTTGTCCGGCGTCACCTTGTGGGCAATAACATCGTCAACGTACTTCAGGATGAGGTCTAGCAGGGATTGCAACTTCGTGGAGGCTTCAGAAATTTGAGCCAGGTCCAGCATGGGCGGCACTGTTTTTGGACGATTGGCTGGGGCAACGCCTACCGTCTTCTGCAGCAGCTTCAGACCAAAGGTCTCCGGCTCGTAGCTGGTTAGCTCCACGGGAATGGGTGTGAACATGCAGCCGGTTTTGCCGCCGGGCACGCCCAACTGGATGCACACATAGGACCGCAGGCCCATGCGTCCGCCCTGCAGGGATGTGTCCACGGTGAGATGTACCGGATTGTTGCACTCCCTGGCGTAGTACTCATGGATGACAGAGCTGTGGTTCGTCACATCATTGCCGGTAGCCCACCAGCCGACAACGGCCTCGTTGGAGTTTACCTTCTTGTTCAGGTCGTACATGTCCAGGGCATAGCTCAGCTCCGCCTCAACTTGGTCGTCGTGTTCCTTGTGCGGCACACAGAAGCAGTTGGTCACCTCGACGACACCTTTCTCCACGGATCCCAGCAGAGTGCCGATGACGCGGTGTGACTCCGCATTGCGGCGCTCAAAGGCATCCACCACCTGGAAGAGCACCACGGGATGGACGCGAACAGTTAGATTTAGAGCTGACATCTTAGGCAAAATGCAATGCTGCTGCAAAAATTAATTTAAGAAATTTTAGCGAAAATTGCCAGGCCACGCTGTGTATTTTCAAGGTAGGGATGGGACGATGTTTTTTATTTCTGATACGATAAGATCGGTGCGATATTTTTGTTTACATTGGGGGCATTCTATACCAACCGAAACTTGCAGTAATTCAAGTACCATATAGTAAGAATTACATAAATAAAGTATAATAATAATAAATAAATAATAATGATAATAATATAAAAAATATATAATAATGTAATATCTGGAATTGTGACCACTTTTTGGCAGGAAAACCATAAATAAAGGTAAAAAGATAACATAATCGAACAACTAATCACCCGATGAAACTGTTTACTTTGATTTTAGCAACTCTTATCCATTATATTTGTCATTTTCTCGTGCATTCAAATCCACCCGCTGGGAAATATCTACCCGTGAAAGGAAGTTTATAAAATTTTCCCCTGGGAAATTTCTGGGGATGTGAAGAAATAAGCGGGTATGGACAACTGCCAAAACGCCCCAGAAAATGCAATGCCTGCAAGGTAAAGTCCACCCCATCTGCTTAACATAGCTTGCGATATTCTTTTTAATTTGGCGGTAATTTTTAAATAAGTTTGATGAAATTGCTGAAATATACCAATTTTTTAACTGGCAACTTTGCTTGAAATTTATATGATTTACATAGTTTTGAGAAACTAAAAGAATTATACTAAAAAGTTTAAGTATAAAGCTACAACTTGCTGTTCACCAGGTTCGGAATCTAGGAAGAATTCTAAGAATCTTTCACCAAAAAACCATGTGTCTAAAATGAATTCCTAGCTCCCGCTGAGAAGGAAGAAGATTTCAGATTGAGGTATTTTAAGGAATATAAGGTATTCTGATTCATCTTTTTACAACAAATTTTATGTATATTTTTGTTGTTGAAATTAAACAATCATTTACCAATTTTTTTCAAGTTTAGTATTTATGGGCGCTACAACTGAATTTTGTTAGTTCGTTTTAGTTTTTGGAGTTCTGTACCCTTTTTTTTAGCATTTTTAGAGTTTACATATTTGGACTTTACATATTTATTGGGCAAATTTTTAATTTTCGAGGAAGCTATTTATAGAAAAGTACACATTTTTATTTATAGAATCCATACTCTGGCTATCATGGAATTTGGTGCACGCGTGGCGGAGCCCTCTACACACACATTTTTCTACAAATTCATAGTATTGTGAAGGCGCTATCCAAGCGCTCCACAAAATATGTTATAAATAGATATAAGTTAGCCTAATCATTACCAATGTATAATTATTACTATTAATAATATCCCCATGAGTTACGCATGGAGCGTATCAAACTCCTTTTTCGCACGAAGCGACAAATATATATTTTTATTTCGCCAACGGCAGTTAAGAAACTCTAGCGATAGTCAGGACGGCTCCGCTCCGTCCAGACGTCCCTTGGTTACGTGGCTGTGACGATGGTCGTGATCGTTGGCGGCTGTTGAGGGGCGTCGTCGGGTTTGTCGCCGCCTGGCTCCGTGTCGACGGGGCCGGCTGTTGGCGGTATCTTGGGTGCCGAGAGCCTCGCTGTGACCGCCAGGTTGGCCTTTGTGGGCTCCTGGCTCGTGGATGGATGCTGATCGGGGCGTTCGAGGGAGGCACGGGACCTGGGGCTACTTCTAGGCTGCGCGTTGCGTCAACTGGGGTTCCGCGTAATGCGCTCGCCCTCCTTGGCGCCACAATCTGGCCGGGTTGTCCCCCGGAGGCGCTTGTACCTCCTATATTGTCCGGCGCAGCTGAACTATCCGGTAGCCGCCTCGGATGGTGGCGTAGTGTATTTCATCGCGCCCCTCCACGAACCGGGCTGTCCACAATTCGTCTCTTTCGCTGGTGCCGGGGTCCGGGTTGGGAGGCCGGGGCACCATGGCCTGTGCGTCTTTTAATTCCGCTATGTTGGCGGCTCTCTGTTTCCGCTCACCTCTCTTCTGTAGCCGGACGATGTTGGGGGAGATAAACCGTGTCACTCGGAAGGGTCCGTCGTACTTCGGGACCAGCTTGGCCACGAAGCTGTCAGACGCCTTTGATAACTTGTGTTGTCTCACTAGTATTTGCATCCCTATGGTGGGTCGCCATTCTCTTCGCCGCAAGTTATAGTGCTTGCTTTGATCGGCACTAGCGCGTTGGGCGTTGGCCAATGCTACCGCGAGTCGTTCTGCTTTTTGAGTGGCCGCCTGGGATAAGCTCGCTGTCCCGGGGGTCGTTTGTTCGTATAGTGAATTAGGTAGGCGCGGTTCCAGCCCTTGAACAAGGAATGAAGGACTAAACCCTGTACTGTCAGACACGCTGGAGTTGATGGCTAGGGATATTTCCGGAAGTAGTTCGTCCCATCTGTTTTGGTGGTCGTCTAGGAATTGTGAAACCATCGTCTTCACAGTACGGTTCGCCCTCTCCGTCGGATTTTCGTGGGCAAGTATGGGGCGGTAAACTGAAAATCCTGCTCGTAAACTGGGCGCCGTTGTCGCAGATGATGGTCTTGGGCACTCCGAACTGTCCCAGTACCCTCTCCCTAAATGATCTCGTCAGATTCGCCGTCGTCGCTTTTCTTATCGGCACAAGTTCGACCCATTTCGAGCACGCGTCAAAGATTACCAGCAACATGGTGTTACTCCTCTTAGATCTGGGTAATGGGCCGACGAAGTCGGCACACCATGTGGGATGTGCGCTATACGAATTATGGTCTTGTATGCCCAAATGTCTGGCTGTGGGTGCGTCGTGGCACTCTCCGAGTACCCGCTATCGGTGCCCAACTGGGACGCAAAGTTTCCAAGGGATGAAGTCGTCGTCGTCTGGTCGATGTCCAATGCGGCAGTATAGTTGCCCATTCTCTAAGGTGTAGTCAGGGTATTCCTCCGGTGATGCTTCCACGGCTCGTATTTTCGCTGTCCACCATTTGCAGGGCTCCGTCTCTTTCTCCGTCCTTTGTAGAACCGGCAGTGGTTGGCGCGATGGGACGTCAGCTATGACGTTTTGGTTACCTTTCCTGTAACGGATCTCGAATTGATATTTCTGCAATTCGAGAGCCCATCGCGCGATCCGGCCTGAGGGACTTTCGATCGAGTTTAGCCATTTCAATGCTAAATGGCAGGTAACTATTTCGAATTTATATCCCTCGAGGTAACAACGCCACTTGCGCACTGCCCATATGATCGCGAGACACTCCTTTTCTGTCGTCGTATAGTTCTCCTCCGCCTTTAATAATCGGTGATTGAGGTAAGCGATAACTCTTTTTGCTCCTTCGATTTTCTGCGTAAGCACTGCTCCTAGTCCCAAGTCGTTCGCATCGGTCTGGACTACGAACTTGGCGCTAAAGTCGGGGCAGGCCAGAGCGGGTGCTCGCGTCAGCCGGATTTTAAATTCCTCGAATGCGTTTTGCTGTGCTTTACACCCCCCATTTCTTGTTTTGTTTACCCTCCGTTGTGTCATCACACTTCGGCCTAGGATCACCGGCCAGTGGGGACGCGAACCTTACACACTTCTTTTTGGCGGGTCCCGCCCCTGGTGCTTGTGTCGGAAAACTTTCGTGGCATTTTGACGGCTGAATTATGTTACCCGGCGATTCCTCTCCGTGGTCCGGTGGTGCCCTTGTCCAATTCCATGGGTCCTCTACGTTTTCTCGATTTTCCTCTGTACACCTTTGTGACTCCTCTGCGTGTCCCTGAAGTTCCGCTGCGTTACTCCCTTCTGCGATCCCTGGTGATTCCTTTTCCTGTTCCTGTCGTTTCTCCGTGTTACCCTGTAGATCCTCTGCGTCGTCCTGTGTGCTCTCTGCATTCCCTTGTGGTTCCTCTGCCTGCTCCTGCCGTTTCTCCGTGTTCTTCTGTAATTCCTGTGCGTGGGCCTGTGGTTCCTGTGCATCTGCTCGTTGTTCCTGGTTGTCCTGTGGTTCACGTGTGTCTGGTCTTTGTCCCTTGTCGTTCTGTGATTCCGGTGCGATTGCCTGTGGTTTATCTGGGTGTCTTGCCGTGTCCTGTGGTACTTCGGGTCTATTATGTCGTGTTGGCGTGGACTGTCGTTTTTCCGGTTGATCGATCATCGGTCCGACTTCGCGACTGATACAGAGCCGGGCCCTGCCGCATTGCAGCGTCATCCCAATGGCGCCCAAAAAGTCGATGCCTAATATCACACTATCAAGCATGGCCGGCATCGCCAGCAAGTACACCTCCACTCGCCGGTCTCCTAGACGGATGTTCGCCCACAGCGCTTGTCGGATATCTACAGTAGTGCCGTCTGCCAACCTGATCCTGAGGCAGACTTCTTGCTTGTTCCACTGCTTGACACAGTCCGCGCTCACAAAACTCTTGGTGGCGCCACTGTCCACGGTCGAGGCCACCTCATAACCACAGATCGTTACTGCGGCTACGATCCTGCTGTTGGGGCACGGGGTATTTCGAAGCAAAGAAGTAAACAAATTTGTGTAGCATTCCATTTATTTTCGTGAGATAAAATATTAGAGAGAGCTTTAAAAAAAACTTTGTGTTCTTGCTTCGCGTTTTCCCTGCATTCGCCGGCTGTTTTTTTTATCGTTGCCCATTCGTCATTTCGTAGTGTTGTCAATGGTGTTGTTTCTGGATGGTGGCGTTGCCGTATGCGCCTACGTGGCCGTTTGTGTTTAAATTTCGGCGGCAACACCTGCCTTCCTCCTTCCTTAGCGGTCTCAATTCTGACAGCCTTGATCTGGCGTCCCCGTCTGCCCTAGTGAAGGCCGAGGACGCTGTTCGTTTCCCGATCTTGAGCGTCGACAACAATCTATTGTCCGGATGCCTTCTTTTCCGCAACCCCAACATACTAAGCGACGCTTGTTTCTGCACTCCCGAGCAAAATGTCCTGATTCCACGCAGTTGAAACAAGGTTTTTGTAGAGTTATTGGTCTCTACGGTCTTACGGTCCTCTGTAAGGTAAGCCTGCGGTGGGTTACGGAATAGGTTCCGCGTAGCAGCCGTCTTCGGCGTTGTGGGGGGTTCTGGGACTCGTCTTGCGCGGGGTCTGAAGGCAAAATCACTCTCAGTGGATGTGGGGGACTAGTTCGTCGTTAGTATCCTGAGTTTGTACCTCTGCTGTATGTTCTCGAACTCGACCGCGAGTTGTACTAGTTGTCCGAGGGTCCTGAAATCGGTACGTTTGATATACGCATGATACTCCGGCAATGCATTTTCGTAGATTCTTTCTGCCACGATGTGCCCTGTAACCCGCTCGAGCGGAACCACCGTCCTGCCTTGACTGTCAGCGTCTCAATCATCGCTCGTGTAAGGTGGTCTAGAGGCACCGCATATGAAAGTGCCCGCTCCTCTATTTCCTCGACACAACTCAGCGGGTCCGTGAGGCTATCAAATTGGACGCCCAACTTCCTCACTTGTTCTGCCGTGGAGATATATGACCTAATGCGGCCCATTGGGGCCATGACGGGCGGACCCAACTGCGGATCGACCGGTGAAAGTGCTCGTACGGGGGTCTCAGGGCGTGGTGATCGGGACTTGCGACCAAATTCTACACGGTGTGGGTCTGGAGAGTGGAGCCGCCGGGTACGGGACGACGCCCTAAACTCCCTCGCTCGGGCAGTTTCCCCCTTAGAGGCATAATCTGTGGTGGGGACTTGAAGTAGAGCCTTCTCGACCTCCGGTTCGTCCGTGGCCAGCCTATCGGGCGACTCGTCGGTGAATTCCCCCTCCAATTCGGCCAATCGCGTCCATGTCGACATCGTCAGCTCGCCTGTTTGTATCAACTGCGCGAAACTCGTGCGCATCGCCCCGGACAGATCAGCACGCTCGTAGCCGAATTCTTCGGCGAAAGTTGTGAGTTCGCCTCTTCTTAACGACCACGCCTACTGCTGGATTTGGCACCACGCGTGGCGTCTATTCCCCTGGGTCTACGTAAGACATCTCTGTTTCCTAGGGGCTCGTGTCAAACTTTTCTTGGTCTATACATCTATATCCTCCCTGCGCTATGGTCGATAGGACGCTTGGCAGGGCTTTAATCTGCTGGGTGGAACACTGCCTTCCCGGGTAGCAAATATCCCTCTAGGTCCCTGCTCGGGCGCCACTTTTAAAGTAGTTCTTATGGCTGGGGGGATGACTCAGGGTTGTTCAGGGTCCTTTACAAGAAATTTGTAAACAGAGGGGCAAGAGGAGGAATAAATATAAAAGGCGTCGTTCATTTGAGGGTCAGTAGGAGTCGTAGGGTAAGACTACGCTCGCATGACACCCGATAGAAACATTTAAGGAAGATATATATATATATACCAGACCTCATTGAAAATCCCCATATCAGAAAAATGAAAAGTATTTGATCTGCTCTCATCTCGCTATCAGTTATTGCCTAACGCTCCAGCTACATTCAATCAGAGCCAATTCAGTAATTCAATTTGTTGGCTCTTGCTGTAGTTTATGACGCAAAAAAACTAAGGGTAGAGCAAAACTTTTTCATATATCTGCTATATGCACGTCATATAATTTCATCATGGCCATACACATAACAACCGCCATCTAAACGATGGGAAGCCAGCCGGCGACTATAAATAGCGGTGCAAAACAAGAGCCCTGGCTCATTCTTACTTTTTCGCCCTTTGAAGCTGTTCTTATTTTATTATATATTATTGGTTACATGTACGTTAGCGGCTCTCCCGCTTCATTCCTATGCATTTGGGAGCCGGGGTTGCCGCCGTGGAGCGATTCAAGCGGCTTTCTGCTGTCCAGGCCTTGGCCTATGCTATAATATTTGAATGAAAGAGATCAAATAATGATATATATAATAATTCTTCTTACATTATAATGGTTAAGCATGATAGGTAAATGGTAAATAATTTTATTATTTCCTGTGCTAATGCGCGGTAAATCGTGGTGTGCCTTCTTCGGTAGACTTGGCCATACTATTTTTAATGAACCGTCGATCGGCATTTGTTAGACTGTCTCCTGTTTTGGCTATCAAAGGCTATCAAGTTATAAAGTGTCGGTCGAGCGAAGTCGAGGGCGCATTTGATGTAGGAAAACTGTTCCAGCAATATGCACTGGTCACTGCTAATCGGAGGTATGGGTGAGTCTTCCTCTTAAGTGAAAATTCCTCCAACTATCTACTTTATATACTTTGTCCATATTTTTGAGGCTGTAATCCTCACTTTGATTGGAAATAAAGTCTGGGTGTCTGGTATCGCGCAGCCTTCTGTTTTTCCTTGGGAAAATCGGACTTCAACAAAGCACAAGAAACCATATAGGGTATGTGGAGATATTTAAAGCTCTGTGAAGGGTTTCCTTGCGTGGAAATAAAATTATATTATATTTATTCTTAAGATAAATTAAATCACAAAACAATACATAGAAAGCCGTTTCGGTATCGAGTTAATATTGAAAATAGTTGAAAACCTTACCGATTCTGATGATTCTAATCATTTAATAAATATTGATAAAGATTCAAAAAAGGTGCCTTTTATGAGAATCGTATAGAATGGTGATAAAATACAAAGAGAACGAAAGCCAGATAGGGAGAGATCAACAAATATTCAATTTTTTTAAGAGCGGGAATGCTGCGTGCAATCAGAAATTTCTGTTCATATTCTGCTCTTTTCAATGGAGTGCGTTACTCTCACACACATATGTACATATGTGGACGTATAGGAATATTCTATCTTAAGTATTGTTTTAGCTTCCTCTGATGTATCATTAAAGTCGGAGAACTTTTACTGTTTCACCCTTATTCAAATTGATTATTTCCCATCGTACAACCATAAACAAACAATTAACTATTAATCAATTCAGAGGCCATGTTTGGTCATAAAACTAAATTGATTATTGGCTCCATTCGGACCATGCCACTGGTTGCCTATAAAAGCCGCCCGGCGGTAGCCACCTCTTCATTCAAAAGAATATGAAGTTCCTTACAGTCTTCGCCTTTATATGTGGTAAGGTATCCAAATAATCCGATCAAAATAAAATAACTTAAAACAGCCATCGCCTTTCTGATAGTCGGAACCTTTGCGGTGCTGCACAGCGTCTATGGCTCACCCATGCCATCGCCTTCACCTGAGCCGAATCCTGTGGCAGATCCCAAGCCAAAGGCGGCCCCAAAACCAGAGCCAGCACCCAATCCCGTAGCCAATCCGGTGGCAGAGCCCAATCCCGATCCATCTCCTGTTGCATCTCCAATGATGCCACAGCCAATGCTCCTTTCTGAGAAATCAGATGCCAATTTCGTGGCCCTCTCTGCCAGTCCTGATCCAGTCCCTGCGCCAGCTCCAGTTCCGGCTCCTCTTCCAGCCCCATCGCCAGTCGCTTTGGATCCCTTGGGCTATCCGGTCAGTCTCGATGGCATGGTACCCGATGGTATTGCCGAGGCATTGCCAAACTAACAGGATCTCTGAAGAGATCAAAGCAGCAGCAACTGTAGATTTAACGAGGCCTGCACACACACACACACACACAGAAAAATCATCCACACACAAATATATATTGTATATTAATGTATGTCTTCTCTTCTGGAACTTAATGCATTACAAGTGCACATGCATTATCACGTACTTTTCGTGCATGTTATAGTATTGATGGCTGGTAGAACGAAATTCGTGATTCGTTTTTGTTTTGGTTCTTCAACTTATTCTTATTGACGAACTGACCTGCCGCCCGACGCAAAATAATTGAAGAATGGGATGGTTGGGGGGTTGGTGTGGTACACTTGGGCGGGGGAAAAAAATAAATTATATGTTATATGTTTGATTTATTATTATATATGTACACTAGCAGAATAGCGCGCTTCGCTGCTTACTAAATGAATTTCATTAAATGTCGTCTCGACATTTAACTTTAAACAACATACGAGTACAGGCTTATTTACACACATTTTCAAAAGCAATAAATTATACCTACACAAATTGCCATTTTTTCAGAAAACAATTTTTCACACAAAAAGTGATCAAATCAGTGGTGCCTCCTCTGTGGTACCTCCATTGGCCTGTTATGGCCCAATATTGGGGACAGAGAAACCGCCAGCAGATCCAGCTCCTGCGGCTACGCCTCCTCACATTCCAATTCGACGATATCAAACACTTTGGCCGCTGATTGGAAGCAGTCCAAAATGGTCTTCTTGTTCCGAAATGATTGCATTGCAAATTATAGTACGCTCCGTGGTTCCGGGCTTCTTTGTCTTGTCTTTGGCCACCAGGCACCTTAAAAACTCCGTCCGGAGTAGGCAGTCATGTGCAGTAAGTCTCCCCTGTAGTACCTCCATTGGACTGTTATGGTCCACTATTGGGGACAGAGGAACAGTCAGCAGGTTTTCAATGTCCAGCTCCAGCTGCTCCTCCACCAGATACCTCGCGCAGCATTTCGCTCGATTCCTTGCCTAACACATTGCTCGCCAGGGTCGGGATGAGCACGTCCCAGCGGTTTATTGGCAGTTCGATGACTGTCGCACAGGCCACGCATGGTGCGGCACAAGAAGGGGTGGTGTCCTCCGCACGCATTGCAGCCAGAAGGTTGTCCTTGATCAGCTCGCGATTACCGTCTGAGAACTGGAGCCACACCTTCCGCTTCCGCTGGCTGCCATGCTCGTCCTTGCTGGTCAGCTGCTTTTGGTATCGAATTGCGTAGAATTTTTTTAATTGTTCACTTATATTAAATTCCGAACTTTTTATTCAATTTTAGCTTTTTTGAGCTCCGTTTAGTCGTTACCTCGACAAAATCCGGATCACTGAAATTATTACTAAAATTCTGCACGTTTAATACAAAATTTAGTTAGCCGATTATCTTTCAACCTTCCATCAGATAACAGAGACTACTATCAGGACTGGTTCTCTCTCTCTCTCTTCTAGTGACGGGCTGCAAGGTCATAATGATTGTGAGCTGCTATTGCTGTATCCTGCACATTTGCACCATGTGGTTGGCGCGTTAACCGCCAAGGGACAAGGCACCCGCATGGCTCGCATCCTTGATCAATTCGAACCTCGTGCGTCCTGGGACTGCGCTATTCGGATCCATTTTATGTTCATCCAAGCGATTTACATAGTCTCTATTATGTTCATTCAGTCGAACGAATACTGCGACATTCAGGAGAAAACCTGGCCCCAGTTGGCCAAGATCCTGAACAACCTGAGCTTTATTGGCGTGTGCATTGAATTCACGGTGATGAATGTGACGAGCGGCGTTTGAAAAATCTAATGGTTTTTCTTTATTTGCAGTAAGAGATAATTAATGCGCTCTTAATAAATACGAAATTATTTTTTATATTTATACAATAATCCCGTTTCTGTTATTTCTTTTATTTTTTAGGATTTTTTTTAATCTTTTTTTTTATTTTTCAGTATGGTTAATTAGCATATGCGTATCAAAATTTTGTAAGTACTTGGTTTCAAATTTACAATTTTATTTGCAATTTTTAAAGTCGCATTTGTTTATTTGTTGCTCGGTATTAATATTTTTCATGTGGGTTTTCAGTGTTTGTTGGGATGAAAATTTTTGTTGGCCCAAATCGCATATCGCTTCCCATTTACCCATGCGTATTGTCACATTCGGCAATTTACCTTCTTTAATCAGATAAGTTGCGGAACCTTCATCATGTGGCCCATTGGGGTTGTGGAAGAATGACGGAACGTTGCTTTCCGACATATGTATTTAGCTGGATGTTTCCTGTCAACAGCAGCAGCAGGGTTTGCCATCTCTCGTCGCCGAGACTACGGGAGTGACGGGAATGGGAGAAGGGCAAGGACATATGCAATGCATATATCGCCTATTTAGTTTTACGAAGTTGTGAACGGGCCGTTATTATTGAATTCGCTTTTGTTTGGTTTGGAAGACTAAATTTAAGTTCCTTCGCTTCATTAATATAGGTCCTACAGTGTAGGACACATATGGGAGCTATAAAATAAGACTTTTCTACGTAGGGGAAGCTTACTTTTTTAATTGATGAGCCAATGCAACATTTTTAAGTTTGCTTTGGCATTTGATGACCGTAGCTCTGATATGTAGGCCCCAAGTCAGCCTTCTATCGAAGTGGACTCCGAGGTAGCAATGGCTTCTCTTGCGCGGAATGATTTTTCCGTTGTAGGTTATGTCAGGTGGATGTTTGCTTCTTAAAGCCTAGCATCCAGCACTGCAGAAAATTACTGCCAGGAATCTGCTCTTTATTTCTTGTGTGTGGAACGAAACTGAAATTGTGTGACCAAGTATCTAAAAAATGGTCGGTCACTCTGATGAATCAGCTGCATTTTGTAAGCAGCGCCAAATGTGATAGTTCAATTAAAATTGAAAAAGGAGAAAAATTAACTTTGTCGACGAATTTATTGTGCTGCAAACAAAAAATAGGAGGAAGGCACCAAAATGTCAAATGATCAAAAGGCTTATTTTCCGTGATCCGCCAAAGACATAGCTTTGCCTCGACTGCTTTTATTAAAGCAATCTTCTCCTCACGTTATAAATTGGTCTATATCTTTTTGGTTTTGCGCCAAATTTTTGACTCCATCTTTCACAATCACTTCAGTAATAATAGGCGCAGTCCACAATCGTGTCGATAAGCTAACTATCGAAAAGAATCTGTGGATTTCGTTCAGCTTGCTGGATTCTGAGGCCAGTAAAACCATAAAATTGAAAAAAGTATATTTTTATTTCATTTATTTGTTTATTTATTTATTTTTAAAAATGTGCCAAAAGTCCAGGAATGCCTGTAAGGCCTTAGGTGACCAAAAAAATCTCTTATCGAGTGATAAAATTGTATTAAAAGTATTGTTTTTAGGAAATATTTGTTTGTTTACCTTTTTTCTCCATAATCACATATGTGTTTTGTTGTTTTTTTAGTGGGGATAGTTCCACGTTAGGCAGATCAGGGTTGAAATATTCGGAAAATCGGACAAATTCGATTAAAACTCAACCAAAACTCAACTTTTTTGCCACCTCTAGGGCCTGCTTCCCCATGTAAATGAAACTAGAGTTTTGCCCAAAACTCAATAACTCAACCGTAGTGTATACAGGCTATAAGTCGGCTGGGCCAAATCTCATCCCAGGACACCTCCGTGATTTCAGCAACCCTATTGGCCACAGACGTTGCTATAGCGGCTAGATTGATCCCTTTCCAGCCAGTACAAGGTGTCTTGTGAATTGCACAATTTGGGCCAATGATAGCGTTACCGAAACAAACGCAGCACCAATAGGCTTCGGGTGCTACTGATTAGCGAGTACAGTGAAACCTCTATAAGTATGTATAATTTGTCCAATTCCACCAAGTTTTCAGTAAGTTTTCTCATGTGAAGTCATGTATACTATACGTTTTGTATTTTTACACATTAATATTCATTCATTCTATTCGTTTATAGTACATCAAACAAAATTAGCATATAAAGAATAAACAAAATTTTATTTGTATTTGTATTGTGGGCAAGCGTCTTCATAAAGTCATAGCCTCAAAAACTCAGAAAAATCAGTCCTTGCGCCCATAACACACGCACGCAAAGTAATTGAGAATGCCTGTGTACCCATGCATTCAAATACGCTGAAGCTGGAAAGCAGAAAAACCACCACCAAAATATCAACCAAGAAGACAAGACAAGAAGACAACAAAGCTCACAATTACAAATTGTGTATTACTCGACGGTGCTCGCTTCGCATCATGAGCCGAACGCCGAACGTTTCGTTCATTTGAAATTTTGGTTGCGACAGCCGTTTGTATGAGCTGGCACATCTATATACTGTATGGTTAGTGGTAAAACCCAACCACGGTGCTGGATTCCGCGGTGCTGGATTGCTAGCCTTTAAACAAAAAATGTTCATTTTTTCACATGGTAACTCCACATTTTCTACATATTAACTACATTTGTGAATAAAACGCGCCTAACCCACTTAAGCCCTGTCCATGATCGGAAATCATATTCCTCGATTTTTATATTCGATTTAATATTACTAGCAAGCTGGGACACTCAACACTTAACATATAATTTGATTCGATTGATGAATCAATTTTTCACTAGATTGTCTAATTTTAGGCAGACACTTTTATTGGATTGTTTACAAAATAAGGCTTAAAAAAAAGGTCAAACCATAAACGTGAGTCGTAATAAAACCTAAGTGTGCTTGGAAGATTACGGCGATTTATTTACACTATCGATAGTTTTCAACATAAAAAACATCGACGTTCGCAATTGGCGCGATATTCAAAATCTTTGTCAAGACAAACAGAACAGAAGGCGTTCTAAAGGGCTTCCAGAAAGTTGCAGCAGAGTGCTGTTATTTACATAGTGATCTAATACTATCTGGGTCAATTTTTAATTCTGATTTGCCGTGAGTGGTTTGGCCGCCAAATTGAGGCGTTGCGCTTTTCTTGCCCGGTTGAGGGGAGGCTTTTTCTTTATTTTTAACCTATTTAGGTGTTTAGCCTTCAAAACAAAGCGATGGACAGTGGATAGACTAGCCTTAACATCACATTTTTCACGAATTTTTGCCACAGAGTCGTGAGAATTTGACGCTTTTCTTAATATGACGAGTCTTTCCGAAACGGTGAGCACACTGTGCGTGCGTCCTTTATTTTCTTTCCATATTCAGACTCATTACTTAAAAATTCCGACATGAAATGCCAACTCCTGTTGATTTTTTTTGCTATTTGTGCAATTGATAGGCCAGAGTCCTTGCATGCCTTTATTTTTCCTTTTTCCTCCTCAGTTTAGGCTTTACCTCGACCCATTTAAATTGTATTTGAAAGGTAATCGTCGAAAATCACAAAAAAGTTCGATCAGCGAAAACTGCGTGAGTATATGGCAAAGTAGCCGATCAAACAAAACGCATGTTCTATTCAAGTGACACATAAAAATTGACTAAATTTTAAGCGAATTCCAACAAAAAGCTAGAAAAACTATACGGATTTTTCCCAGAACTTGCAATTCGTCGCTGAGAGAGACTAATAGTTGCACAAAGAGAACGTGCAAAAATGCCGTTATTTTAGTATTTCTCTCTAGAGCTATAAGCAATTGAACATAGACTGTGAAGGGTGTCCTATTCAAGTGATGAGGAGTGTATCTTACTTGTAAACATACTCAGTAAAACACAGCCACAGACAAATGAAACGCCACCAAGACCTTGTTTACATATAAACAAATTTTATTAAATAAGTTTTTACATAATGCACACATTTGTATTGTGCATTAATACGCTTTGTAATTGTATTTCTACGTGAGATTAGCCCTATATTCTATATGCGGGCCTGAATGCTAGCTAGCTAGCTTTTCCATGCTTTCTATTGGCTAAACCAAATCAACAACAGCTGGTGACCGACCGTTCTACCACACTTCACACTTTTGAACTGGATTCATGGGGGATCCTTCAGGACACTGGAAGTCCTTGGCAAAGTCCTTCATGTTGCTGAGCGAGCCCAGCACACGGAACTCGGATGGCGAATGCACGCCGGTGGTGATCCGCATCTTGAGAGATTCTGCAAGCAGAGATAAATCTTCAGTACAAAAATCTCAAGATATTGAGCTATTTATGTGTACCTTTGCGATACTTGGCACACCAGGTCTGGCCGGCTGAGATCCAGAACATTTGCTGCGGGGTATAGTCCAGGCCAGGCAGCTTGGGCTCCTCTCCGTGCTTCTGCACCCATCGCTGGTAGGCAATGTACGACTCCTTAACACCGCCATTGTCGGCAATGTTCTCACCCTGGGTGTTGATGCCATTCAACTGCCAGGGAACGTTCCAATTAGAATAAGGCTAAACTTCGGATTGTGAAGTATGACTTACATGGAGACCTGTGGCACGTTCCGTGTAGTTGCCGTACTGATCTATGATGCACTGGGCCTTGGAGAGGTAGGCCTTTTGGGTGTCCGGCTGCCACCAGTCGCGCAGATTTCCCTTGACATCGAATTGGCGACCCTGATCGTCGAAGCCGTGGGTGATCTCGTGGCCAATCACGTAGCCAATGGCTCCGAAATTCATGTATTTGGGACGCTGGGCATTGAAGAAGTGTCCCTGGAGTATTCCGGCGGGGAACTCTGTCAAAATCAAGAGGAATGTGAACAAAACTCCCTGTTTCCCACGAATAAATTCTTCCACTTACGTATGCTGTTCTCCAGAGAGGAATAGAAGGCATTCACTATGGCTGGCCGGGCGTGACGCACCCAATCCGTTTTGTTGACGGGGAGACGCAGCTTGTTGAATGAGTAATCGGTGCCGAAGATGTTCATGCCCAGGAAGGACTCGAAATATTTGTCGGGATTGATGTCCAGCTTGGCGTAGTACTTGGCCAGCTTATCATTGTCGAGCATCTCGTCTGGATAGCCGATGTGCGTGGCCATGCTGTGGAGCTTCAGCTTAGCCTCCTTTTTGGTCTTGGTGTCCATCCAGTTGACCTCGTCCAGAATATCGTTGAAGACAGCCCTAATGTCGTTGACCATTTCCAAGGCATTCGCCTTCGAGTCCTGGTTGAAGTGCTTGCGCACGTAGAGCGAACCGACCGATATGCCCAGGCTGATGTTCGAATGTTGATTAATTAGATGTGATGTCGTTTGTTGATTGGAGATTGGAGATTGTTGATTGTTGATTTTTGATTGGAGGTGTGCAGTTATTGAAATGGTGGAAGAGTTGGCATGAAAGTGAAACACAAAATGAATATGCATAATTAAGATAGAAGCCTGGTTAAGTCGCTTGGTAGGTAGGATAGGTCGATTGGCTACCCGGAATGCTGGGACGGGACCATGGGGAAGTGAACAAGGCAAAAGAGCCGCCTCTCAAACTCAAAATGAAACCCACTTATCGACACTAGAATACCGCTATGCAGCGATATCGATAAGCAGTCGTTGCCGTCGCCGTTGTTGTTAAATGTGGGTCTGTCGGTTAGCACTGCACCACTCGTATTAATGGACAAGCGGTTTCGTGTCGGTTCGTTTCCTTCATTGTTGTGCGTTTTTGTGCGTGTCTGTGCGTGTCTGTGCGTGCACTTGCTTACATACATATGTGTTTTGATTGTGTGTTGTGTTGTGTTGTGTGCGTGTGTGTGTTTGTTTGTTTGTGTTTAACAGTTCCCGTGTGAAAATTTTGTAAATTTGGAATGCATTTCTCTAAATTTGTAAGTACCTATCGTTATCTTCTTCTTCTTCATCCACGCTGCAAAATCACAAAGAAACCAAAAGAAGATACAGAAACAAGTGAAACTTGCTGGAGATATGTAGATAATGTATGTATGTACATATGTATGTACATAGTATGCATGTGTCAAGGCCAAGCCAAGGCATCTACATATCCAAAGAGGACAAAGAGGCCTCCTCCCGATTACCGCAGCCCAAGAGACAGCCGAATGGCTAACCTACACTAACACTAACCTGCCAGTGGCGATGTCCACGCACTCCTTCCAGCGCGCCTCCTGCTCCTGGCGTCCGGAGAGAGCCGTGGCATACTGCAGCTGCCTCTTGCGGAACTCCTCGCTGAGGAACCCAATCGAGAAGGAGTGTATACGCCAGAACATGTAGTTCGCAATGTCGCGCTGGGGCGTCTTGGCCAAAAGTTTGCCGAGATCCTCGAAGAAACTGGGCACGGACAGATTGATCATCTCGTCATCGGCCATGGTGAGACCCTCGGGCAGCAGGGCATTCATGTAATCCACCCACTGGACATATGGATAGGCGGCCTGCAGCTGCTGCGGGCTGCGCAGGTTGTACAGCTCCGAGGAGTTGCGACGCTTCTCGTTCGGCCACGAGATCTAGGAGAAGCGAATATTACAGCACGACTGGGGACGACGACGCCGTAACCGACCAGAGCAACTTACATTGGCCAGAGCCATTTCAAACTCGAGGGACTGCAGCAGTTCCTTCTTGGCCTGTTCTTTGTTGGCGCCGAACAGCACAGCAATGTCCACCATGTAGTCGTAGTAGGCCGTAACCAAGGTCTCATTGAAGCCCTTGACCAGGTACTCGCGACTGAGAGCCAGCGCCGACTGATCAAGCTGTAACTCATAGAAAAACCTCAGTTATAGATCATTCGAGTGGTGAGTTCGTTACCGACATCTATCAATCGCTTTGTGCTGTTCTGGAGATCCACTCCGATGGAAAAGTCAATGATGTAGTCCATGCTGAAGCCGGCGTTTCGGAATTTCTTGACCTGCTCTTGCCAGCTCCAGGTGTTATCCGCGTTCCAGGACTCGCCCTTCAGCAGTGGCCAACCGCCCAGGGATTCGGCCATCCTGGTGATGGGCTCGGCGCCCCGGGACTCGATGAGAGCTGTGGGAGAGGATCGAGGATCAAGCAACATTTAATACCCATCCGTTCTGGAGAATCTACTCCCCCACTCACTCTTGTTCATGCACGCCTTGTACAACAGATTGGGCAGACGGAAGTGCTTGGGTTCCGTGTCCGGGCGGTCCGCGGTGATGATGTCCTTCAGCTGCTCCTGCAGCTTGTCCGAAATGACAGAGAACGTGCTGATGGCCACCTTGTCATCCGGTATGTTCTCCTCCTCGATGTAGGTGCCGCAGGCGAACTCGTAGAAGTTGTCGCACGGCTCCACCTCGGGCTTCATCTTCCGCAGCACAGTCGAAGCCGTGTGGATGCATTCCCGGCTGAGGCAGGCACTATCCATCTCCGACTTTCCCTTGACCGGAGCCACCGGCACCTGGTTCATGCTGGTGGTATCCCCATGCAAGGCCGTGGCTTTTGGAGCCTCGCCCCCGTCCGTTCCCATGTTGCTGCCTCTCGACCGGAGGACATCGTTCAGCCAAAGACCTAGGCCGGCTGCTGCCACCACGAACAGGACACTGCTGACAATGAGGAGGCCTCTCTCCAACTTGGTGCGTCGTCGCCACCAGCTTGGGTTCCTGCAAATGAGGGGGAATACATATGTGCATATTAGGTATCAGTGGAAACAAATCAATTGAATCGGTTCATACAGAATTTCTATGCCTCTGGCGCATTCCTGCACACTCCGCTACAAGTCCAACGGTTCTGAGACTAACTAAGAAGGCGCGATCGGGTAGGGACACTTTTCACTCATTTCTTTGGGTATTTTCATATTAGTGTGTGCACATGAGAAGATGATGCAATAGGAAAAGCGGACTTGAAGGACGAACCTACGTACATATCAGTAAAGAAATTTTAACAAGGTTCGGATAGCGACTCCACTGAGACTGTGCTGGAGTAGCTGCACAATCCTTACAGCGTTCAGAACATTGCGATATATTATGGGATACAGTATGTTCGTTCCAATGGAATGCTTGGGCCTTAAATCTGCTGTTCAGTGTAATTGTTGGGCTCACTTCCGATTTGTCAATGGACCTGCCTTCCGGACTCCCCGCAACCACCTGGCGCAGTCGACCTGCCAATTTGCTGGCTATAATGATTGTAGTTTTTTTTGTTGTTCAACTGGTTAAATTTTGTGCGCACAAGTTTGAAAAGCCGGCCACTACTCGTACCACCAGTAGTTACGACATTTGAATTTTTTGTATAATTTTGATATATTTTGCGGGCTTACTGGCACACGAACGAGCACCCAGACCGACCACATACCCACCGAAGCCCTCACCCACAACCGAGCCCACAGCCACACCGCAGACACTCGTATGGATCGGGCGTACATATGTATGTGTATGTACATATGTATGTATGCAGCTTTTTTAATGTTAAGCCATTTCCGTGGTCAAAGTGCAAGTAGATCAAAAAATATAAACTGAAAACTGATGAATTTTCGCACGCTTCAATTACTGCTCAAAATTGTAAAATAATAACACAAAAGTTATGGCTCGGACCAGCAGCGAAGATGCTTTTAATGAGCGATTAAGTCACGGTCCGGGCCGTAAATGCGTTTACTGGCCACTACGATTCCGGGGGAAAGGTCAGGTCAGGTCCGATGAACAGTAGCCGTAGCCCGCAGATATCGCATTCTGATTCGGATCCGAAAAATCATGCAAAATGAGCCACCAATGTTAAACAAATTATCTGGGTTAATGTGCCTGAACATTTTCAATCCAAAGCCACAAAAAAGGGAATAAATAAATAAAATATATCCATCCATACTGAAAATATATTATATGTACTTATGTGCATATGTGTGTGTGAGAGGCGCTCTTGAAAGTCCCCATATAAGTTTATTGTTGATTTTGGCAAACTGATTTACATACTTGATTTGTTTCCAGCATTTATCAAATATTTTGACAACACATAGTAGGTATATCGTATTTGTTCGGATTTCTTATTCCATTCTCAAGTGCGTACTCAAGTTTCGGCGACTTAATGAATTCTACTTCAGCAAAGATTACAGAAAGAACTGGTTAATATGTCGAAATTTTGAGAAAAGAATGCCAATCAATTAACCAGTTTTGTAAATGATATTACCGATTCTTAACGGTTGCAATCGCAATTAATTGTGGGTAATGATGCGAAATTTACAAAGTTGAACGACATTTTCGGCTCGACGTGGCCCCAGATCCGAAAGTGTGTTCTCGTTGAGTGGGTTTCCTGCCTACTGGTAGCTCTCGAGCTCTCGAGGCACACTAACACAAAAACATGCTAAATAAACAGAGTGAGCGAGCGGTGAATGAGCACAAACGAAACTGAACGTTGAGGGTCTCATCGAAACTTGAGTACCCTTTCCCATGCTGCAGCTGAAGATAATCTTCATAACAATCTTGTATAATCCCACACTCTTGTCGATTCCGTTTTGCCAAATATGATAGATGATTACCGATCAAATGCCGCGACTGCTGGGCTCGGAGCTTCCCCAATTAGCCACAAACGAGAATCGTGCCGTCATTCCTCGATGTCTGCCGTCTGCCGTCTGCTGGCATTTCCTTTAGGCAACTCTCCCCCTATCGCATGCGAAGATCACGACCGACTACCGACGTCCCGCCCGACAGCCAGAACCCAAGAACCTGTATCCCATTATGCAACCCGCACCCAAACCTGGGCCCAACTTGAGCTTAACTTTTGCATTCCCATTGACGCTGTGTCGCGCCTTATCAGGGATTGCGATGGATGGGATGCCCAGATGCATTCATGCAGATGAGAGATATCTCTCACTGATGAATACACAAGTGTTACCAACTTATGTAAGTGGCAGCTGCTGGACGACAGCTACCTCGGGTGCGAGGGGCGGCGTGGTGTTCTGCCACCCCGGGGCTCCCCGGCTGGGGTCATGTCAATAGGTCGGGCAGTTTGAAGCCCAGCCCAGCCCAGCCCAGCCATCCTTTTGTCTCTCGTCTCATCTCTGCGTCTTGTCTTGTCGGCCGGCGGATGAGTTGCGTTGCCCAATAAATGTGTCAAGTGCAGGCGGTGTGCTTTTGCCATTGACGTGGCAACAACATTGGCGTCACCCACACGCTCACACGTGACTCGCACAGATACAGATACTTATATAAACAGATATATATCTAGATACCTATTGCGTACATACGTAGATATGTAAGTATATTTTTGAATCTGTGTGCGTTGTGCGAGTGACGCTTGGCTCCAGGGCTGTGTGTTTTTATTGTTTCGCCTTTTAATATGTTTTTGATAGTTTCTGCTGTCCGTTGGCACAGTCTTTATTAAAATTCAAAGCTTGGATTGACAGCCCAGACATTTTCGCAATTTTCTTTTCCACATTACAGCCTTAAATATTTGGAAATGCCACTTCCTACTGGCCCATTTGCACAATCACGAGGCGTGCTGCAAATATGATAGCTACATTTTAAGACTCTTAAAATATGAATCGTGTTTTCCTTAGCACAAGAGCATGGCCCTTCCTTTTGCCTTGGCCCCACATCTTCCAATGTGTTGCGGAGGGTAAGAAGGTGCGTAATCGGTGGAGAGATATCTATGTATTCTATATATAGCATTACCAGAAAAGACGGATGGCTAATGGACGTCAGTCCTGACATTTGGAGCGCAGCATTTTCTTTTCAAAGCCCCAAATATGGACATTTTTAAGTCGAACCTCCTTTGGGTGGCTTTTGAAGTGCTCTCTCTGTCTATATTTTGTACTCGACCAATACGATATAGCTGGAGCTACTCCCCTCCCCGATAGAGCATGTTAGCTGCAGCATGACGCCGATGACATAGTTGGCAAATGTTAGGGAACAAATTTGAATTTATGGTTAAGGTAATCTGCTGTCCGATATTTAATGGGGGCCGCTGGCAGGCCGCTGGCAGGCCGCTGGCAGGCTTTTGCGAAGTTTCAACTTTCGTTCGCCGCTGCAGCTCCGCAAGTGAGTAAGAACAGAATTGACGTAAGTTTATCCAGAGGCACGTGTAAGGAAAGCGCTTCTCCTCAGCCGCTTTCCCAGACCAGTATGCGCATAGTTTTGGGTTTTTATTGGCTGTCGTTGTAGTGTAGATTGTCGTAATGCCCAAAGAAATGCTACGACAAATTGCCTTTCAAGTGTTAATTTGTGCCACAGACACAATTACCTAATACATTTTAATTTCGTTGTGTGAGAGATGCCACTGAGCTACTGTGACTCCGAGTCTTGCCCGAATCTGCCCGCTGCGCGCTTAATTGCCCCACGAAAATCTGTCATATCTTTTAACTGAGTCGCTCCCCAGAGAGACTGTATCTGTATCTACAACTACAACTACATCTACATCTACGTATATCTGTCGTATCGTATCTGTGCGGCGTGCGCTCATTAAGATGTCAGGGATTGCAGCTGAGACGCATTTGGCCTGAGCGAAGCCCAAATCCAAATCCAAATCAAAAATCTAAAAGATCTAGATAAATGGGAAACACAAGAGATGGACAGATCAGATCTGATTTCCATGCAAATCCGTTGAGGTGGGGTCCGGTTCGGTCCGGGCTTTCTCTTTTGTCAGGCTTAAACTTGAACTTGGTCTCAAAGTGGATTTCTTGTATGAGTATGGATTGATCTCAAGGTGGGAGAGGAAAATGTGAAAAATGGCAACAGGACACAACAGGTAAAAGCAAACAGCAAGCACTCGAGAGCCGAGAGCCACCGACAAACCGCTCGAAATCTATTTACCTGCGGGAAGAGTGCAATTTGCCAGCAGGAAGAAATCAGCGACAATGCAATTTGCCTGGTGCCTTGCCGGGCCACTTAATTTTCTACCTTTAATGGGGCTGGCTCAGGGCAGGAAAAGCCAACGGAAGCTCCTCTGGAAGCGCCACAGAGAAAAGCCAACACAATGCAGTCCACAGAGGATGCTCAGGAGGGAGATATATGAATGTGTATGTGTGTGTGTGTAGGAGTAGGAGCGGTAGTGGTAGTGGTAGTGAATGCTAATGGACCGAGGAAAGGGAAAATAAGACGCAACAACCGCGCGCCCGACGTTGATTGAATTGCCGTTGCCACGGCTGTGTTGTGTCCACTGGCAAGGCCGCCTAATTACCGTTATGTGGCAGGATTGCCAACAACTTGTCGGCCAGGCCACCAAGGTAGCCAGATGTCGAAAAGAGCTGCGTTTTGCATGCTAACCTAACATAATGGAAATTATCATATTGTGTTGGAAGGGTGCCCGAAACGCACGCACACACGCAGCACACTGGAAATATTGGCACATGATAATGATAAGTAATGTGTACAATAGCATAGCCCCAAGTTCAAATGATTGATATGCACTGCGCCTCATTCATTGTCAGCGAAATGGTATGTCAACCTATTTTCAGGGTTTGACCTCAAACATGCATGGGAATACTTATAATCATTGGGAGCAGTGGTTCGTTTAAAAACTGTTACGGAGAGACTCTTGAGCGGGGTAACAAGCGATCCTCAAATCACCTGACTCGTGGCACGCTCTCAGGTTCCATCCACCCCCGAATTAGCCTGAGCAATCACACACCCACACAGGCATACTTACTTCGTCAAGCACTTCCAAGCCCCAAAGCCAACATCATCATCAATCACCGAAGAGACAAATAAGCAAATAATTTACATTTTATAATGTGGCAAATGAGTAATAAGGCCGCTTACAAAAATAAAAGCAGGAAGAACGAGTCAAAGACCGAGCCATTACGCGGACTACACGCTCCAAAATCTTGTCGAATTACCAAGAATTATTCTGTTGGCCTCATTCCCCTTTCCAGCGACTCACGTACGGTTCATAAGGAAGCGAGACGATCGCTCCATCAAAGCACTTACGAATGCCACCATAAATTACAGATCTTGCGACATTCAAAGAAGACAGGTGTGGTGTGAGGACCCTTTCAACCCCCGAGGAATGAATCAGCAATTGAGGAAGAGCTTAAGAAAGGACGTGCTTAGTGATGGAATTTGCCAGCCAGATCAGCCCCTGGGAAGGCCAACTCATACGCATTTTCTAGACTCTAGAGTCTAGAGTCTAGAGCAAAAAGAAAGTGTGATCGCAGCACAACCGAAGACCTCTGGGGTTCAAAGCCATTGCCTAACCCAATGGAACTGACCGCGACGATTACACACACACACACACAACACACACACGCGCGTGCTTCTGTTTGTGCAATAAAGAGGGAAAGGTCAGTTATTATTTCTGTGTGTGCACATGCTCGGCTCGATGGCGGCGGCGGTTGCTCTTAACCACAGACTTCACTTCACCTTCAGAAGAAGTAGGAGAAAAAACCAAATGGAAAGCCAAGAAAACGCAGCCAGCCGGCTGGCTGCATGGCCAAAGCATTGCTGACCATAATTGGCGATGCACTTAAAGGTCTGCGTGCATTTAATTATGCAATTTGAGCAAATAGCTGCCAAACAGAACCACAAACCCAACCGAAAGCGGTCCACAAAAAACAATGAGCTAGTCACAGTCCGCGAATCGCTTTAGTTCTTGGCTGATTTCCCAGCTCAAGTCAACTCTTTGGCTGCCCCAAATACCGTACAAAAACACTTAGGAAAAATAAAGAAACACATTCAGAATTAGTCAAATAGCCAGAACCGGTAAGGCAATCGCCTCTAAAGGTGTGATTTTTGGTTGTTTCTCTTTTTTTTCTTTTAGGGGGCGGAGGGGTTCACAATGCCTTTTATTGTTGAGAGTCTTTTTGTCTGAAATCGAACCCCAGAGGTATGGAGACGGCCTTTTTTTAGGCACCAAACCCACGACAACAAAGAAATACGAAAAAACAACAGAAACAATTTGTAGCTTACGTAATTTTGACCTAGAAATTTTCGCATAAATAAAACTCACGTAAGTACACAAATCTTTTCATATTTTTATATTTAATTAAAAGTAAAAAAAAGATGATCTCCTGGGGTAAAACGATAAGGAATGTCTAATATTATACGATCGGACTGGTCTGGAGTTTCATATAGTTCTTGAAGGTGAGAGGACGCCGCTGGAGTTTAGCGAAACTTTTGGATTTGTTTTAATTTGTTATCTTCTGTAAATATTTTCCGTTTGCTCATTGAATAATTTAATTTGAGGCCCATTAGCGAGACAATAGAAATGTTGTTAAAATGATTCATAAACGGATGAATGGATAGCTAGGAACCACTCGACTCGTAGGTTCGCCAGCTAAGAACAATGCCAGCAGCAACAGTCAGCAGTAGTAGCAGTAGCAGTGGGAACAAAATCTGTAAATTGTATGTTTCGAGCACCCGCAAATAATTGTAGACACGCGTTGCACGCATCAGACTCGGGCTGGGTTTGGTTTCGAAGGTAATGAACATTTCCTCCAAACTAAAATCAGTCGCCTAGCAGAAGTTGAATGAATGGAAAATCATTTATTGAGACGCTAATGAATTGACTTTTTTGGAGAGCGAGCCCATTTCATCTTAGTTGAGTGAACCTGATCAACACCGAATCGATCCCCAAATCCACACTGAAAACACGTTTTTCGAATTTCCAGCGAAGTAAAAATTGAATAAAAATACAAATAAAAGCAAAGGCAATGACAAAGACAAAGATTTGCCGGCTGCTGGCTCTGTCATTGCCACTACCGGAATCCGTAAGACCAGCTCCAGCTCGAGCTCCAGCTCCATCTCCAACTCGAGCCGCAGTGATAAGCCGGAGTCGTCCCATACCGTCGTACCCCCGACGAAACGTGTTTTCAATAAACATGCGCAACTTTCTTTTTCCGATGCGTCCACATAAAATATGTACATATTCGTGTGAATATAGGGTGTCGGCTAGTGAAACTGTCCGAGCCAGAAGTGGCAGAAGCCAGAAGCCAGATGGCAGATGGGGATCGAGAAACTTATAGATGGATGGGAGTGTGGAAGAGCCAGAAGCATACATACGTACTTATACAGTATGGGGGAGTAGGGAAAACTAGGAGTCTGAAGCTTATGGATAGGCGTTATGGGAAGTACGAGGAGGAGTGACTGGAGCTGCAATGTTAACAAAGATAAACTTACTTAATGACTGTTTGCATGTTGGCCGTTTAGCTGTTAAACAATATTTAATTTACGACGCGACTAGTTTGCTTAATATTTGTTATCTTGTAGTTAACGAGACGCTGCTAAGCTGTTAAAAATAGATTAATTGTATTTAGTAAACACTTCAACTAAAACTCAAACTTAAAATCTAAATGGTTGTAAGCGTCACAAGAGCTCTGCCGATTTCTTCAATTACTCGTTTTTATTTTGTTTTTGTTGTTATTCTTTTCGACTATTTAACAAGATTTTCACTGCGCTCTTCAGCTTCAAATTGGAAATAAACTGTCAAACGTGCATATATTTTTTCACCCACTCAACGATTTTTAGTAGACTCGACACGGCCGACAACCGACGACCAACTGTGGTCTGGCCTGCCAAATCACCTCTATATAAAAACAAAAGCGTGAGCCCGTTTTCCCCCTTTGATGGAGCTTGGATACTCTATCGAGTCGTCACAGACATGAAGCGCGACGAAGCAAAATAATCTTTTCTTAAATATCATGTTTTAAGTCATTGATTAGCGATGTATAAAAATTAACTTTAAGTTTTAAGGATATTCTTCGGGGATAATAATTATTGAAATTAATAAGTATAACTAAATAATAAGTATTTACGAACATATTAAACCAGTTTACAAGCTGAACAAAAATTACCTAATTATATTCATGAAAATATGGTCAAAAATCCCATTTTGTGAACATGGTTTATTTTTTATTGAAGTTAAAGAATACCACACTTATTAAGAATTTTCATACATTTTATCTTAACTTCCTATCAGCGAATAATATACTTTAAATTTCAAATGGATAGATATCCTTACTTATTAAGTGTTTGATACAAAAGTAAGAAATAATCATTATTTACGGTTCCTGGTCTTGCATATTATCCGCATCAACATAAACAAAACATAAAACTGAGCGATGCCGATTCCACATTACCCTATAGAAAGGGTATACAAATGTATGATGGCTACCGGTGGCCGAAGAAATCCTCTGGAGTAAACTGTATTACCTAAGTCTGAAGGTGTTATCAGCACATTTAATTACTGCACACCGCCAATAATACCTCAATCTAGTTTTAAAATATTTATGTTAATTCCCAGTGCACACATTTAAAAAAATAACCGCCTGAAAGTTAAATGTTTTAAAACTTACGCGATTCCAGTAGCGGTCGTTATCGCATAAAAATATCGATATTTCCAATAGTTGGCACGAACCAAAGTGCACACGTTGCGGGCTGAACGCCACTGAGAAACACTAAAGCAAGGCGCGTGAATTTGAATTGCGTATCGAGATGATTAGAATGGAATATGAATGATAAAGTTTGGCTGTCAACTTGTTATTCACTTTTGAGAGGACAGATAACTTTTATAGGCCCGTCCCGTGAGCAAACACAATCAAATCTCGTCCTTCTAATATTTAATGTCCCCATTGTAAATCAAAATGTCTGCATTTCTTGCAATTACACTTGTATTTATTGAATTATGCAACTTTTTCGATCACTTTTACATACACAACATGCTCAACACATCGTCTGCCGTATGTGGAGGCATGTTTTAATACTATTTATGTGTGTGTTTTTTACAGCGCATTGATATATATTACCGATCCGATTCATTCTCAAATATCAAACAACAAACCGTACTGTACTCTCCTTTCGCATTACTCCACTTAAAAGCGCATGTGTTGTGTTATGTGTTTCTCTACTTTAGAAAAATATATATGTATGCCGTTATATATTATGAAGTAGCATTTCTTTCAGATTACATGGACTGGGTACAAATTTTTGTATACAATATCTCCAAACTACATGCATTTGGGTTTGGTTAACATTTCCGCCTCCTCGTTTCCGTTTCGTTTTTCTCAACTCAACAATTTCCGTGCGATCTTAGAGTTTAGTAAATGTCATAAATGGAAGTAAAATTCTTCAAGAGTCAGAGGGTTTTCTTTTCGGGCGTGTGTCGCTACAGAAGCCAGCTACAATAAATATGCTCAAAACTTTAGAGAGTTTTTGTGTGTGGGGAAGTGTAAGTGTTGGTGTCGTTCTCATTCGATTCAACTACGTTTCTTTCTTATTTAAGGCAACCTCTTCGAGAGCAAAGCAAATGAGGATTCAAGCTTCAATTGAAAACGAAATACATCTGTGCGCCTTTTTATGAATAAATAATTTGTTGCGTGTATTTTTTGTATGATTCGTTTCTGTTTTTTACGCTTCTTTTAGTACTAGTAAGTAATACAGAGTTATGCTTAATGCAACTATTATAAATTTTCATTTAAATTAAACTAAATTTAAACTTAAACATTTAGTAAAGGCGCGCCTCAAGCGCACGCTGTTCTTTTCTTGTTTTATTCAGATTGATTTTTCCTGCACACTTAATCGATTTGCTTGCAGAACCACAAATGGGGCAAAACGAAACAGTTCTGGGGCGCGGGTCGCGCGATAATATCATAGAACAGAAATCAAGAAGGCAGATTCGATAGAGAATTAGTAACATATTTGTTGGGGTAGCCGGCGCACCCGTAAGGCGTCTGTGGAACTTAAAGGGAACTCAATTGGCCTGCCCCGAAGCGTTTCGCTGAGTGTAAGGGGTGGTGGCTGTGTGGACTGTGTGGGCTGTGAGTGTTTGCGGGATTAACTAAAAATCTAGAAATAGTATATGTTGGTCGGATCGTTAGCCATTGGAAATACATCATGAATTGCTTCATAAATATAACTAAACATTATTAATTTTAATATTCAAGTAACGAGCACACAACAGAACAAAATTAATAGAACACCATGTAATGTGGGGATGCCGGATGAACGGTGGCGTGGCGTGGCGTGGCTGAGCGTGGCGCGAGCTACTGATTGATGATTGACAGACATGCCACAAGATGCGAATGCGTTCCACATGCCAGATGAATCCAAGTGTGTGTGTGTGTGTGTGTAGGTGTGTATGAGTGTACGAGTGGATGTGTGTGCGCGTTTACAGCAACGTATAAAATACATTCCAGGCAAATCCGTTGGAGAGAGTTTAACTACTACCACCTTGGCCCTTGCCGTAGATGAGCTCCTCGCAGATCTTCAGCAGATCGGCATTCTCGCGAGACTTCTGCTGCAGCTGCTCGGCCGTTGAGACGCGCGACACTTCCTCCTTTTTGAGTAAAGCTTTCAGTTTTTTCACCTCATCCGCATGCTCCCTTGTGTTTGTGTCCAGCTTTTTATTGGCTCTGAAAGGGGAACGAATTCAACGAACGAATAATTGATGGCGAGTAGATGCTAAATGGCGCTCGCACTCACATTTCCAGCTGCTGCATGGCATGGCTTTTCATCTTCTCGTAGCGCTGCTCTTGCAATCGCAGATTCTCCATCAGTTGTTTCTTGTCCGCCAGCAGCGTGTCCTCGTTGTGTTTCAGCTGCGAGGTCATCTCTTTGCTCTTTTCATATTTCCTGTAACAATATCATTTTAGATTTGTCGCTCAAACGGGTTATGCCGCACAGATGGAGACAGATAGATAGATAGATAGATATCTTACACATGCAGATCGGAGAATGTCGATTCCAGCGACGTTAGGTGATGGTAATTTGCATCGCGATCTGTTTGCACATCCTGCAGTTGCCTTTCGTAATTCTGTGTCAGCTGCTCTTTCTCGCTTATGAGCTCTGCGATGGCTTTCTCATAGGCCTCGATGACGCCACTGCAAAAGATTTATGGTAGTTAAATTAGCAATTAATTGGGGCTGGTTCAATCGAAGGAGCGGGACACGCACGTGAGCTTTGAATTTGTTTTTTCCTTTTCTGTAATGCGCTTAATGAGCGCCTCTTCACGCTGCTCTGCATCTTTGAGCTTCTTCTCAATGTCCTCTGAGCGGGTTCTAAAAGTAAAATGGGAATCCGGTCAGGATATTATCATTGCAATTCAGAATAGATCTGCATCTGTGTACTTACACTTCATTTTTGATCTTCTTCTCCAGTTCATCCATGTTGTTGTAGGTGTGGGATTTGTCCTCCGTATTAAGGCTATGCAATAGAGGAAGAAAATGTTAGAACACAATCTGTTTCTGATTGGCACCTCTGCTACATACTTGGAATTATCGAAGGTTTTGTTGCAGTCGTTGTCTATAACGTCCACACTCATTTTAGCATGCTTCTAAGGATCGAAACGAATATAATCTTAAGTAACACACCATCGTCCACACATCCCCAGCTTTGACTCACTTTTGTCCTATCCACTGGCGGCTTATAGCCAAACTTGTGAACTGTTTCTTTGGCACTGGATTCAATGACAAACGACTGATTGCTGCCACTCGTTTCGTGCTCCTCCCATGTGGGACTCAGGGCTCGGTTCTGATTTTGGCTGCCCAGGACATTGAGCAGGGCCTGCTCCTGCTGCTGTGGATGGTTCACTGGCACTGGAGCTCCGAGCAGCGGATCAAACTTCAATAGCAACGAGCTGCGATCCACTGGGGCAGTATTGCTGCCTTTGGTGTACAAATAATCGAAATCTGAAGAGTTGAGTATTACTGTGGATGCGGATGCGGATGTCAGTGCAACGTGTTTGTTTGTGTGTGTGAGAAATGCATGCGCGTAAATGTTGTTGTTGGATGGGAAGGAAGAGAGAAAAAACATGTCAGATTTTAGTCACTGGTTCTTTATATTTTCGATTACAATTACAATTACTGTCAACGTCAAGACAACACGATTCGGCCTGCCTCTCTGATCCAAGCACACACAAATGGGGGCAGGGTAGGGGGCTAAGGAAAACGCCCCTTTGACTGAAAATCATAGGGGGTTTGAGATGAAAACTGCGAGACGTGAGAAGGACACACAAGGGGCTAAGGTTGAGGTCGAGTTTTAGAGGATTTTTTTAGCAGGACGATGAAGGAATTCTTGAGGAATGCAGTGTATTCTATCTTCTTTTTACATTCTCGTATACACTCGTTTTATTTCCCACTTGTTGTGAAAGGAGAAAGGAATACAGGTCTTTCATGTATATGTGTCTATGAAAAAGAGAAAGGAATGGCTAAGGACTACCATCTATCGGAAATCGTCGGAATCTGTCTTCTCTATTTTTGTTTTCATTTCCCTTTATTGTGATCGGCTTTTGGATGCTCTTTCTGGGAAAGATAAGATAATGGCCATGTTTCACTTGTTGATGCTCTCATTAAGGGAAAGTAGGAAAAGAGTATCGAACAATTGTCATCTTTTGGAATGGAGTGGGTTCTTCTCCTATGAGTACTATCTCCGCTTTCTTTGCCCCTATCTAATCCCACAAGCAGCTGTCGAATCTTTCTCGTCTCTGCTCTTCCCTTCATTCTCTTTCACTTTAAATGCGTGTGAGAGCGAGAGTGTATGCGTGTGGAAGTGTGACTCGCCGAAAAACCGCACAAAGCGGAAGGAAGGAAGGAAGAACAATGGCAAACACGAAAATAAGATATGACTCAAAATGAAGGGGACTCTGCACCCTTGAGTACCCCTCCGCACCACACACCCAATGAGGTGGGTGTGCCATGTTCTGCACAGAAGCCACATTATTTAACATCTACATACATATATATGTATGTAAATATGTATATAAACAAATGTCAGAGCCAGAGGCCGACATTTCAGATACCCTTGACAATCATTTATTTCAATGCAAACACATGAGATAGTGATCCGATTTTGATTAAATTTGACCAATTTATGGATAGGGGACTCCTGGATGGTTCAGATTCGTATAAAGCCTACAGATGGGCCAAAATGCACCACTTCTCGGATCGAAAATGCTTTGCGTGGGAAGACCATCTGTTCAAATCGTTATACCCTCTCCCCTCAAGGGTACAATAATAGGCGGCTTAAAAATAGTAAAATGAGAACCCGGGCAGGCCCACATCCACATGCAGGTCACCCGTGAATCCAAGGGGGCGGGCGACCCAGGGGTGCGGCGATAATAGTATTTGTATTTTAAAAACATATTCCACAACAGAACCAAGAGCAAAAGCAAAACAAAACAAAAAGAGGAAGCCGCTGCACCGCGACTTGTGAGTCATTTTATGCAATCGACAAAGAGGTTTAAAAGTGGGTTGATTGACAGACTGATGCAGAAGAGAGAGAGAGAGTGAGAGAGTAAGAACAAACGGCCAGAGAGAGAGCGCGAAACTACCAGAGACAAGTGAGTGCGACCGAGAAATAGAGAAACTTTTTCACACTGAAGTGCATTTTAATTGCGTGTCGTTTTGACAACTTTTGCATTTTCAAGATTTTTCACAGTTATTTTCTCGCAATCATGTTAACCGTGAACCACGCAGCGCCCACACAGACTGTGGGACTGTGGTGCTCTCTCGTGGAGCGAATCACCGAATCACTCACAATGAAGTTTCACGCTACGCTCTCACTCTCCGCGTATATCAATTTTTCTTCATCTTGTGGCTTTATTGATGCTTTTTTGTTGTTTTCTTAAAGTTTTTTGTTTCGGGCACAGCTGCTTGATAAATTTTTAATTTCTAGCTTTAAATCCTAATAAAACACCAATTGGAGATGTTCTCCGTGATCGGGATAAACGAAATATTTATATTCCAACCGAAAATTACATTTTCTGTCTTGGCAGTTGCGCCAATCGAAAGACGAGCGAAGACGTCACGGGCGGCCAGGCGGGGCGAGCAGAGCGAGTGTTGAAAACTAACTGAAATGGAATTTCTTATTGCTTACGTTTCTCCCCAGTTCCAATAAGAAAACCAGCGCACGCATGCAGAGACAGAGAGAGCGAGAGAGCTAGCTTGAGTGGGGCAGATTCTGACTGGAGTGTGTGACAGTGACGCGTATGCAGCAAGTGCGCAAAGAGAGCGACATAGAGAGCAGAGCCGTGTACACGTTGTATATTTTGGAGCAGGTAGTCTACTCTCCCCATTTTCTCTCTCGCTCAGCTGCAGTTGTAAAAGTGCATGGTAGGCAGAGTTCTAACTTGAATTCCTATGCGCCTATGCATAGCTGTGTGTGTGTGTCAATGGGAGAGAGGGAGCGACGAGAGCGCCATGAGCTCGACCACAGTGTGACATGCCACATGGTGGAATGCCAATATGTGGAACATACTAATATTCAGTTAATGCATACAAATTAATATCCATAATGTAACGGCAATCTCATCCAAATATATTTTGTGGGATATGTTACATATCAAAGAAGAGTTGTGAAGACTTCCTACTAAACGAGTTTTCACTGTAGTCTAGTCTTGCTTCTATTAATGATGGGGCAGAGAGAGCAATACGAAGTTTCTCAGTTTTTCTGTGTGTGTATGCGTATGTGTTCGTTTGTGGGGGGATAGTCAGAGTTGCATTTGCCTATTCAGCGATAACGATAGATGTGCGCGAGCTCGCAATGTTTTAAAAAATAATAAATGCCGAGCAGGCATTAAATAATTATAAAGAAAATCCCTCTAATTGCATACATGAGCAATTTTCCAATTGAGACATACGTTTTTTTAATTAGCCAAAAATAAAAATGCGCTCATCAGGGCACTAATACAGCCAGCAATTCGTCAATTGGACAAGATGACGTCACAGCGAATCGGTTTCTTCTGTTGGCGATGATTACCGCATACGATATTTGCTGATAAGGTCTCAGCCGCGGAGTAAGAAGAGAGCGCTCTAAACCAGAGAGAACTCTCTCCCTCTCTCTTGTTGTGTGTGTGGAGGGGCGGAGAAAGGGACCGAGGGCAATGCGGCATTTCAGGGCAGAGGGCAGCATAAAAATGCAGGAACAGGAAGAGCAACAAAACCGTGCAGACAAAAAAATTGTGTGCACTACTGCCCCTTCCCTACTCGCCCACACAAACACACACATACACATACGACCCATGCCATTCAAAATTATGCGCTTAATTGACAATGTGTGTGAGAGGGTGTGCACTTATAGAAGGGTATAATGACTATTATTGACCAGATGCTTGCAACTTAGAGAAGGTGGAAAGATATTCCCACTATACCTAGCTGAGTCAAATTTGATCAAAATCGGATTACTATACGAATTAACTTTCATGGGAGCAATATATACTCAAGGGTATCTTCGACTTCGACCTTCCGAAGTTAACTTTCCTTTCACATTTTTGTTCTTGTGACTGCAGTTGCTGTTTTTGCTGGTTTTCCTGTTTGTTTCACCGTTTGAACCTCTCCCTCCTCTCCTCTCTCTCTGTCTCTCTACCAGCCACTTGATTTGTGAAGTTCAGGTTCATTGCCTTGCATGTGCGGGGATTTGTGTATTTTTACAGTTAGATTTCGTTATGTGCGACAGCCGGTTGGAAAGTTCATGCAATGGAATGCATTAATTTCAAGTTCAAGCGCGAGAAGGATGCATGGAATGGATATGCGGATGGAATGGGGCGGTGGGGGAGTGTTAATAGCCTTAAATCACGGAACATGCAAAGGATGCGATGTACAGTGGAGATCCATTACAGGAGCTTCATGGCTAGGACTCACATTCCAGGAAGAGACTGGGAATACTTACATTTTGTATTGCTGGCGGCGTCGTGAAACTCCTCTTCGGAGAACTGCTCCTCCTCCTGCCCCTCTCCAGGTAGGGACATTGTGGCAGCTCCTCCTCCTAGTCCGGACTTCATCCTGGCCAAATTATTAAACCCACTACTAGTGTACTGTGGCGTCTTGAACATGTCATCCGACACGGGCGACAAGGCCCCAAAGTGCTCCACAAACACATCCTTTTCGTCGCTGGCACTGAGATGAGCCTGCTCCTTGGCGGACAGCGCCTGCTCCTCGACGACAGCGGGTGCATTGCCTTGGGAAGAGGCCTCCGGAGCATACTCCATATGGATAGGCGGACGGGTGAGGTTTTGATGGGTGGGGATTGGTGGCGAGTAGGGAACTTGGGCCGGGGTCCGCGGAGACTTAAGCATAGTGGCCTCCTCAACCTGCATGGAGACGTCTACGTCCATGGCCTCGAAATCCTCGCTGGCCATGCTCTCCTCGGTGGCCTCCATTGCAGGAGAGGCGTTCGCCTCCAGACAGTAAGTGCGTCGGGGTTTGTCTTTCTCCAGGGAGAAAGTGCGACGCGATTTGGTCTCTTCTTCCTCCGGCTGGTCCTCCGTGGACTTCAACACGGAGAAGGTGCGCCGCTGTTGATCATCGGCTGCTTCCAGGGCCACGGCAAACGTGGCTGAATCTTGAAACTGTGTGTCCTCATTTTGAGGACTGTGTTCAATCTGTTTTCCGCTATCGAAGGTTCCATCCTGCGGCGTCGGAGAAAGCTCACCCATGGGCAGCGTTTCATTCATATGAAGCTGCTCCGGACTCGGTTGCGACACTTGTATGATCACCGGCGACTTGGCAATGACTCCCGGTGCGCACATGCTCAGCTTGCGCTTCGCCGAGGGCTCCATGACGGCCTCCTCCAGGTAGGACATCTCCTTCTGCTCGGCCGGAGCGTGCGGCGAACGAGGAAAGTGGCCGGACTGCTCAGCCGCACCTTTTATGGGAAAACTGGGTGAATTGGGTCGTGGAGAGCGTCCCTTGGGTTCGGAGGAGCTGCTGTCCAGCTCCAGAGCAAGGGGCTCAGTGTTTCGTGGCAACTGCCTTGGTGTAACGGCCAACACATTCCTTCCATCGGATGGTTTTCCTTCCTTCTTGTTTTCATCTGATCCTAGGTCACCTTCATTAGCAGGTAAGGGGTGCTCTTGCAGTGCCAGGAACATCAGCTCCTCGGCAGTCTTGGGCCGATGTGTGGGTATGGGCGGGGATATGGGATATTCCTCTCTGGTCGCCTGCAGAGTGGAAATGGGTGGGGAGAGCGGGGCTACGGCTGGCTCCTCTGGTTTCTTTAAGTGTTCCTCTGCTGGTACTGGAAGAACTTGCTGTATTTCCGGCTCTTGGGGCGGTTCTAGCTGAAGGCTGTGACTGTGTTCTTGTTCCATGATGATATGGCTGGACTTCATCAACACAGGACATTCCTTTGGTTCCTGCTTTTCAAATTGTTCCTCCTGAGGATGTGCCATGACCTGCTGCTCCTGCAATTGGCATATCTGTGAGTTGTGTGTCTTTTCTTTTGGCTCCTCCTGAAGCATTTCATTCATCGTAAGAGCTTTGACCAGCTGTTCCTTCTGCTGGCATGTCTGTGTCTGCACTGTCTTCTCTTCAGTCGATTCCTTCGACTCTTGAGGAGGCTCAACTGCTGCTGGCAGAGCTTCCTCCAGTTCCTTAGGCGACTCCTTTTGGTCTTGGGAGGGATCAGCTGCTGGCAGTTCCTTCTGCGCTTGCACCTGAGGCGCAACGTTTTCCTTGGGGAGATCCACTGCTGGCAAGGGCACTTCTTGCTTCTGACACTGCTCTACAGCTTGCTTCTGGCACTGCTCTATAGCTTGCTCTGACTCGGGCCCTTTCTCCGCCAGCTGAGGAACTTCCTGCACAGGCAGCGACTGTGGCTTTGACTGCTCTCTTTCAAGGGGCACCTCTGTGACCTCCTGCGGCGGCTGCTGTGGTCCATTGAACAGTTCTTGACCCTTCCGTGGCGGCAAGGCATCCTCGAGGAATTGCTGCTGCAGCAGTTGATGATCCTCTGGACCAAGGACATCCTTTAGCATTTCCATGGTTTCGTTGATTTCGTCCACATCCATGGGCTCGTAGCTGATGTTGTGTGTAATACTGCCAGCCAGTGGATCACTGACTGTTTGCTCCAGCTGTTGCTCCAGCACATCGTTGAGGGCACTCGAATAGGCCTCCAGCTCGGACGGATCACAGGAGAACTTTTCGCTGTTGAGGGACATGCACTCCACAAAGACATCCGCATCCGATTGATCCGCTTTCAGTTGGGCTGCAAAATCGATAGATAGTAGAGATTTTCCACTGCTTCTCATTCGGATCACTCTTACCCTCCATTTCGGCACTCAGTGGAGCAAGCTCCGGTATCTCCTCCTCATCGAACATCCCAAATCTGGGAGTCACTGGCTCTATATCCAGGTCCTCTGATGGCGGTTTGATCATTGCCGTAGCCAGAGCCTTTTGTTTCTCCAAACTCGGCCTGCCACTCTGCTTCACAGCCAGCGGACTCATCTACCGAATGAAGAAGAAATGGAGAAGACTTTTGCAATTAGGTGAATAAAATCAAAGGAAATTAATTGCTAAGTTCGTGCATCGCGTGAGGCATGAGAAGACGGCAGAAACAACAATTGCTTCTCTAATGAAAAATTATGAAAATAAAGCAAAGAAAAATCTACATAATCCAAACAATTGGCAGACGAAAATCGTAAACAACTCGAGATGATTATGATTATGATGATGATGCTGATGGGAATGGGATGGTGCAGCAGCTGCTTTGCGATTTTATTAGGAATTGTTGACACATTGAAGGAATGATCCACGGGGTGCAAACAGGGGCAGGGAACACGACCTGGTGGCGAAAATAGGTGGCATCTGGGACAAAACATCGAAGTGCCCTTCACCCTCTCTTTGAGTACAGATTACATGTCTTGAAACAAACCAAATTTGAGTGGATCGTATTGGAGTTAGAAGGTAAGAGGTAAGAAATCTTTGAAGAACAAGCTTTTTGCTAGACACAGTCTAGCACCAATGTGCCTCGTTATGGACATGTATGTTGTTTTTGCTTCTATTGACAGAGCCTCTGGCTCTTTCTCTTTTGAAGCATTCGCTTGCGAATCGAACTACTGCGTCAGTTGGGAGCAGTGACTAACCGACTAATACCTCAAATTGGATGCAAATATAAGATTCTTCGAAGAAGGACCCCTCCGCCTAATCGATAACAGACATCAAAATTGATCTAGTTCTCTGTGGAACCCATTCACCTCGATAAAAACTGCACATCTTGTACGATATAGGCAAACCATTTACCACTGCCCACACGAGCACACTCACCCCGTCCGCATACCCATTTCCATCCCCATCCTCATCCTCACAACCCATTCCCAGCTCACCGACGGACAAGCAAATGTCATTAATTTAAAAAGCCACAGAAGAGCGCCAGACAACAGAAGACAGAGACAGAGACGGGGCAGTGGCAGTGGCAGTGTATCTGGGTCGTTGTCGGCTTTTGTGCAATGCGAAAAGAAAATCCGAACATGCCGGGACCGGGTCCGAGTTTTGTCTACTACTCAGGGCCTTGGTGCAATATTGTAAACGCGAAATTTAATTAGAGCGCAATACGATGATTACCATCAAAGCAGCAAGGTTAAAGTCAGCCGGGAATGGGTGGGAAAAATAGGTGTGTGGATATGATAGATTGGGATTTGGGTAACAAATAATTAAAGCCAAGTGGAATTGGTTATATGTAGGTTGAGATTTAATTGGGAAGCCAATCAAATGGAAATCCTAAGAACATCAGGGACAATTGAAGCAAGAGTGTTCTTTCAGGATAACTCAAAAGATTTCAACTAAAACTACTAAAACAAGAGGAAATATAAAATGGACTACTCGTACAACGCAATAGTAAATCCCTTTTGGCAGAACATTTATGACATACCTCCGCACTCATGGCCTGCAAATGTTCCATTTCGTGGGCACTAACTTGGCTCAGATTCACATTGACGTCCAGCAGGAGTTTTTTAATGCTCTCCCTGCCGCTGGGCAGGCAGTCGGGATGCCCCAACCCCAACAGAGTGGTGTAATCATCTTCCAGTTCAATCAAATCATCTTCAGCCAAGAGTTCGCCGAGATCCGTGCGGGCAGCCATGCTGGCCAATGCGGATGGGGAATCCTTTGGTTTGGAGTCCGTCGTAGACTGGCCGCCGCTGCTGCTGCTGTTGCTGCTGTTGCTGGTGCTGTCGTCTGTCAGGCCAATGCTCAGGGGCCGTTTGATCATGTTCGTGATGAAATCCATGGCGGAAAACTCGCACAAAGTGTCTCAACGCACGATTAACTTTCTCGAGACGTTCCGTTTCACAGTTTACGGTTCACTACTTTGCACTTATTTCCATGAAAATGATCAAATTGCAGTGGTTTTCCGTGTGTTCATTTGTTTTATTTTCGATAGATACAAGTAGTATATTCTGATGTTCTCATATGTCAGGGCTCGCCTACTTTGAAAATTTGACTTTTACGATTGTGATTTTTTCTATTTTCCCTGCTCTTATTTGATGTATGTACGTACGAGTACGTACATATGTATGTACGTATGTTGAATAATAGCCGAGATTCTAGCGACCCGGCGCCGCGTGCGTTTCTCGCTGGCTACTGGTCCGTTCGGGTCTGTCTTTGAAATCAATTTAAAAATATTTTCGTTTTCAATTTGCTCAGCGTCGTATATTTCAGTGCATTCATGTGTGTATTTTTATTTGTGTTTGTGTTTGAGAGAGAGAGAGAGGAACGTCGCTGCCTGCTCGAGTGGCATTCACAAAAACGATCCGGATGTGTTTTGGGTCTCTGTTGGATTTTCAGCCCACATGGGCGCTCTCCTCATTATCAGCGTGGTGCTCGTCTTTCCATGAGTAGCTCCACTAGCTCCTGATCATCCACTATCACTGAATAAACGTGACATCACAGATCACAGATCACTTATCGTCTGGATCCCCGATCACTTAGGTCCCGTGTGGGGGCGAAATGCAATTCAATTTATATAAGACACTTAATTGAACTCGAACAATTCTATTGATTTCGTAAATGAGTGCAATGCCGAGTGTAAAAACGATTCTACAGCCCCGATGCATTGCCAACTGTCTTGGGGGAATTACAGAGGAAAACTGAAAGGCCTCGAGTTAGACAAGCCTCAGACTCAGAGTCGAACTGAGGCAAGAGTGCCATACAATGCAAATAAGCCGAAGCCCAGAGCAAGACGGAGCAAAAATGGGGCACCATTGGCTAATGAATGAAAGTGTTAGACAGTCAGTTTCGCTTCTGTTGGAGAACCCTGTACTTCCCACCGTGTGTGTGTGGATGCCAAGTGACATGCAATCCCGTAGCCGGCAGCCAGAGTCGGAGCTGAGCCCATTGTTGCGCATCGTGCACTCGAGGAAGTGCTCCACATTGCTCCACGGCTGACTTTGCATATTTTCAGAGAAACGGAATATCACATGATGGGACACAGAAACCGACAGACCCCTGGTGGGAAGGAGAAGGGGCAGGGGCTGGGCGATGCGTGACAGGTGACAAGATATCATTTGATAAAACCGAACAGAGGAGAGCCCAATCAGGAAGTGGGATATAACGAGGAGCGAAGCTATAACTTGGAGTGTAATTCGAATACACTTTGGCCAAGCCATTACATATGTACAGATGGTTCCCAACTAAAGCAAACAAACGGTGAAAAGGCAGCTATGAAACATAAAATAGACTATAAATAGCCGAAAACAAATGCAGACAGCGACGACCGAAATGTGGGGGAGTCTGCATCCATATCCTCCTTCCAGAACGACGTTGGTGGCAGAGGGAAGACACTTTTTGATCGCTTGTACAATGACCTTTTGGCCGGAGCTGTGCGCCAGCACCCTTCAAGCCATTACCCTTCAGAGAAAATCACAGCTCCCTCTGCCAGATGCACAAATCCCAAGAGGGCGCGCCGCGTTAGCCGGGTTTATTTTGGTTTTCACTTTGGCCAAAGTCAATTTTTTGGCACGCTTTGCCAACATCTGGACTCTGTTTCGCCGGCCCACAATGCAAAATGTCAAGAGCACATATCCATATCCCCGACCGAATAGCAGGCGGCCAGAAAGGGCAGATATTAGTATTTCTGTACAATATTATGCATCCAATGGATATTCATATTGCCTACCAGAGTCTCTTGCCAAGAGTCCGAGTCCACTGATACCTTGCCTGATCTATTACCCATTTTGGCTGGTACGCTACTCTGCTGGTAAACGTCCGATCACTGCCAGATATGGAACACACTGATCGAATGGGGACGCAGGCCACTCATACAAAGCAGAAGCGACAGCTGCCAAAAGACCCATAAAAACAGCACCCACAGAACATATACGACGAGGAGAAACAGAGAATTACTTGTAGCGCAGTACACAACATTCCGGAGATCGGCACAGACCAGATGCATGCAGCGCGGGGGTGCATGGTCACGTCACAGATGTCAACAATGCCAATACGAACATGCGGAGGGGACGCCGACGCCTCTACTAACGTATCTGCGCATGATAGAAAGTGAATGTTTTTGGCTAAATTGGTCGAAGGGACACGCCCACGGCTGGCTGAAGGTTGCAGGCTGGGCATTTCTTACCTTAGCGCCGCCGCCATCGTTTTTGTTGATCTCCTTCAAGACACTGCGGCTGCCGGGAACCAAGCCCAAGCTACTGTCGGCCGAATTGAATTCCATGGCATATATTGACCTCCAACGTACGCTGATTCACAAATAACGTTGTATGCACTTTGTATAACAATAATTAACAATAAATAATAAATATTTAGCACGAGACGCCGCTTAAATGGCGCGATTCACTTATTTTTCTTTTTTCCAAAATGCCGCTACAATCAGTGTGACCCACGGATTTATCGAAAAGATATACGGTCTGACCCTCAGAAATATACGTCAGAAATTTCAAAATATACTGACAAAATTTTTTTATACATATTCCATCATATTTCTAGATTTTGTTATTCGGTTGAATATTCCTAACCAGCTAAGATCCTTAGCTTTGAACTCATAATTTTATACGATTGATGAATCGATTTCCTACAAGACTGGCTCTCATATTTATTGGATTGTTCCCTGTTTAAGCCTAGCACTCAGACCAGCAAAAGTTCTGCTGGCAGAATGTGTAATATAAAAATACTAGCGACCGAGTGTGGCCAGTTGTGCATGCCCTGCGGTTACACTGTGTACAAATAAAATCTGTTAAGAATTCAAATTTTGTATCAAAGCAAAGCAGAAATGCATTATGGAGGACGACAATGCACGGATAAGGCACCGAAATATTGGCAAAATCCGTTTTTGAGGAACAGAAATGCAAACGACTATTTTCTATTCCCTATTTACCCCTAAATTTCATCCCACAACGATTTCGTAGCTGTTTTGCAAGTATCACCTGGAATACCTATGTACATATGAACATACATATATTTACATTTTATAATTATTTTAAATTGTACTTACTGTCTCTATTCATCTCTTTACTGCAGTCATATCATAATGCTTCTATCGGCCAAACTCTACAACAACTCCCTCTGCTCGATACCCTTCATAATGTCGTTGTCGGAAAAAAATCTAGGGCCAGTAAAAATACCCCAAATACCATGTAATATTTTTCCAGTATATATCGGCATGTTTTATTTGTCGAACTGCGGAATTTTTCTAGCAAAACTATTGTTCCAGTCCCACCGGAGCGATAGTTGGTCCAGGGCTGGGGGCGAAGCGCCCGAGCATGGTGAAATTATATATAAGGTGACGTATTCACCATACGTGCTCTCTTTCGGGGACGTTATTTTGTGTCAGTCCTTAAAATGGATTAGTTTATCAGATAAAATTATGTGGTCAGTGGGTGGGGTCTTGGTTAGCTAGTAATTTTAGGCGGAAGATCAAAATTGACGAATATGTTATGTTTTCGATGTTTTTGCGATGTATTTCTATGTTATGTTCGCAACATCATCGCAACATTAGCAACATCATCGCAATAACATCGACACTCACGTCGTGCTCGACACTCACTTACGTATTTTACCGTTGGCAGCATTAATTTGTATGGGCCAGCAACATGTTCCGCGAAATGAGCGACAATGTTCCGCAACATGGAGCAACATGAACACGGAATGAGCAACATTCTGCATACCCCTTGGAATGCAGAAAATATCTCAACGAAATATTTTAGTTAATGATCCTCTTACAGAGAGCTAACCATAAAAGTACTATATCGAGATCGGGATCGCGATATATATACAGGAAAAAAATCAATTGAATGAACAGATAAAAAAAATGTTGATTACGTTAATTACGTTGTTAAACACAATTTCAATATCAATTAAAGAAAAAAGGGTATCCAAATGTCCACACCACCGGTTGACAGGCAACAAGTGTTCAAATGACGTGACATTCGACTCTCACTTACGTTGTTGCTGCGGTTGTTTAAGAAGTACCTTGTGCATATGACTACTGTGGTTTTAATGACACTCGGGATACACTCGTTCATACAACCGTATGCCTGTTTTTCGTGCGAGGTAGCGTCAGTTGGGTCGATCTGTAAGCCGAACGGATCCGAGCAGCAAAATGAGATATTGAACTTAGGTAAAGGAATATACCAAGAGCACATACAAACAAAATCTCGGTAGAATTTAAGTATTTTATTTTTTAAAGTCCCGTCAAAGTTGAAAAACAACGAAAAAAAATAGATGGATTAGAAAATACGTTTTTCTTTAGAACTGCAACTGCAACGGACCAGTTTTGAGTATGGATAACAATGAATATACCTAATAAAGGATACCAAAACCAGAATCATACGTTGCCTAGTTTACTTTTTATTCCACCTGAAAGATGCAGTATGTGAATAAATGTTGAATACATTTTTGCACTGTGCTCATATCTCATGTCATATTTCTGATTATCCAAAGTTTCTATTTTTACAAAAGCTTTGGAAAATTCTCTATTAGATGCGTTTATTAATGTTATCCAAAGCGCTCATAAAATTCTTCGACTGCCACCTCTTTTCGGCTGATGTCCCACTGTGCACCATAAATCGTTCTTTAGTCCAATCAATGGAAAGGGAAACGGAACGCGGAAAAACAGTTTTCAACAATGAATTAGTAATTTGATTTCCTATAGTATATAGTATATAATATAAAGTTTATATAACGTCGTCGAAAGAGGTTGTGTAGCGCACGATTTTTTCGTTTTCTTCTTCTTCATTGTTTACGAATGGACTCGTACAATGAAGAAAATATGCTATTATTTTAAATCGGCATATATTTAATAAACTATGTGTGTTATTGTGTACATATGACACAAAACCACACATAGTTTATTAAATATATGCCGATATGTGTGTGTTATGTGTGTGTTATATACATATGTTTTTGATTCCTTATTAGATAAAAACATGTCCACAAAATATCGCATGCTATGGCCGAAATGCTCAAAACTGCAAATAACATTGAATTAAACATAAAGACAAAAGAATTTTTTTTTTAAATGCGCATAAAATTTCGTATACAAATTTAAAAAAAAAACTGAAAATACAAAAACAAAAGCAAAGACTGATTGGTCAAAAAAAATGCTCAAAATATTACTGTAATGTTTTGTACATATTATTATTATCTTTATAATTATATATGTATTTGAATTTCGCCCTATTAAATATGAATTAAAATGTTATAATTTTGCTTGAACTATTTCTTTTAATTTATTAGCAGACAAATTTTCTTCTCTGCCAGCTGAAACAATAATCTTCCTCCATGGTGTAAAATTAAAACAGTATCCCCTCCCCCAAAGCAAGCCACTGGGACACGAAATCACAGAGAGTTTACCCCCTCAAGCTTTGCAATTTAATCTATTCTTGCGCCATTAATATATTTTGTGGCGCGCGGCTAACAAAACGTTTTCACTCATTTTTAATGTAAAAATCTTAACAGAGTGCTCCTCTGTTAAGAATCCCACCATAGTAAAGAATACCGAAAACATGAAAAAGGCCTAATAAATCCACCCAACCGAATTGCAACCGTGCGAAAGTCCAGTTACTTTTGAAGAAAACAAAAAACCAAAACCAAAAACAACCTGTGGGTGCTGGCTGTGATTTTTCTACTTGTACAGTTTCGCAAAAAACAACAAAACAGAAACAGACAGCAAACAACAAACAATTGTTTTAGTTAACTAAACAAACAATCAAAATAAACCAAACATCAAAACCAACACACCCAACTCCAATTTATTGTAAAACAACAGAAATGGAGAATAAGAGGTAAGTCTGTACCTAGGGCAACAAGCCCTTTTTCTTTTGTTTTTAATGCTCATGTAATTTAGATTGTTGAATTGCCCTATATTGGCATTTTGTTTGTATTTTCGCCGGTGATATACATATGTATATACATATTTGCTTTTTATCAAAGAGTAATCCAACTATTTTAAGGTGTTACTTTTGTGGTAAAATTGCATTATTTAGTTTTATTTATATTTGTTTGGACGTTGACGTGCAATGACTGCACCATCAAGTGGCCCATGGGACACCAGCCGAATGCTGTTACGCGCGAATCCCAGGCCAAAACGCAGCCCTCCTCCCACCCAACCGACCGAGGGGCGCTGTCGCAAAACGCGCGACTCGTTAACCGAACCGATCGCGATCATGCAGGAAAGATAGATGTTAGACTAGTGTTTGAGATGCCAAGCTTTTTTGGCACCTATTTATGTCCAGAAACAAAATGAGGACGAATTGATTTAATGTTTAATATTTATTTATACAGGCGGCTAGCAGAAGCCGATTGCTTGCTCTTTGCCCAGCCAGATAAATGTTCACGAGATCATATGCAACCAATGCGCAGAGAGATTAGCATAGCACTAAATTCCGCAACGTCGGCAGATCAATGTTAGAGCCCAAGCGGCGGCTGCGGAGAGCCCTTAGCATACCGAGAGAGCGCAGCAGCGCTGCCGAACGTTAGCGTTTACATGTGTATGTTGTTGTATTAAGTTTAAGTACAGTGGGTTCTAATTATGATGATGCTGCTGGCCCGAACATACTCCCCCCGTTGGAAGCCAGCCTTTCAACAGACTCCCTAAGGGGCAGTAGACATAGCCGAGTAACGGCCCTCCTGATGGTTCCTGATGCGGTCTTCAAGTCCGCTACGCGGCACACGCCATCCTTGCCCTGGACGACATCGACAACTCTAGCCAGTGGCCAACGCATAGGAGGAAGATTTTCGTCCTTCACCAGGACAACATCATTCACGCAGAGGTTTTGCGTGGGAGTGCGCCACTTCGACCGCTCTTGCAAAAGGGTGAGGTACTCTTCGCGCCAACGGCTCCAGAAGATTTGCTGCAGTTGAGTGACCCGCTGCCAGCCATCCAGACGATTGTAGTTGAGCTTCGTTAGGTCAGGCTCGAGGATTGTCACAGGTGGGCCACCTAGAAGCAGATGAGCCGGGGTCAAAACATCTAAGTCATCAGGATTTTCTGAAAGCGAGAGCAAAGGGCGAGAATTAACAATTGCCGTGATCTGGCAAATCAGAGTACGCAGCTCGTCGAAGCCAAGCACAGAGGGCCCAACTGAGCGGTACAGGTGATGTTTTGCAGTCTTCACGGCCGCTTCCCACAATTTGCCAAAGTGCGGAGAGCGTGGTGGGATGAAACGCCAGTCGATCGAGTCAGCCAAGCAGAATTCATGGACCTCCTTCACATGCGAGTCGCTCATGAAAAGCTTCTTTAGCTCCAGCAGCTCGTTCTTGGCGCCAACGAAGTTTGTCGCATTGTCAGACCAAATTTGACTTGGCCTTCCTCGTGTGGCAGTGAAACGCTTTAATGCGCCTAGAAACGAAGCGGCGGTCAGGTCCTTTACGAGCTCCATGTGTATTGCCTTGGAAGTGAAGCAAATGAACACACTGATGTAGCACTTGATCGGAGGCCTCGTGCGGATTTCTGATCGGTAGAAGAAGGGCCGACAATAATCCACTCCAGTGACTTCAAAGGGCCGAGATCCTTCAAAACGCTCCTTAGGCAGGTCTCCCATGATGTGCTGAACCATGCGCGGCTTAGTCCTGAAGCATCTCACACACTTGCTGACTTCCTTCGACACTGCCTTAATTTCTCCAATTGGCCAATATTTCAGCCGAATTTTGGCAAGCAGGGCGCGAGGTCCGGCATGAAGGTTCCTCTCGTGATAATATCTTATCAGAGCACAGGTTATGGGATGTCCCTTGGGCACAATAAGCGGGTGCTGAGCATCAAATCCTAGCGATGAGTTTCCAAGACGCCCTCCAACTCTAAGTAATCCAGACTGATCGATAAACGGAGAGAGCGAGCTGATGGAACTGGATTTCGTGACTTGACCGTTGCGTTGAATCTCCTTTATGTCCATCCACAAGGTTGCCAGCTGAATGTGTCGGATTAGGAGATGAGTTCCTTGCCGGATATCGGAAACGGTGAGTCCAGAGTGCCGAAGACGATGTGCAAATTTATGCATGTAGGCGAAGGTGCGCTGCATGCCAAAAAATGTGTTTGCAGATTTGCATCCTGAGGTGAGACCGGTATGTGGAGACACGATCAACAATGCTCGCTTGCGGAGCTCTAAAGTCGGTATTTCAGGAACAGGGAACACAGGCCACCACAGCTCTGACTGGATAAGGTGGTTGGGAAGTGTTTTATCCAATCTGGAATCCAGGTTAGATTCCGGCACCGGAGAATTGTGAGTTCCTAAGAGCGCCGAGCTTGCTACCTTTTGTCCACCGCCAGATACGATCCAACCGAGCCGGGTTTTATGCAGCAGAGGCAGGCCATCAGTAAGTTTGATTTGCCCTACGCAGAGGAGATCATAAAAAATGCTCGCACCAATGAGGAGATCCACTCGCTGAGGGTTGAAAAAGGCAGGATCGGCAAGCTGAATGTTCGAGGGAATACTCCAGTCGGATACATTGACTGCCAGACTTGGTTGGCAATCGGTGATTGTAGGGGCAATGAGAGCAGTAAGAGTCGTTTTGTAGCTAGATGTGCGAGAATGCATGCAAATGTTGACGGTGGATCCCTCAGTGGACACGCTGGTATCGCCTAGCCCAGAGACAAGTGCAGATGATTGAGTTCTGCTAAGCTGGAGCTGCTGGGCGAACCTGGATGTGACGAGGTGAAGTTGTGAGCCTGAATCTAGTATGGCACGACAAGGAACTAAAACGCCAGACCGATTCTTAACGAGGACCACGGCTGTAGCCAGAAGCACAACATCAGAGTGAAGACCTTGGGCAGCAAGAGAGGTAGACGCAGGTGAATGAGAGCTGCTAACAGAATCCTGAACTCCAGAAATAGCTTCCGATTGAAGCGCTAGATCCGGAGTAGATGGTGGGGATTATGGATGGATTATGGATTTGCGTTATGGATTGCAGATTTTCAAAATGGAGCAAACTATGATGACTTCCGTTGCAAACGCGACATTTTCCACTGTTGCATGCGCGAGTGCGATGCCCTGACTTTAGGCAATTAAAGCAGAGGGAAAGCTTCTTCACTTCCTTGTGGCGCAGCAACGGGGACAAGTTTCCGAATAATTTGCAGGAGTATATGCCATGGCCCGCTGAATGGCAAAAGGTGCATCCAGACGGGTTGGCGGAAGACTTGGAGGCAACAAACGTTTTCCTTAAATGAGGAGTAGAAAGGTTTTTTCCCAACTGAGCGCTACTAGCGGGCGTCGCTGTAGCGTATTCCAAATTCTCCATTTTCCGGCAGCGCTTATTCAAGAATTCGTAGAACTCGGCTGCGGTAGGAATGGCGTCCGACAATGTGTCCTCCCATTTCCTTTGCGTCTTAGCATCCAGCTTCTGCAGCAGAACGTGGATCACCATGCAGTCAGAGATCTCCTCATCCTTTCCCAATGTCCGCAACGCACGCATATGCAAATTGACTGCGTCCGAAAACTCCCGTAGCCTTTTCGGCGATGGCGAATCTACCCTCTTGAGCCCCAGAATCTTCTTGATGTGTGCCTGAAAAACAAGTCGTTTGTTATTAAAACGGTTATCAAGAATATCCAGAGCCGCACGATAATTGGCACTGGAAAGCTCCAATGATCGAACCGAATCCAAGGCCACATCTGCGAGACACGAGCGAAGATGCTGGAACTTCTCGATGTCGCTAAGGTCCGCATCCGATCCAATGACCGATTTGAACATCGCCATAAAATCCGAGTATTCCACGTACCCACCGGAGAACTTGGGTACCTTCAGCTCAGGCAGCCGATGCTTGTGAGCCATGATGATGGTACTGTGCCCAGAATGGCCTGGCAGGGTGGTTGAATTGGCAGCGGCGCGTGAGTGGCCCATTTCGATAGCGGCAAGCAACTCAGCTTTCAGCGATATGAAGAGTGCATCGCGATCATGCAGGAAAGATAGATGTTAGACTAGTGTTTGAGATGCCAAGCTTTTTTGGCACCTATTTATGTCCAGAAACAAAATGAGGACGAATTGATTTAATGTTTAATATTTATTTATACAGGCGGCTAGCAGAAGCCGATTGCTTGCTCTTTGCCCAGCCAGATAAATGTTCACGAGATCATATGCAACCAATGCGCAGAGAGATTAGCATAGCACTAAATTCCGCAACGTCGGCAGATCAATGTTAGAGCCCAAGCGGCGGCTGCGGAGAGCCCTTAGCATACCGAGAGAGCGCAGCAGCGCTGCCGAACGTTAGCGTTTACATGTGTATGTTGTTGTATTAAGTTTAAGTACAGTGGGTTCTAATTATGATGATGCTGCTGGCCCGAACATACTCCCCCCGTTGGAAGCCAGCCTTTCAACAGACTCCCTAAGGGGCAGTAGACATAGCCGAGTAACGGCCCTCCTGATGGTTCCTGATGCGGTCTTCAAGTCCGCTACGCGGCACACGCCATCCTTGCCCTGGACGACATCGACAACTCTAGCCAGTGGCCAACGCATAGGAGGAAGATTTTCGTCCTTCACCAGGACAACATCATTCACGCAGAGGTTTTGCGTGGGAGTGCGCCACTTCGACCGCTCTTGCAAAAGGGTGAGGTACTCTTCGCGCCAACGGCTCCAGAAGATTTGCTGCAGTTGAGTGACCCGCTGCCAGCCATCCAGACGATTGTAGTTGAGCTTCGTTAGGTCAGGCTCGAGGATTGTCACAGGTGGGCCACCTAGAAGCAGATGAGCCGGGGTCAAAACATCTAAGTCATCAGGATTTTCTGAAAGCGAGAGCAAAGGGCGAGAATTAACAATTGCCGTGATCTGGCAAATCAGAGTACGCAGCTCGTCGAAGCCAAGCACAGAGGGCCCAACTGAGCGGTACAGGTGATGTTTTGCAGTCTTCACGGCCGCTTCCCACAATTTGCCAAAGTGCGGAGAGCGTGGTGGGATGAAACGCCAGTCGATCGAGTCAGCCAAGCAGAATTCATGGACCTCCTTCACATGCGAGTCGCTCATGAAAAGCTTCTTTAGCTCCAGCAGCTCGTTCTTGGCGCCAACGAAGTTTGTCGCATTGTCAGACCAAATTTGACTTGGCCTTCCTCGTGTGGCAGTGAAACGCTTTAATGCGCCTAGAAACGAAGCGGCGGTCAGGTCCTTTACGAGCTCCATGTGTATTGCCTTGGAAGTGAAGCAAATGAACACACTGATGTAGCACTTGATCGGAGGCCTCGTGCGGATTTCTGATCGGTAGAAGAAGGGCCGACAATAATCCACTCCAGTGACTTCAAAGGGCCGAGATCCTTCAAAACGCTCCTTAGGCAGGTCTCCCATGATGTGCTGAACCATGCGCGGCTTAGTCCTGAAGCATCTCACACACTTGCTGACTTCCTTCGACACTGCCTTAATTTCTCCAATTGGCCAATATTTCAGCCGAATTTTGGCAAGCAGGGCGCGAGGTCCGGCATGAAGGTTCCTCTCGTGATAATATCTTATCAGAGCACAGGTTATGGGATGTCCCTTGGGCACAATAAGCGGGTGCTGAGCATCAAATCCTAGCGATGAGTTTCCAAGACGCCCTCCAACTCTAAGTAATCCAGACTGATCGATAAACGGAGAGAGCGAGCTGATGGAACTGGATTTCGTGACTTGACCGTTGCGTTGAATCTCCTTTATGTCCATCCACAAGGTTGCCAGCTGAATGTGTCGGATTAGGAGATGAGTTCCTTGCCGGATATCGGAAACGGTGAGTCCAGAGTGCCGAAGACGATGTGCAAATTTATGCATGTAGGCGAAGGTGCGCTGCATGCCAAAAAATGTGTTTGCAGATTTGCATCCTGAGGTGAGACCGGTATGTGGAGACACGATCAACAATGCTCGCTTGCGGAGCTCTAAAGTCGGTATTTCAGGAACAGGGAACACAGGCCACCACAGCTCTGACTGGATAAGGTGGTTGGGAAGTGTTTTATCCAATCTGGAATCCAGGTTAGATTCCGGCACCGGAGAATTGTGAGTTCCTAAGAGCGCCGAGCTTGCTACCTTTTGTCCACCGCCAGATACGATCCAACCGAGCCGGGTTTTATGCAGCAGAGGCAGGCCATCAGTAAGTTTGATTTGCCCTACGCAGAGGAGATCATAAAAAATGCTCGCACCAATGAGGAGATCCACTCGCTGAGGGTTGAAAAAGGCAGGATCGGCAAGCTGAATGTTCGAGGGAATACTCCAGTCGGATACATTGACTGCCAGACTTGGTTGGCAATCGGTGATTGTAGGGGCAATGAGAGCAGTAAGAGTCGTTTTGTAGCTAGATGTGCGAGAATGCATGCAAATGTTGACGGTGGATCCCTCAGTGGACACGCTGGTATCGCCTAGCCCAGAGACAAGTGCAGATGATTGAGTTCTGCTAAGCTGGAGCTGCTGGGCGAACCTGGATGTGACGAGGTGAAGTTGTGAGCCTGAATCTAGTATGGCACGACAAGGAACTAAAACGCCAGACCGATTCTTAACGAGGACCACGGCTGTAGCCAGAAGCACAACATCAGAGTGAAGACCTTGGGCAGCAAGAGAGGTAGACGCAGGTGAATGAGAGCTGCTAACAGAATCCTGAACTCCAGAAATAGCTTCCGATTGAAGCGCTAGATCCGGAGTAGATGGTGGGGATTATGGATGGATTATGGATTTGCGTTATGGATTGCAGATTTTCAAAATGGAGCAAACTATGATGACTTCCGTTGCAAACGCGACATTTTCCACTGTTGCATGCGCGAGTGCGATGCCCTGACTTTAGGCAATTAAAGCAGAGGGAAAGCTTCTTCACTTCCTTGTGGCGCAGCAACGGGGACAAGTTTCCGAATAATTTGCAGGAGTATATGCCATGGCCCGCTGAATGGCAAAAGGTGCATCCAGACGGGTTGGCGGAAGACTTGGAGGCAACAAACGTTTTCCTTAAATGAGGAGTAGAAAGGTTTTTTCCCAACTGAGCGCTACTAGCGGGCGTCGCTGTAGCGTATTCCAAATTCTCCATTTTCCGGCAGCGCTTATTCAAGAATTCGTAGAACTCGGCTGCGGTAGGAATGGCGTCCGACAATGTGTCCTCCCATTTCCTTTGCGTCTTAGCATCCAGCTTCTGCAGCAGAACGTGGATCACCATGCAGTCAGAGATCTCCTCATCCTTTCCCAATGTCCGCAACGCACGCATATGCAAATTGACTGCGTCCGAAAACTCCCGTAGCCTTTTCGGCGATGGCGAATCTACCCTCTTGAGCCCCAGAATCTTCTTGATGTGTGCCTGAAAAACAAGTCGTTTGTTATTAAAACGGTTATCAAGAATATCCAGAGCCGCACGATAATTGGCACTGGAAAGCTCCAATGATCGAACCGAATCCAAGGCCACATCTGCGAGACACGAGCGAAGATGCTGGAACTTCTCGATGTCGCTAAGGTCCGCATCCGATCCAATGACCGATTTGAACATCGCCATAAAATCCGAGTATTCCACGTACCCACCGGAGAACTTGGGTACCTTCAGCTCAGGCAGCCGATGCTTGTGAGCCATGATGATGGTACTGTGCCCAGAATGGCCTGGCAGGGTGGTTGAATTGGCAGCGGCGCGTGAGTGGCCCATTTCGATAGCGGCAAGCAACTCAGCTTTCAGCGATATGAAGAGTGCATCGAAGTCGTCGCGCATCGCACTCCCAATCTCATCTTGATTGAGAGCTTCCAGCTCATTGTGGGACTTATTGAACTCCCCTCGCATTTCTGCCAGCATATCGATGCGAACGTCGATTTCCGCGGCGGTTAATTTGTCAACTTTATCGCCTGCGAATGATTCGCCAAGCCTTCGCATCCGATTATATACCGACTGAACTTTGCGCTTATAAAGATTCAGTCTGGTATCAACCGTCGCAATATTTCCGCCCGCGCCTGTATTCGGATCGCTGTCCATGGTAAACGGTTTGCAATGCGACGAAACGGAGAATAGAATACTGCTTAAGCGACGGTGCAGAGCGAGAGCGAGAATGAGAGACTCGAAATCCAAGAACTGTGGCTGCAGCCGAGCATGGAATGAGAGACTCGACGATTAGGCGACGGTGAACACCGAGAGCGAGAATGAGGGACACGAAAAGTCAAGAACCGTGGCCGTGGTCGAGCATAGAATGAGAGATTCGACGGTTAAAATAACGGAATCTCAGACGACCGGCACTCTCACTGACTTGCACATAAAACTGTTCTTAATTGTGCACCAAATGAATTTGTTGGTATTTAAACTGCACAGCAACGAATGTATTGTTCGTTTTATATGTTTTTTAACGAAAACGCGATTAACAAATGGCTTTAATCACGTCGGGGTCACCAATGTTTGAGATGCCAAGCTTTTTTGGCACCTATTTATGTCCAGAAACAAAATGAGGACGAATTGATTTAATGTTTAATATTTATTTATACAGGCGGCTAGCAGAAGCCGATTGCTTGCTCTTTGCCCAGCCAGATAAATGTTCACGAGATCATATGCAACCAATGCGCAGAGAGATTAGCATAGCACTAAATTCCGCAACGTCGGCAGATCAATGTTAGAGCCCAAGCGGCGGCTGCGGAGAGCCCTTAGCATACCGAGAGAGCGCAGCAGCGCTGCCGAACGTTAGCGTTTACATGTGTATGTTGTTGTATTAAGTTTAAGTACAGTGGGTTCTAATTATGATGATGCTGCTGGCCCGAACAACTAGTATTCGAGGAAAATTAGAACTAATCTTACTAAAGGAGTTAATCATGCATTAAAACTATCGTACACCACAACTACAATTACTAACTACGAGAAAGGTATGTGAGTATTAGTAATTTGAGAAGAGGAAGGGAATTAGTTGCCGATATAATATGGTAGAGGGAATTATAATCCGAGCATAAAACTCTAAAAGGTTCATGCAAGGAATAATTCGATCTACAAATCGGAAGGAACAAAGGTATATAGTTTCTAGTAATTCTAATAGGAATCGTGAAGTTTATGCGGCTCAACAAGTCAGGGCTATCTACGTCACCCTTGATCAAGTTGTGCACAAAAATCACACCAAGCATTGTTCTACGGTTAACTAAAGATGGAAGGTTTATTAAAAGCGATCTACTAGAGTAAGACGGCAGTCTCACACTTGCATCCCAGTTGAGGCCGCGTAGAGCGAAAATTAAAAAGTTTTTCTGGACTGATTCTATACGGTCCTGGTGTACTTTGTACTGAGGGCACCATACACAAGAACCATATTCTAAAATCGGACGAACAAGCGATACATAGAGAGTCTTTGTTATATAGGGGTCGTCAAATTCCTTTGACCACCTCTTTATAAACCCAAGCACGCCCATGGCCTTATTTACCATGGTAGAAATGTGTTCAGAAAACTTTAACTTGGGATCTAGAAGAACACCAAGATCATCAACTAGGGTAATTCTCTCGAGAGAACCCCCGCCTAGTGTGTAAGGAGCCAGAAAGGCGCTGGAGCGATGAAATGTCATTACTTTACATTTCGAAGCATTAAGGTATAACAAATTTGCACAACACCATGACTGAAAGGTATTAAGATCGGATTGCAACCTGGAGTGAGATAAGCTGTCCTTGAACTGGACACACAGCTTAACATCATCCGCATACATAAGTACTCGAGAGTATGTTAATACCGAAGGCAGGTCATTTATAAAGAGTGTAAAGAGTAGGGGGCCTAGATGGCTGCCCTGTGGTACGCCCGAAGTAACCATAACTGGTGAAGATAGGGAGTTTTTGAAGAGGACTCTTTGGGACCTGGAACAAAGGTAGCTAGAAATCCATCTCAAGAGATTGGGTGGAAACCCTAAAAGGTCAAGTTTTTGTGCTAGGAGAGTGTGGTTTACAGAGTCGAATGCTTTACTGAAATCTGTGTAAATGACATCCGTCTGTAGATTACCTTGGAAGCCTTTAATGATAAAGGAGGTGAACTCCAATAAATTCGTGGTTGTTGATCTCCGCCTTATAAATCCATGCTGGGCTGGAGATATAAGTGATCTGCAAAGATGCTGCAGGTGCGGAGTTAAAATTTTCTCAAACACTTTAGGAATTGCGGATAACTTTGATATACCTCTGTAGTTCTTCGCGTCAGACTTACTACCTTTCTTATGGAGAGGAATAATGAACGACTCCTTCCATATGGAGGGGAAGCATGAAGAGTTAATGGACAGGCTGAATAGTTTAAGCAACGGTCCACACAGAGACTCGGCGCAGTATCTAAGTACACAGCCGGGAACTCCGTCCGGACCCGGTGAAAACACCGGCTTAACTTTCCGGAGGTCAAGAAGCAGAGAGCTTTCATTTAGCAAGGGACTGAAGATGCCGTTCGACCTGGGTAAACCGTATGGGTACGGCTGCCCGGAGTAGCATTCCTGAGAATAGGTTGTTTGGAAGTATTGGGCAAAAAGATCGGCAATTGCCTGATCAGTGTTTGCCGACGTATTAAGAAATGATAGCGAGGATGGATGAGCGGACGTTTTACGCTTACTGTTTACGAAGCTGTAAAACTGCTTAGGGTCCTGAGAAAAACGTATCCTGCATCTAGATAGGTAGTTCTTATAGCACTGGGAATTAAGAACTGAAAAGTTTGACCGAGCCATTACATAGCGAGAGAGAGAAGAAGGAGAGCCAACTTCTTGAAATTTTTTGTAAAGTCTTGATTTTAAGTTTTTTAGACTGGATAACTCTTTGGTAAACCAAGGGGGCTTCCCAGATCTAATAGGACAGGAAAGTGGGACACAAGACTCAAAAAGTGAGTCAAGTGCATCATAGAAAATGTTTGTGCATATTGTAACATCAGTGCACAAATACAAAACGGACCAATCAAAATCCCTAATGAGGTTATTAAGCTTCGCAAACTCGGCTTTACGAAAGCAGCGGACACATTGAGGTAGCCTACCCGACCGATCCAATGCGGTTGGTCCTATATCGAGCGACACTTCAAGTGTAGGATGGTAGGCGTCTTCAGGTATAGTGAGCGGAGGGACTCGGGTTAACAACGCAATGGTCGGATCCGTTACAAAGCACAGATCAAGCAATCGATCCAGGGAATTTTTCACATTGTTGACTTGAGGGATAAGTCGAGTAAGCCGTCTATAGAGTCATGTCGGGACATGGGCACTAGGTTATTAGACTCGTTTACCAAAGACCAAACAGTTCCTGGCGAATTGAAATCCCCAAGAATCATATGATCTTTATCAGATAGCGAGGAAAAAACAGCGCTTAAGGCGGACAAGTGTTGCTCATAAATTGCGATATCCGAAGAAGGTGGAATATACGAGCATGTAATAAAGACTGAAAAAGCGGGAAGAATCAGTTTTATACACAGGAATTCCAGTTCTTGTTGAATCTGGACTGTAAAATGTTCCGACGTGAAGTTAGAGTCCACTGCAATCAGAACCCCACCTGCACGTCGAGACGAACGGTCATTTCTAAAGATTGTGTACCGACCTGCCAAAACTTCAGAACTAAGAATTTCCGGTTTTAACCAGGTCTCTGTAAACACAATTACATGGGATGCAAATGCGACGCTATCCCGAAACAGAGTGCTGAGCTTACTACGCAAGCCTCTAACATTCTGGTAGGTGATTAAGAGAAAGGAAGTTAGTTTTTTGGATGGGTGGACTGGGAAGATGAGGATGGAGCACTGGCCTGACTAGTATTAAGAGTTATTGGGGGCCTACTCTTCTTCTTTGCCTTAAACTCCTTCACCACCATGTTCTCTGGCCAAAATTTGGCAGAGCAAATGGTGTCAAAATGAGTTGGGGAGACGCTTATTTTAAATGAAGCTACATCCCTGGCATAAGAGAAGTTAAACTTCTCCACCTTTAAACAGTCGGCTTGTATATTGCTTTGAATAAAAGCAGTAACGTCATCTATAGTGGTGTAAGGGGCAAGCCGTGAGACAAATATTTGTCGTTTAGGTGTAGGTGTGATCACCACCAATCTTGGGTTTGGCACCACAGACCTTGTACCTGTGATGGCAATACCCGGTGGTCCGGGTCGTATGTTTGTTGGTGGGATCGAAGTGGACGGGATATTAGTAATGCTGGCGGGCTCGACGGACACGGACGCTACGGAAATTTTTGGTTGTACGTTCTCCGAAGTGATAAATTCGGCTGCCGAATTTGCATCACCATATACCTGTACATTTGTTTTTATACCCGGTACTCGAAGAGTAAAGGGGTATATTAGATTTGTGCAAAAAATTTATGTGTGTAACACCCAGAAGGAAGCGTTTCCGACCCCATAAAGTATATATATTCTTGATCAGCATCAATAGCCGAGTCGATATAGCTATGTCTGTCTGTCCGTCCGTCCGTCCGTCCGTCCGTCTGTCCGTCTTCATTAGCGCCTATAGCTCAAAGACTATAAAAGCTAGAGGAACACAATTTTGTATTCAGACTCCTGTCCTATCGCACTGTTACAAGTGCATTTCAAAATTTCGCCCCGCCCCCTTCCGCCCACTCCAAAGACGAAAATCTGTGGCATGCACAATTTTAAAGATACGTGAAAACTAAAAACGCAGAATCGTAGAGAATGACAATATCTATCAGAGTGTTGGATCTGGATCCAATCGGATAATAAATATAGCCACAATGAAGAAAACCATTTCGAAATGCATCGAACTAAAAACGCAGAATCATAGAAAATGACTATATCTATCAGAGTATTGAATTTGAATAAGATCGGATCATAAATATAGTCAGAAGGAACAAATGAAATTGCAGTGGCCTCCCAAGCGCAGACTGATTCCCTCTCTCTCTCGCACACAGTCGTGTATGTATATGTAGGAAGTAGATAAAAACATGTAGAAATGGCAGATGTAAAAAATTTATGTAAACAAATATGGAAACATCTAATAGATCAAAATCTCCGAAAAGGTTCGACTTAAATTTTTTTTTGGCTAAAATTAAATTTTTCCCTTTTGCGAACATGTAATAAATTACAACAAGCTCACATACATATATACTGACTGAGTACCGGGTATAAAGTAGAGCCGCGGCGTAGACGCGGCTCACAACGTTCCCCCTCGTTTCTGTTTTGTTCGTGAACAGACCGCAAAGGGAAAAACGGTCAACTGTTATTGGCGAACTATGGTCAAAAGGGATATTTTTTACTTTTTTCGCCCTGCGTTGCCACCTAATTTGTACACCATCTCATGAATTTAGGCTGAATTCATAGTCAACTTTCGTGTGTTAACGAATACATGAAATGGTGTTTATGCACACACTTTTTTTCTCATTGCATGAAATGATTTCATGAAATGGGCCTAGCATAAACACAGTAATTGTCGATGTTATTTGTCATCGCTCACTGCTGGTACTGCAGGGGTTCTGGCTGCTTGTATTTTTGGTTTCTGTTTTGCTTCAGCATACTTCAGCCAAAAATGGTTGCTGCGCTGAATGTATTTTGAACAAATGCTAAATTGCTTATAAAAGCATTTAGCTAATATCATAAGCAATACCACATTAAAACTGCTAGATATAGCCTGAAATATACTAAAATGGGCAGCTCTGAGTAGTCTACTCACACAAACGCACTAAAATTACATATGTCAATGTATGCGAATGGCCGCCGCTCTGTTTTACTGCTGTGGTGCGAGAGAAGGCGGCAGCGCAGCTGTGGACAAACGGTACAACCAAAGACAATATAAATAGTAAGATGCCGAACGCCCATACAATTTCAATTAAATAAATAAATTAAATAAATAAAATAAAATTGCATTATTCATTTAAATAGTAATAATAATATAATTCTTTAATATACAATGTAAATATATGACCCATTTTGAACATTTGATATTAGGTATACAATTATTATGGGTTTAAAATTATCCAGTAAAATATTGATATGATAATAGACAATACAATTTTTGGTTATATTCAACCTGTTCAATGGCAAAATCAACCCCTATACCGCGATTCGCCTTTCAAGAAACTGTATCAAATTGTCTTGTCTTCTTTGCACAAGTTTACGTACAAACGCACATACATGCATGCATAAGAACTTCAAAATTCTTTGCATATTAAGTCGACCCACAAATACCCAACAGACATTTAATCGAATGTGAAGTCATTTATCACATAGATTATGTATTTTTACATAGGTACATTCCTTTATTATATTCGTGTATAGTACATTAAACAAAATTAGCATATAAGGGGTATTCAAAATACTACTTTTTTTGTATTATGAGCAAGCGTCTTCAAATAGTGTCATAGTCCGCAATGAATTCTAAGGTATTCGGTATTTCGTTGAGCGCGGCGTCGTCAACAACCAATACAAACAAGCAGACCTAACATGTGTGCACACGTACAGTTGAATCTCAGCCTCACGTATGGGACGAGAGAGCGGTTCGCTCTCTTTCTCTCTGTCTTTCTGTCTCTCTCTATTTGTGAAGTTCCACACGAAAATCCACCCAGCCAAAATGGACTCCAAAAATTTTGTATGGCGAGATTTATCTTACTATTTATATTGTCTTTGGTACAACAAACACAAGTTTATCTTTCTCCTTTTATACATACGCTATCTCTGTCTTTCAGAGCTTTGAAAGCATTCGACGGCGACTTCCACGTCGAACCAAAACCAAAAATGGCCGCCGCTCAGATGCTGCGCTGCCACCAGATCGAAATGAATAAAAGAGCGGCATCATGCAGAGTAATCGTCAGAATTTTTGGACCGTCGGGCAGTCAACATCTACTATTACGTGTTTTCCCTTAATATATTTACTTGTCTTTGTTCTTATTTACTTCGGAATCGGTATCACCATCTGGAACTGGCGTTTTAAAATGTTTTGCACAATTTTTTTTTTTTGCGAACTAGTTCTTTAATGCGAGGCATTGTTGAATATGAAAGACGAATAGTGAAAGAAGAACATGCAAGCAAAGCAGAATTCCGTGAGCATCGTACGCCATGATGGAAAGCACGCATTGCGAGAAATTGTCGATTAAAAGTGTGCAGTTTCTTTTCAGTAGGTTCCTTAGTCTGTCTACCGCGATGTGGGTTGGGTTTTTTGCTTTACATGCACTTCTATGGATTTAGACCCAGAGGGCTGGAACTTCTTTGTCAGGAATCTATGTTCGCTCCGCAGTGGTCTGAAACTATTGCGATCATTTGTTCTTCCTAATAAAAGCGATTTTTATACCTTAAAACCATTTTATTCACCTCATGTTCCAGTCCCACCGGAGCGATAGTTGGTTCAGGGCTTGGGGTGAAGCGCCATCTATCGGGGGTCCAGGGAGGCTCCATGGGGCATGATGATATCGGGGGGAGCAGGGATCCGTTACTGTGGACGTAAGGAAGAGAATAGGATTAGATGGATGTATAGGTGAGGGATAAATAGAGGTGAAAAGAGATCCGAACAACGTTTTCCGTGGATAAAGGCATAGTGTTCGGAGGCGAGTGCAGTCTTCCGACACCCTGAAATTTTGGGGGTTACAACCAAAAATTATAAAAGTGAGTTCCGATAAATGGGGCGGGAATTTGAATTTAAATTCATGCCGGTGGTATTATTCCTTCCACAGCCTGGCTCGGAATATCACCCCATAGAACCGGGCCAGAGATTTTTCTTTACTGCCGAACATCACTTCTGGAGGCGATCATTCACTTCTTCTGGAGAGGATCAATTTTCCGGAAGACGGTTTTTTCCATTTTCGGGAACTGCTCGGAGGGCAGAATTTTTGAGGGAAAGCTTAATCACTTCACGCATGGGAACCACTTGTGCACATTGGGGAAGAAATCCAGCTAAAACAGAGTGAGTCCGTGCCATAGTGGGTGTGTGCGCTACAACCAAGGCGTCTACCGGCCGCGTGTCTGTGTCGGGACAATCCAGTCCAGATCCTGACGAGACTATACTGTATACTATATGTGATCAGTAAGCACTCCTCATACGGCCAGTCTTCACGATCCCGCACATTGCGGGATCAGCCACGGAGGCTCGATACACCGCAAATACATTTACCTCTTAATGTTGTTTGTTCCTAGTTTTGTCCTTTGTATGCCCGAATTGTTATTTATTGGTAGGTTAAGCATTTAACGTAAAACGCTCACATTGTCCAAACACCAACACATTTCCCGAATCAAAACAAAACAGCAATCAGCTGATCGGCTGTAGTGGGCTTAGCCCCTTGTGTGTGACGCGGGGTCACTGAACCCCACCGTTGTTGGCACATATGTATATGTGGAAATTTAATTATTTATCATTCCTTCTGCCCCGGGGACCCTTAACAAGAGCTCTTGGTAGGATAGTCTCGGTAGGGCCCAACTCACATATAATGCACAAATCTGCATACATATATATGGCTTTCACACCGCATGGGTAAGGGTATTTCCACGATCGATCCCATACATTTACTAGTTTAAATTAATCATTTACTTATTCATGGCAGGTTTTCATTGGTTAAAGTTTTGGTGTTTTTTTTTCCTTCCCAATTTTGCTGCCAAAGGCTTAACAAAGAAATATATATCCAGTACAAGGATGGTTTATCACAATCCAGGTTGCAATCCGATCTTAATAGCTTTCAGTCATGGTGTTGTGCAAATTTGTTATACCTTAATGCTCCGAAATGTAAAGTAATGACATTTCATTACTTCAGCGCCTTTCTGGCTTTTGGTTTTTGGTTATTTTATTTTGGTTTTATTTTTTATTTTTATGAGTTCTTAAAAATAGGTTTAGATGTCTTCAACGTTATATTAACTATGACCCCATATTCGCAAGCCGAATTATCAATTTCTCCTGCGCCTGGCGTATATACACTAAAAATTAAATACACTTAAATCGCCAGTCGCAGATGATTTAGTTTAACACGAACCTCAGGAAAATGAATATGGAATTGCAGATGAAGGCCATCGATACTTAAATGTGCTTAGAAATAACATAAATCGAACATACTAATGTTTTTAATTTAAAAGCTTTTTTAAAACCTCAAGCTTCTCCCTTTCTATTTCTTCCAAAGCCCTGAAATGGCGGCTTTGCTGTTCTTGCATTACTTTCAAAGTTTCAGCCACCGAATTCAAAGTTTCTGCTTGTAAAGAGCAGAGATTCTCCAAATTCAAAGGAGGAGCAGAAGGGCGAGCACGTTTCGCTCTTGGTTCGGCTTCGGCTTCCGGTTCCAATTCCTCACCCCGGCTCGTCGACATTGGAGACAACGGCGAATCTTCTAATAGATCTAATTCTTCTTTTATTGGTGTCCCGAAATCGGAACCTCCTCCTACGCCGTTCACCATCGCAAAAAGACCACATAAGGATGCAACCTCTTCCTCGATCGGCAGGATAGCCACTAGGGAGTATGGCTCCTCGCCGCTAGTCCTCTCCACCTCCTGCTTGTTTCGGACCAGCTTCTTGCGAATATGAAGTTTCCAGTCAGCCCACATCTTCATAAATATGACAACTTTAATAAAATTCTCAATGTAAACGAGCAATACTTGCCTTCTTCCACCCTGCTAGATCCTTAGTTGGGGGACCGGCCTCATTTAATTTCTTTTTCAGTTTTGCCCATTTGGCATCTGTTGCTACGCGGTCTCCTTTGACAAAGCCCCTGGCAATCTCCGGGTTGTCTTTCATAAACTCCACCATTATTTCGTCTTGAATAGAAGTCCTATGCTTGCCCCTAAAAATAATTAAAACAGAAATTACTATTTTTTGTGGTAAATCTTACATTTTACAACAAAATTACATTTTTGTACAATTTTTTTTAGTAAACACCTGACAGCTGACAGGATTGCCAAGTGTGTGACTTAGGGCTGGCGAGGTGTCGCAGCAGCCAGCTTGTTTCAGTGATGCTTTCCGTGTGAATCGAATTAGAAAAACATTCAGGTAGGTTCCTTGTTCGATTTCACAAAAATTCTACTTTTGAAAACACATAAGTTGTCGATCAAGATAAGAACGATTTTTTACTATTCAAAATATCAACACTTTAATCTGTGAAATGTAAATTAAACTGTTTTATACAATAAAACAAATCTTAACTGCAAAAGGAAAAAATAGTCCATTAAGATAAATTTTACACCATTTCCAGCGTCACCCAACCTCCAATTAGAATCGGAAAACATTTGTCAGGACAAATACACTTTTCAACAGCTGACGCAGCAGCATAACAGCACAAATAATAATAAATAACAGCTCAAATAATACTAAATAACATTCACATAACAGAACAGTTTGCTGAAGGCTGATGTTTCCCGCCAAATGTAATTGAAAATGTGAGTGCAACAAATTAATTGCTTAACCATTAGCAATTCAATTTTAAGTCAGACGTCAGACATGTTGAATGCACAGGTGTTGCATCTAAGATGTCTTGATCTTCTTAAATTCGGCTTTTTCTGCCGTCGTTTTGTTTCAAAACAATGTGTAAGCGGGAGCACTTCAAAATGAAAAAGACGCTATTTGGTTGATACAGGCAGGTTGCGGGTTTCACTTACCTTTGCTTTTGCTGAACTTTCAGGGATCGTCTGCAGGTTATTCCCAATATTAGCTCTTCATTAGATCTTCGACGAATGTAACACTAACGTTCGTATTATATTGTAGTTTTGTATCGTAGTACCAATGCATCGTCATTAAAATTCCCTGTTGGAATGGGTAGGCGCAGTAACTCGGGTTTTAGATACAAATCCTTGATAACACTCGTCAACACGACATTTCCGCTGTGGCCAAAAAAACTTTATCTGTTAGATAGGATATTCAAAAATTTTTAAGCAATTATGGTTTTTTTTTTAAATCTGTTTTTTATTTTTTTAGAAGTAAACAACTACCTAACTAACTTAACTATCTTATTTTAACTTAAGTATCTTATATCTTGGTGCATGGAACTTTGCAGTTTTGAAAAGCCGACAAAAGCAGCTATAAATCCCACCCAGACTTTTTGCAGCTGCAGCAACCCGTAAACGAAGTGATATGGGCGGATGTAATATCGTCCTATTCATATTGAGGAGCACTTTGCTTCGACTGTCGGCCTTCAGAGGATATTTCAGGAACAAGGATTTATTTTAGCTCTCGCAGACGGCTATACAAATATACCTTTTGCCGCATGAAAGAGTCAATAAAATAAAATGTTGATGATAATTTTTCACTTTGCTTAATTTAATTCCGGAGAACATCGCATACGAAAAGTATATTTATATTTAGGTATACACTTATAGAAAATATTTTGTATCTAGGCGTTATGATGCTGCTTCTTTCTATTCTCCAGATCAATGATGAATCTGGCTCGAAGGACCAAATGATGATGTTGATGAGTTGAGTTATAAATTCGAACTGCTTTTTTTTCAAAATCTAGATAGGAATTATAAGGTAATTAAAACTAAGTCGAGCTCTTCCTTTTATTGACACCTAATGCATGTATACCGCATGTGTTAATAGTCCTTTTTCTCAAGTGGTCTCCTTCAAGTGGACTATATTTTTCTTGAGCTGGCCTGTTTCGGTCCCTGTTCATGTTTATGAACTTCTTGCCCACGGTACGCCAGGTTAGTGATGATCGCCCCTTGGCCTGGTGACAGGTCCTGTTAATTTTTATGAACAAGGCTTAATAGGTCAAATCCCAAGAAGAAATGTTATAGCTCTTACTCAATTCGGATTGTTATTAAAAGTCTTCTTTGCGTTCAGATTGCAGTTTGATGATGCGAAAAGAACAGAGATGATCAGCTTGCACTGCATTGGACTACAAATTTCCTACAAAATTATCATTATTTTGCGATGTTGGGTTTGGAGGTATCTTGTTAATTCGAGATGCTACTTTTTCTCTTATCGATGCTTGAAAAAACCATCGATATATCGCACCATTCCACAACGGCTGTATCGATAGTGACATCGATGGTTTTGCAGCCCTAGCATCACGAACATATGTCTGTTCGTGTTTATCTTGAAATTAATAAACAACATACAAACAGAGGCATTGCAAGTTGCAGCCCGAATTTTGCTGACAAAAAATAAATGAAACAACACAACGACGTGAAACAAAAGAACAATAGTGTCCAATCCATCCCCCAAATCGCGTTGTGTACTTGGTAAGTGCTCTTACACTGCATGTTATTGTATTTTTTCTTAATTTTCATCGCTTTGCAGGCCCATTGCCTTCTCTCCACACGTCGTATAGACGCATATGCCCAGGTAAGTTTTCCGCTTATTTCTTGAGTGATTCTAACTCATTGATTAGTGCGCTCATCATTTTTTTCTACTTTCTACCCTGCAGCCACTTTGCGATAATCAGGCGACAGCTCGATCGCAACACTATTGGGCTGTCCCTTGCAGCCACCCACAACTTCATCAGTTTGTAAGTGCTTTATTTTATTGAAATTCGATTGAAATGTTTTCGTTTCATTTTCCCAAATTTATTCAGCCACTTTCTCACTGCTTTTGGCATATACCACACGGAACACATCCGTAAACGGTGCTGAACTTGAAACTAAGTATCGGATCCCGTGATCGCCAGGCACTTCACCCACCGCACAACTATCTCCGGCCACTCCTTCCGGTCAATCAGTTGCCACTGCGTGCCTGCGGCTAGCTCCTGGGAAAACTGAATATGCTCGACGGATTAGTAGTGTCCTCGGAAAAAATGTAGAACATCCTCTTGGGCAGTCTTTCCGCTTTTCAGCAGTGTGTGAGTGTGCGTACATGGAGTGCCACCAGCTGAAGTTTAATTCGTGGTACGAGTAATCTAGAGTATTTCTAAATATTACATTTTAAGCATTAAGCTGCATAAGTGGATTATCTTATAATTAATTATGTCGTCTTCTAATCTAAAAGACATTCGGAAATGCGGTTACAAATGCATTATTGCTTCCTGCCGTAGTGCATATAGAAACAATTCGACCGATTTTCCTGTGAAGTTATTCACATTTCCATCGGATCCATTATTCCTCAATAAATGGATTGAGGTTTGTCGATTGGATAGAAATATGGTGAAAAGAACTGCCCGAATTTGCGAACGACATTTTGAGGCCAAATACATAGGAAAGCGTCGATTAAAGTCCAATGCGGTTCCAACTTTAAACCTTTCTCTATTGACTCCAATGAATGAAGATATTTATGATGAGAGTACACTTTCTGAGAATTCAGTAGATAACGAACCAACTGAAAATCGTATGAAATCAATAAGAACCAAACTGTCCGATGTGCGCAATAAAATTTCAAACGAAATAAAGCAAGAGTCCGAAACAGAAACGTCTGACGAAGATCTATTTGAAGATAATGAATTTAATGCAAGTAGTAGTGATGAAAATTCATTTTCAGGCCACAAACCACTGGAAAAACGTATGAATTCAAAGAGAATCAAACTGGCCGGAGTGTATAATACGATTTTAAACGAACTAGAGCAAGAGTCCGAAACAGAAACGTCTGAGGAAGATCCATTTGATGATAATGAATCGACTGGTTCAGAACTGTGCGAAACAGGGCCAAAAAAAGATTCGTCCGCCAATCAAAAACACCGAAAAAACGGTTGCAGATGCATTATTTCTTCTTGCCGATGTGGATATAGAAATAGAACGAAAGATTCCCACGTTAGATTATTCCAATTTCCATCAAATCAAGCCCTGTTTAATAAATGGGTTTCAGCTTGTAATTTGGAAAGCAATCGTATCAAAAAAACTTCACGAATTTGCGAGCGGCATTTTGAGGCCAATTATATAGGAAAGCTTCGATTGAAGCCCGAAGCAATACCAACATTGAACTTGTCTGATAATACTCCATTGACTCCATTGAATGCAGGTATTTGTGATGCCAAAAAACCAATTGATAAACCTATTAAATCAAGGAGAACCAAACTGTCCGATGTGCGTAATAAAATTTCGAACAAACTAGAGCATGAGTCTGAAACGTCTGACGAAGATCTTTTTGAAGGTAATGAATTGAATCCAAGTATTTGTGATGAGAATACATTTTCAGGCCATACAGCTGACCACAAACCAATAGAAAAACGTACGAAATCAAAGAGAGAAAAACAGGCCGCTGTGCATAACAAATTTTCAAAAGAACTAGAGCAAGAGTCCGACGCAGAATCGCCTCATGAAGTTCCGTTTGATGATAATGAATCGATTGATATAGAATGGTGCAAAAATAGAGTGAAAAGAGAGTCGTTCGCTAATCAAAAAGACAATCGAAAAAGCGGTGGAAAATGCATTATTTCTTCCTGCCGTAGTGGGTATAGAAACAATTCGACCAATTTCCCTATGAAGTTATTCAAATTTCCATCGGATCCATTATTCTTTAATAAATGGATTGAGGTTTGTCGATTGGATAGAAATATGGTGAAAAGAACTGCACGAATTTGCGAACGGCATTTTGAGACCAAGAATATAGGAAAGCGTCGATTAAAGTCCAATGCGGTTCCAACATTAAACCTTTCCCAATTGACTCCAATGAATGAAGGTAGTTATGATGACAATTCATTTTCAGGCGATTCAGTAGATAAGGAACCAATTGAAAAACATATTGAATCAAAGAGAACCAAGCTGGCCGATGTGCGTAATAAAATTTCAAACGACCTAGAGCAAGCGTCCGAAACAGAAATGCCTGATGAAGATCACCTCGAAAATAATGAATCGATTGATATCAAATTTTGTAAAAACTGCAAAGAAAAAGAGGAAAAGGAGGCATATTACACAAAAAAATGGTTTGAAATATTGGAAGATAAAAAAAAAAAAGATGAAGAGTTTAACAAATTGAAGAAGCGATATAAGGCCCTAAAAAAATTTATATCCCGCGACAATAGGCGCCAGAGAATTAGAGCGAACTCAAATCATTGTGTTCTTCCCACAATAGCCAACATGTCTCATGTTTCTGAGGATGCGAAAACTATATGTATCATGCTTTTAAAAAAGACAAACAACTTTAGTCCCGCAGAGAAAGTTATTGCGCAAAATATAAACTTTTACTCGTCAAGAACTTACGAATATCTCCGAGATGTTTTACACTTACATTTGCCAACCAATCGCAGTTTAGAGCGATGGGCTGTGCGTTTCGGGCCAGGATTTAGTCCCGATTTTCTCGGCCCTCAGTCCTCCAACAATTTATTGTAAATTGTGTACGACAAAAAAAAGATCAGGCGGGGTCTTTATTTGAACTAGATGAATATATGTAACTCAAGGCTACGAAAGATATGGTCTGTGTTTGCATGATCAGTAACTGGATCAGTGTTGTAAGCCATAGTACTGTTTCAGCAAACGGTATAAAACACAAACAAAAGTGATTGCTTTAGGGCTTAATGTTAGAGCAGCTTTATACGAATTATGTTTATATAATTTTAGTATTATGTTTGTACAAGTTTAATTTCCTATTCCCATTTTATATTTCTCTTTGATATATTTGAATAATATATTTTAATTATTTTTCCAGTATCGCATGTGTTTTGTAAAATAGACCTTTAATGAATAAATAAAAAAATAAATCAGAAAAATAAAAGACCAATATTTATTTGTCGCGCGCTACCGCCAGATTGGGGGCACTTAAAAAAATGTACCAAGCGCTTGTCAAAATCGTAATCTACGACGAAATCTAAGAAGGTTTGCCGAAGAAACAATGGGTCTAAAATCAATTGGAGGCTTCCGATTTTTAAAACGAAATTTAAAAGCAGTTGATTTCGGAATGCCGGGTTCGACGAAAATCTCCGGAGAGCAATATCATATCTGCAGGTCAACCGTGAGCATCGAGAAAGTTCCGTTTCCCGTTTCAGCGTCAACAACTTCCATAAGCGATTCGTTCCATCAATCGATTTGGCGCTGGCAACGTTTGCTTGATGGGCACGTCTCCTTTCATGTATTTCTGCATGTTCCTCTTGTGTTCGATTATAATGGACATTCTAGCTAATTATTGCTAGTCCAAAGTTTGATCGTATAACAGCAGGCATTCGTCAAGCGGATAACTCAATTGATTGTTTTGTCGACGAAGAATAATATCTCGAGTTTGGAACTGATCTCCGACTATGAAAATTGCCTCCTCGCTTACTACAGCTTCCCCTTGTACAGCTTTTTCGCGATTGCGGGTTTTTTCCCAAACATTTTCTTTCGCAAAAACCTTTTTCTGGAAAGTACCAACAAGATAGATGGATATAGATATTAACAACAAAAGCATAGTTGGCCGATTTCCATTTTTAATATCATTCTTTTATTCAATATGTAGAAGTATTTAGTTACAAGTTTGTTCATTAGTTATGTTCATCATTCGTACGTACATGTGTGGCTAATAAGGTTTCATGTTTTTCTCGTTAATAACTTTCTTTTTAAATTTAAATCAAGTTTCTGTCTTTTCTGAGTGGGAGTTGTTGGGGCTATAGGATCTCAAAATATAAAGGAGTTCAAGCATTGGTCAGGAGCGGCTTTGTTAAGCACCCCAAAAGTCAAGTGGAAGATCGAAAGATGTCGGTCCTTGAAGGGTTCGAAAAGTAAATACAGGGAATAGAACTGGTTCGAGGTAATTGATTGCTTTTCTCAATAGTTCGACCTTCCACTTTCCAGAGCGTACAGCTTGTTGTTGAATACATTGGCCTGCCTAGATTTCTTCATATACAGTTCGACTATATATTTATAGTGTACGTTTTCATGTGTTATGCTGCTTTTTTAAATGATTTTCGCTTGGTTTATTGTAGTTCTCTTCTCTTAAACGACTCATTTCAGGGAATGACCAACTTATGGTTAATGCTGTGGAAATATGCCTACCCTACCCGAACTTCGAGAGTGCAAGTACAAATCTAAATATATTTATGTATACATTTCTACAATTTGGAAAAATTCTACTAGATGATAAATGGTATGGTATGAATGTTATTGTTGTTTTGCTTTCGACTTGTTTTTGGTTTTAGGCTAGGTATCCTTCTTTTTTAGTATGTATAATCTTGTTAAAATTTATGGCCTGGTAAAAGTTTTGCTTGCCACGGCTGATAAAAAAATACTTCTTGTTTACTTACTGGCTCATTATAAAAGTTGATCATTTCTTGGGTATACATATCATATAGACAGCTAGTCTGTTCATATATAAAAAATGCGCCGTATAAAATGCCTCAAGCGATGCGCTCACAATTTGTGCCGTTTTGTTGGTGTCGGGAAGGGCTGTAGGTATTGGTTAGTGTGTATTATTTATATATATTTACTTTCATGTATACATGTATACTCGTATAGTAATGCTATGCTATTTTCTAATTTCATGTCGAATTAATATCAATTTTGATTTTAGTTTTGTTGTCATCGCAGCCTTCCATTGAAGCCAATTTGTTGAATCTTGAAGCTGAACTTGTACTGGTAGAATTTGAAGAACTGAAACTGAAACAGAAACGGAAACGGAAACAGAAAACTAGGAAACCAAGCTCAAGTTTTTATTCCGAATCCATGTGTTGTGTGTATTGTGTATGTGTATGTGAAGAAGGGCCAATTGACTCGATAAAATTGAGAAATAAAACGTTTGCTTTTTGCTACATAATAAACTTGTTTTATTTTTTTTCACAAAGAAATTAGCGTTAATCATATTCTGTATAATCATAATAAACATAAGAGTCTAATGCATAGTTAAATCAAATGCTCGAATGCGTTCCAAAATTTTGTATATGTATACTACTCGCTCGTACCGTAACTTGTGCCAATTGCTCGCCGTTTACAAAACTAAGGGTTGCTCTGCTTGTATACTTGGTTGGATTGGTCTCCTTTCCAAGTGTTCGAGTGTGTAACTACAAAATACATCTCGTAATTATCGTTTATAATTTATATTTATATTTAAATATATATGTATATATTAGTATATTTTTATATATGTATAATTTATAGTGTTTCCTCACGTCTGCTTCAGGAAATGCCTGCCGGTCAAATTTCCTTCCTCGCTCGATTCGTACTTTCTTTTTACAACAAATTACAAATGGTTTATTCAGTGTATGGTTTTTAGCTATGTCCTTAGCTTAGTTTACAAGGTTCTGCTGTCGTAAAATTTTACAAATTTCTGCTGCTGCTGTGTCTATAGGTATAGTTTACAAATCGGTAATGTGTATGCCTTTCCAATATCGTTTTTCAATCTTGTTTCCTATTTCGTTTTTACAATAAAGTTGGCAAAGAAAAATGTACAATTTTCATTGGGTTTCCGCGACCTTCCAGATTCTCTTTTCCAAACTCTGACTGTCCGACCTCGTGGGTCGTTGGCCGTTGGCCGTTGGCCGCGTGCCGTGGGCACACAAAAAAACTACCCTTCACGTCACAGGCCTACGGGGATCTCGTAAGAGTTACACTACATTTCTTTTCTGTTGGGCTCCGACTTGTTTCTTCAAGTGCTCCTCTACATGCGTGCAAAAAGTGGTTACTGTAAAAACTGGGCGCGTGTAGAATACGCCAGCTTACGTGTAAATTTCACTGTGTCGCTGCTCTGTTCTGTATTTGCATATACAGGATACAGTATACAGAGTACAGAATTCATATACATATACATACATATTTAAAAACGCTGCTACACGTCGAGCTCAAAACTAAGTGTAGTACATATCTTTTATATCTGTTTGTGTATATAAGTATATATTTATATATGTATATATAAATGTATGTATGTCGTATGTATATAGAGTTGCAGGCTTACACTTACTATTACGACTAAGCAGCTTGCTGTATGCATGTGTTTCTGTTTCTGTGAATGCGAATGTGAGGGCGAATGTGGGTGTTCGGGCGTGCGGGTGTACGGGTGTTCGGGTGTTCGGGTGTATGGGTGTTCGGTGTGATGTTTATACTAAACGTCAAATGCAAAGAGAGCGTGTAACGTCCAGTATGTATGTATGTATATGCATCGCCTACAGAAGCATGTCGAGATTCCTACATAGAATGGATTCCTCTATGGATTATGTATATGAATTAAAATTATCAGTGCATTGCGCTCTAGAGACAGGCAGTTGATTAGTTAATAACTAAAAATACCAAACGAATAATACCAAACTACTGCTCGCGCCGTCGCTTGAAACGCTCAGTGATCTCAGCGCTGGCGATGGTTCATTGCGGGGTCGGGTCGCACTTCTATGTATCATGTGTGTTGCGGAGTACAGAAATTTATAGTTACAAATGGTCGATGAATGGTATGCGAATGTGGTACATATTACTCTTGTTATATACAAAACACGACAACGACGATGATGACGACGACAACGACAACAACAACAACGACAAAAACACGACAACGAAATTGTGTGTACAAAAATATGCATTAATACACTTTACATTCATCTTCAAAAATTGTTTTACATGGATACATCTGTGTTTCGACGAAACCGACAAAAGGTCTAAATTCGTTCGTTTTTACCATCTTCGTTTCAGTATTCAGTATTCAGTATTTTAGTATTTGGAATAAGGCGTCCCGAAATAGTCTAAATTTATATAAAAAAAATGTACAAAAGTTCTTGGTACTCGTATTGTTGGTTACTTTTTACAATGTATGTATACACATATAAAATTTTTGTTTGCAATTTACAAGTGTTTCGATAGCATGCTAAAACAATTCTATACACTTACGCGAGGGATGGGATGGGATCGGTTCGGTTCGGATGGGGAATGATTGGTTCATAGATGATTCATAGATGTGTCGTCTGTCGCACAGCGATTGCGATTCAAGCCGCGCAGGGGCAGTTTCTGGACTGTCTGTAGTCTTAAGCAACCACTGCAGACTGCAGACAGTAGACAGCAGTAAGCAGTAAGTTGTTTTTAAACATATTCGTATAAATACATTCTATATCATATCATACAGTAAGGTGGGCTGGCAATGACTGACAAACGAAAGACTTTTGCAGGAAATTTGGAAAACCAAAAAAAGGGGAAACGTACAATTTTGCATTCGCTTGGTTTATTTGATAGGTTTTGCGTACATTTGTTCTGCCCTCTCTCTCTCTCTATCTTATTTGTTGTTTCGTTTTGCTGATACAAGTAGTAAAAATCGCTGAGAAATCATCATCTTCCATTAAAAAAATCATAATTCGGTAATCAGTTGGGCTTACTTGGCTAAACAGGGGTTGGGGGTCTCTACATGCGCCCACCATTATCTTATCTTCTGCATCACCATTATATCATCATATCATTGGTGCGTGGGGCCGTGTAGGATGTAAAAAATTATAAATACATGGGTGTAGAATCGAATAGAATATGTATAGATAGTGTATAGTGTATAGCGTATAGCGTATAGCATATAGTATGGGTACTGCGACTTAAATCAAACAAATTTACAAAGTACATACATTTGTATACAAAAGTGATAATAATAATAATATTAACTTGCTTCCAATGCATGCGTGTATGGGCGTGTATGTAGGTGTGTACAGGCGTGTGTATGCGTGTATGTGTGTATGGTGTGCGTGTCCGTGTTCGTGTGAATCTCGTAGGTTCCTCATGGTTCGCTATCGTTGTGGTGATCGGTCTCGTTTCCGTTTACGTTTCCGTTTCCGTTTCCCTTTATACACAGCAAGTACATAATTTACAAAAAATAGTTCAATTAAAATTAATGAGAATTTTACATAACAGTTAAATTTTACATGTGAACAAATCGAAAAATTACATGGTTACATTGATACATGGTTTGTAGTTTGGGGGTTTTTTGTACAAAATTTTACACAGTGCAAAAGCAGCGCGAATGAGTCGAAGAGTCGTTCATTGTGTGACTGTGAGAGTGTTTGAGTGTTTGAGTGTTCGTGTGTGTTGTGAGTGTGTGTGTGTTTCCGGTTTCATATTGTTTTGGTAGCTGCTGCTGGCTCCGTTAACATATTTACTCTACATTCTACACTATGTGTGGTTTATGTTCGCTATTCGTTATATAAACGTATGTATATTTGAAATGGTTCCTCTGTCCGCACTTATAAATTCTACGCATATTCGTGCTGCTCTACTCTCTCTCTCTCTCTCTCTCTCTCGACGCTCTATAACGCCATCTCCTCCTATTTCCGGCTCTTATCAATTTACAGTCGAAACATTAATCATTTACAGATAGGCTTGCTATATAATCATTAATTTACAAAGTTACAACGAAAGTGTACGCAGACAATTTGCTTCTTTGACAATTACATTCATAATAATTTCTTTGTTTTTCTTTTCTTTTCTTTCCTTTCCGTTTTTTTTTCTTTTGTTTTGTTTTAAACTTAAGCATGCGATCGCATTGTACAAATATTTCGTTTGAAATCTTCCGCTCATTTATGTATGTGCTATTTTTTGTTCGTAAAAATACAAATTAGTTTTGAGTTTTCTTTCTTTCCTTCTGTTTTTTATCTTTCGAGTGCACGAGCACACTGACTGCGGTGACAGTGCGTACAGTGATCGCACTGGAGTGCAACAGGTGCAGTTGCTGCTGCCACGTGACGCACGCTAAGGAGGCATTCAACATCGTGTGTTGTGTTCCGCTCGGGACTTTGCTTTCACTCGTATTCGAGAAGCGTGCGCGAGTGCGCGAGTGCGCGAGTGCGTGCGTGCGTGCCTGCGTGCGTGCGTATTGGTGACTGAGTTAGTTCTCCCTTTACAACTCTTCTGATTGCAGCTCGATTCGACTGCTGGTTCAATAAATTAGATTACATTTATATGTATTTAGTTATAGTATGCTTTAGCTTTTGGCTCGTCTCCCCTCACTCACTCTGGCAGATGCCAGACTAAAAACTAGACCTCGATTCGAGAAGGAGGATGTGCTTTCTGCTGACTACATCGACCGTATGCTCTCTTCTTGACTCGTCTTTATAGCACACCATTGGCGGCTGTGGGTGGTCCAATGGGGCCGAGGCCACTGTTGACGGCAGCCACCACCGGCATTGACGACTCGGACACAGCCGGCGATGTGGGTTCGACGATCATCGCGTTGCCATTCTCCTGCACGGAGCAGATCGTGGGCGAGGCGATGCTGGTGGCGGTCGAAGAGGAGTTGGTGCTGCTGCTGTTGCTGTTGCTGTTTTCCAGCGAGACGGCTGAGGATGCGGTGGCAGGGGAAGCGCTGCTCGCTGCGATCGAGCAGGTGGATGTGGTCGCTGCTGTGCTGCCGGCACCGCTGACTGCTCCCGCCACGGAGATGGGAGTTATTTTCATGTAGTATTTCTCCAGCTTGGCGTTGATGTGCTTCCCGTAGGTGTACTTGCGCAAGGCGGTCATGTGGGGCCGTATCTTGGTCATCAGCTTCTTCAGCTGCGTCGGCTCGGACACATCGATCATCTTCTGGACCACATAGTTGGCATACTGGTCCTTCATCATCACGTGCAAGGCGCTGCACACGGGTGGAAGGAAAGAATACATTAGTCTGGCATTAGTCTGGCTTGCAACAGCCGATCGGCTGCTAGCGACTTACTTGTCATTGAAGGTGCACACCTCGTCGATGAGGCCTGTGCGCTCGCCGCGCGTGGCGTGGGTGACGCACTTCTCCACGACGTTCGAGGCGAACTTGTGCTGCGACAGCACCAGCACCTTGCCCCGCACGCTGTTGATCAGTATGGACTTGTCCTCCTGCTTGCCGTGCTCTGTATGGATGGATAGATGGGGGGAAACGGGGGAGTCAGGGTTAGGGGGCTGCCATCTCGGGGGCTGGGCTTCCATCGCGGAAGGGCGACTCACCTAGCACGTGCTGTATGACGTAATTGCCGTACTGGTCCTGGATCAGCTGCTCGGTGTTCTCGTGCAGCTCGTCCAGGATGGGCGTGGTCTGCTCGGCGGTGCAGTGCTCGAGGATGCGCTGGATGACGCGGCAGCCGTAGGGATGGGTGCTCAGCGAGTAGACCTGCCCCTTGAAGGCGTTGATGATGAACTGCAGGGCGACGGGGTCGACGCACTCGATGCACTTCTGCACCACGTGGTTGCCGTTCTGGTCCTTCACGCACTTGAGCACGTGTCCGTCCAGCTCGTGCACGATCTCCTGCTGCTGCTCGGGCGAGATGCTTTCCAGGGCCTTCTGGATCACGCGGCAGCCGTACATCTGCAGGGCCAACTGCAGCACGTGGCCCTTGACCTGCATGCCCAGGGTGTTCTTCTGCTCGGGCGTGCCGAACTCGAAGAACTTCTGGATGACGTAGTTGCCGAACACGTCCGTCATCAGGCTGTAGGCGGCGCCAAGGATCTCGCTGAACACCATCTGCTTCTCGGCGGCCGTGGCCCGCTCCAGCTTCTGCTGGATGAACCGCGATCCGTGCTGGTCCTGCGAGAACTCGACAATGTGGTTCAGCAGGTCGCGCAGCTGCAGATTCGGGTAGCGCTGATTCCGGAAGTCCTCCAACAGCCGGGACCTACCTGGCTGCGGGGCCCCTGCAGCCCCAGCCGCTCCGGCAGCAGCCGCCGCCACCGCAGCAGCCGCGACCACCTGGCGCGAGTTGGCTGCCGCTGCCGCAGCTGCCGCCGCCGCCGCAGTTCCCGGAATGGCCAAGTGGCTCGAGAACAGCGAGCTGTTCGACCCGAACATGTTGTTGACAGCCGCCTGGGCGGCCGCGGCAGTGGCCGGCAGGCCCACGGCCAGCTGTCGCTGCCGGGACTCCGCGCCCGGAGCCCGGTTGCCCAGCAGACACGACTGGGCCGACGGAGGCGGCGTGAGCGGGGCCCCGATCGGACTGGCGGAGGCGTTGGCCGCCGCAGCAGCGGCTGCTGCCCCCAAGGCACCGTACGCCCCGGCGCCCGACATCGCTCCCGGCCACTTGGCGCGCGCGGCGGCGGCGGCGGCGGCTACGGCCGCTGCCTGGGCCACTGTGCTGTTGACCGCGTTGGCGGCCGCCACGCCGCTGCTGGTGTAGTCCATGGCCGAGGGACTGAAGGCGGATGTGGAGCGGTCGAAGGAGTCCCGTCGACCCGTCAACGAGTTTGTGTTCAAGGCGAGGCCTGCAAAGGAGACACGGAGTGGCATTTGGTTAGAGTCTGGCTTAAATATCCCGAAATGTAAGAAGAAAAGTAAAGCAGAGCTGCAAGGATATGGACATGTGTATATGAACTATGGTTTATTCTGGGAGTACTACAAATATCAAATGCGATTAGTTTCGTGTTAGACAGAAAGAGAGAGAAAGAGAGTTGTTGGTGTTGGTTGTGGTAGGACGAAGGATCAAGGCGCATTTCTGTGCAGATAGTTGGGGGAAATAGTTCTGTTTTTGTATTCAAATCACACCAAAGGCAAGGACGAAGCCAGCAAATGGGGAGAAAGGGGATAATTGACTTTCCGTTCAGTTTACGGCCTTAAGCAGGGCATCCGGTTTGATGTCGGCCATAAACCTCTGACGCAACTGTGCCGCTCTCTCTCCAATGGCCGCCATTTTGTAATTAATCGAGCGGGCGGAGGGATGCGAGGGTGTTTCTTTACGGCGCCTGTAAAACTTAATTGCCTGCTTCGAGGCGCATCTGCCTTGGCGGCTTGGCTTAGCTTTCCGCTGGCCAGTTGGCATTTTCGAATGCAGGAGCATCTGCGGCCTCCGCCCCGCCCACTTCTGTCTCTCTGAGTCATAATGTACAGCATTAATGGTGCGCACACACATGACTCGAGTTCCAGCACACACACACACACACACGCATCCCCAAAGGATATGTAAACGGACTGGCTTGGGCAGCACAATAAGTGGATGTAGCAGCGGTGAAGGGAAGACGGTGGCAACTTGATTGATGCCGTAATCTGTCACTGGCATTTGATTTGCCATCAAGAGGGAGAGGGAGAGGGAGAGAGAGAGAGGCGCAGGATGTGACAGTGAGAGATTTACAGCGGAAGAATCTCCTATTGCTTCCCCCCTGAGCCTCCTGAGGCCACTCGACGAAAAGCGAAAGTTCTCACTGCCAGACGTGGGCCAAGACGGGGCAGGGCAGAATAAATTCCAGCACTTTCCAGCCGATCCACTGGCTGGATCCGGCTCAGCCTCACAGGACCCCTCCGACTAGGGTTGGCCACATGCACATCCACATCCACATCGGAAGTGGCAACTTGCAGCAGCGTGCAACAGCGTGCTGCAGCGTGGAGAAAATCCCAAAAGGGAGCACAATATTAATTGCACAAATTTATATTTGGCGAGTGGCAGGCAGAGTGGCAGAGTGGCAAAGTGGCAGGAGGTTCGTTCGCAGCCCATTGGGCATGGAATGTGCCATAAATAGAGGGCGTGGCAGGGCCACGTGTGCACCGTTCTGTGTCCGTTGACACAGAAACTTATCCAACAACTAATGCAGGGCCCACAGCTGCGGCGCAAAGGGGAAGTAAGTGGCTCCCAGGTGGGCGTGGGCTTGGACGGGAGTGGGTGGTTGAGTGCTTGAATGGGTGTCCTGGCTGGTTGAAGGGGGGTGCCCGGGCCAGTCACTCCAGGCCGAGGGAGAGTGAATGTCAGCGCGGGGCGCTGCTCTGCCGAAAGAGTCATTAGCCAATTTGTTTCTGGAGAAAGTTGCCGAGAAAGTGCAATATGCTGTGTGGTGAGTGGAGAGTGGTGTGTGGTGTTTGCGGTGCAGTTGGTGCACCTCTGAACGAGTCTGGAGTGCTCATTGAATGGAAATTAACCCCCTTCCACCTAGTGAGGAATACCCTCACATATCCTGTATTTCCATATTTCCAAATAGGGTATATAATAGGTTGTCCTTCCTTGCTGCTGGTTTCTGTCGCTTAAGCACTAATTACATTTCAGGAAATGTCCTCGTGCGGGGCGGCCCTTAAACTGTTCTTTTTCATAGCCTACTTAACAGCGCTGACAAAGTTGACAGCTTCGCCCTGGCTCATAATAGTGTGCCGTGTGCCGTGTCCCCCGCTATCGCCCCTACCCACATTTAAATGACTTAAAACTTTAATGCCTCGCGATTTTCTTAGCGCCACAGACGAGTGAGGGAGAGGGAGAGAGTGGGAGCGAGAGAGTGGGGGCAGTGGGCGAGTGGAACGTGTGGAACGTCGTGTGCATGTGCATAATGGGCACGTGTGTGCATTTATAATTCATAAAATCATTACATTAAGCCCTGGGCGGGGCGGGCCGGGCGGACTGCCTGCCCTTCTCCCTCTCTCTCTCTCTCCTGCCCCTCGTCTTGTGCTCCTGCGAGCGAGCGAGTGTGTGCGAGACGTGTGCATAAGCCACAAAATGTCGCCTGCAATAAACTTGGCGTCTTTTTAATGCCACCCTCCTGCCAGTCCACTATGGGTAAAATTGCCATTTTTCGGGTATTTAGTCATTTTCTCAAAGTATTCAAACTGGGATCTGTTTTGTGTTAACATCTTAAGAAAACTTCAAACTGTAACGGTCAATACCAAAAATGTTATATAACAGACCAATGTTAAGTCTAACAGCTGTTAAAGTCAGCTGTTGCTGCCGAAGAGCACGTTCTGGAAGATTCTATTATTTTTGCAGCCAGTTTTCAAATTGTCATTATTCAAGCGCGAAACGTTTTTTTTGCAAAATTTAAAATGGATAATAATCAGACGGGTTTGTACTATGTAATAGTTGTACTAATACGTTGTATTTGTGTGTGTTCTATTAATATTTTGTAAAAGTAGTAGATGAACTCAAAGGTCATTTCTTGGAAAGATATTTCAAGTTCGTGGAATCATATAAAACGAACATTAGAGTGCATAAGTGTACGTCCAAATGCATGTCGTAGAGCCATTAATTGTGATTTAAAAGCAGTTTGTCTCAATGTGCACTTTTTTGCACTTTTTGCGTAAATCAATTTCTTGCAGGTGACTACGATTTTTCAAACGCGGAGCTGTTCGATGTATGGCGCATGGAGAAAGGGAACTACAACAAAAAAAATTCAATTCTTGAGTTTTTTAAAAGGCGATTAAATAAACATATAAATGTTTTAGAATATGAATCATATATATATAGAAAAAGTCTAATTTTTTGCCAAAATTTGAATGCCAAATGGCAAAAATGCAAGCGAAACAAACATTTATTTGAAAAAAAACATTCAAATTGGTTAACGACCACAACAAAAATATACATAAGCGAACTAAATGGGAAGAATAAACGAAAAATCGGACGTCCAAAGATGACTTATTTTCTTAAAGGAAAAGAAGCAAAAAAAAAACAAGCAGCAGCTCTATCAAAAGATCAACAGTGCAACGTCCCGTTATTAATAAAAGCAGCAAGCACAGCTGCGCGCAAACAAGGGCTGATTGATCTTGCTGCAGTTCTTAAAGAGCTTGCGTATAGACCCGAAAAAGCAAAGGATGTTAGGCATATGTGGACCAATCCTATAGAAAGGCCTATTCGAGCTACTAAAGACGAAGCCTTAGCTTTAATTTTGGATCAGAGTTTGTCAAAAGAACAGTATTGCGCAATAAGAGAGGATGCAAAAAATAGAAGTGCTGACATTTATCCTCTGTATAGAGATGTATCTGAACAAAAAAAACATTGCAGACCTGCTAATATTCAAATTAACGAAACTGTCGCTAAAGTGCCTTTGCAAGACCTTTTAAGTCATACGGCCAGTCGTATTGTTGTGCACCAAGAGGACGTCGTTATACATGCAATGAGGGAGCAAAACACAGATTTCTTATCTGCGGACTTAATCTTGAGCTATGGATTCGATGGAAGTACCGGTCAGTCTAATTACAACCAGGCATATGTTGATAAAAGATCCTGTGATTCTGACTCAAGCCTATTTGCCACAACAGTAATGCCTCTTAGATTAATTGAAGCTTCTGGACATTTATTATGGAATAATCGTACTCCGCAATCAATACGATTTTGTCGTCCACTTAAACTGGAGTTTTTGAAAGAAACAAAAGAAGCCATAATAAAAGAAGCTCTTGATATCAAAGAAGAAATAGAAAACCTTGTACCGTGCAAAGTAATTTTAAGCAACAAGAAATGCATTTATATAAAATATCGACTGTATCTGACTGTTATAGATGGAAAGGTGCTTAATGCACTAACAGAAACTAAATCGTTCCAAGCCTGTCCAATATGTAAAGCCACGCCAATGGATTTCCTTGCAAATAAAAATTTTAAGTGCCTCAAATTTGTACCACTTTTGGATAATTTAAAACATGGACTAAGCCCACTACATTGCTGGATAAGATGTTTTGAATTTGTCTTGCATGCCGGCTATAAGCTAACTTTGGAAAAATGGCGAGTGGTAACATCTTTGGACAAAGAAACGCTAGCTGATCGAAAGAAAGATATTCAGCGCATGTTTTGGGAAAAGCTATCTTTAAAGGTTGATAAGCCGAAACAAAATGGATCTGGCAATACAAATAATGGGAACACAGCACGGCGAGCTTTCAACGACTTTGTAGCATTTTCTGAAATTACGGGATTTGACCAGCAAATAATTAAAAATCTTAGAACAATATTAATTTGTTTGTCATGCCAACTTCCGATTCATTTAGATAAATTTGAACAATTTTGCTTTGAAACTGGAGAATTGATTGTTGACAATTATAAATGGCTGCCAATGACAGCAACTATTCATAAAATAATTGTTCATTCTAGGCAGATTATAGAAAATACTATACTTCCTGTAGGCTATTTTGGCGAAGAAGCATCTGAATCACGGAACAAAATCTATAAAGAAGACAGACTTCATCACGCACGGAAGCACAGCAGAACACATAATTTCGTCGATGTTTTCAATAGAGCAATGGATTCTTCCGATCCAATTATATCATCAACAAACCTGGTGAAACGATGTCGAAAGCATAAAGGTCTTGCCCTTCCCATTGAGGTTTTAAACCTCTTATCTTGTGAAATTGAAGGACCAGATCAAACTTTTGAAGATTTCGAAGATAAATTTGACGTATCATTTTTTCCGTTTGATGAAGACATTGAAAATGAAGAAAGTTTCTGTTAATATTATCTTTTGTTTCATTTGCTACAGGAGCTCATTTCATTAAAATTATTAAATTCCCAATAGTTAAACTTTTTTTTTATATATAATACTCTATTAAGTCAATGAATATAAATATAATTATTTAATTTTTCAATATAACTGAAAAAAAAAAAATTTTTTTTTTAAAGGGGTGGGCGGTGACACGCCTACTTTTCCAAAAATGTTCCTAGGGGCGTACATAACATTAATCAAAAAACCGCATTGAAAAATCTTGCTTAGTTTAAAAGTTATTAATTAATACCCGAAAAAATGGAATTTTACCCATAGTGCAGTCGACCCACTCACTCACTCACACACACACAGAGTCGTATATTCAATACCTACAAACATATGTACATGTGATGGCTGCAGTTTCATTTGGCAAAGTGTGTCCCCAACGCGGGGCACCGCTGCCCCTTCTACCCATCTGCCCATCTGCCCATCTCCATTTCCATCTCACTCTCGCTCTCACTTGAGCTTAGACAGAGACAGGAGACAGGCGACTGCCAGTGCTGCGTGTGTGTGTGTGTGTGTCGTATGGAAGAGGGTATGGGATGTCCTGCCGCCCCACACAAATTGCATGAATAATTCCCTTTTAAATTGTGCAACTACACGCACCAGACCCAGACCAGGACCCACACAAAAAAAACAGATCCAGGCCCAGCCAGACTGGGGGCAGACCTAGACCAACGAAACATACTATTCCAGCAGCCTCCTCCTCGTCCTCCTCCTCCTCCTCAGTCGCGACATTTCATTGATGCAAATTGTTTGTGTATTTTAGCCTCCCACAATCGCAATGACAGTCCCCGCCCCCAGCATCGTCTGCATTTGAAATGGAATTTAGTCGCTCAATGCTGAGAGCGAGACTCTCTACCGTCTGCCGTCTACCTCTGCAGAGGCGCCAAATTAGTTGCAATTTAAATGCACGAATTAAAAACTTTTGCCGCTCCCCCACCACCCCACTACCCCACCACTTCCCCTCTGCCGCTCTGGCTGTCATTTATTAAGCATCGCATTCGCATTCGCATTTCCCTTTTTTACAAGCGAATTTCGCGGGAAACTTTCCGCTGCTTGCAATTAAATTTGGTGCTGCAGGAGAAGGATAGCCGAAGCCCGAAGGATATGCTGATAAAAGTAAGCAAATTTTAATGTATCTATTAAGGTTGTTGGGATTAAAGTTAGAGGGAAGCCGAAGCCATGTCAATCGGCAGCACGGCACCACGTTACGCATTTTCCGTGTTGCACTTTCATTAAGCGTAAAAGGTGCACACACACACAGCAGGGCCAGGGAGCCACCAGAAGCGTGCAACACCTACCGACACCTACCGACACCGCAGCAAGTGTCGAGGCGAGTCGAGTCGAGCGTGTGCTGCCTCCGATGCCACTCCAATCTGCCGCCTCCAGTGCCTGTGCCCCGTCCTCCGGTGCCTCCGTAAGCCAACAAAGCAATTGACATTTTACAAAATAAACGAATTCATTTGCACAAAAGGCTGCCACACAGAGGAGCACGCAGGAGGAGGCACAGGCCCAGGCCCAGGCCCAGGCACAGGCAGCAGCGGATGGGGATGCGGATGCTGATGCGGAGGCAGAGAGCGGCTCAATGTGCCAGTGGCAGGATGAACAATGTGCCGCATTGCACGCAAAGTGGTTGGTTTCCAGTGCTTTCACTTTCCCTCTCCCTGGGTGGGCGTGGGCTCCTCCTTCGATGCAATCACATGTTGCCAACATGCGAAAGGTGTACATAATAATTTAGCCAGCAAAGGAGCAAAGGATGTTGCCAGCTGCACTCGCCCCCCCATTGTTTTCAAGGCAATGCCCCAAACTGGGTTTGGCGGCTGCAAAGCCAAGCAGCAGCCGTCTCTGCCGCTGCCTCTGCCGCTGCCCCTACCTCTGCCTCTGTGTGTTCCAATCCAACGGGCAGCCCTTCAGAGCCAGGCCAAGGTGCATTAACGTTTGTAATTGCAGCTTGTCTCAGAGGCAGCAAAGGACTGCTCCACCCACTCTGGTGCACAGCTGCTGCTGTCTCTGCTGCTGCTGCTTGTTCCTGCTGCCTTCAGTCAGCCACTTAAAACAATATAATCTCCATTAAAAAGCCTTTTTGACATTGCACACAGAGCGAGAGCCAGAGCGAGCGGAAGAGCAAGTGCACGAGATGGAAAGGGGAGGGGAGGAGAGGGCATCGATTGCACAACATAATGAGTGGGGACTGCCGCTGCTGCTGCTGCTGCTGCTGCCCCTCCTTGTCAGAGGGGGAGGACAAACAGGGCGGGGGTGGGGGGGACGGACCAATGCACTATGGTCCCAACGACCGGTTTTGTTGGCCAAAATTAATAACTCGCGAACGAAACAAGATTTTTTTATTCCGTTTTTTGTATTGGATAGATATAATCAATACGAAGTGGATTCACAAAAAAAATGGGTGTGGCAGCGCCTTTTTTTAATTAAGGCAAAAAAAATTAAATATTTTTTTCCGCTATGGCCCAAACCGACTTTTTCTGATAGATTTTGAAATTTAAAATTTTTTGATGAAATTTGGTTTTTTTTTTCAAAGTGTAGTTTTTTTTATAGAATTTTTTAAAGTCTGGCATTATTTTGCATGTTTTTTCAGTGGTAGAGCTTCTTTTTTTCACATTACCCAAGCATCTCACGTCTGGTTGTATTAAAATGCACAATTCTGAAAAGCTGGTAAATTCAGCTATCAATCGGACCCAAAAACTTTGCAGCTGCTGCTTACCGTCTGGAAGCTATTAAGTTTTCAAATTAAAATTATTGAATTTGAGGTTATGATCTATTAAGTCAAATTTCAAGATTTGTGGCAAAATGTGGCATTTTTTACTATATACATTTTAAAAAGGATCTATTAATCTACGACACACAATAGGTTTCAAGGTGGGACTAGGTGGGACTCACTTTGTAAGCCTATTTTAAAATTAGTTTTTAGAACAACTTGGTTAATTTTTAACCACTAACTTTAACGTACAATTACGAATACATCACAACTACTAGATACAGTTCACATTACAAAACGCGTAGTTCAAACCTTTCTGATTAAAATTCATTACAAAAATTTGATCAGTTAGTGGGTTTTTTTCAATTTATCAATGATTTTAAATTGCTATTAAATTTGCACTTTTTCCCTGCACGAGATTATCGATAACAAAATCTGTGTTGCACAACAGATTTCGCGAATGTGGCGACATCTATCGAAATTTCTGGTACGCAACTTTGAAGATCACTCTTTTTCCAATGCAGAGTGACCAAAATAACGTTATTTCGTTAACTTTGAAAAAATGGGTTTTGGCCAACAAAACCGGTCGTTGGGACCATAGTGCAATGTGCTAATTGTAATTGAGATGCCAAGTGGAATTGTGCAAGTGGAATTGTCAGTGAATGTGAATGCGAATGCGAATGCGGATTTGGATGTGGATTTGGATGTCGATGCAGATGTGGATGTGGATGTGTGTGTGGATCAGTGCATCTGGTTCAGTTCTCGAGAGCCCCTCAGCCTAATCACCTGCATCGCAGTTTTCCACTGAAGCACGTCGGAGGGGCTTGACTTGCATCTGCGAATAGCTTTGATTGAATTACCATACGGACACGGATTCCGATTCGGATTCCGATTCGCATTCGTCCTTCTCGAATCGCAATTGAATTGCTCGATTCGAGAGTCCTGCACAGCTTTAAGCCGAGCTGTCAGTCCTGGCCCGAGAGCCGGAGGGACGAAACAATTACGACAGTCCGACACACACACACACGCACGCACACGCACACAATTGAAATGCGTAATCACTCCTACGTCATGTGGAACAGTGGACCGGGGACTGGGTGGGCGGGGGGTAGTGTGAAAACTTCATTAAACTGCCATATGAGGAGGCAAATTGAATTAACGATATAATAATGCACGCGCTGCTGTTCTACTGTCCATTAATGGCCCGGCGGTGCGGCGATTTTTGCATGCGGTAACCGCAGGAGGAGCACGAGGAGGAGCGGGAGCAGGAGCAGGAGCAGGAGGACAAGGACCGGTCCGAAAAACTGTCGGCGGAAAGCGTAATAATTGATTTCGGCCGTCTGTTAATGGAGTTAATGGAGCTGTCCGCGTCCGATCTGCTTGTGTGTGTGTGTGTGTGTGTGTGTAAGTGTGTGTGTGTAAGTGTGTGTGTCTGCTTTAAAACTTATTCCCATCCGACGATTTAAGTTTATGTAACTTCCGACCAAATTAAAATTAAAATATAAAACAAATCCATTCTGCCAACAAGCAACGAGGAAAGGCATGAACACTTGTCTGGCAGAGGCATGGGGCATGGTGCATGGGGCATGGGGCATGGGGAATGGTGCAACAAAGCGTCTGGCGAACGTGGCAGACAGTTTGAGCACAAAGTGCAAACTTTCATTGCCTGACTGCTGTTATTAATTATAATTTGAAATTCTATAAATTTGCAACAAATGGAGGAGCCCAGCAACAATGACAAGCCAACGTCGACATTTTCCTTTCAGCCAGCTGCCGCCCTGCCCCTGCCCTGCCCCTGCCCAGCCCCGCCGGAGGGCTTTCGTGGCTCGACTTCTGTTCGAGCCAAAATGTTATTTTTGGCCAATCCCCAGAGCAACTCCTACACACACTACAGCTTAAAATACCATATAGAACGAGCGAGTGTGGTGAGAGTACATCCAATGCATAGTTTATGCCTTTTCCGAGTACAGGATTTCACAGTTTGAGCTGCCATTCAATTGATGCGAAAGGACATGCGAGTGCGGGTGCAAGTGCCTTGTCAATCAGTCGTATACGCAATCATGGGTAATATTTATGGGAATACTCTGTTGTTTCCAGGCTAAATGCCATAATATTCGGAGTGCATAAACTGCAATAACTATCAAACGCCACCCGGAACCTGCCCCCATCCGGGGCAGGCACACTCATCGCGTCATGTCTGCCCGAGGCAGTGGCAGTGGCAGTCATTGCGACTGTGCCACGCGCCTCTGTCTGTGGCAAGCGTGGAAGTTGCAGCTGAAGTGGAAATTGTTCCAAGAATAACATTTTGCTGCGTAGTTTTCGCCTTGATGGGGCTTCTGTCTTTAGATTAGATATATCATGAAAAATGAAATAATCAACGGTTCTCCTCAACCCCTCTGGACCCCTCTGAGAGACCCCTGGGGGGCGGGAAGCATTCGCTGAGCCCCAAAATGGCTGTTTACAGTCGCAAATCCTTCTCACAATGCGATAGATCGGTAGATTAACGACTATATACGATACAGATATAATACAGACATAATACAGATATGAGCTATACAGTGGGGAGGGGAAGTAGGTGGATGGATGTCGAAGATATGCAACACTTTACAACACTAATTACAATGGGTAATGGCAGGTGGGTAGTGGGGGTGGGGGTGGGGGGTGGTTTGACGACTTACCTCCGACACTGGAGCCGTTCTGCTGCGAGTAGAGATTCTGTTGGGCTGTCTGCGGCTGCGGCTGCGGCTGGTACAGTTGCGGGCCCTGCGGCGGCGGGGGGCCGGCGCGGGCGGCGCCCGGCGGCACCAGCACGGGGGCGGGGCTAACCAGTCGCATGGGGGTGCCGGTGCGGGGTCCTCCCATCAGGAGCGAGCCGGTGTGATCGAGGAAGGCCGGTATGACCTGGACGATATTTTACAGAGATTTCGTTGTGGTTGGTTTCATTTTGTACAGGGTTAGATTTTAGTTTATGTTTTTGGTTTTTGGCTTTTGGCTTTTGGTTTGCAGATGAGTATTGAAAGGAGAACAGAGAAGATAGATACAGAGAGTGGCCAGGCCACTGTACAAGGAAGCCTCCCATCAGGGGCCCCATCTGCGGTGGCAGGTGGCAGGTGGCTGGTGGCAGGTGCACACAATTTACATGGTTCGAAATTTACACGACTTGAGCCTTGTACAGCGCCCAATCGATATTGATTGTACATTCATATGTATATACAGTATATATACAAGATGATGCTGCTCCGATCAGGATGGAGAGGGGAGAGGGGAGGGGGGAGAGCGGGGGGACACACTCACCTGATACGGCTGATTCTCGGCTCCCTGCTGCGAGGGCGTCAGGGGGCGGCGCGGCTGGGTGCCCTGCTGTGGTATCAGGTTGCCCGGGTACATGCCCCACGGCGCCACGCCGTAGTACTGCGGCATCTGGGCGGCGGCTATCATGCCCATGTAGGGGGCCGCCTCCTGGCCCGGGTTGATGACGTACGGGGCCGCCTGTTGCGCGGCGTAGGCCGCGTTCTGTTGCGCCTGCTGGGCGGCCAGAAACTGTTGGGAGGCCGCGGCCATCTGCATCTGCTGCTGCTGCTGCTGCGACTGCTGCAGCGACCCGTTGGGGGCGCCGGGCGGGGCCCCCACTGCACTGGCGGCGGATGTGGCCGCGGCGGCCGCGGCTGCGGCGGCGGCTGCATTCGAGGCGACTGCCGCAAGGCCTGGATTCTGCGAGCGGAACAATTGCTGGAGGACGAAACAGAAAGACAGAGTTGCGGGTTAGTGTTATCGGGCAATCGAGAGATAGGGCAATCGGCCAATCGGGTAAACGGGAGGGGGGCTGTGGGAGTTGTCTGTCTGAGTTGCCTGCCAAAGGATCGCTTCTGCCCTGAATCTGAGGAGAAACTCAATGTCCATGCAGCCAATTTGCAACTGCTTCCGAGTTAGTGAACAAAATCATACTGGGACTGGGACTGGTACTGGGACTACTTGGATTTCGATTTCGATTTGATTACTTATTGAACAGCTGTTTAGTTCGACAGACGCTTCTTTTTTTTTGTTTGTGAACTGTCATCAAGGCGAGGGCTGACGTAAAATCAAATCCCTCTCTGGGATCTCAGGAATCGATATTTCAGTCGAATTATCGAATGGTGCATACACCCAGAGAAAAATATGGCCTTAAACATAGAACATCGAAACATGGCCTTGAATTAAGGTGATATGGACTATTTTCTGCAGTTAGGAATCATAGCCTTATTTTAAGTCCACGACAGTTAAGGCTAAAATGGCCTACAAAATAGTACCCCTTTTGCCGATTAAAGTATAGTATACAGTATTAATCGGTAATTTATTTTGCTTATCTGAGTACTCATTCGCAAAATTCTCGCGCAAGAATTACAGGCATGCATTTTGATAGTTTCCATACGAATATCATCCCTGATTCTTGCGCAAGAAAATTTTCCTTGTCTTTGCTTTCGAATGGAGTAAAGTTTTGTTCCTGTCTCCACCCGGATTCGAGCCTCACTCGTGTTGTTGCAACGTAATTGCCACAACCCTAAGGGAAACCTACAAACTTCGAAGCACAAAATAATGAGTTTGTGGGCTGGAAAAAGACTATCAGTTTCTGTGGGAGAAATTGATATATCTGTCACATTTTCCGTGCAGCATTTGCCATTTGCCTACCGCTAAGCCGATGGATATTAATATGGGAATGCATAAACATTTCTATCCGCAATATTTTCATACTCGTGCATTCCCAGCCCCCAGGGGTGGCGTCCCTTTCCGTTTTAATCCGTTTCAATCCGGTGTGCCCGCTGATGCCTGCAAAGCATCTGGCAGTTTCTGTTGCCGGAATCATTTCTCAGAGCTCTCCGGCACATTTGTCTTGGCTTACGTGAATCTGTCGCGTAATAGGGCGCAACAGTGCCCCCGTCCATGCCCCTGCCGCATGCCCCTGCCCCTGCCCATGGCCGTGCTATACATCATGCGAGTATCAAGTATCCGCATCCATAAGGATTCTACGAGTAGCATACGCATTCGTAATATCTTGTGTTGTTCTAGCACAAACACACAGACACACACACACGTGGAAACATGATAAAGTGTTTTCAATTGGAAAATTAAATCAAATCCAATCAAATCAACATGCGATACTCCCTCACACATGGGGGCATGAGCATGAGCAGTATGCAAAAAAAAAGAGAGAAAGAAAACAGCAAGGAGCACCCACACACACACAGATACACACGGACAGCGAACAGGAGGAACGCATGACTGAGTGCTCTGGCTCCATCCGATCCGATCCGATGTTGCCTCGTCTCTTTTCAGCCATCGGCGGCCTCTGCTGTTTGCGTCCTGTCTGCTGCAGTGTTGCCATATCATTGCCAGGAGCGACGACAGCCACTCAGGCGATGCGAAAAAGGAAAAGTCGAGACAAAAAGAGAGCGACAACAAACGAATGGAAAAAGTGGCAGAACTGTAGCCTCCTATTGGGCGCCTGGACTCGTCTTTAAGGTCCAGTGTGGAAGCTTTAAATGGCAGCCAAAGGGGCGATCTATAGAGGAAGTAAAGCAGGAGATTCCCGGAAAGAAGAGCCTTGGCTTGGCTGGGCCAATGCTGGTTACCGTCTGGTTACTCGGCCATCAATTCAGGCCTTCCAGCCTGTGCGAGGTGTCCATAACAGTTTCAACTGCTCGAACACGAGTCCGGCCCTGCCCTGCTCCTGCGGGGAACCCGCTCGACGGGGTCTCCTGTGTCAGGGAAACGTTCACGTGGGCGAATGGAAATGAAAATGGAAAGCAAGCGAAGCAACTTGGCCAACCTTAAGGAGGAGCCTAACAGAGGCAGGGAAATCAATGTGAATTATTGATGAATGGTGCAGAGAGCAGAAGGCGGAAGGCAGAGAAAAAGCCAAATAAAAACGAAACGTGCCAGAAAAAGATTGCAAAGTAAAATAATAATAACACGCAAAAGTTGTGGAAAACAACGGAATAGGAATTCGACACCGATCCAGAACGAGTGCGAAGGGGGGTGGTACGGGGTGGGGGGTAGATGGTAGAGGGGTAGAGGGGTGGAATGGTGGGTTGGTGGGTTGGGATTACTGCTGTGCCGAAGTGCTGTAATGGGTATGTGGCGAAGGCGATAAAAACCAAATATCATGGCCTGCATACTTTTAGGCGCGTGATGCGTGAGAGCAGCACTCGGGACTCGCTGCCTCGTGTCGTCCTGCCTGCCTGCCGCCATGAAATAATAATCAGAAGCCGAATAAGCGTCGAAATCAGAGCCGGGCAGAGTTCGAGCCCCAACCCACCCCCCCGGTTGCCATGGTGCACCCACCTCGCCCCCGCCCTCCTCCTTTTTGATTATTAAAACGAAATTGAAAACAAAGGGAAATTGTGTGTTTGTGTGGCTGTGTGTGTGTGTGTGTGTGTTATGGATACTACAGGCGAACGGAGAGGGAGAGCGAGAATATTATGTAATTTCACGCCCGTAAAGTATGCAATGCTTTGATTTAGTTGACGAGTGCCGTAAGTGGCATTTCCTTTGAGAGACCAGAGATCCATCCATCCATCCATCCCCACTTCTGGCAGCTTCCCTTTTCCCCCTGTACTTGTAATTTCTTCCCACTTGGTGGAGGGGGGGGAACAGCTGTTCCACTGCTGCGGCCAGTGTGACCAGCATCGCCATTGAGTGATGGCACTTTAATGGCCGCACACTCGTCGGTTTGCACTCGTTCCTTTTGCGCCGTCTGTGATTTATGCAAATGGCGTGGTCAGTACCAGATTAGCCAGGACTGGAGCTACTCCAGAGCCCGAAATGAAGAGAGACCGCAAATGGCGCAAATGGCGCACATGGCGAGTTCAGGGGCAAAGCCCTCAAGTGGCAACAAGTGAAAGGATATCATCATCGTGTTCAGGGTTCAGGGAACACAACGGGAAAATGCTGGCCAAGTTCCCGCGCCTCGCAGGGCACATTTCTTGCACATTTTTGCCTTTTCTTTTGTAATTTTCGGTGGCATTTCCATCCCTTCCATCCGCCATCCCGTCCTGACATTTTTATTTCATTTCATTTGCACATTACATTGCTCCACTGCGACTGCGAGGGCTGCGAGGGCTGCGAGGAGGGAGGGCCAAGGAAGGGCGGGGGCGCGTGCTTAATAAGCTCCCTGGTGTACAATTTTCAGCGCTCGACTCGTAATGGAAATTATAGCTGATGTCATACACAGGGGACTCTGCCCTGCCCCGCCCCTGCCCCTGCCCCGGACTCTGCTCTGACTCAGGACTCTTTGGCAGTCCTGCGCTCCACACTCCACACTTCACTTGGCTCTCCTGTTTCTGTTTCTGTTGCTGTTTCTGTTTTTGTTCTGCGACGCCCTCAGAATGAAAGTGAGCCAACCAACTATAGGAATATCTGCCCCTTCAAGTCCAACCCCCACCCCTCCCCCCCCAACTTGTTGCAAGTGGGTCGCAACGGCAACGGGAAGAAGAGGGGGCTGCTTTTAATGTTGCTTTGTGCCTCTTTGCCTGAGTGGATTAGTTAGTCGGAGGCAGGCAGCAGCAGGTGGGGCACACTCGCTAGTTGATTTATAATTATGGCCAGCAAAAAAGCTCGAGCACTCACAGGCAGAGGCACAGGCAGAGGCACTCGCAGAGGCAGAGGCAGTAGGACCTGCCTGGACTAACTCCGCTGCCGCCGCCCACCTTGTCTGAAAGTTTCAAGTGGCACACACACACACACACACAGTTGTTCGGCTTGATTTGCTGCAATTGGATTGTGTTTGTGTGTGTTTGCCTTTTTCGGTATCCGTTTTCTGCCTTTTGTTTCCTGCTTTTCCCTCCTGCTTTCCACCATTTCCACCGCTTTCGGCTCTGGCGATTGACATAGTTCCTGCCGTTGCGAGGGGTTTCTGTTTCTGTTTCAATTTCGGTTACTGGAGGACTTCTTTCTTCGAGTGTGGATATTGTTCAAGTCGCAGAATGAATGCTTCAAGTGATTCGAATTAGTTTTCACAATTTTCCCCAATTTTCCTCTTGTTGTTGGTGGAAGTAGTGAGTGGGTGGGTACAGTGGGCGTTGGGTACAGCCAGGACTTTGGTTTGTTCAGTTCCATACAAGAACTTCCACTTAATTACGAATATTCGATTTATTCGGAACTTCAAGCATTTTAATGCCTTTTATATTCGTAAGGGACCAACAAGACATTATTGAAAAAAATTCAATTGTTTTTCGAAATATTCTCCACACATTTAGAAAAGTTTTTAACAATTTTAACAGTTGCTTTTTACCATTTTCTTTTCTCTGGCAATGCCAAAAGTTGAACTATTTTTATCTTAACATTCTTGTCGGGAAAAATCCATGCCGAAAATCGTAGAAAATCGTGACTCTGATATTTCCATGAATCATCGTTACAAGAAAAAGTTTTAAGCATGATTTGGCCAAAAAGTGATGATAATCAAATGATTCAGAGGAGGCTGTATGCCAAATGATAATTACTTTCATTACACGAATTAAAATTAAATGAAAATTCAATTAACTTCATAAAAATGTATGGAAATTCGTGGAAATACAACAAATCACAGCAAACGTTTTCTTCGATCCTTTAATTAATTTACTTTATATGAAATTCTTAATTTGAAGTAGATTTGGGCAGAATTATGCACATGAAAGACATCTGTGTGTTGTTTAGAAATCGATCAAAAATAAGTACTTCTTGGCAGGAGATATTTATTTATTTATTTGCAATTTAGAAAATTGTGGCCTAAGATTAATCCCCCAGCAAAATTTAATGGCTATAGCCAGAGCATAGTTATAGCCTTCAGGCTGGGCAGACAATATCGACACAGGCTTTTCCTTTGCTGCCAATAGCAGTAGAACATCCTTTAGGCATTCATTTCATTTAGTTGTTAGCTTTTGTGAGCGTTATTTTCATTCCAGAATAGAAACAAAATTCGTCGAGTTTGAGTCAAAATTGAAGTTCCCGAAAATGGACAAATCCGGACAGTGGAAAGCCAAGAAGCTGCCGGCGGCCTCCTGCTGCTGCAACTGCAGGCAGAAGCTGAATCCCCGCCAGCTGCTCGAGGACAATGTGGAGGACATCGCCAAGAGCCTCGCCCAGGTGATGCAGATCTGCGGCATCGACGCGACGCAGAGCTGCCAGGCGAGGTCCATCATCAAGCGGGCCTTCATGTACTACGAGAAGCTGAGGACCCGCTGCGGCCCGAGTGCGGCGCCCGAGTCGCACCTCAACCGGGACGACATGCTGCAGGCGCTGCTCCTCAAGTGCGAGATGCGCCTGGTGGAGGCCGAGCTGACGTACGCGATCATCAAGCGGGCCTTCAAGGCCTTCTTCCACGGCAAGCCGCCGGTCACGCTCAGCAATCCCATCCTGGACACCATGGCCATCCACGGGCAGCAGCGGGCCTGGATGCACGCCGCCTACAAGACGGCCAAGCTCTTCGAGCACTACCAGCCGGCCTTCTTCTGGGCGCACAAGCTCTACGAGCGGGAGATCAGTGCGGTCTACGGGGCGCTCTACGGGCGCATGCGCGCCCGCTCCGACCCGCTGGAGGTGCCCCTGTGCACCTGTCGGGGCTGCTCCAAGCAGGCGGTGCCCGGGCCAGCCGCGCCCCGCGCCAGACGAGTGCCCAGGAAGCTCGCCCTCAAGGTCGACTGCGATCTGCCCAAGGCCTGTGTTCTGTGCGGCCTCCAGGTGCCCCCCCAAAAGGGGGCGGGCCCTCTCGTTAAGGCCCAGCGGCCACGCCCCATCCGCAATGCGGAGGTGAATCTGCCGCGCTGCGAAAAGTGCCACAGTCCGCTGCTCATCTGCGAGTGCAACATCGATCAGCTGACGGGCGAGCAGTTCGGCGAATGCGGCCAGGACTCGTACAAGGTGAAGTGGTACCGCCTGGAGGAGGAGCAGCCGCTTCAGCCGCTTCAGCCCAAGCGCCAGCCGCCGCCATGCGAAGGCGATCCGCTGCCAGAGGACGAGGACGAGGACAGCGGCTCGGCCGCACCCCCCACCGAGGACTGGGACAACCATCACTGCCCCGTGGACTGCCAGCACGACAGCTGCAGCGAGGCCTCCGATGTGTGCCCTGCCGAAGTGGGGTCCTCGAACATCTGCGATGGCGGCACCTCCAGCGAGGGCTCCACCGACGGCAGCTGCTCGGATTCTTCGGAAAACATTGTGGACAAGCTGGAGGATTACCTCAACAAGCTGTGGGCCGAGGAGGTGGCCGAGCGGAGGAACCCCCAGACGTATGTGGCCAGGAGCATTCCAGAGCCGCGATCAGCCTGTAAGCGATGCAGGGATTGAGGCTGGATCCGATCTCCCTTCTGTGCTGCTTCCCCTTGTCCCTGATTTCGGAAATACATTCAGCCGATGCAGCCATGCCAGACGATTCAGATGATTCAGAGGTGGCTATACCCCAACTTCCATTAGATGAAGGTCTTCCCCTAATTGGGTTTTTGCATTTTCCTGGCTTCAACTTGCATTCCTTGAGCTGTCGCTTTCCGCAGTGGCCATTAGTGTCTCTCGATGGCTGCCATTACTCACTCCCGGTGTCCTCCCAGTCCGACGACCACTTAGCCCCTCTCAAGTGGCCATCCACACTATTTCTAGGTGCACCATCAACCCCCTCGCCCTCCCCCTCCCTCTACCCCTCGCTGGCAGCAGGACACTCCTCATGAACTGCGCTTTAATTAAATATCAATTACGCAGTCAGACCCTGCCCAGTCCACCCCCGAGCTCAGCTGAAAAGCAATCAATTAAGTCTTCTGCTCAAGAAGGAAGTGTCCATTTCCATTTCCATATTCCCACCCATCCCTCCATCTGCATACCGCCCAGCAGCGAGGGGGGGAGGGGGCAGCACCAGAACGAGTGCTCCACAAATATTTGTAGTCTCTTCCGAGGCGCAATAAAAACAGAACGCCAATCGAATATGAATGATGGAGGAGAGGAGCGGCGCGGGGCGGGGCGGGGCAGGGCAGCCGCTCCCCATCGATTATGTCCGCTAATGAATGGACAGTGACAGTTGCCCACATGGCAAACAAGGATCAGGACGAATGGAACGATTGGAACGATTGGAACGATTGGAACGGGTTCCGCATCCTTGGGGGGGGGGGGGGGGGGGGGGTGGGGTGCACAAACGACTTGTAAACAAAATTAATGCCACAAACAAACATTAGAGCACTTTCGGACCGTTCTCGCTGCGTGGCTCATTAGGCAGGGTGTTCTCTGCCCCCTCCCTCCGCCTCCGCCTCCTGGGTGGTGGGTGGGTGGGTGGGTGCGTTGACCACACACACATTCATTCCATTCTGGAAAAGCCAACAAGTAGTCCGAGGACCCGAAGAGTGGGCTGACCATTAAACCGAATTACTTAATGACCGCACGCGTGTGCTGCTGATGCCTACTTTTAGGCCCTGGACACACCCACACACGCACACACGCACACACACACACAGGCACATTGTTGGCGAGGAAAGACTTTCTTTAATTCGAGTTTCGGCTTTCTTTTGCGCTCCTCCGCTGCTGTTCTGTGTGTGTTCTGTGTGTGCGTGATTGCTGTTTGTATATTGCTTTTTAATTTTCCTCGTTACTCGCAATTTCCAGCTGAAACGTGAGCCACAAAAGGCGCACCACCGCAGAAGGAGAAGGATAAGAATAAGAATAAGGATAAGGCGAAGGAAAAACAAGGGATAGGGGTGGCCTACTAGGACTCGCCTTAAGGTTGGGCCCCGACCTATATTGCAGTTTCCGTTTGGGCCCCAACTTTGCGATACATTCCATAAGTTGGAGAAACTTCAGTCGCGCTTTTCCGCTCTCTACGCTCTCCTCTTTGCTCCAATAAACGAAATGCACTCAGGGATATCGGAAGGAGTTCGGAAATCGATGACAAGGAGGCGGTGCCACAGCAGTACAGTCCGTTAATCAGGGAAATGTGGAGCGAATCTAAAGCAGGGGGATGGAAAGGGACTCTCTCGCAGAGTACTCTCCCGCCGGGAAACAATAGTTCAGTCCATTCGGAACGTCTCTCCTTCGCTTTTACTCAGATTTACTATGTACTCGAATGTACATTTGATAGTAGGAAGGATTCCATTGCAGGTTCCCTTCGAGAACTGATTCTACCCCCCACCAAGAGCCACCAGGAACCACCAGGGCCAGCCAACGATTCAGCCATTCAGCACCAGAATGCGCTCCATTTCCTTTTCAGTATTATTTTTTTATTAATGAAATTACGCAATTTCCTTTTTACTCTTGGTTTGGTTTGGTTTTTGTTTGCTTTACTTACCGATGACGCAGTTCGAATGGAGAGCAGGGAGAGGGAGCGGGGAGAGTGTTAAGTAAATGTGACCTTAATTTGCGGAGCGGTAAATGCTGCGTTGATATATGGCTGGGAGGGGGGAGTGGAGGGAGGCTGAGCGAATATCGAGTCCGAGCGGAGAGCAGGCAGGCAGGCAGGCACTCGGCTCTCGCATTTGCATGGCGAGGACATTTAAAGTAAAATATGGCCAAGTGCCGCAGGACAAATGTTCGATAAGCGGGCGCTTGGGTCAAAGGACGCTGCAAATTACCGCAAAAGGAAGCCCCTCCACAAAGGCCGCTTTCCCTGCTTCCCCATTTCCCTGCTCCAACAAATTGAACATAAAAATGTTTGAGGAAAATGAAGCCATAAATGCGCAATCACGGAATTACACAAAAAGTAAGTGGTGGGGGAGGGGGTGGGTGGCTTTCCCAGCCAAAGTGTTTATTTATGCAGTTTTTATTTCGGAGCCAAGTTCGTTCCATCCGAACATTGCGCATACGCAACGTTGTATGCCGGAAGCGCTGGGAAAAAGTTCGCCTCCGTCTCCGCCGTCAGGTTTAATTGCCTTGCAAATTGCGAAGGAAGTAAACCCACGCAGATCCCTTTGAATTTCATAACAAATTGCTGTAAATTGAAGTGAGCCACCCCACATCCCCTCTCCCTGTTGCCTCCCAGCCACCCAGCCACCCAGCCCCCCGCCCCGAGCCTAGGCATTGTCTTGGCCGGGAAAAGTTTGACTGCTCTGCTCGGCTCGGCTCGGCTCGGCATCGCCGGAAAACCGCCGCCCATTAAAACTATTTGCCGTAACAAACAAGTCGTCGTCCAGCAGCTCGGGCTCTGGCAAAAGGAAAAGCGTGGGGGGAGAGAGAGAACATTTTTGTGTGTGGCAAAGATTCTTGCAGGGCTCTGCGGTGGCAAGTGTGGCAAGTGTGGGCGGTGGGAGGGTGGTAGGGTGTGCAACACCAAACTTTGATTGTCTGACAAGCTTTTGCTGCATACTTTCGGGGCGAACGGAACTATTTGCCGAACTATTAGAAAGTCAATTAGGGCTCTTTTTTCTGGCACTTGTTTTCCCCTTTTCCAGCACCGATTGCGATGATATGTGGCTCCGCTTTAAAGGGCTTTTCCAGCTTTCCAGCTTCCCAGCTGCAAGAGTTGATTGAATTAATACTGTGCCTGGGCTGGCAGGATGCACGTAATTTCAATTAAAATCCGTTGCTGTTTCTGTGTCTGCTGCACAGGACACCTGCCGAGACGGGACAACAACAGTTCGCACAGTTTTCCCCGGTTTTTCAGGCCCAATTGTCCCCGCTTGACAATTGCTTTCTGATGTCACGGCAAATTGCGCTGACAGCATTTCAACCGAAAAATAGAGATCGCTCCCCGGTCCGGTCCGTCCGCGCAGCCATCAGCCACCAGCCACCAGCCACGCCTCCCGCCACACGTGTCCGTGTCCGTGTCTGGCATTGAGAGGGCTTGGAAGGCCTTGGGATGATGGGAGGATGGGAGGCCATAAATTGGCCTGTCCCGGGGAAATGACAGACACAGATTGAGACAGAGATACGTGGATAAACATTGTGGTTCGAGTTTAATAATTGCATTTCAATTAATAAAGGCAATAGATATTCTGGCGGATGGAAAATCGATTTTATTCCCCATTATCTAGAGAGCCTTTGGGAGGAGTTTACAGAAACAGTTTAGTACAAAACTGATCCAATATCAATAGATATTTGAGAATCAGAGAGAAGCCTGGGAAATGTTCATTCACTAGCAGAGTATTCCTGGCTTTTCTTGCTGCTGCAATGCGCTTCATTGCCGATTCATTTGCTCACTTCCCGAGTACGTGAGCTCCTCCCCCGACCCCCCACAGCTGGTATTTCCTTGGCCATTAATTGACAGGAATATCGACGTCACTTCCGACACACACACATATACACACACACACAAATAACCCATAACAGCCATAATATCCCTTCCCTTCTCCAGTGGCTCTCGGTGGCTGGTGGCCACATTTTTTGGTTATGATTGCTACGTGCCCAGCGTCGCCAATTCGATTTCATGCTCGACTTGCTCTTCAAATTAACTGAAAATCGTTAATTGCTAAACAAACCCAGAGGGTGGAGTGGACGCCCAGAGGGGCCACCCCACCCTGCCTCGGCCTCCGAGTCGCACCACCCCATCCATCCTTTCCCGGGGGTCTGTTTGCCTGGGCCTCCAGCCTCCAGCTCCTCCGCAGGCTGCTAATTGCCAGTAAATTAGTTTCTATTTGCAAATTAAATAACCCAAACCGAAGCAAGTGTCCGTCCAAGCTGTCAAGCTCTTTGACTGACAGACAGACAGACAGAATGACGGACTGAGGGACTGACGGACTGAGGGACTGAGGTACGGTCCAACCAGCGGACAGCAGCATTTTCAAATTCAATTTCCATTTCAGTTTCAGTGTAAAGTTTTCTACCTCCTGATGGAAGCCTGCTTAAAGTCGTGGCTGGGGACGAGGACGCTGGCGCATGTGTGGGTGCGGGGGGTGTGCAGTACAAAGTCAACAGAAAGCGGACGGAAAAAAGCGCAAGTAACCAGACACGCCCCCACTGCCGCCTCCTGCTGCTGCGGCTGTTCCTGGGAGAAAATCGATAGCCTGATTTTCCACGGAAAAAGCAAACAAAAGACAAACACACACATCGAGACATGAAAGGAGGCCGAGGCGAAGGCGAAGGCACAGGCACAAGCAAAGGCGAAGGTGGAGCACCACCCCCTTCCCCTTCCCCTGCCTCTCCCTCGTGCGTAGGAACTAGACGACGCCCACGAAAGTAGGCAACGTTCTGGCTGCACTCGCATCGCCGCATCGCCACATGCCTCCTCCTGTGGCCATACAATACACTTTTAATGGGTGCCCTGCTGCTCTCTGGGATTCCTTCTCCGTCTAGGACATAATGAGTGGCGTCGCACTGCCTTGCCCTGCCAACCCCCCTCCTGAATGCCATTTTGTGGTCGTGTTGTCGCCCGCCTACAGCCGAGGCTCGCAATCAGAAAGGCGTGCGACGGCCATGAGATAAATGCACGAGAAAAAGAGCAGAGAGCTAAATGAAATTAAGCCTCCCCCACATACGAGTGCGGTACGTGGGGGAGGGGGGCACAATGCCTCTCTCTCTCTCTCTCTTTCCGAGCTACGGGAAAGCATTTTAAACTTGGGCCTTAAATGCCATTAGGTAAAAGTTGAGATGGCATTCCTTTGGAGGGAAGAACTTTACTACAGAATATATATATTCACCTTCAGGACTTCTGAGAACTTTAATACAGGTTTTTCCTCTCTTTAAGTCTCTAATCATACGAGGCTTTTCCTTTAGATCTTCGTAATAGGTGCAGTTCCCCAGTATTCCCTGATTTCTATATATATTCTCTATTATATAAAAAAGGTTTTGGGTTACCCACTAGTAATTTCTATGTTATTAGACTCTTTCCTCCCCCCCCACCCGTTCCGAGAGTTCTCCAGGTGTCTGCGTGATTCATGGGCCACTTCCCTCGCCCCATTTCCACCTCCCAGACCACCTCTTTGCCCTTTTCCCATACATTTTCCCTTACTGCACTCGTAAAAACCAAAAACTGAACGCATTCCGATATTTATCGATTTGCTGTCACGTTATCTGGCCAACATTTTGGGGCTTTACTAACCAAACAAACCCTCAACAGCTCCCCTGCACCCCACCCCCGAAAACTGCCACCGATCCACCTTCTGCCTGCCCCTTACTGGGGGCAGGGGGAGGGCAGGGGGCAACTATTAATGGCGGGAACGTATCAAAATGTTTCAAACATAAATCAACACAAAAGTTCCCATAAAACCCGCGCACACACACGCGGATAGTGTCAATCAAATGGGTAAATGGGTGAATGGGCCCACGCCTCGAACCCCTTCTCCCCGCCCCCTTTCGCACTCTACCCCTCACTCCCCCCCCACCATCTAACACTCTTCAAAGTGCGAGGAAATATTTAAAAACAATTTAAGCAGTTATTTTGCTTTTCTGTTCGTTTTTCGCTTTTCTCACTTTTTGTTTTTTTTTGTTTTTCGGGGGTTAAAAGTTTTCCTTTTTTTTATCGAGAAAAGCAGGTGAAAATGTCAACGACAATTGCCATCGCCGCCAGGTGGCCCTGGTGCGGGTGAGAAAGCAACAATAACAACAACAAAAGGAGCAGGAGCAGGAGGAGGAGCAACAAAAGGAGCAGGAGCAGGGGGAGGAGCAGGAGCAACAGCAACAGCAACAACATTTGCATAAATTTCAAGCAACGTTTGGCGGCAGAAGTTTGCTCCGAAAGTGATTTACATGAGCAGAGGGGAAAGGGGAAAGGGAATGGGAGTGAGGATCGGGTATGGTGTATCTAACCACCCCTCTGCTCCCCCCTCTATGGTTCCTTAAGTTCAGTTTAACTTTTGCTATAAACTTTTGTCACGCCTCCCCATCACGCCCCCTGCACCTGCCCCCTGCCACTGCCACGCCACGGGGAGTTCTTAGCGCCTCCGTTAGCGGGTCGGTTGTTGGTTCCTTTTTTGTTTTTTTTATTGGGTACGAGTGCGAGGGGGAGGGGGAGTGGGAGTATTTCTGCTTTTTCCTGGTTTTTGTATTTTTATTAACCACATTAGTTGATTTTTGTCACGCGAAAAGTTTCCCCCGCTGAAATGTGATTTATGGAAATTTCCTTCACACTTATGTCCCCTCTCTCTCTGCCTCTCTGCCTCTCTCGCTCTCTCTTTCGCTCTCTCTATGTGCGTGAATATTTTAACAATTTATTTATTTAGCGGCAGGAACAACTACTGTTTACGCGAGTACCTAGAACGACCACCCCCCCAATTTCCACTTGGCTTTTCCAGCATTTAGTTATTGTAATTTGCGTTGATTTTGTGGCTGCCCAGGTGGGAAATGGTGGGAAATGGTGGGTGGTTGGGTCCTGATTTAATGACCTCAGCTGTTTTATTATTTATTTATTTTGCTGGAATTTTGTCAACAATTTGTTTGATTTGATTGCTTTGGCAATGAGGCAAAGAAAACGAGCTTAAAAGAGGGGAAAATCGAAGAGGAAATATTATACGATGAGATGCAAAAATATGAGAATATGTAATCTCTGACCAGAGAATATCTCTGAATATTTTCCTTTGATTTTCAGAGACTTTTCCCAATTTAAAACCAATTTAATGGCCGAATTCTCTTCTGTTTTCATTCTCTACAAAACGATTATATGTGGGTCCCATACTGCGGCCAGACACCAATAAACTTAACGGACTTTCCCGCTTTATCCACTTCCAACTTCAGCACTGGACGCTTCATGCGTCATGCCACATGCCCCTCCACATGCCCCATGCCCCATGCCACGCCACAGTGTAAATGCCCAGTGAATGTCATAAACTTTGATTTCTTTTTACGGCAACGACTAATCCAAAATGGCTGACTGCCCCTCCCCCCGGGGAACAGTCGGGGGCGGGTGCGGGGGCCAGCACCAGAGTTGTTGGATGAAATTTTTATGAGACCGCAACACGCACAAAACTAACGGGAAAACGAAAAACGGGGAAAAAACAGAACCTAAATCGGACTGCGACTACAATTTAATTTGTAAAAAAATCTATATAAACACTGTGTGCACAGTGCACATCAAAAGTATACGTACACATGCTCGTACGTACTCGTACATACTCGTACATAGTCGTACATACTCGTACATTGTTCCATATACGGTAGAGCAGTACACAATCCATTTGTGTTGTGGCTCGTCTCGTTTGGAACTTGAAAAATGTTTCAAAATGTTGCATGTTGTCGAGCACAAGTATTTTTTTAGTGTTTATTTTTACTTTCACATTAAATGCCATGCACTGGGACTGGGCCCTAACTGGGCCCTAACTGGCAGCCCTGCCAGCCCTGGCAACCCTGGCCGCCCTGCCACAAGGCCTAACAGATTGTAAAAGGATTTTTATGGATCTGCGGAATGGAATTTTGCTTCCCCTTTTTCACGTCTGTCTGCCTGTCTGCCTGTCTGTCTGCCTGTCTGTCTGTCTGTGTATCTGGCCAACAGAAGCTGCTGCTAAGCTTGTTAAATTTTTCATTTATCACACGGAACGTACGAGAGCTGCAAAACGATTTTCGATTCCTTTTTTGATTCTAGTGAGCGTTGAATGCGAGAGAGTACTTACAACATTTTGTGGAATAGTGTCAAGAGGGATGGGATTGCCGGAACTTACCTAAAAAGAGACGGAGAAAAACGGAGAGAATTGCTCGGATTAAATGGGGATTGATGGAGGCTTTGAGTGCATATTTTGCCGATTAAATATCGAATAAACCAAAGAATAAAAACAATACCAAAAATGTTTATAAAATAAATAAATGTACCCCTCTTTCACCCCATTAAATGAGAGTATCCCATCCTCCATTGGTTCTCTAAATTTGTTCCATCAAAAGCAATAGAAATTAGAGAACTCCTCCCCCTACCCCTACCCTCCCCGTTTACCATCGTACGGACATGCACAGGGAAATGTATTTCCCAGTTAAAATCACTTAATTACAAATAATACTTGAACTCGGTCAAATTGATTCATCGTTCATGTCATCGACCCCTCCCATCGCCCACTCCCATCGCCCTTCGCCCATCTCCCATCGCCCTCTCGATAATCATATGCAAATTATGATGCGCCTAATTTGGGATCACGGCTCCCCAGATAATTGCCAAAGTTTGAACTTTAATTAAAATTGAAAATTGTGTTGCCATATCTGAATATCTCTCTCTGTGTGGGGTCTGGCCCTGGTCTGGTCCTGGTCCTGGCCTGGTCCTGGCCTAGAGCAGAACAGCTGCGATAACTTGTGGAATGGCTTTGTCAAGCCATCGGCCGGACTTGTTTTTGGATTTGTACAAATGTTTTGTCACTGTGCTAAATGCAAACTTCAATTAGTTTGCCCGCCGGTTCTCTTCGGCTCCCTCCCTCCCTCCCTTCCTCCCTCTCTCTCTCCTCTGGCCCTCGTGGAGCTTACAACCAAAGCATGGAGCATATTTCAGGCTGAAAACGTTTGGCATATTGACAGGCGCATAATTAACACTATTATCAGCATATATACCCGTAGATAGGCCGGAGAGGAACGGAGAGCGGGACCAATGACTGGTATACGGGGGCTGTGCAGGCTGGAGAGTTTCCACAGATTGTTGTTGCCAAAATATATATTTTGCTGGCCATTAAACTATTGCCACAGAGCCGTGGACAGACCGACAGACCGCCAGACAGACCGGCAGACAGGGCCGAGAGCTGCTGACCAGCGCAGACATGCATAAGTTTTGATTACTCCCTCCCCCGTTGGCCCGCCCGTGTGTCTGGGCCCAGCAGGGCCTAATCCGTACATTCATTGCCATCATTTCTGATTGCATATTAGCCTGTCTAGGCCATGGCCCGAACTGTGCAGGTCCTTCGTCGATTGGTGCCCATAAATGACACACGAGATGGGGATGCTTGCAACAGTTTGCTTCCTGCTTTCAAATGAAAGTTGCCGCCACACTCGGGCAGGCACTCCCCCCTACTTCTCCCCCCCCATTTCGTGTTAAAAAACAGCTTCAAGAGGTAGACAGCGAAAATTACAGAAGCGAAGCAAAGCAGCTGGCAAAAGTTAATTAAACTTATTATTGTTTTGCTGCTGCTGCTTCGATTTTCCATGTTTCACGCTTCGTGGCCATGGAAATTGTGCGTAAAAACGCGAAAAACAACAGCAGACCAATTTTTAAGTAGTGGAAAAACAAATAGGATTGCGGCAAGCGGCAAGGCAAGCGGCGATAAGTTGCCACAACGTGGGGCAACTTCTTGAATTGCAAGTGGAACAGAGACAATTATCAAATATCAGAGATGGAAAGGAGGAAATTGTTTATTGCAGGCAGCATTAAAGCCATTTGTTACACCACTTTGAACAGGGCAAAGGTTAAATCGGATTGCAGCCATTTCCAGTCATTCAGGATCGTTCCATAAATTTCACAAATGCAAACAAAATATGCCTGTATTTTGCATTTAATATTTGGCCAATTGCACAGGCACTTAGGCGGTTCATTATTTATTTGAAATGAAAAAAACAGGGAATATGTATACATATGTGCTACATATATGTGTGTGGGAATGGATGGTCAGATAGATAGCCTTATCTGCTCACTCGATGTTAATTCTGTCGCTTATCGCGGAAAATATATGATTTTAAATGGACATTTTCTGGCCCTTTTATCGAGTTTATTAACAGATGGCGACGGCTGCCACGCCCTAAGCCCTAAGCCCTAAACCCTAAATGGCATCCCCTCCTTCTGGCCAAGTGCGAGTGTATGCGTGTATGCGTGTATGCCACATTTAATTTCAAACAGATTGTTGTTGCGGTTGTGTTTGTAAATACAATCAAATTACATTTACATTAGCGGGTTCTTTCTGGCAACCCTTTTGCGTGTGTGTGTGTGTGTGTGTGTGTGCAAAATGCAAAATGCATATTAAATATTTAATTAGTTGCCCTGCAAATTGATTGCATTAGTCGCCCGCGAAGCCCCGATGTTCGATGCGCCAGAAATTGGTTTTGTCGTTAATGAACTTTGTAAACTTTTTAGTCGCTTGGGGGCGTATCGGAGGGGGACATGGGGGACATGGGGGTGTGGCATAATAGCAGCTGCCAAATGCCAGAGGATGGAAATATTTTCGAATTTATTCTGGGACCATGCACGAGTGTGTGTGTGTGTGTGTGTGTGTGGCATGTGGAAGGATTCATTCAGCAACTGGCCATAAATTTCATTTTATTCTTAAGTGCTGGAATCGGCTTTGGCTATCCCAGCCTCTTAGATCTCTAGAGAACTTTTGAGACTAAGAAAGTTCAATAGCAACAAAGACTGAAACCGATTGTGGAAAATAATGTATTGGCTGAAAATGCAACTGATTTTTGAAAGCTCCTAATGAGAATTTACGAGCTTAAAAAAAGCTCGAAATGCCCTTATTTTCCATTCGAAAATTTACCTTTTTCCCTACCAATATTCACTAAAAATAATTGATAAGCCAATGGAATAAATATACAATAAATATTCCGCATCAATAAATGGTTCTTCTTTTTTGCAGCAAAACAAACAAAATATCCATTATTATTTTGTTTAATATTGAAAAAAACGTCTGGCTCTTTCTTATATGTGAATCAATACAATTAGCTTAAAATCCTGAAAAAAAACCGAAAGGGCAAACAATCAGTCGGAAAGCACGGACAAATTTTTAGGCAAAAAAAACCTGTGACCATCCTGAAATACCAACAAGAGGCAGGATGTGGAACAGGACCGGAACCTGGCACCGAGACCAGAGGCAGGCCGTGTGGCAAAAGCCTCAGAGACAGAGACAGAGGCAGAAGCACATAATGCCACTTAATTAGCGAGAACACGGACACATACAGGCGACTGCCACAAAGGCAAACACATGCTTAATGCACATTAAGCTCCGAATCAGAGACAGAGAGAGAGCGAGAGAGAGATGCAGGGAGGCAAACGAAATTTGCCGCAAATCAAGAGCAACGAAAAAGTCAAGAAAAATTAAAAACTGGCACACATTCCGAAGAGAGAGAGAGAGGGGCAGACTGGGAGACAGGGAGAGAGAAGAGGGGAAGCGGAAGGAGATGGAAAATGTGGGTCAACTACTGCGTTACCCATTGTTCATACACACACACACACCCATACAGACTCGCACACACAGCTCGGCGGCGGCTTTAATGTCATTTGCATTTTTTCCATAGCCTAACGAAATGGGCAGCTGCTTTTGTCTGCATCCAAGTGTGTGTGTGTGTGTGTGTGTACTCATACATACATATATGAGTACTATATAGGTGTATGCGAGAGTGTGTACGTGCACGTGTGTGTGTGGTGAATTTATTCTTTCCTTTTACTTGATTTAATTGTGCATAAATATTTTCCCATTGGCATTGCTTCTGCATGCAAATTAGGCAGCGACCAGAGACCAGAGCACAGAAAAACTACAGAAAAAATTCAAAAATATACCTAGAACTGGCTTTAATGTCATGCAGGATACTCATTTGTGTGTATGTGTGTGTGTGTGTGTGTGTGTGGGTTGCTAATGTCAAAGACAATCACAATTGTATTTTCAGTCGGGATTTGCTGTCTTAGAGGGATAAGCCGAGATCAGGATAGGGCTTAGGATTGTGCTAATGGCACGTCAGCGGAGCTACTCGTAGAGGCAGGATACACCACACCCCCACAGCCCCCACACACCCCCACCCACACTCATACTTGTACTCGTCTTGTATTTTATTTTTTTCCCAGGAGTTTTGAAACAGAAACGGAAGAGGGAAGAATTTACGAGTCTATAAACCATCAGCCATTCCATTTTCATGAGTCAGTTCTTTTCCATAAATTTCGGTCATTACAATTCTGTTCTTTCAAGTCAAATGTCCTTTGAGACAACTAAAATCTCAGCCTAAGTTTCTCCATTAAATGGCAACAGGGGCATTTAGTTTTAGTTTAAGTGACAGATCTCGTTTAATATCGCTAACTGAATAGGTTGGAATAGGGCTGGAGGAGTTATCTTACTTGGAGAAGAGGCACAGAAATTTGTTCGAAAGGAATATCTGCTATCAAGGCCAGAGGACAGAGGACACTTCTCGCCTTGTCTGTTCAGCTCGTCTGGGCAGCCGTGTCGCTCCCAGAATCCTACAACGTAGGATCTCTCGGTCTATAAATGTGCACCAACAAAAACACAGTCTTTGGCGATGCGCAAAAGTCGGTCGCCCGACTATTAATACACTAAACCAATTGCATGTCATGTGCATGACGAGGCATATTTTCTCCGAGACTGGGACCGACTGCACCTAGCCAAAGGCAGTGTGTTTGTTTTAGGATTCTGGGACCGGTCAAGGCACTGAGGAACAGTCGAAGCCGCGGGACAGAGGACAGAAGACAGAGGAGCCGCTGTCAGAGGGGAGGGAAAGCCTTAAAGAGAATTGAAGTACAAGTACCCAGGAATTATACAATGATGCAATATCACGGTAACTGTATGGTCCTTGCTGCCACCGAATCCAATGATCAGCAGCAACATTATTCAGTCTTTCTGTCAGCCCTATCCTTAACTTTACCTCCTGGGGATATCAAAGGAACGATCGATCCGACAATTTGTTTTTGTTTCAGTGAAGTACCAAACTCTCTCGAAAATAGTTCTATAAAACACTCTGATTAAGAGGACAAGTCCATTCAGCATTCAGCCGGAATAAGTACGCTACAGCTGATGGAAGGGAGAGCCCGAGGCATGTGGCGAAAGTAATCCGTTGAGCGAGAATCGAAAATGAAACTCTTCCCTCCCTTCCGCCCCTCCCCAGCCATCGCAGAGCAGTGCAATCGAGTAGGAAATTAAATGCAGTGACAAATTGCACAAATTACGAGTGCAAATCCTCTGCAGCATTGCAGCATTGCAGCAGCCAGCAGCAATTGCCACTGCAACTGCAACTGCACTGGGAATTGCACTCTAAATTCTAAACTGCCAAATGCGGCAATTGCAACAAATTGCAAATGCATTTTAATTGCATCCCGCAGCCGCATCCCGATGGGTGCCACTCGCCGTTTTTTGCTGGCAAACTGCAACTAAAACACAACTAAATAGAAGCCATCAAAGGGGGAGGGCGGGGAGGAGGAGTGGCTGAATAAACAGAGCGCCACCGTTCCCTGTTCTGCCCTGTTTTCCCCCTGTTTTCCATCTGCACAAGACTAACGAGCAACATTGTTGTTGATGATGACAATGATTAGATGCGATAATGCAAATGAGTCAACAACGCAGAGTCCTTGGCTCCAGCTGCAGCTCCTGCTCCTGCTCCTGTTCCTACTGCCCCTCCTGCCGCACTCCTTCCACTCCTCTGATGATGACGTTGCTGACAATGATGCTGCTGCTTCTGCCGCAAAGGCTGCCATCACCAAAAAATTTGCATGCCAATGATACATGGCTCTCTGGCTCTCACTCACACACACACACGCACATGGAAAATCTATACACACACACACACACTACATGCATCTATGCATGCGTATATTCACTTGTGGGCGTGTCAGAAACGGGCGTTTACAGCAACGACAACGATGAGGTTGTTGTCGGCGACAGGACGGGCCTGGGACACCGTTGATGACGTGCGGTTGTCATTAGAGGACCAACCTGCCCCCCCTTTCCCCCTATTGTTCAGTATCCTGGTTCCTCCTCCTGTTTTGCATCGGTATCACTGTCACTGTCACTGTCGCTGTCGCTGTTGCTGTCGCCGACAAAATGCCCACCACACTGACCAAAAATGCATACAACATGGCACAAAGGGGGAAAGACCCGACCCGACCCGACCCGATCCGGCCCGATCCGGCCAGGGTTGTGGTCTTGGTGGTGGTGGGGGTTGTGGGTAGCGGGTTGGGGGTGTTCGTCCTTTGCTGGGCGTTGATTTTCCCCTGTCACTGGCTGAGCTTTGGCTTCAATTTAAGGTTGCAGTTTTTTCTGGTGGTTGGGTTGTTGCTGCCAAATTATTTGCAGGCTGTTGCATAAAATGGTAATTTTTTAGACGCTCCTCCCCCTGCCCCACATTCATTTGCATAATAACTCGAGAGGGGGGGGAGGGGAGAGCTGCCCTCAATTATTGTGTGCCAACAATTGAAAGGGGAATTTTTGTGGAAATTTGCAGCCCGTTGCCGTTTCCGTTTCCCCTTTGCCTGTCACAACAAATTGCCAATTCCAATTCCAATTCAAATCCCAATTCCAATAGCAATCCCAATCCCACTGTCCCAGTGCCAGTGCCAGTCCAGTCCCGAGTCCAGATCCTATTCCAGGCATATGTTGTCGCCAACCCCCCCCCCCCCATCAAATGACATTTTGATGACATATTTTTTGTTGGTGGCAGGCCAAAGTTTATATGTGGAAAATGGCAAAAGATTGCATTCAATTACCAAAAATATATTGTGGAAAACCCTTTTGCTCCCTTCAACAATTACTAGGACAAAGGGCGATGATAGATTCCTTGCGTTAATTTCACTTCCAGCAGAGGGAAAGCATCTCCCCCCCCTCTGCTGCTTAATGGCTGCTTTCCAGGACTATTAAATGTCCACACAGATGTTTCCTGCAGGCCGAGAGTAGTGTGAGTCCTGCCAGGATGCATTACGCACCCACCCACCCATACGAGCAGAGACCAAAAAGTGAGTTATCGTGCAAGCACTTTTCTAATTACGATTTCGGGCAACGATTCTCAGCCTCAGCCTCAGACTACGAATCCGAATCCGAATCCAAAACCGAATCTGACTCTGACGGCCTGGCCTGGCCTGGCCTGTTGACTGCAAAAAGGACATTTGGGGACAGGACCTGAGGCAGGAGCTGCAGCCGTAAGAGGCCCAGCGGCAGACACAGGGACAACATTAGCCACTGAAATTTCCCCAGGCCAATGTTCTGCCCAGTTTGTTGCTGTTGTTGCTGTTGTTGCCGCTGTTGCTGCTGATGTTATGGATGCAACTTTAAATTGCTTTGCCAGTGAGTTTTTCTAACAGTTCTCCCTCGGGGCCAACTGACAATGCAAAGGATTCCTGCTAGCTGGCATAGGTCTGGCTCTGGCTCTGGCTCTGGCTGTGGGTCCGCCATGGACTGGGTCTGGGTCTGGCTCTGCTCTTGTCTGATATTTTCATCGTCTACTCGGATGTCTGTCTGCTGCACTCCTGTGGGGAATGCGCCACTGCACTGATTGCACTTTGCCTCAAAATTTCACAGAGGAGAGTAGAGATGTGTGCCAGTGCCAGGCCCAGAGCCAGTCCCAGTGCCAGGGCCCCCAAAATGTCTGAGTGCGTAATGCGTTTTCATGGAGGAAGGGCGAGAGGTGGGGCGGGGCGGGGCTTGTGGCTGTTTCTGTGCTGCTGAGGGAGGGCGGCGCAGAGGGAGGACCACAGATATGGGTGATAAAGTGCAGACATTTGACAAATTAACTGCTTTGCGTCATGCGCCGGAAATGTTGCAAATCTCGTGCCGTCAATCGGGGCGCCACAAGGCCGGCCCCCCCCCAAATCGTCGGACTCCAGTCGAGCCTCGGCTCTGGCTGGCTCCAATTTGATTGATTTATGAAGCACACACACACACACACTCTCACACTCCCAGACAGACAAAGAGGCACACAGGCAGACGCTTGCAGCATTCAAGGTGCGACATTTGATGCCCGATCCTAATTGAAGGCCCAAAATTAACGGAAATTAAAACAAAGAAAATGAAACAAAAATCTTACTTGGTTTTGATTAAAAGCAAGCGCAAGCACATCGTCACTTACCTGGAAATAGAAAAGAAAAGGAACATAAATAAAGGAACAAAACGGAATGGAACGCAAAACTTCATTTATTTGGAACAGCGGAATGGAACAGAATGCACTTTTTACTTGGATTAAGCATTGGGCACTCTTTAATTGTCAAACAAAGCCCAGTTGTGCCTCTTCAGAGTGATCCGGCAGGGGAATCCACCCACAAACAAATCCCTCTACTCGGCTGGTACCCCCCGTACTCGGTACTCGACTGCGCTCCATTCTGGAACAATTCCCAGAGTCGTTAGTCGCTCAGCTGGTCCGAGCACTACGCCCCCGCCCTGCGAGTAAATCCACCCCTCTGGCGGGAGAACTACTCTCCCCAGCCCTCTCCTGGGACGACATACATAAACATTAGCCGGAGCATATAATAACACGGCAACAAAGTCGCCCGCCACAACGGGGATTGCGGCAGGGCAGGAGGCGCTCAAATTGTATTTAGTCGTAAACTGCACACGCACACACAGGGAGAGTGAGAGGGAGGGGGATCCTGTGGGACACACCACACACCGAAAACATAAAACTATCGGGGACGGGACTGCGGAGGCCATATAAGGGCCATAATTTCGACACTAATGCTAAGCCACAAAAGAAATTGCTTCCTTGGCGACCTTGCGGGGCCTGCAAGTGGTCAGGACTTTGACATGTGTCAAAGGAAACCCTCCTGATGGAGTGACTCCCCTTCCTCCCCTCTGCCCGATAGATGGGCCAGAGAGAGAGAGAGAGAGAGACAGCCCTGGAGTCACACCTGCGACCTGAGAGAGAGATCTGGCCGGCCCGTGTGGAGCCTGGCACGAACCTCAATAAAAATCAACAGTTTATGCGAGACGCATGATGTCCTTGAGAAAGGGAGGGCCCGCGGGCGGTTGGGCGGGCGGGCAACGGTGGAAATGTCATTTTTACAGGGCGAGCTCATCGAAAGGACATGGAAAAATGGCAAACATGGCATCTACCCAGCCATCCACCGACAGCCCCGACAGCCCCGACAGACGAGTGTCGTCTGGCAAATGTATTGCCTTCTATTTGCATTTTCTATTTATTTCTTTATCCCTTTTCTGGTTCTGGTCCTGCTACTTTTTTCCTCTCCTCCTTTTTCGTAGCTGCTACTTCTGGGGAAGCGTCTGGGATTGGGGGTCTGAGGTCTGGTGGAGCACTTCAGCTCGGGCCGCCATTAGTGGCACGTCCTTGGATATTTCGTGTTTGTCCTGTCTTCCACTTTGGCACTCATATTTTATTAAGTAGCAAAGTTGACAAGGGATTTGCCCAGGCAGTGGGAGGGGTGGGGCTGCTGGGAGGCTGGGCCACTGGGCGGTGGGCGCATAGACCAGGACCAGGACCAGCCCAGGAGGGTCTGTCATTTTGTAAAGTAAATATTGGTAATTTTTATTGGGGATTTTGCTCGATTTCCCTTTGAGCATATGGCTTATCCCGAGGCCGGACACAAACTTTGTCCCGAGCTGGAAATTAAGGACATTTATTCTTGGCCACTCGAACCCCAAAACCGAACCCGAATCAAACTCGAATAACATTAAGCGAAAGTGATTGCAGAAGATGTCCTGCGCGCCCTCCCTCCCCTCCCGAGACCGCCCAAACCGAATACCGAATACCGATGGCTGCCTGGCAACACTTGAAAATTAGAAAACGAGCAAATTATTAGAAAAGTTGTCTTGCTGAGGCCCTGCTGGGGGGTGGAAGGGAGGGGGGATGGGGAGAACGCTTCGATGCACAAATTTGTGGACCTGCGGCGCAAATTTGTACAGAATGCAACAGACCGTAAGAGACAACATAAGCGATAACACAACAGCCAGACCTGGACCCGGACCCAGACCCGGACCCGGACCCAGCCAGGATGTTGCCTCGAGTTGTGTTCACAGCGGTTGCTAACAGGATTTGCCACTCCCACAATCTGCTACTCCTGCTGGTCGTTACTATGGCAAGGACTAGGACTGGGACTGGGACTGAGACTGGAACTGGGACTGGGGCCAAGTGTCGATGCGTGGCGCACGCAAATTGCCAATCGGTAAGTGATTTTTGAGTTTGCTTTAAAGGTGCCATTCGGAGAGGGTGCGGGGGTGGGGTGGGGTGGGGTGGGTAATTATCCCTTAAGCTGGGAGCCACGTAAATTACATTTCACGAATGTCTCCCTGGAAGCCTCTTCGCCACACATCATTTGGCTCTGGCGAGAGCATCCGAGGAGACACGCTCCCCCCCTCCAGCCGCCAAATTCCCCGCCTAAGAGCCAGAAGTGGGGGTTGGGGGAAAAGCAAACGATGTTCATTCCCGGAGCACAAAAAACTGTTGTAAAATATTTGAAAATCATGCCCAGAGCCAACGACCCTTGAAATACACCCCCCCCCCCCCCCCCCCCCCATTGGGTAGAGAGTGGAAGGATTTGGGCTCAAATATTCACACAGGGAGAGCGACTGCCTTTGCCCCAGAGAATCGAAAGTAGATACATATGTATGTACCCATAAATGTATATTTATATGCCTATATCCATATACATATACATATACATATACATATGCATGCAATACCGATATAAATAAAATGCCATATTCCCTGACATGAATATTTAACAATGCAACAACGAGACGGTCTGTCGTCCTGTCGTCCTGCCGTCCTGCCGGCCCACTGCATTGCTAAAATATCACAAAATATTCATTTCAGTTTCATTTTCCCTTTTCCGAACTTCGTTTACAATTTCATCATCGTTTTTGTGTTGATTTTTGTATTTTACTTCGATTTCGATTTCCATTTACTTTGCATTTTAGTTTCGTTTATTTTTCCATCTTTTCCATCTTGTATCTTTTGTGCGTGCGAGTAGATATTTTTTATTATCGCTGGGAAATTGGTTTTCCGTTTCCGCTTGCCCTGTTTCTCCTGTGTTGGAAATTATTTTGTTATTCATTTGTCCGGGATGCATCCGGGACATACTTTCTGGGGAGAAATGTAACAAAAAAACGTTCCACTTCCACCATCCCCAATTAGCTGCAGTTCAACAATGTTCCAAAACCACCGTTTCTATTTTTGACTGTTCTTTCTTGAACTGTAAATCCGAAAATATGAGGATGATAATGATTTCGAAAGAAAAAATAGGAGGAGAAAAAAAGTAATAATTTTCTGACGCTTGTCCCATGTCGGGGAAGTCCTGATTTATTCATCCGAGTGTGTCAGCTTTCAGCATTTTCTGACGCAATACAATCGAGGCAAGGCAGGGCAGGGCAGGGCAGGGCAAGGCATTCCGCCATGTCGCAGTAATTTTGCATGACAGATTAATAAGCCCCTGCCGGCATCCAGCCTGCAAGCCTCCAAGCAGCAACCAGCAGCCAGGACCCAGGACCCAGCAACCAGCAGCAAAGAATTGGCATTAAATTGTAATAAATAGGCAAACAAGCATCTTCTGTCCTGTCCCCGATTCGTATGGCAAATCTCCAAGAAGCAAAGTGGCAGAAGGGGCAGAGAGCAGAGAGCAGGCCCTGCTCCTGGGCCTCCAAATTGCCATGGCAAACACCAGCAGAGCAGAGCAGAGCACAGGAGAGGAGAGGAGGAAGCTGGAGCTGGAGGGGGAGGGGGAGCTGGAGCTGGAGGAAACTGAGCAACGTCTGCAGTTGAAACACGAATTTAATTTTCTACTTTTTATTTTTATTTGTATTTATTTTTTGTGCTCCTTTTCTGTGCTTTGGCGTCTGGCAGACACAAACAGAATAACAAGCCGCAAGCCTGGGGCTGACAACTCTCCTTAAGCTACCTCACCTCACCTTGCCTCACCTCCTCTCTTTTCTTTTCCTTTTTTCTTTGCTTTTTTCATTCGGTTTTCCGTCTCGCGGCTGCTCGGAAAATAGTGGAAACTTTTGATAATTACATTTGGCGGCTGTTGCTGTTGCTTTGGCAGCTGAGCCAAGAGCCAAGGAGAAAGCAGTGGCAGTGGCAGAGGCAGTGGCAGGGGCAGGGGCAGAGACAGGGTTGAGAGGAAGGGGAAACCAAGGTAAGGAAAAGCCAACAACTGGGGATAAAATGGTTAAGGAACACGGCTTGAAATTCTTTGGGATAGATGGCCAACAGATTCTTCGCCTCGGAACTCACAGACCGAACAATTAGGCTCTCAAAGCAGCAGGAGAGCAGATTGTGGCTGCCAGAGGAATTACTGCCAAAACCGATGCTATAGAAAGATGATCCCCGAAACGATAATCCCCTTTGAGCATGGAAACATGTGTATCCAGCTCCTGCTTTCCATCCGCACTTTTCCTTCCAATTTCAAACAGAACTGGAACTGGGGAGCTGTCAATTTCATCTAGAGACGTTCATACCCCTCGAGCGGGAATTTATTTCATTTTATGCTCGCGAAGCTCTCCCTCTCTCTCGCTCTCTCGCTCTCTTTGTGCATAAAACATTTCGAGGGTGGGATGCGTGTAGGGGGAGGGGTAGACAGATGGCAGAGCGCCACCTTCGGGCAATTTCTTAAACTAATTTGCCAGGAGGCTGCCGCTGCCTGCCGCTGCCTGCCGCTCCTGCCGCTGCTCCTGCGGTAGCGCGTCTGCGGCGCTTGTCGTTGGCGGTTTTTGTGCCTTTTACGTGGGTTTCCTGGGTCTGTCCTGGGCCCGTATACGGGTCCGCATCCGGGGACCCCAAGTATGCAAAGTGGAAACGTTTACCGGCATCGGACCGCGAATGGGAACGGGAATGGGGGGGGATGGCAGAACTTTTGATGTTTTTTTTGTTTGTCGGTTGGTTCCGGGCGTTCCGGCCATTCCGGGGACTCCGGGGATTCCGGGGGCTGTGCGCGTTTGCCGCAAAGTATGCGGCAATTATTTTATGGTCGAGCCGCCATCAGATCGGTTGTGGGCATTTTCGTAATATCCGGCTCGAGCATTTTTAATATAGTTTCGCACAAATTGATTGAAGGCGGATTGAATAGAATGCCAAGACAGAGGGGGGTGGGGGATGGAGTGCGGGGCACATGAGAGTTAATTGCTTTTTGCCCAGAAATATGCCAGGACAAAGGAGGAAACATATTCCAGTATGTGCCACACTTCGAGGCGTCTCTGGCAGGCAGGCAGCAGGAATTTAAATATGTAGTGCTCTGTCCCTGACAGCAGCTGAATGGGATGTGGCTGTGGGTGTGGGTGGGGCTGTGGGTGGGGCAGAGACTCAAGATAAGCTCAAGTCCTAGACTAAATCGCAGGACAATTAAACTTTTAAGCAGGCAACGACCCAGAGGGAGACGACGACAAACGGGAAACGACAAACGACAAATGATGAAATGCATGTAAATGGAAAATAAATATCAAAAGCAGCACAATAAAAAAGGGAGCCAGTCGTCGGCTGACACATGCCACAAACTGAGACGGAGACGAAGGATTCACCCGGAATCACAATGGAAACGGCACGCAGAGAGAGAGAGAGAGAGAGAGAAGGAGTTGCTCCTGCTCCTGCTCCTGCTTCTGCTTCTGCTCCTGCTTTTCCTTTCGGTGCTGCTTTTGTTGTGCGGCTATGCAACAGCCGCAACAGTTCACATGGCTCATTTTCTATGGTCAAAGGAAGCAGCACACCAGGACACACACACACACACACACACACACACAGCTGCTTTTTTCTCTATACAATACAATGGAATGCGATATATATTCATACGCACACATGCATACGCTTATTGTATGCATGGATATACGTGTGTGTGTGTGTGTGTGTGTATATGAAATATGGCAAATGTCATTTAACATGACAGCTTGATGATAATGGCAACAACAGCCACAATGGCCCCTGCCCCGGCCCCTGCCCCGGCCCCGGCTTCAGCCCACAGGACAATGAGAGACGCAGCAGGACAGCAGGATCTCAAAGAGTCCAAAGATGGGACCGCTGCTGCTGGATGAGAGACAGAATCTTAACCAGCCCAAGGGGGGAGGGGAGGGGCTTTGGCGGGTCGAGAGAAAGGTGAACGATTTGAATAGCCCAGATAAATGCGGGAGATCTGGACGCAGAGTGTTTTATCCGAAGGCAAAAATAACCGAAGTTATGGCTTGACAGAGGAGAACTCTTCATAGTTCACAGAAGAGTCCTGGAACCCCCAACCGCCTACAGTCCCCATCGGGTAATGAATCACATTGGGTTCCCGTTCGATGGAAAAGCCTTTCGCCTCTACCTGTTTGCTTTTTATGCAGGGGCCGACTGCCGCCTCCACTGCCGGTCTGTGGGCGGCAGCTTCAGCTCCAGCTCCAGCTTCTGCTCTGCTCTGCTGGCATCGATGCCGAAAACCACAAAAGCGCATTTAGTGTAAACCGAGTCGACCGCAAAGCAATTGCACAAATGCGAATGCACACAGGGAGCCGGAGCGGGAGCCGGGGCGGCTCCTGCCGAGGGAATGGAGTCCTGGGGGGGAGGGGCGGAAGGAGTCGGCGTAGGAGTTGGCCATCCGGCAGTGCAGTTAGGCGCCTGACTGAGCATAAACGTCAGTGTCAGGTGTGGCCTGCTGTTGCTGCTGCTGCCTAGAGCCGCCATTTTGCACAAGCGGCAGCCGGAAATGCGGTTACATAATCTCCATATCCGGTTGCCCAGGCCAGATGGCTGACCAGACCAGACCAGACCAGGCCAGAGCGGATGCAGGACCCAGGGAGGAACATGTCAAAATCTGCAGCATACTTTTTGGCACATTATTAATTTTTAGTTTTTGCTGCTGCTGCCGCCCGCTGCGCCCGCTGCTGCTGCCCCAGAGGATTGCCAGGATTCTGTTTGCATGCTGTTTTTTTGCCCCGCTTTTCCCCACTGTAAATTCCGTTACGCTCCCGTTCGTCTGCTGCCGTCTGCTGCTGCTTACTTGATGAATATTTATTCTATCAGCAACAAATTGGATTTGCTTTCGCTAAATTGTTGCCATTAAAATAAGCCAAAAAAAAATAATCATTTTTTCAATTATTTTTTCCCCCGAAAGTGAAACTGTTAAAGCTTTCCCATTTTCTCTCGATGGGTGGGCGGGTGGTCTGGGTGCAACTGCCCACTCCGCACTCCTCACTCCTCTCCTTGTGCCTCGTGGAACATCCGCTGGCAAAGCCACAATGAAAATTTCCGGAAGTTGTGCATAAAATGGGCTATGCATACGGAAATCATCAACTCAATGGCTGAACAAACACACAGAGCAACAGAGAGAGAGAGAGTGGGAGAGAGAGAGAGAGAGTGGGAGAGAGAGAGAGAGAGTGGGAGAGAGAGAGGAGTAGTAACAATGGCGAATGCCAGTGACGCCAAACGAATGACCAAAAACAATGCAAAACGGCTGCCAATGTCCGGCATTCGGGGCAGCGAGAGAGACAGACAGACAGCCAGACAGACAGACAGACAGATAGAGCAGGGAAGAGCGAGAGGCGGAGAGGCGGAGAGTCACCGCAGAGTACGAGGAGGATGAGGATGATGAGGACTCGCATGGCGACCTTCGACTCTGCTGTTATGAATGGTCCGCCCGCAGCAGGAGGGATCCGAGGTCCGAGGTCCGAGGGCTGGCCAGAAACCAGAAATTCAGTGGCTCTGTGGTTCGAGTCCTGCCTGCTGCCTCCTGCCTGCTGCCTCCTCTGTCAGGGTCGATTTCACATTTATTTATTGTTTCAACTGCCCGACCATCGACCACCGACGGAAAAAGGACCGAGCAGACCAAGAAAATGGCTCGGCCTCTCCGCGTGGCTGGAAACTCTCATGACTCATTTGATTTCAATGGCAAAACTTGTTCATTTGGCAGCGAAAGTATTTAACATTTCCCCCCCCCGCTCCACCTAGCCACCCACAGAAGAACAATGGGCAGGAAAATTGAATTGAATTGAATGAGCCACATTTTTGAGCTGGAAGTATCCAAATTGAATCAAGTGTTTGTCCCCAGACAAAGGGGGGGATGTTTTGGGGAAGAGAATCCATGAAATAGGAAATACATTTGGGGGTAAAACTGATTGAAATATATTTAAAAAATGTCTGGATAGCGTAGGAATTCATTTTCTCTCCGTTTCAGTATCCACATAAATGTCGCACATTTTCCACTGTGCGGCCCCTAATTGTGGCTCCCGAAATCCGATCTAATCATAGCAAATTCGTAGACCATGGGGTCGGGCCAAATCTGGCAGCCAGCGCACATCGGGAGCATGGCAGGAGATAGCTCAGAGCACAGGACTCTGCTCCGCTCTCCTCTGCCACAATGACGCTGATTCCGATTCCGATTCAGATGATGATGATGGGGGTAGGGGGGGATGATGAGGAGCTTTTCAGCGGAAGACCGGATCTGGATCGGGAGCCCCGTACTGGAAACCGGAAGCCCCTGACCAGCCAAGTGATTCCTGGGCAGGGCAGGGCAGGGATTATCTGGTAGCAGTTTCGGGGGGGATTATGGCCGGCAAATGCATTGTCGTGCAGCGACTGGTCACAGGGGGTGGGGGGCGGGGGGAGGGGTCTGCTAAATGTTTAATAACTCAAGTAGAAAATTAAAATTTGTTTTCGGTCGGTTCTTGTTGTTGTTCCGTTTGATATGCGGAACAATTTCGGTTCCGAACAAAAGACGAACCGCAAAAACATATTTTACATAATTTCGCAGAGTTTTCAACTTGATAAACAATTTCATTGAAACAGAACGGCAGATGCTTAACAGCAACAAAAGCAACAGCAACAACAACAACAACAACAACAACAACAACAACAATAAAGAGTAATAAAAGGAATTTCGCTTTCATGTTCAGCCGCCACAAGGCGGGGTGGGGAGGGAGGGGGCAAAGGGTGGCGTGCTGAAGGGATGCGTTGCGTTGCGTTGCTCGCCTTTTCCTTATTTTCATTTCTTTCGCCTTCACGGCAGGGCCAAAACTTTTCCTGGCTCTTTATAAGCTTTTCCTTGGCATTACAATTACATGCACACACACACAATACATGCACACACACATAAGCACACACATTATTGCACGCACTGTAAACATTAAACAAGAAAAGGTGCGTCCGCCTCCTACGGCCCCCGGCAGCGCCCCGCCCCTTCCATTCAGCTACCAAAAGTATACGTACGGGGAATAAATGTACCCTGTAATTATGAGGACTGGGGATCAACCCTAAGACCACAGGGAGTACTTCCCTTATTAAATTGGCCATCCCACAGGGGAATTTGTTCGCGAACACGATTAATTTGGCCATTAACTCGACGAACATTGCTAACTTTTCATATTGAGTGTATCTAGGATTTTTACCATAAATTTATGCCAGAATTGTATCATAAGGATACCTGATCGCTGATCAATGCCAACGGAGAGCAATAATGTTCCATCTTCAATATTTTCTCACAAATGATGTTCGTACGAACACGTTCGCGCAAAAGCATCCGCCGCTATCGAACACGTTCGCACGATCACCCGCTAGATGGAACCATTTCTATTCCGACGAACAAAACTGTCGAACAAAATGTTTGATCCACAGACGAACATCCGTCGAACCCAACAAATACGACAAACAAGTTCGCTCCCAGCTCAAGGGAGGAAAAAGAATCTGTAGAGCCCGGACTGTATAATCTGAAGGATATATCTTAACAGAAGAAGAAATGAATATCTAAGAGGCTTTGGTGCCTCATTCGAGGAACTTTAGAGCTCAGAGATCGCAGAAAATGGTTGGCTTCGGTTTTCCTCAGGGTTTGCACGATCAGCAAAGTGCAATCAGGATTCATGATTATCCTGCTGCCTCCTTTTCTGCTTCTAATGTGTAAGAGCATGCAGCATGCCCCTCCCTCCTTCTGCTGTTGTTGTTTCTGTTGTCAAGTGCCAACACATTTTTGTTTAAATTTCAATCAGAAACAATTTGAAGGAGCAGCCAACGAGAGCCGCCTAAGAGTGGAGAGCTGTGCGAGGATACTCGTGGAAACAGGGATAGAAGGGGGGGGAGTTCAAAGGTTGCAGCGCCTGCAGCGGAGGTGGCGGGGAAAAGTGGGTGGAGGTAGGGTAGGGTGGGGTAGGGTAAGGAATGCCAGCAGAGTGCCTGCCTGCCGTGTTCTGCCTTCGAAGCTATTCGCACATTGCCAAAGTTTCAGCCTTTGTTTTGCGTTTGTTTTTTCTTAGACGCTTTGTTGACTGCCTCTTCAGTCCCCACACTGTGGCGCCTCGCCTGCAACAAGTTAGAGCACAGACACATACAGCGACTCTTATTCGTACAACAAACACACACACACACACACACACACACACACACACACACACACACACACACACACACACAGAGCACATATGCATGGAGATGCCTCGGAGTGCAGACGCACTGTAAAATGCACAAAATTGCCGTTGGAAAATCAACAGAGCCGCAGACACGCCTCCTGCCTGCTGCCTGCTGCCTGTCGAGAATTTTCCATGCTCCAGGCGGCCAGGCGAGCGAGTCCCGGCCGGCCTGCTATGCGTTTCACTTTTCACCGACAAGGAGAGCAGGAGAGCCTCTCCTGGAATCGTTATGTTTAACTACAATTTTCCTCGGGCCAAGCGAAAGAGAGAGAGAGAGAGAGAGAGTGGGGTGAGGTGAGGTGAAGGCTATAAGGATGATTGCAAAAGGGGGGAAAGTGGGAGTGGGAGTGAGAGTCCCTTTTCTTGGCGAGTGCAACATGGTAAAGTTTTTTACATAATTAGAAATATGAAGCAGTTGCTGGGAGCAGGCATGCAGGGGATACAGAGGATACAGAGGATATGGAGCCTTTAATAATGATTTGTTTTAAGGTTCATTTGCCTCGCCAGAGAGAGAGAGAGACGGATGGAGAACTAGCAAGAGAGAGGGAGAGGGACGAGGCTGCTTCTCCGCCTCTGAAGTGCAGTGTAAATGTCTTGACTTTTTGTGTTTGTTGAGCCCTTAAGCACCGAGCGAGCGAGCGCCACTCTGTGAGAGGCACGTAGGCAAAAATGGTAACAAAAGATGAAAATATGAAGAGAAGGAGCCACACAGAGAGAGAGAGGGAGAGAGAGAGGTCAAGTCAAGTTCGTGCCTGGGCGCCTGATGAAAACGCATCGAATGCCCTTCTCTCTCTCTCTCTCTCTCTCTCCCTCTCTGGGCTCTGGTTCCGTTGGCAGAATTATGCAAAATAATATTTTTGACCCTAAACACTGACACGCATAAACACACACACACACACACACAGAGAGAGAAGTGTGTACACTGTACATGTGTTTATGGATCTCTCTCTATATTTTTAATTAATTAAGACTCTTGTTGGCTTGGCTTGGACTGGCCTGGCTTGGGGCCTCGTGTTCCCGGCTACCGAAATGCAGCAAATTTCGCTTTAACTACAGTCGGAGTACTGCCCCACGGAGAAAAGGTTAAAGTTGAATGGATGGCAGCAGGAGCTCATGCATCGAGGGGCATCCATGGGAGCGTAGGTCAATCGGGATACAGGAAAGCGAAGCATTATCTCCACAAGGTTCGATTTGGATCATTCAAAGAAATTCCACGTAGGCATTCTATTATTTCTATATATTTGATTTTAAATTTTATTTTATCTACTTTTTTATGGCATGCCACTTTTATCCGCTCTCCAGCTCTGGCTGGGACTCCCCTTCAAAAGGATATTCCACTTGGGGTCTCCGAGTCCCTCCCACAAGGCACACACATAATTACAGAAGCACCCAGAAATAAATTAGCTATTAAATCCCGACAGTTAAAAGCCTGCCCTCGGGCAGTCTCAGTCTCAGTCCCAGTCCCAGTCGCAGCCTCCTCCTCCTCCTCCACGCACCCTGCCCCCCGGAGGCATCCAAAAAGTTGTACTAATTGCGTAATAATCTTATTACATTTAAAAATACATTTACAACAGCATTTATACCTGGCCCCAAGGCCAGTCACAGCACATCCGAGAAATAGCAGGCGGAACAGGATGAGGATGAGGCTGAAGTGGAGCCAGGAGAGACGCCAGCCAGCAGACGGGAGTCCTGAGACAGCAGTCAGTCAGTGGGATGAGCGCAGAGGCAGACGAGAAAGAACAATGATCCACCGGAAGCATTGATAAATGAACGAACGGACCACCAACCCGCAACCATGTTTCCCCCACCCATCCCTCCCCCCTCCCTGCGTTGCGGAAACTCCAATCAACTTGAACATCTTCTACCAAGTTGAGTGAGGAAATAAATCTAAACATTCAGAGTGGATGGAGATGGGGATTTCCCTCAGCTTTCCCTGGAACGAAGGAAAACTGTCAAAATTATGCCAAAGCTTATGAATATGAAAATGCCTGGCAAGCGCATGACAAAAGTTTCCTTTCGCTTCGCCCAGCCAAAGGAGAAGGCATTTCACTCGCAGGACCCCGACCACGGACCCCGAGAAAAGCGAAACAACCCCCAACCCCATTAGCAGGGGGAGGGAGGGGGGGCAGCAGTCGCCCGGTATAATGAGTAAAATGTCACAAGTTGACGCAAGTAAATATTTAAATGTCAGATTTCTATATGGCCCGAGATCCGCAGACAAGAGACCAGACGCCGACCGACCTACCGACTCTCTGACTGACTGACTGACTGTCAGTCGGGCTGGAGGACAGGACAGGACACTGAGCACAAAATATGTCTCATAATTTCAGTCAGAGGGGGGGAGAGGCTGACGGCATTCCCAGGCCATCTACGGGATGGCCCTCCCCCTTCCGGGAGATTCGTTCTTCTTTGCTTTGTTCCGGCGGCAGCTCTCAACAAAGTAATGCGGGCCAAAAACTTGAAAGAACATTTCCGAACTGACTTTCCATGGATGGACCAGAGACAGAGAAAGAGACAGCAATAGAGAGGGGGAGAGAGAGAGAGATGGTCTCTGTCTCTCTGGCATGTATGCAAAATATGCTCGACCGCCGTTTGACATTTACAAATGACAAACATTTGACAAACAAAATGCTCCTCTCTCTCTCTCTCTCTCTAACCTTCCCCCCTCTCGCTCACTCTTAGCGTGTGTCAAAAGCGTTTAATGTGGGCTTCCCCTTCGAAAAGAATGTGGGGTGTGGGCGGAGTTGGAGCCTGCGCCAGGACATGTACGAGTATTTGCTAAGGACCCGCAGCTATTTCTTCACTTACCTTTTTCAGTTTCAGTTTTTCGGTTCATTGCGCCACCGGAAGAGCAGCGCAACAACAAAAGAGACAAACAATTAAATGAACAGAGAGAGAGAGAGAGAGAGGGGGGGTCCCAGGGGGGAGACAAATGTAAATAGAAGTTCGCAGGGCAATTAAAATTAACATGATGGATGATGGAACACAATATGAGAATTTTAATGAATAATTTACATTTTTCAGTGGGAAAACTGAGTGGGTCGAAAGAGCAACCCCCCTACGGTACAGTAATAATCCCTAAGTGCACGGCCACACTACAATAATACCGAATATACGGTCACTTGAGAGATGGTGGTCGTGCAGATGGCCAGTCGTATTCGGAGATCAAAGATCTTAAGGTACCAGCCTCGTTCCATACGAATATCTACCTTTTCCATTGAACTATCCATTTCCGAAATTAATCTAAGAAATGGAAACATTTTTAGTGGGAAAATTCTACACTAAATATTCTGCAAAAACTCCAACCTTAACTCAGCCCTGAAAATGCTCGTTGGAGAGACATCACTGAAGGCCAGACAGAGGCACCACCCTCCAGGGGGATGGGTAGTCGGGTGGGTGGTAGGTGGGCTTAGGAACATTTCCCCAGGCTGGTTTATGTCCGGCAGTTAACATTCATTTACTGGACACATCCGCCGCCTCGAACAGAGCCGCCCCCGGCCGCAGGCCATTTCCACCTGCAGTTGGTGGAGCGTTCGGCATGTGCTGGCCCCTCAGGTAACAATATTCCTGTTAATAACTATGTCCGACATTCTCCCAGTGCTCTCCCACCCCACACCCCCACTCCGCCACTCCCCCACTTGGCATTCTCTTTTACTAACAAGCTGCATGTCATTACTTCTAATAAACCCCGGGGAGGGTCCTTCCGTCCATCCGTCCACCCAGAGCACACACAGACATCGTCTCTCTGTGTGGAGGGGGGGCGGGGGGTGTGGCCTTTGCCATATACGCACCACCCGGCCAAAACCGAATCAACTGGGCCCAAAAGCGACTCCTGCACTGAAAGCACTCAACCTCTTGTCCCCTCCACTGCCTCCTGGTCTCCTGTTATCCTGTTCCTGGCTCTGCTTTTTTCCGTTGGTCATTTGCCTGCCAACAGGAGTTGTGCCTGTTCCTGTTCCTGCTCCTGTTCCTCCTCCTGCTCCTGTTGCTGTGTAAATATTTGGCTTTAATAGAATAAAATGATGAGGAGCTGTGTCCCAGCAAAATTATTTACGGCCCTCATAGCACGGAGTTGGAACGGAAGGACGAGCCACCGGGGTGGTGCCGGGGCGGGAAGCGGCCTTGGGGCCAAAACACTTAAATTAATAAAGTAAATAATAGGAATTACGCACAGGACGAAGGAGCGCCCGAGACACGGAGAGAGAAGGAGAGCGCCAAGGGACACCCAGGATGTTGGTCCTGTGGGTCAGGTGGCGCCCGGGCTGTCCGAAAGCGTTGAAAGTGAATTAAATGCCATTTGTGGCTTAAAAAGCGGCGCCCAAGAAGGCGAAAGAATTTTACGCGCCCCGCCCAGATGCCAGGACTTTGCGGCGGTTCCAGTTTTCCCTTTCGACGAGATCTCTCGGAAAGCCTTCCGTTTTGTCATAATTATCACAAGCTGCCCGTCCGTCTGTCTGCCTGTCTGTCTGCGATTTCCCGGAGAAAGTGCAAGCCGGAACGGAGCAGCCACAGGGGCAGTTTTTTCCGTTTTTCCGGCCGTCTCTTGATTAATTTATGGGCCACAGATGGGGGACACCCAGTCGCAGGAGGCCAGAGTGTCGGTCATCCTGTGGCCCTTCAATGTAATCACATTTTGGCAGTTAGCGCCTAATCCCGCTCAATGTGGCTTACGCTCAGGCTTAGGCTTAGGCTTAGTGGGTGGCGGGGGCGGGGGCGGCGAGAGAGCTTAAAGCCTCTGATTGAATTGGAAAATAATTATGCCGACTCGTCTGCGGCTTCGTGTTCCTTTTCCGGTCTCAAAACATGGCGGTGGATGGATGGAGAGGGGGGCAAGGACTTACCTAGAATGAGAAGACAAATTAAATTTTGATTAATTTTGCAGCAATAAATAGGGCCAAAAAGAACAACAGCCACGAGGACACCACTGACTGACAGGTCGTCCTGTCGAAATCATTTAAATAAATTGCCTTTCTTCTGCCCAATTTGAAGGCCTACTTAAAAATCCATTACAAAATTTGCATAAATCTATAAAGAAAAGGAGAAAAGAAATAGAACGCAGGAGAGAGCCGTGCTGCCGGGAAGTGGGGGCAGGGTCCTGCCTGGGGCCTAGAGAAGGAGTTTCGTTCCGAATGCCGTGGGGAAATGGTGGAAAACACACATATTATTCCGACCTTCCAGAGTCCATGTGGAGCGAAGATTAGAGTGATATTCCTTGCAACATTATCCTTGGAATAATCAATAAAATAAAAATATATCCAGTGGAATATTTATATAAATTAATCCTTTTTGTTTCCACTTTGTAGAGCATCGGGAATTCGTTTCGATCCGGCCGCTGCTCAACTTGATGAAATTGACAAGAAGCTGTCATTAATTTGCATCAAATCAATTTCCCTTCGACAGCTGCCAGCCGCCTGCCGCGGGGGCAAGGACGAGGGCGAGGCAGAGGCCTTGTCCTGGCATAAAAATGCAAATTTGGTTCGGCTTTAAAGGGGGTCCTGCAGGAAGACGTGGCCAAGAAGACCCAGAAATAGGCAAGAGCAGGAGCAGGAGCAGGACGAGGACCAGGACCAGGACCAGGACCCACCCTGACATGACACTGGCATATGTGACATGACAACAAATAAAATTGCTAAAATATTATTACAAGTAATGGGAGCAAGCAGTCGAAACATAACCGCCCCGACCCGCCCCGACCCGCCCCGACCCGCCCCGACCCGGCCCCAAAGGGTGTTGATATCGAAGCTGATGAAGCCGATGATGATGATGATGACACGATGAGGATGTCGACGCCTCTGCCGATACCAATAGGCATATCCATGGCAGGGCCTCCTCCTCTCCTCCCCTCCCCTCCCCCTGCGGGGCCTGTGAGTGCGGTTAGACGTGCCCAAAATACATTAAAAGTTATACAACAAATGGGAAAATAAGCAGAGGAGAGTCACAGCCAGAGCCAGAGCCAGAACCAGGCTGAGGGATGGGGGGATGGGGTGGGGTTGGGGGGTTGGGAAAAGTCTCAACATTTTCTATACAAACAAATTGCCGCGTACGCGACTTGAAAGCCAAATTTGATTGATGTTGCATTCTACAGAGACGACTTTCGGGCGCTTCTGGCCCACATGTTTGGCAAGGAGGAAGCAAGGAGCAACATGGATACACACAGCCAAAGGACGAGACATTAAATACCCGATTCCATGGAAAATGTGAACGGGAAAGGAAAGACTTTTCCTCTGGACACTGCCAAATCCTGGCCAAAGTTGGAGCAGGAAAAGTTTCGTTCCTAATGTGATTTTGAGTGTTTATTGTTGTGGAATTAAAAGTGTGTCTGCCCCCCCTCCCCCCAACATTTAGAAGTATCAGAACTTGAACTTGTTTCTGGCCCATGCCAGAACATCCCACAACATCCCAAAGAATTCGAATCTAATTGAGTGTGACGCTGATGCCGATTCCGATGCCGATTCCGATTCGGAATAATGATGATTCATCATCATGGGAGGGGCGGGGGGGGAGGTGTCCACCCCAGATAGAGATGGATGGAGGCCGAGACACGAATGGCTAGGATAATTGAAAGTCTGTCAACACTTTTACTAGAGCAGAGCATGGCGAAATAAAAATGCAATTTCTACAAACAAGAATGTCATAATTCTGCGCAAAATATACAGGAGGCAGAGAGCAGCTGCTGCCGCTGCTGCTGCTGTTGGCAAGAGATCTCTCTGCTGGCCCTATTTATAAAACCGTTTTTGTTGCACTTTGCTTGAGGCCCCGCCCCGACCAGCCAGCAGCCAGCAGCCAGCCAGCAGGCAGCCTCACAAGCAGATTTATTGAAAACTTTTTGGTCAGTTGTTGGTCTGTGTCTGTCAGTCGATGCCACTGCCACTGCTGGCTGCCACACTGCCACTGCTGGGCTGCTGCATAGCTGAGCCCATTTCTGTCCAATTAAAACGCATTTAGCCTTCGGTTGATGTGCGAAAACAGATTTTCTTGGGCATCCGCAGAATGCCCTCACAATAATGGCAGTCGGAATAAATCCTGTTACGAAAAATGGGATTTTCCTTCTCTTTCTGGTTGAATTATAAGTATTTTGAATACATGTATTTACCGATTGAAGGCTATTAAGATTAAAATGTATTTACATCTCCACGGATTCAAGGGGAAAATCTCACAAATATTTCATTATTTAGAGTAACCTTTATGGGCATTTTCCCCAATGATTTTCGTATCTTAATGTCTTCCCCGTTGGTAATGTTCTAGATGGCAGTATAGATACATCCACACATTTAACTGCTTACAGTAGGGGTAGGGGTAGGGGTAGGGGGAATCTTTGTCAATTGCCATCGACTTTGGAGGCTGAAAAATCTTCAACTGTTCATTCAGAGCATGAGCATAGCCCTCCCGGGCGAGTATGTAGGTAATATCCGTTTGGCAATTGCAATCTGGGTGGGGTGGGGGGTAGACAACCCATTTAGTACCTCTCTCACACACACACACACTCTCACACACATTTGTCGGGCCATAAAAACGCGAGAGAAACGCCGACATTTTTGATTTTATGCGATATGCGAGAGGATGCGGCGAGCACCGCAAAGTATGCAACATTTATTTTTAATGCCAGCCAAAACATATCTTGCCCCCCGCCACCTGGCACTGCCCCCCTGCCCACTCGGAATCAGTCGGCCACCACATAAAAAATACATGTACATACATTGTACATGTATGTACTACATTCACACATACATACATACATATATTCCAAATGCATGTACATATACGAATTTATATAAATTTGTACGCGCTTAGAATATCAATTTGGCGAATGCGATTTGGTCATAAATGCCACGACGAGAACAACAATAAATTCATGGCGCATTCCCCGAGACCGCTTACGAGGCGGGCGGCCGGGCGGCTGGGCGGCTGGGCGGGCGGGCGTGCGCTGGGCGACGAATTTTTCCGCTTCTGCCCTTCATGGTGACATGTTTTCCTGCGGTTTGCGAGCGGTTTTTTAAGCCCAGCCAAAGCGAACAAAAAAAATACAAATAAATAAACAAAAAGTGTGGCGCATATTTTTTCCGGGTATACCGAATATTTTCTGGTTCTGTCATTGGGAGACAGAAATCGGGTGCTGCTGCTGCTGCCGCTGCTGCTGCGGTTTTGTTGTTTATTGAAATTAAATTATGCGGTTTTTGCAGACACTCACACACGTACAGCACACACATACAGCACACACATACAGCGCTGTGGCACGGGATGCTGGAGAACATGAAAGTTTCACAATGCAAATGCCGAAATGCAACTAGCAAAAAACGATTACATTTTAATTGGTAAATTCAGCGATGAAAGCCCTGCCCAAGGAGACACTTTTCGGCGGAGAGTAGTAGTAGTAGAGTCCTGCGACGGCACGGGATCGCGATACCTAATTAAAACGGCGAAAAAGACGCGAGAAGGAAGAACTGGCACAGGCGGCTGCTTTGGAGCTCCATCTTCTTCCCTTTGACAGGCTCCAGTTTTGTCGTGCATCTCCCCCGGTCCTCCCCCGGTTGCCATTCCCCTCCCTCGGTTGCCAGCCCCCTCCCTCGCCACTTTATGGCCGCCTTTTCTAGCGTTTTTCATGGTCCTGCACCGGCCCCCTGCCCCTGCCTGGTACAGTTTACAACAAAGCAATTTCCGCAGACGACACGACACGACACTCTTCGCTCTGGAGAAGAGAGAGAGAGAGAGAGAGCTAAAAAAAAAAACGGAGGCAGGCAGGCAGCAGCTTCTCTGCCCTGCACTGCTCCTTCCTTTCGTTCGGTTCTTTTTTTCCTGGCACTTAAAAAATTTACAAAGTGCTTTGTGAAGGAGACCAAAACGCTTCAACGCTCCCGCGGCTGCCACTGCCGCTGCCGCTGCCGTTGATGCGCTGCCGCTGCTGGCAATGAAGTGCAAATTGCAGTGCAAAGTGTCCGCCAGCCACGCCCACTCCCCCACTCCCCCCCACCGCTTGTGTCCTTTGCTTCCTGCCGCCGTTTCGCAACTTTTGCTTATTTGTCACACGAATTTTTTCCAACTTTTTGTGCGCCGCAGCAGCAGCAAGGAAGTCACTTGCAGTTGTTACCGCGACTCTCCCACTCTCTCCCTCTCCCCCCCTCTCACTCTCTCTCTCTCTCTCCCTGCGTATCCCTGGGTGTTTGGCAAACTTTTTCGCTGCTACGCCTTGGCGTTTGTCTATGCACTGGTCTGCCGCCTGCCCCTTCTTGCAGTATTAATTGTTTCCAGTATTCCCTTTTCTCTTTTTGCATCCCGTTTCAAGTGGATCCCTGAAGTATGCAATGGGTTTTTGTCGAGCCAGTCACGGCTCGTCCTTTTGTCCATTATCCGAGGATGATCTGCTGTCAATGGAGACGGCTGTTAACTATAATCTACATAATTATATAGCTTGTTGGCTCCCAATATTATTCTCCCCATTGAGACTGTTTGCAGTTGCCTTTCCTTCGATTTACAGTTGCTTCTTGCTGTTCTTGGTGTCACTAAGAGAGAGGTTCAAAAGGGACGGCATGAAGAGAGCGCGTGTTCCTCTGCAATGATGGGTGCGGGTTAGAAGGAGAAAGGGACACATGGTAGATGGTCTTCCAATGCAGAGAGAGAGCCGTTGCGAGAGAGCACTATTAGGCGGAGTTATTCGCCGTTTTACGTGTCGCAATGGAAACAGATCGAAATTCACGGGGAACCCTCATACGATATATTTCGAGCAGTTTTTGTTTGATAAATAAACGAATAGATAACGATAAGCTACTGTTAAATCCAAAAATATATCTACAGATATCTCCCCCTCCCCGCTATTCTTTTTCCGCCCAATGGGATTGGCAACTATCACAGCTCATAATTCACGCCAATAAACGGGTCTCCGCCTCAAACCGAGGGCTGGAATTGCAGTTTGCGGTGCGATGGGGTTTTCCAGCTCTGAAAATTTCTGGCTGGCGAACAGGAGCAGACACGCACCATACAGATGACATAAATAAACCACGGACACGGATTGCGAGGCCGGCTCCTGTTCTCTGTTTGGCCTGCCATTTTTATCTCACTTCGGGCACGGCACTCTCTTTGCTCTCTCTCTTTCCCGCTCTCTCCCTCTCTGGACGGACAGAGAGTGCAACTTGCAACCAAACATAAATCGCGATTGGAATCGCCTCAAAGCAAATATTTGTACAATATCCATATAAATATACAGATGTATTTTATTGACTATTAATTTCTGGCCGGCAATTAATTTGTGTTATTTATTATTTCATATTGTGCGGCAGTCGTAGTCGTGCCTCCCCCCATCCATTCCCACTCCCACTCCCCGTTCCGACAGAAGAGACTTTAAACATTTAAATCATGAACATGAAATCTCATATTTCACTTTTCAACTTTGTCTATCATTTTGTTAGCGGAAATTTGCCCAGCACACACACACACACCCGAAAAGAAAGACAGAAAAAAAGGAGGAAAAAGCCGAAAGGGAGGGAAGGTTAAATTGTAATATTTCGTCACCTTTTGCAGGAGTCCGGGCCAAAAGGCAAAGGCTCTGCATAATTTAGCGAGCAGCCAGCAGGCAGCGGCAGACAGTAAGGCAAGCCCCGTAATGTATGCTATGATCCAGAAGAGGGCAAGAAAAAACAGCAAGTGCCATTACCATAACCCACACACACACACAGAGCACACACACACACGCATACATATGAAGCAGAAAGGGAGAGGGAAAACATGGCCGGAAGTGACTTTAACGATGCGCGAGTAAGTAATAACAGCGGGCAGAAGGCTGCAGGAGCAGGAACAGGAGCAGGAGGCTAGGGGAGGAGCAGAAGGAAGAACGGACGAAAACCCAGACGCGGGAAGACAAAAGAGGGAGAGCGGGGCAAAGTGGTGGGGCGGGAGAGATGGAGCATGAAGTACGACCAACAAAATGGTTCACATTTGTCCTGCATGTGTGCGTGTGTGTGTGCGTTAGTGTGCGTGTGTGTTTGTGTATCTATTTTTTCAGCGCCAAAACACACACACACACACGCAGGCAACAGGGTGTCCCTGCCGCCCCATCCCCTAAAGCAGCACGAAACGGGAACCAGGTAGAACCAAGAGCTCTAGCTCCACACCAGCGCTCCCCAGCAGCCCCTCCCCCCTCTGGCGCACGCCCCGAGGGCAATGGCTGAGATTGCCGCCAAACAGCCAAGAGCAGTTCTATGTGTGGGAATGTGGGTAGCAGACTGCTGGGATACCCTGTAAACATTCAAAATATTACAAATACATTGATTGAGATTAGGATCGCTCTTGTTGAGGATAGAAATGATCTCTCTCTGTCCCTGTTTCCCTTCATTATATTATATGCAGTTTAAATCGGTCCATCCCCTAGACAGGGTGCATATCCAACGATACCCTACGTGTTTTTTCTTGGCATGTGAACAGGAAACAAAACTCAGAACCTGGCTCGGACAATCCCCAGTCACGGCTGACCGAAGGAACGCCGAGCGGGAGCGGGGGAGCGGAAACCCACACGGGCAGCTAAGGAAAATAAAAGAAAACGCACGGCGAGGAAAATGCAATTGCAATTGGATCGCCTCAGTGTTTGCCGTATCTTAGGGATACACAGCCAGCCGGACACACAGATGGAAATACAGTTGCGATGCTGTTTGTTTTGGCTCTGGCGTTTAGGCAAATGTTTGTTGGGATCCAACAAGGAAAGGCAAGGACAGAGAGTGGAGGATGAAGGATGGAAACTGCCGACTGTTGGCATTTATGATGCTCAAGTGAAATTATGAGTCGTTGAGTAGACAACCCTGACACAACGACAACCAACGCGGACGGGACGAGACGGGACGAGACGGGACGAGACGGTGATGGAGCAGGAGCAGGAGCCACTCCGTGGGGAAAAGGGAAAGGCAGTGCCCCGAGAGTGGCTGAGGCACGAGGCACGAGGCAGAAAGATGATGACGGGGATGTCCACACTGGGAGCGCTCTGAGCTTACAGTCGGATGGAGGGGGTGGCGCTGGGGCTGGGGCTCTGTTAGCTGTAATCTGTCATATGCATACCCAGGTACACGTTCTATACATAGAGAGAGAGAGAGAGAGAGGTCCCACAGACCATCCAGTGCAGAGTGCAGAATGCAGAGTGCAGAAAGAACATCGCATCACGGGACTGACAACTGCAATTGCCAGCAGGTAAACGTGGCAAAGAAATGAGAAAATATAACGAGCAGACAGGCCAGGAAGGAGAAACGCCGTAACAAATGTTGCCAGCGGAAAAACCATGAGCAAAAGGCAGCAGAGCGGAGAGCGGAGAGAGAGAGGGAGAGAGGAGGAATGAAGAGAAATGTGCAGCTTATAAAATGCACGAAACACACATATGCGAAACATAGAAGACAAATGGATGGGGGAGTAACTGGGAGAACCTGGGGATTCCTTCCACATTCCGCCTTGAGAAATGTTTAGCATAACCTCACAGCCAGAACCGACACCCCTCACCTCCCTCCTCCATTGTCTCTTCTTTCTTGATGAAACGGAAATTGCCAATTTTTTCTTTCTTTTTTTTGGCTAGCAACAAACGAAGGCAAACGGAAATGAAATCAAAATGCAAAATGAAGCATTTATCAGTTGACAATTTCCAGAGAAATCGAGCCGAGAATTTGGGCAGAATTAAAACCGATCCGGAAATCAATTTAAATTATATTTTCCCAGTGGGGAACCAAGAAAATTCCCTTAGCACATGCAGATATCAAAAATAAAATAAATTGCCTGGAATTAGAAAGTAAAACCGATTATTTTACTGCTCCCAAAATACAGTCCAGATATCAGCCATCCAGGTACCACCAAACGGATACCGATTCCCTCGACATTTCCCGAAATCCCCCTCCCATCTTTTGGGAAAACTGAAAACTGCAGCGCCAGCAGCAGCCTCGTCTGCAAACATTCCAACAGACCGAAAGGACCTTCTGTTGGGCCCAGGCACGTCCCTGTCAATCGTAATACGATGGGCCTCAGGTCTGGACCGGGCTCTGGACAGGACTCTGGACACTGGCTTTCGAGAACCCTGAGAACTCTTCCTGCAAAGACCCAACGGGGAGGCTGTTTTCGGTATTTTAGAGGGGGGGTCCTAGATGGGTTTCATTCTTTTTCATTTTCTGTTTTCCCCACAGAAATTTGTGTGCGGAAAGGAGGCAAAAAATATAAAAAAAACAACAACCAAAACGAAACTGAAACCTTTTGTGCCGTGGCAAATGTTTTGCGGTTGTTTACCCGCCTCCTCCTCCGCCTCCTTCGAAGCGTTCCCTAGACCGCGACTAGCCCGGGAGTCCAAAAGTCCATAGTCCATAGTCTAGAGTCTAGACATTGCCATTTCCGTTTAACGTGACTGTTGCCGGAGAGGAATAGGAAGTGACGGCAGCGGCGGAGACGACTACTCGACTGCTCCTGCTCCTTCTGCTGCTCCTGCTTCTGCTGCTTCCATTATCATCATTTTCGCCTTTAATTCGCGCGACTTTTGCTCACTTTTTGGCTGTTTTTTGGCTGTTGTCCTCACCTTTTTTATGGCCTATCCCCATTTGCATATTGATAATGAAAAGGGTTTGCAGGCAGGACCCTCCTTCGTTTGTTGACTGTTTGTTGCAACCACAAATTCTATTTTATTAATGTACTTTTCCTTCCCTGGCCTCCATCCCTGCAGACCTACGAGTATATCCCCGAAGCTTTGGACTAATTCACTTAGTCTCTGGCGCTGGGTCCTCTGAAAGGGTTTCCACAGAACCACAGAATACTCGTAAATATCTTTAGAGTATCCCCTGCCCCGCCCCATTCTCCCGCATGCCATTTTTGTATTTAAATATTTTTAGTCTCGCTTTCATCGTGATCCCACCGCCTTACCCTTACCCTTCCCCTTCTCCTACCCCTTTACCCTCTCTCTCTATACGCTCCTTTGTGTATTTATTTATATTTTTTTGTGGCTTATGACGTGTCAATGATATGAATTTAATCGATAAAACCCGCGCTGAACGGAAACGGGGAAAACCACCGAGCAGAGCGGGGCAGAGCAGGCGGCTGCCAGCGTTAAGCGCTCCTCATCCTCCGACCCCCCTCCCTGCCTTGAACCAGGCAGCGTATCATATACAGTTGATATGGATTTTTATTTGCAACTCACTCGCACTCACACTCGAATTCGGCAATAACAATTCATAATTTAAACAAACAGCAAATATTTCCCGTTGATTCGTATCGCATTTAAATCCAATTTCGCACTGGCATTCCCTGGCCTTGGCGCTGGCATTCGCTGGCAATTTCCCAGAAGCAGCGTTTTTATCAAATAAATATTATGCTGAGGGAACGCTTTTTCGGTTATGCATTTTCCAGCAACATATAAATCGTATAAATCGGGATTCCCGTGAGGTGGAATTCCCGGAATTGAGTGGTTTTTTGTTTAGGAAAGCTGAACTCATAAATGAAAGGAGATTATGATTTCGAATGATTTTTATATGTCGGAGATTAATAAAAATAAGCTTTGCAGTAGAGTAATCCGTTATTCCTTTGGGAGCCTGGGAGCGAGGGAGAGTCGTCTCAGCCGAAGGTGAATTTATTATAAGCTGACGTCGTCCGCTCTGGTGAGGACCATCCATTTCCATACGCTCTCTCGGCTCTCAGAGAGACAAGCGCTAGAAAGAGATAGCAAACGTTTCACGTTCTGCACGTTTGCATGCATACTGACAAACGGATGGTCCTCGAAAGAGAGCAGATGTGGTGACGATATCACCAGATACTCACTGTGCTCAATGGACTTAAAAATGCAGCAACAAATCGGAAATTGTGTCGATTACTCGTACTATTTAAACTTTAAATTACAAGCTTCATGTTTCACTGCCACAGAAATGAACCATCCATACATATTTACACACATTTCGTGGAATACCATCATCCCAGTAGGAGTACGACTACGAGTACTCCCAGAACGGACTGCGGTTAATTCGTCACGTGACTGGCGGAGGAGTAGTCTGTCTACAGCTAACTCTGGGCACACATGGACACACATGGCCAGCAATGCACTTTACGAGTACATATATGGACTGTATGTGGGAGTGTGTATAATATTATTGGCAATTTTTGCATTGTTTACAAAGTTGCAATGTCTGTCAGGATGCAGATGGATGGATGGATGGATGGATGGATGGATGGGTGGATGGATGGATGTGTGGGGATAGTGTGGCAAGGATATCGAGTGAAAACAAATCCAATTGCAAATTGAATTTTTATTGAATGTTGGCGGAGTCGCTTACAAAAAAAAAAAGGAAACTCGAAGCAGAGAGAGAGAGAGGCAGAACTTTCCAAATAAAAATCAGACTCGGTTCCAGACATCGGTTCTCGGTTTTCGTTTCGGTATTCTTTCTTTTTATTTTTGCTGCTTTGACATTTTTTGTGCCTTTTCTTTCTCCTTGTGGTTCCTATGCCCATATGAAAGTTTTGCTGGCCGCTTTCGGGGCTTTTCCCCAAAGTCAATAGCAGGAAATTCAATTTTCCCCGGGAAAACTAAAGTCTACAAAAGTTTCCCCAACTCCAACTCCAGCTTCTTGTTTTCAGGCTCCTCCTCCCTCTCCCTCGCCCTCTGCCCAGGCCTGGCCTGGCCTGGCCTGCATATTTTATATGTGGGCGAAGAATCTTTCGGTTCGAAAAATTCTAATATGCCAGCTCTGGCTCCGGCTCCGGCTCTGGCTCCGGCTCTGGCTCCATGCCACCAGCTGAGGAACGGGACTCGTTCGCAATATGCTCGCTCTGCCCCTTTGTGTGGTGGCCTTATCGTCAGTGAATTTTGTTCATTGTTTTTATCGGGCAACACAGGAAATGCTATAGAAATTGTGGCCCTTATCAGGCGTGCTTTCTTGTTCTCTCGACTCTCGGGTCTGGACCCTGGGCCTGACACAATTTCCAGCTTGGCGGCTGACGAGTTCTGTGTTTATTTATAATTAAAAACGAAACCGATAGAAACCGATACCCTTCCATATGGTACATGGAGTATTCTACAACTTAGCTGCTGAATGATTCTGTCTCGATTGGCTGTTGGTTCGTACAGAGGGGGAAATGTCACACTCGAACACTTACCTGAAACGAAAAAGAGAGGAGAAATTTTATTGTAATTGAAATGGAAAGTTAAGATCCACTTATAAAGAAAGCCAGAGAAAGGGGGGGGAAGATGGGCCCAAGTACCCCACTGAAAGCCCTTCAGGGCGTGGTTAAGCGGAGCTTAACAAAAAAATAAATAATTAAAAGCAATGACAATTTGGTTTTTCTCTCTACCCTGATGGATGGGGAAAGGGGGGTGGGAAGATGTGTCGTGGCTGGCTTTCCATCACCAGTGGGCGGTCTTTGGGGAGTGGAAATTATAGTGGGAGAGAGAGAGAGAGGGGAGGGGGGGTTCACACGGACAAATCCCCAAACACGTCGCTCATATTTCAATTTACGCATGAAAATGTCATTTCCGACAAGACCAAATTTGCATGCAGGAATCCCGAGTGGGGGCTGGGCCGAGGAGGGGAGAGCGAGATAAAAAAAAGAGGCCATCCTCTCATCTTAGACACGCCTTTCACACTGGCGTCGTCTCGGTCCCCCTGTCCCCCCGAGTCCTGCGAAGACTCCGTCTCTTGGCGCGTTACGCACGCCAAAAAAAAGTGTAATAAAATTAAGAATTCCAAGCTGCCGTGACAAATATTTTTCTTCTTTATATTTCCTTTTTCCTCTCGTACGCAATGAATGGTAAATGGACGAACGGACAGGGGACAGGGGGGACAGGGGAGACAGAGGACACTGGAGGAGACTGGGGAAAGAGCAAATGAGTGACAGCTCTCGAGGAATGGGAAGTGCGAAGGGGGATGGGATGGGGGATGGGATGGGGAGATGGCGACGACGTCAACGACAATGACGTTGAGTGCCAATTTCGCACTGGAGCACCAGAATCCATTCTACCCCCCCTCCACCCGGATCACCACCCATAGTTACACAATCTCCGCAGCCGCATCCCCAACCCTGACACCCCCCTGCGCCCCCCCATTGAGAGAGTATATTAAGCCATAAAATTAGTGCGTATTCCTACATGGGTCGTCATGGCGGAGGATGGGATTGGATGGGATGGGATGGGATGGGCGGCAGAGGCCTTAGTACGTGCACGGCATTAGAGGCCAACCGAGTGGAGGAGGGGAGGAGGGGAGGAGAGTGGTGTTCCAGTTGAAATTTGTTTATTTGTGATGTATCGCATAATTAGAGGGCGGGCGACTGGCACTCTGCCACTGCGCCACTGGCCCTGCCCCTGCCCCTGCACTCTCAACTCACAAAAGAGCCAACGAGTGGCCGCCTCTCTCCCCCGAACCCCCCGCCGCTATGAGATACGAGATTAAAGATCAAGCGGAAATAATAATCCATTCAGATTGAATAAGAGGGCCAGTTATGATGGCTTCGGGGATGGGGGATAGGAGATGGGGGTGGGAGATGGGATGGGGTGTACTGCAACGCACATCTCGAATATCTTTAATCATCGTTTTGATTGTTAACAAGCTAACAAGCTAATAGTAGGTCATACGATAACTAATGCGACAATTCCGCAGACATTCGGGGAGGGTGGAAAATCTATACTCTACGCTTTCCTGTAATATTTGAATATTTTGTATCTATCTATAATTATCGTTGCTCCGAAGGATGTCATTTGGAAGGATTTCAGTGGAAGGATTTCAGTGGAAGGATTTCAGTGGAATAGGTTTGAATCTGGATCCGTGCCGAAGAGCAAGCCGTTCAATGGTTCTGGTGGTGTCTCAACCAAACCATTTGAATCATGTTCGAATCTGAGCGCAAGACAATGGGCAAATTCTTTCTCCTTAGCACCAATCATCACTTTCGAATGAGCGGGAATTTAAATATTTGACTCGTGCTCGAATGCGAGACGAAGAAACGAAACGGATGAAAATGCTCGTTGTAATGTCTGGCGGAATCTGCCATTTTCTTTGAGTGGAGCATTTTTCATAATTATAGGAAGGTGAAAAATACTAGACCTATTCGCATACCCACTAAATATGCAACCAAAAGTTCATAAAAACCTGAAGAGCCGTGTGGGAGGATTTCACGAGACGTGAAACGAGATATTTATATATTGGATAAATGATGAAATGACTTCGTAAAAATTCACAAAAATCCGCATCTCTTGGGGTCATTCGAAACGAATGTCTCCCTTGGGCTAATGGAATTTTCTCACAGTGTATGTCTATAATATATTTAAATATGCTGAAGCTAAGAAAACATAAGTTACCCCGACACCCCAGAGAGTCTCATCGCTGCCCCGTAATACTTTTAATTGGCATCAAATATCAGAGGATTCGTTCGAGTTACGAATATTTGAATACCGCACCGCAACCCTCATCACAGTGGCTGATTAGAATGCCAATAACACGGATGTTCTGTTCGGTTAGAAGGGCACCAAGGACTCATCTGACGACACAGAGGGGCATCTAATCCAGTGATAAGCATCTGGAAGGCAGGCGGCAGGGCAGACATCAGTCAGTCAGTCGTTTGTTGAAAATCATCGAATTAGTATGCGAAAGACAAGACGCCAGATGGTCGGTCGGGGCTGTTCTTGAAAAGTTGCGAGGAGGTTGCTGGCGATGTCTGGCGATGTCTGACGATGTCGAGATGGAAAATAAATGAGTTTTGTTATCATAATCACAAAATTATTAGCACTGCTTATGAATAACTTTCACAAGAAATTGAAGGGGGTGGGGGCGGAAAGGGAAAGGGCGCACCCACCACAGAGGAATATGTTAATCAGGTCAGATCGGTGTTTCTTCTTGTTCGTAAAGATGATGATGGCGGTGATGATGCAACAAGAAGGAGACGAGGAACATGGCCACAACAGCAGCCCACACAACATTTGTCAATTTAAATGAGTCGTAAACACTTTTCGCCAATTTTTATGATTAATTAAGTGTCCACATTAATTGCAGTCGAACATGAAGCTGCAACACAGCGGCAGGAACACGTACAGAACATCAGAGGCAGATGCAGAGGGGGAGGCGGAGGAGGGGGCATGGCATGCGACAAGGCCCCGGCAATTTGCTGCCACGAAAAAGAACCGAAACAAATTGCAAAGCAATCGGCGGGAGGGAGGGAGCGGGGCAGCAGATGCCTGTGCAACATCCAACCAGATACACACATCCTCATATCCGCATCTATGTATATCTGGCGGCTGCTCCGATGCCTCCACAATCCCAGCGGCTCTGGGCACTCAGGTAGCCCCGTGGCCATTGGCCGGGTTGTCCGTTGAAGTTGTATTCCAAGGCTGTTAATGTTCTTTTGGCCTTCTTTAATAAGCTTGATTAACTGAGCAAATGGCAAGACAATAATAAATTACACAGAGGAATACCGAGTACCGAATACCGCCACCACGCTCGGGGCAGGCATATTAATAGGGTCAGGGCAGGGGAAGAACATCAAAAACTAATGAAAAAGATGAGAAATTGCGCAGAAACAAAAAACACAGAAAATCTGGGAAGAATAAATAAACACGACGGATGAAATTGAATGAGACAGATGGAGAAACGGAGCAGTGGGGCAGGGGGCAGGGGGTGGGAAAATAAATAAAAATGTTATTAACTCAAAGTGTAATATGTTTCGAGATGGTCATTATGCTGGCCATTAATTAGGTGCCGCCATGGAGGCTGGGGATGGTGAAAGCTGGAATATCTGGGGATCTCTTTTGGAGACTGCATTCTGGATGGATGCTGCCTCAAAGTTGGACCCGAGAATGGCACGAATTATTTATTTCCATATTAAAGACATTAATGCAACGAATAAACAATTCATGCTCGTAAAAATGCAAGAGAAATGAGAGAGAGAATGAGAGAGGGAGGGGAGTGGGCCAAAACGAGAACGGGCAGCTGCAGAATTAGCTGAAAATTAGGCAAAGGAATGTGCAGAATTTTCGCCATTTCCCATTTGCCATTTGCCATTTCATATGCGGGCTTAGGCCAGAGAAGACAACAAACCCCAAACAGTTGCCACTTGCCTCTTGTAATTTATGACAATTATGATTGCATATCGTATGGGATATATGCATGTGCATATATACGAGATATACACGACAGTGCCCCTGCGAGAGAGATGGATGGGGACAAGGAGAGCGAGCGACATGGAGCCAGGGCGGTGGGGCGGTGCCTCGGCTTAATTATAATTAGATACAAAATTGCACACGACTGCAATAAATGATTCAATTATTTATAATGCTTCTGCGGAGGAGACGTTAGAAAGCCATCTCTTGGCCCGGTCCATTTGTCTGCCTGTCCCCCTCTGTCTGCCTCTCGTGTATTGCGCGCTAATTATGTTCAATTTTCATATGAAAGTTGCTGGCAAAATGCTTCGTGTAAAACAAAACTGACTTTTATTTGTGGCATAAATCATGTTAATTAAGCAAAGAGTTATCCCCTCAAGAGTGTACCCTCTCCTCTCCTCTCCCCACGTATCATCGAGTCTATAAGGGCAACTCCATTAGCATTTCGGGTGGAAACAATTAAAGTGCCCAAAACTTTTAATGATGGACAATTTATTAAGTGCCCCGCCGCTCTACTGAGCCTTCCCCCCTTTCACCCTCATCGAATCAATCCATTTGCTCTTGGCCTTGGCCATGTATTGGGCCCTATAAATAAATTCTGTATAATTTATCTTTCAAAGGCCTGCCTTCGCCTCGTTCGCCTAAAACAAAACCGAACACAAAAACAATTATTTAGCAACTATTCCAAAAAGCAGAAGCAGAAGACCCAAAAAGTAATGATTCGAAAATGCTGTTGATTTTTGCCAGCCCATCCCCCAACCCCCATCCCCTCCTCCCTACCCCCTACCGCCTACCACAACGCAATAATCAGTATTCAAAGTTTGAACAGATTTCGTTGTTGTTTTTATTTTCTCGTTGTTTAACAACGCAAATTACGCAACAAATTTAATTGCAATTAAATTGAAATTATATCAGTAATTATGCATATGAAAGTTGTAAACAAATAAGCAACAATAATTGCACGTTGGTAAACAGAAATTAATGTTCAAGCAGAGCGGGAGAGCAATCCGTGGGTACAGTGCAAACAAAACAACTGGAACTAGTTCACTGAACCAGAATGTAGGCAAACAAATCTGGAATGCTACGAAGCGCTATGAATCGAATGCTCAAAATGGAATAATTAGGATAATATTGTATATAAACAGGCAACTGAATCGATTTGCTATTCGCTCTCTTCAGTCAGTTAAAATCGGAGTCTCAGCCACCAAAAAGTTCGCCCAAAATGGCCTGAACGAAGCAGGGTTATAATCTCTACTCTGTCTGATCCGAAACATTCGGATTTTCCTTCTCGCTCATTCTCTGCTTGATTTTCTGATAGAGAGATTAACAATAATTTGTTGGTTTTTAGCTTCGTCTTCTGCTTGAAAATATGTGTTTGTGTATGTTTTCTTGATTTAAACTGAACAAAATAAATTTCAGATATAGCAAGAGAATGTTTTCAGTACAAAAGAAAAACCCGAATGTGAAAAATAAAAGTGAAGTAAGTATACTGATAGAAAAACGGCCAGTTATAAAATCAAGCTCACTCATATTTAAATTAAATATGTGGTTTTTAAACACAAACATAGTAAAATTTAAAAGAATTTATTTTGATTCAAATATAAATATATTAAAAACACGATCATATTTCAACTGAATATAAAAAACTGTAAAATAATTATATTACATTAAATTTAAATATAAAATATATTTAAATCAAATATTTTCATATAATTTTCAAAACGTAAGTGAAAAAATTCTAATTTTACATTTTTCACTGTTGGTTTTTTCTATGAGTGCATAATTTTGATTTTATGAATACTTTCGATTTATGCAGGACTCAAATTGGGTTCCTGTGTTACAATTTGTCACCTGTTAAAGATGAACTAGTTCGTAAGGAGATTGTTGAGCAATGAACTAGTTCTTGGTGGGAAGTTCGCAATGCAATGAATTGAATTAAAGGATAAAAAGCTGTCTTTGAGCCAAAATCAATCAAAAATGCGGTAAAAAATGTTTGTTTTGATTTCAGGCTATTCAGACTATTCAGGATGCTTACGCATCCCACACAAACATAAATCGAGGCAAGTAAATAATCGTCATACCAGCAGCAGAGCAGCAGCAGAGCAGCAGCAGGCACACACCCATCAAATGAATCAAACAACCGTGTCCGCGTCTTGTGAGAACGGCAACAAAAGCAACACATTTTTGGCAGCACTTGCCACAAAAACTAACAACAATGGGGGAGGCAGAGAGGCAATGGAGAGGCAGGGAAGAGTAAAAGGGGGCTAAAAGTTGTCTGGGAGGAGGAGGAGGAGGCGGAGGAGAATGGGAAGGGAAGGCCCAACGGCAAGGCGCAACGAAAATGCTAATTAATGTGATTATGTGGCCATTTTAATGTTAAACAATTGTTTAGCGATTAGTCAGGCGTCAGAGGAGCCGCCCCGACGCGGCAGAGAGATCAGCTGGCTGTTGCCACGACGACGACGACGACACATGTTTGACACAGCCGCAAGGAGCAAGGAGGGAGCCTACACGTATACGTATACGTACAGGAGGCCGGGGAGTAGTAGAGATACCCGGGCGCCGACTAGATGATTAATTGTTGTGCCAGGGAAAGTGCAGTGGCAGCGGCAGTGGCAGCGGCAGCAGGGCAGAGCAGAGTGGAGAGCGGTGAGCAGTGAGCGGAGGAACAAAGAAAATCGCTGGCAATTTAATGCCAACAAAAAGTTGTGCATGGCAAAAATTACACATACGCCCCATGGGAGGCGTGTGCACACACGCCCAAACAGAGCCCATAAACAGATTGAAACTTTTCTTTGCGTTTACTTTTCTTTCTTTAAAGCTTCTCGAGGTGTTGAAAGTGCGGCAAGTTACGCACATTTACACCTCGCAACTACCCAGCAGGAGGCAAAAAAATAGGGAATAAGGGGGGGGAGGAACCACCCCAGAGCAGCCCCAGCCCAGTCCCAGTCCCAGCCCCACCCCAAGCCAAGTCCCCGTATCCCGAACTCCGTGGCAACCCGTTAAACAGCCGCTGCCGCTGCTAGAAAATGTTGCCACTGATAAGCGCAGACACGCCGCGTTGGAGCACCTGCCCAGGCGGGGTGGGGTGGGGGTGGTGCTGTGGCTGGGGCCTAAACTGACAGCTATAGAGACATTAATGTGACGAGGGTTCTGGGGTTTTGGGGGGGTTGCGGATCGCCCGAGAGTCAAGTACGGGAAAAGTTGCACCAGCAGCCAGGAAAATCAGTTCATGTCTGTGGCAAAGCCCACAACCGCAGGAAAATGGTAAAGAATCTGTGCAAACATTGTGCCAGCGGAGCATCCCCCGCCCAGCCCGCCAGCCCTGAACCTATTGCCGGGTTATACGATACGAGAGGCAGGCAGGCAGGCAGCTCTAAGCCAGACAGATTTATCTGGGCAAATAGAGCGAATGGAACGGCTTCTGTTGCCAGACAACATCCGAGATTGTCGCATTGTTTGGCCAGCAGCTTGGATCTGCTCAGAGGCGCTTTCCATATCTGCCATAGGATGGATCATCTGACTATGGCGTGACCATGCGAACTGACTCATTCCAAATGCGATCTAGTGATTCTTCGCTTCGATCGATTAGGCATTGAATTTAATATATCGTGATTCATTGCCTATCGAAGGCGGTTAAAATCGAAGCTTTTCCAAAGACACTTTGGGCCAGAAATAAAACAGGTAATTGCCTTTGGCTTTGGCTGGGTGGTTGGTGGGGGGTTGTGGGCTGGGTAAATATCGCAGTGTGTGTGCAGTGTGTTTACCCACCGATTGTCGGTGACATTGCGGCAAAGATAAAGAAGGAAAAAACTACTCGCACAATAGCGCGTCGGAGTCGAATCTGAAGAGGAGTTCGAGGAGGGGGAGGGGGAGGTGGTGGAGGGGGAGTCGCAGATAACAATGTTTCTCATTTGTGGCTACACACAGAAGTAACACTCGAATGCGCTCCACTCTCTCCCTCTCTCCGGGCCCCTCTCTCCCAATTTTACAATACACAGAAATTACCTTTTGCTGTTGACAGATTTTCACTTGAAGATTTCCTGCCCGAAACTTTCTATGGGCAGCTGGAGGGTGAAGGGGGAGGGCCCTCCAATTAGGTGAACAACGAACAACGAACATGACAATTGTCATGTGGGTGAAGTGATAGAGAAACGAAGAACGAAGAGTCCATAATTGATTTGCTGCCTATCTCTGGGGCAGATATCTATCTGTCTGCCTATCTGTCGGCTGACAATGACAATCAATTGTCATTATAGTTTCTCTCTCTCACTCACTCTCTCGAGCAGCGGCTAATTGAAAACTGTCGGAAATGGAGGTGGAGGTGGAGGTGGAGAGATAGAGCCAGAGTTGCATCTGTATTCAAGGCATTGAGAATGCCACAGGCATCGGGGGCACTCTGATCTTTCGGCTATCTATCGGTCTATATTGTATATATCATAAATAATTCAACATGCAGCAATATTCTTTTTCGGGGCACCCACAAAGCACACACAAAGAGCCCCACGAGGTGTGCCCCAGAAGTATTCCATAACGGGATTGGGATAATCCCTCGAAACAGATCAATATATCAATATATGTGCATCTGTAAGTACTTGTCCCACAGCCCTCGTCCTCTGCTAGCAGATATCCCATATATATATATATATATATATACATATGTAATATTAAATTTCGATTTTGCAACCCAAAAACGACAACAAAGGCGACACAGACAGCGACTGGGACAGAGAGAGAGAGAGAGAGAGAGAGAGAGAGGCAGCGACAGCGATGAGACCCAGAGCACGTGCGCTAACCTTTGACATATGAGCATGGCGAAACCATCAAACATATTTTATGTATTAAGGATATGCGAGACGAGGACGACGACGACGACGTCGACGACCCTTCCTCACATGTCCTTTCCACCCACACAGACACACAGACAGACAGACATACAGACAAGCAATAAACTCGACCAATACATGGTAGGGGAGGGGGGGTGGGGGGATATTTATATATGTATAAAAAACACGTTAACCAAAATGAGTCCACAAGGGTGAAAGCAGGGAGAAAGCAGAGGCGAAAAAAAGGCGAACATGAAATCACGTTACAGGACTGGCAAGGACACACGACGCAGGACGCAGGACGCAGGACACAGACCTTGCCCGTCCCCCTGCTGTCTCTCTCTTGCTCTTTCTCTTTCTCTGGGGAAATCAAAACAGATCAAAATGTCATCTTTAAGAGCTTAAATTTGTATAAAATTGCGGCTCGTAAACCCCACCAACCCCGCCAACCCACCCACCAACCGACCGACCCACCGAACGGCGTGAACAAAGGTGTTCCCCCTCCCCTGCTCATCCCCTCCATCTATATATATTTCTATCCCTTTTCTATGACTATCTGCATCTCTTTTTAGTTCTTATAATACGAGTATCAAAAGTGTTTACCCGATTTAGTCGTCGACTGCCTCGGCGGACTGCTCGGGAAAATCACTCATAAAATTGAATGCCGTTCGAGGAGTCAACCGATTTTGAATTGAGTTCGGGATTGGGGTTGGGGACAGGAATAAAAGAAAGATGAGAGTATGACTATGACTAGATTTAAATATATTTATCGCACATTGGATTGGACAAGGGCTTACGTCCGAATCGAATCATTAGAAAAACAATTGCCTAAAGCCAAACCAGAGGCCAATCAATACCGTTGACAGCGAAGCTGTTTCGAAACTCGCTGGAAAAAGATACTTGCTCTCAATCAGCTTTTTCGCTGCAGCTTTCAGGCCAAAGAAAGAGAAACGAAAGCATTTTAAGAGCTATAAAAAGACAGCTCAATGCATCCATTCAAAGAAAAGAGGCGACAAACGAGAAGGAAAAGCAGGGGGACAGCTTCAGGCAGGGGACCAGGGAGGGAGGGGATCTCAGATTCAAAGGCCACCAAAGACTCAATAAACACATCGTAAATGGACGTGAATGCAGTCTGCAGGAGAGTGGAGAAGGAGAAGGGAGGGGGAGGGGGAGAAGACGACTGAGTGGACAAACGAATCTGAATTGAATGAGTGAAACTTTATACCGTACAGACGACTCGCATGCCCCCCCTCCTGGCTACACCCTCACATCAGTCCATCCATTTCCCCCCCTCCCCGACCGACCGACCACACAATAAGCCAGAGGCAAGAGCTGTGATTCCTCCAGAAGAAGCCTCTGTTTGTGGTACAAACAGCAAGTGGCTGGGCCGGACGCACATCATCGTCCGTCCGTCCGTCTGTCCGTCCGTCCACATGCAGGGGAGGGTGACAAAACCTAATAAAATTTAATTAAACTCAATCAAAATCCATTTAAGGCGGCACAAAGCAGACAGCAACAAAAAAAAGAATAATAAACGAGAGGCAGCCACTGAAAGAGAGGCACGACCGTCCGTCTGTCCGTCTGCCCCTTCTAGCTGCACTTTATTTTGCATATGCCTGGCCACACTAATTGAATTTTTTATGCTGCCACTGGCCATGCCACTGCCTCTGCCTCTGCTGCAGCCAAACGGAAATGATGTCATCGTGGCATGCGGGAGGAAGAACACTCAGAGGAGCATTTTAATTGAAATATCATTGAGCACAACTGTACCTGTCGCTGTGCTGACAGACAAAAGCTGATTAACTCCGAGTGACACCCCAGTGGGTGCTTTGAGGGTGAAGGGGGGAAGGCATTCAATTGAATCGCCGTGTGAATCAATGGGACTCATAATGATGATCTAGCACCCCCATACCCCATTTAACCCTTAAGTGGGTGTACGGGTGACAGGCGACAACAATGTCAACCAATTCCAAATTCAAAACGTTCTCCCTGTCCACCTCCACCTCCCTCTCCCAGTATCTGTGTATCTGTGTCTGCATCTCTGTTTTGTTGGGTTAATTCAATTTATCAACGGAACCCCACAAAATGATGAATATGATGGGCAAGCGGGGGAACAGGCGGGTCAAAAGGTCAATTTATGTGAGAAATCACATCAGCCCCAGTCCATATTAGCCTGTCACACTGGTACACATAATCCACAAGTTCCATTTAGAAGGAATTTCCACCCTCCCACCATTTCCATTTCCATTTCCATTCCCATTCCGCTCTATTTGCCATTAAAAAATCTAAAAATTCTCCAGCCTCTCCACCCCACTCTCTCTCTCTCTCTCTCTCTCTCTCTCTCTCTAGAGCGTGAAATAGGTGCATAGCATCCCCAAATAAATACACATATAATACGTCTCGTAATTTCCAAATACAATGTGCAAATTGCCTGCCATGGCTCGGCTCGGCTCGGCTCTGGTCAAACAGCAAATATTTTTCCATCATCAAGAACTAAACAGAAGAAAAGGTAGGTAAAAATGAATACACTCACACACACACCTGCACGAATGAATCGTTCACGGATACTTATAGAGTGAAAAAAGCTGTGAAATTTTGTTTCCAAATTAAAAATACATTTTTACCTCAGCGCAGAGCAGAGCAGAGCAGACCCACCCGAACGGGCGGCCTGCCTGCCTGGCCTGTCCCGCGTGCAGGTGTGTGCGGTGGTGAGATATTTTTAGCAGGCACTGTTGACTGCGCACCGCTCGCCTCGCCCCGCCCCGCACCGCACCACCCGACTTTACTTCTTGCAGCTAGCCATCATCCCTCCCCCCATCCGCTCTCATATTCTGTCTGCCTTCTGCTTGGTGAGTAATTAAACCAGCACTGAGGGAGGGATAGCAGAGGGGATAGGGGATGCAGGGGGTCACAACGACGAACCGACTGTCATTTCACTTAAGTAGACATTAATTATACGCCATGTACTCAAAAACGAAGGCAAATCAAAACAAAATCGAGGAAACTCGTACCAGCGCAGAATCGAAGAAGGAAAAGCCAAAAGACAGCAATACCGAGGTGGAAAATACCCTAACAGGTCGAAATGTATACAGTTTCCCCTGTAAAAAATAAAATAAAGAATAAATTGTATTCCGATTGGTCATCCTTCGGTGGAGGTGGAGGTGGAGATCGCTGTCTGTGTGTGACCCCCCTCCCCTGGGGCCAAGGGTGCCATAAATAATAAGGCCGAAAAACTGCTGCAGTTCGAGTAGTAGTAATAATTATAATTACACTCTTAAGCAGGCTCGTACTTATATGCGGAGCTCGTTAATGCTGCTGCAATGTGAGGCAACCCAAATATAGCCCAAGGTGTGTTTCGCCTTCTGTTTCGTGCGGTTTTTTCGCTTTCAAAACTGAATATTGAAATATTGAATCCCCTTCGAGTAGTGGTTTGAGTAAATCAGCTACGAAACACTTGAAAGACTTGGAATTTAAGTGATATTTCACAGCAGAGTCCCAGAATTCGTCTGAGAGGCGAGAGCATAAATTCAGATGGAAAATGGAACATTTTCAAATTAGCTGTCAATGGGCAGAGTGAACTGACAATGCCGTGACGGTGGAAAATGGTCTATACATAAAATACGGAAATGACTCATCCATAGAGAAGAAAGCACTTTCTCCGCGCAAACCCAATCCTGGAAAGTTCCATATATGCCACACCCTCCGATGCATTTGCACATGCTTTTCCCTCTGGGTGGGGGGTGGATCGTTCCCGATACCCGATGGATGGACGGATGGATGGATGGAAACTTACCTGCAAAGAAAGAAGAAAAACAATAAAAAAAATTAGATATTAAAAATGTATTTTGGATGCAACAAGAGGCAACAACAACAGCAGAACGAACAGAACAGCAGCCGTGGCGCGCATTTCGGATATTTCGTAAGTTGAAAAAATGTAATAAAAATAAGAAATTTATGAAGAATTTAGTAAGTGAGGAAACCCATAGACCGAGAGGAGAGTGGCGGCAGTGGCAGTGGCAGAGTGCCCTGCCTGCCTCAAAGAATTTATGGCTGTAAAAATGTTTATTGCTTCTGTTTTCCTTCGCTTTCCCCTCTTGTTGTTGTTCTTTTTTTTACTGTAGCGTGGAGAGAGGCGGGGATGGGGGGATGTATCTGTGTCTAAATTGTTGCACTGGCTGCCAGAGCGGACCACTTGACAGGTAGTCTCCCAGGAGAGGGGCGGAGGGGGAGTGGCTGTCGCTTTGAATAATGTTTGGGGCCCTCATAAATCGGGACCCGCGTGTGAAATGTCCAAGCAGCCACGAAAACGAGCCACGAAAACGCGAAGAAGCCTTCGATTCCCATTCGCTTTCGCCTCTGATGAGCACCACCCAAGAGCCACCCAAGAGAAAGGGGGAATTTCCAACAGTTTTTGCGCCCCCAAATTAAAGCCAGAGAAAAGCAGAAGGAAAATTGTGTGCTGATGAAAGAGCATTTGATGAAAGTGTCAAAATTAACGCGGCCACGTCACATGCATAAAACATCATAACGAAGGAGGTGGATGGGTGGGTGGATGGATGGGTGGGTGGATGGGTGGGTGGGGAGGCAGAGGCAGTGGCAGTGGCAGCTCTTAGCATCGGCTTAATCCTTCAACCGCTGATGCTCTGGATGAGAGGATGCCAGTAGCCGAGCAACGAATTACGAATGTCCTTTGCCGAGAAAGTCCACGATATTTTTGCATCTCTGGTCCAGAAAGGACTCGGGACTCTTCTTTGGTGGGATTATCCGGATATTCTTTGAGTTTATTGTTGGCTTTTGCACCCAAAAACGTGTGATAATATTTCAAAATAAATATATTCAGCAAATATATGCAAATTATTGAGGAGCATGGGCAGCCTTTGTGCTGCCGCCTGTAGTGCAGTGTACACTGTGCTCTGTGCACATTTGTATATATTTTTTAATCAAAATTCTCTTAAATAATTAAAATGCAAATTGTGCGAGCATAAAATAACAGAAAACAGCAGCAACAAATGGAAACAGGCCGAGGGACGGTGACAGGACACAAGGACGCCAGGACGCCAGGACAAAGAAACCAAAAGGGACAACAAACAACACCAGAAACAACGAAAGGAAAAAAATCCACCCACGACAAGGGAATGAAATGATATGATGACAATCCTCCTCCAGCTGCTGCTGATGATGATGCTCGAGAGGAAGGGGAGGGGGAAGGAGTGGAGTGGAGAGGAGAGGGGTAGGAGGGTAGGATGACGACGACTTTGACAGTTCTTTGTGGTATTTTCAACGCTGACTGACAACGACAGAGAGGGGGATGGGGGATGGGGAATGGGAGGATGGGGGGGTGTATATGGCAGAGCAGAGCAGAGCCCTTAAAGTGTTAACGATGATAAAGTTTGGCGAGAGAAGCTCTTCTCTGTTGTGTATGCCACACACTCCCCCCATCCCCATCCCTGTCACTCTCTCTCTCTCTTTCACTCTCTCTCTGTCTCTCTCTTTTGGCGTATCGCAGCAATATCACGCACTCGCACACGTGTTAAATTCATGGAGCCACGACTTGCATACGGAAAAGGGTTGTCCTGCCTGGAGTGGAAGTGGAAGTGGGTGGGTGGGAGCGATGGGAGGGGCAGGAGACCACCAATTGCGAGTGGCACGTGTATGTTTCCCTGTGTGTGTGTGTGTGTGTGTGTGTGTGTTTGGGTGTGTTTGGGCGTGTGTGTGTGTGTGTTCATTAAGCTGCTTATTATGTTTGCACTTAAAAATTCATATGTGACTATGGCAACCCTGCCTCGACCCAAGAGAGCGACGGCGAGGGGCGGCTACAAATTGGTTGTGTCCTTTAAAGCCTCTCCCTCCCCACCCAGCAGCAGACCCCGCCACTTATTGGCATACTTAAGCAGGACTACTCGTCCTGGCTGGCTGGCTGGCTGTCGGTCTGGCTGTCGAGCGATGCTTCATTAAACTGAGCCAAGGATTTGAAATTTTCAGCTGAGACCAGCCATGAAAAGGGCACGTTCCCCAGCCCCAGCCCCAGCCCCAACCCCACACCACACCCCTCCCCCTCCCCCAGCCCTTAGTCCGTTTCCATATTTATTTGCTCTTCTTAGCTCGCTCTCTTTTTTTATTATTATTTGTATTTTTATTTCAGTGTGCGAGTGTGTGTGTGTATGTGTGTGTGTGTTTGCATATTAATTTATTGGCAGAGCCCCGGAAAAATTAACAACTTGTAAAACACGGAATGTAATTAAGTATACGCCATGTGGCAGCACCGAAATATGTATTCCACTTATTTATTTTTTTTGGTTAGGGATTCTGTTTGGTTCGGTTCGTGTTGGGGGTTCTTCTTCTTCTTCTTTTCGTGTAAACAATTTTATAAATATTAAATTAGCAGCTTGAACGGGGTCAATTTGGGTAATATTTGATGCGTCTCTGGCGCAGGTTTGGCTTCTGATGAAATGCTTTTGCGGTTTGCTTACCGTGCAACAAAATAAATGATTTGCCTTGCCCCAAAGTTGGCCGAAAAAAAACACAAAAAACAAAAAACAGAGAGCAGAAAACGCTAAGAAGAAACCGCAAAAACATTTCATTAGAGTCATCAAAGAGGGTTGGGGGGGGGGGAGGGGGTTCGATAACCCTTTGGAAAACTAAGCGGAAGCCAGGCCACAGATGATGTTCGCGCGAGAGCTTATTGCGGCTAATGACGGGACTTAAAAGGGTTGCACCCCCTCCCCTGTTGGCACCCCCACAGACAACAGACAACAACAGACGTCATTTTGGACAAGATCGGCCGCCGTTTAGTTGGACTTCAAGCCAAGGACTCTTTTTGAAACCAATATAAAGGCAATATAATTTGGGAAATCTATTTGGAAAGCGTGGCACGTAGCATACAGAATATCTTCCGTTTTAAGCTCAGTTTTCCCATCAAAAAACGCGATAAAGTTGCACCCAAAGGGGGGAAGGCCAGCAAGAAGAGTTACCATCAGGCAACGTCCAAAATGCAACCAAATAGAGTGCCCAAAATATGATGAGCAGAGTGGCCAGAGCGGATTCGGGGTGGGATTGGTGAGGCGCTGCTGCTAGACAGATAAAGGAAGCCGGGGTCATAGGGTGAGACAAGGGTGAGACGGGACCAAAGTTTATTTAAGCGAAAATGTAATTTTATGCTTTTTAATTGAGCGAATATGCGTGGGGCAGCAGGGGGCAGGGGGCACCAGACAAGGACCCAAAACGAGCGGATAAAGTGGACCTGGAGGTGGACCCTGTTTGGGGTCCTTTTGCCTTGATGAGTTTGCGCCGCATCCAAGCGAAATAATGAACGTAACAAAGTGCGAGAATAAACCTGAGACGGAGAAGGACGGACGGATGGACGGATGGATGGAAGGCTGAATGGAAGGATGAATGGAAGTGGTTGGAGTAGGATGACATCCAGATTGGAGAGTTGGTTGTGTGCTAACTGCAGGTGTTATCCGCCCCGGACAAGTGCCTCCACGCTAATGTATTTAAACAGTCAGTGGGGGGTGGCAAGTGGGATAGGGAGGGGGAGGGGCAGTGGCTCCCCCGACGGTTGGTTGGTTGGTTGGTTGCTTGATGAAAAGCAATAAAAATGCACATTATTAATCATCATCAATCAATGTCATCCATCAAAATGCGTTCGCCTTCCTGGCAGCTCGCTCTTCTGCCCCTGCCCCTCCCCCTTCCTTCTCTTTCCTCTCCCATTGTTCTCCATCTCTCCTCCCCCCCTCCTCGTGTGTACTCTCTGGGCTGCTGTCCATTATCATCATCAACGCCTTCTTTTTACCTAAAACACCAGACAACAGGCACACGTCCAGCCATCCCGACACCCAGACAGGACGGAAGGACTCCTCGCGACCAACAGCAGAGGAGGAGGAGGAGGAGGAGGAGGAGAGGAGCGGGTGGGTAGTTGTCTATAGTTTGGTAACAACCATTTTAATGCTTAAAGCCGGGATTAAAGCTGTCGTTTGATAGTGAAAGGCTTTTAGTGAAATTAGATGTCCTTTTTGCACACTTTTTGGCTGATAACGGACTGATTGATACTTTGAGTGTTATTCTTAGGGATAATTCCTCTCAAGGGAGTTTATTGAAACCGAACTGGCCCATTCCAGCATTTGGAAATGCTCCATCAAACGCCATAGACAGAAATTTGATGGAAATTGCTAGAAAACAATAAAAGAAAAACCAATTTCAATTCCCCACCAACTAACTTTAGAAAGGTTGACTTGACTCGAGTTGACCCATATTGTAATATCACTAACTAGTTGGAGGCATTCATTCGAAAGTTGAAGTTCCCTTCAAAATTGCACGAAAGTCAGGGTCGTCGTTGCCCTTCGTCCCTTCCCCTCCCTTCCCTTCCTTCAATTTGGAGGAAGGTTCAGTGAACTTTTGGCCAAGTCAATGACCACAAGAAAGGCACTCTAAGCCGTGAAAAGGGGTGGCGGAGGAACTACTACACATACACATACACATACATAAATAATGATAATGATATCATACGAAAAAGCAGCAACAAATGTAAGGAAAAAGAAAAGAAAAGAAGCGAAGAGAGAACTCGATTCCGAGCCACTTTGGGGTCGAGAGCAGCATAATTTCTTGTTTTCGCTTTGTTTTTGCTTTTGTGTTTGCTTTTGTGTTTGCTCCCTTTGTCTTTGCTACTTCTTTGCGGTGTGGTAATCAGCATAAGCAAGCCACGCATCGCGCTGTCCCTCTCTCTCTCTCTCTCTCTCTCTTGCTCTCCCTCTTCCGATGGCATCGAACCATGTCCAAGCTTCTGCTCTCTGGCACACGCTTTACGCTCTGCTCTCTGCTCTGCTCCGATCTGCGCCTAGATTACATCACTGACTGCCTTTTGGCACACCCTTTCCGGAGGATACTCTACACTTGAGCAGAATTTCGCAACAGCAGGAGGGATTTATAGTCGATGATATACGCTATCTAGCATTGTAGAATAAATATAGAATAAATGGCACTTGGCATGGTCTTCCTATTTCATATCGTACTCTGGAAAATATCACTGGAATATTAATCCACGAATTTGTCAGGGATCAGTGATGGATTTCCTAAGATAGTTCTGGTAATCGTACAAGATTAGTGATCATGATGCCCAAATTCATGCATCCAATTATCGGAAATAGATCATATTTATATGTACGAGCCATTTTCTTGATACATGATACTTTGCTGTTGAAAAATCATGAATTTATCTCAATACTTCGATGATGCAAAGAGTTATTCCCATTTGACGTGACTGTTTATTGGTAAAGTCCCAAAGCTTGCCACCCATATTTGGTCCTAACTCCAACGTCTGTAACTTTAAATTTCTATATTCCGAAGCGTTTAAGGAACCCATTACGTTTAAGTGGTTCGACTTATGGAAGTCGAACTGTATTTACGACAGCGCAATAGTAGGGGTATCATAGGGGTTAACCAGCTCTCAAAACACGATAGATGACACCTGATACATGATGCCCATTGTGTCAAATGTTATAGTATAAAATCGGAAAACAAGGATCTCTTCGCTGCACCATCTACGGAACTGTTTAAGAAGGGTGAATGAAAGTCATGTATTTCTCAATGTAAGCGGAAGATATGTAAGGGTATATGAAATTCGTTATTCGCAATAGTTTCAAGAATTTCTTCTTCATTGACTACTTCTTCGATTCCCTTCTCTTCTCCACTCCTCTTCTGTTCATTCCTGTTGTCATTGTCTTTGTTTTGGTCTGCACATTGGCACATTGGCCGCTAATTTAAATTTATCAACCGTTGTTGCTTTTTTTCCACCTTCTCCTCCTCCTCCTCCTCCGCGAGCATGTGTATCTCCATCTCCCTTGCCGCTCTCTCTCTCTCTACCGCTCTCTCTCTGCCACTCTTTCACACTTGCCGTGAATTTAATTAACAAACTGAAGGGTGACCCTCAACGACGACACCTCCCCCCCACTCCTCTCTCTCACTCACTATCGTGTTCACGCCGCGCTCCTCTCCCCTCCTCTCCTCTTTCGGTGGCCAACTTCTTGGCTCTAAAAAGTCTGCTCATAAACTTTTGCGGCACTTTGCCGGCACTTCTCTCCCTCTCCCCCCTCCTCCTTCTTTTCCCTTCTTCCACTGCTTGTGTCACCCCTCACTACCCCTACCCCAACCCCTACCCCAGCTCCTGCTCCTGCCCCACCCATCGTTCTCGTGAGTAGCTTGAATGGCAATTGACATACAAAATACTTTTGAGTGTCATGCCATGAAGCTAGCTACCATTTTACCTTTTTACCTTTTACCTGTAAACCCCCCCTCTAGCACCTCTCTGCCCATCTCGCTCTCGCTCGTCGCTGCTCTCGTCTTTACCGTTCCTTTTCCCATTGCGCCATTGTTTCGTATACGAGACAATTTACCGTTGCTGCAACTTTTTTTTGGGTTCTGTTTTTTGGGAGAACGAAAGGAACGAAACTTTATTAAACTTTTAAGCTGCGACCTTTTTCCCACTACCCCACCATTTCCAGGGGAGGGGGTGCCAGATAGTGGGAAAAACTTCCAAGCAAGTGGAAAATTTCAGACCAGTCCACGCCGGATCCGAATGCAATCTAAATAGTGATTGGGCTGGTATTTTTTCCAGCGAACCAAAAACCCACTAAAATTACGCAAATTTATGCATTCACCCAGCACATAATGGATATATATATATATGTATCTATGAATATTATACATTCGGAATCCATGGATACGACTCAATTCGGAAGTATCTAATATCGAAGATTCCGAACGAAACTATGTTTTTTTTAAGTTCCCTCTGAGATACATTCGAGCTAATGGCATCCATTCGGTCATCGAATAATTAAATCACATTTTGGGGTCAAGTTCAGTGGAAGACGGTGAAGAAGAGGAAGAATCTCACACAAAGCGCGACTCGATCGAGTTTTCGAGATCAAAACATAAACAAAAATAACCTCTCTCGGAGGAGAATTGGAAATATTTGTTGTGATTTTTAATACAACTAAAATTAAGTCATGGACTATTTTTACATCCATTTTAAGAATTTTCCTTAAATAATTGACAAACCCCAGGAATACTTTTCCCTTTCCTCTCCTCTCGTATTCCCTCCTATGGATCGTGGGCTCTTTTTAATGGCAAAATCAGAAAAGAAATGAAAACCTGACGCACACATGACGCAAACCCCACAACCCACCCGGAAAGCAGCACAAAACAACAATCGTAACCCACTTTTCCCTGGGCCATAATATCCGAGCGGTTACACTCCACAAAAAACAGCAAAAACAAACAGAAACTATGACTAAGTATTGCCTCTCTCCATCCATTTATTATTTCTTATTTCGGATCTTAATTATTGTGATCTCCCCTCTCTCTCCGCTCTAGAGTCTAGAGATGAAAAAAGTGTCAAATCGGACAGAGAACGAGCATTATATGTTATTATGCTGTTGGCTACGCCCACGTGGGGTGGCCGACTTTGTTTTTGTACGAACCGAAACGATCGGGTGCCGGGTGGCGGGTGCCGGGTGGCGTACCTGGTGAAAATTCCAAAACGAAAATACGCATTTAGAAAATAGAAAATTTCGACTAGCATGAAATGAGACAGTGCATAATTTATTTTGGTCTTCTTTCGGTTCTGTCGTGTATTACGCTTTTCCTCATTTAGATTTTTCACACTTTTCTCGCTGACATAAAGTGTTGATACATTTTCGAGGGGCGAGACTCGCGGGAGGGGGTTATTTCGGTGTCTGTCAAATGGTTTCAAATGGATCAGTAGATCTAGAAGATATACGGCACAAGAATGATTGATGGGGGAGGGAAATCATCAGGAATGAAACATTATAAAGGATTAGAATATGAATTGTATAAAGAATATTGTAGAGAAATAGTCGAATGAAAAATCGGAATGCTTGACAAATTGAAGATTGATTAATTTTGAGATTGATTTCATTGGATATTTTATCAGCATAATATTTATTTAAATAATATATTTATTATATTTATGTATTATTTATTATTAAAAAATATTTAAATAAATAAATAAATATCTCTGTGGGAATACAACTTGTAAAATCCATTTCAATTATAATCAACTCAAGAAACGTCACTTTGGATATGCCTTCAGCAATCCATTCAATGTTGGAGTTTCCTTTTGGCCAACTTGGGATTAGGTGCACCAATTTTCATTGGCTTGGGCTGCCCTGACCGCTCTCTGGGGACATAATCTGGCCTGACATTGCCAACCCGAATACTGCTGCCGGGGTCACAGTGAAGTGAGAGCTGACAGGGACGGAGACGGAGACGGGGACGGGGACGGAGACGGAGATGGAGACGGAGGTCGGGTGCGTTCTCTGCCTGACTGACAGTTTCAATTTGCACTAACTTCAGGTCAGGTCAGGAGAGGACAGGACAGGACAGGAGAAGGCAGGGCTGGACAGAACAGGCGCCCCCCTTGAAGCCAGCTCCCCGCCCGAAAAGCCAACAAAGATGAAGCCTTTCTTCGGGCATTAAGGTCAAAAAGCGTTAAGCCAAAATACCAGCAAAAACAACAACAACAACAACCGAACAGGTAAGAGAGTGCAAGGAGTGGCAGAACAAAAGTCCAAAAGATTTGCTGCAACAACCGCAAAAAGCACAAAGGCATGAACAAAACCCCAGAAGCGGAGTGGCAACTGGTAACTGCCCCCAATGGGGGCATGTACGGACGGAATGGGGCAAGGGTAAGCCCTGGCAAGAGAGTCCGAGAATCAGGTCAGGCCAGAACAGAACCGAACCGAACACGAATGTGCAATGCTGTAAAGGCCAAGCGAAAATAATTGGCCAAAAAGAAAACAACAGCAAACAAACAAGATTTGGCTCATGCAGTTTTGCCGTGAATGAAAAGAAAGCTGAACCCAAACACAGAGAAAGAGATGAAAGACAGAGAGACAGAGAGAGCGATGAAATGAGACAGATACAGATACGGATACGGATACAGATCCAGAGCCAAGAATCCAAGAATCCGTAAATGCAAAAAGCAGAAAGCCAAAAGCAAATGGCAAAAAGCAAAGCGAAAGAGCTCCAGAACCCCAAGAGCCCCAAGAACCCAAAGAACCCGAAGCCGAACCCCAACCCGAACCCATGCCAATGCCAAAGAATTGAAGTTGATTCTTCTTTGGTTCTTTGCTTCACCGTTATGTTGACCGCTTTACTTAACGGTACCATCGAGCACCCCACACACACACACACGCACACACAGGCATCGCGGTTCTGGAGAACCGGTTTCATTTTTCGTTTGACGGTCGTCGCCGTCGTCGTCGCTTCTTCAGCATTGACACCCATTTGGAAGAGTCGCGCGTCGCGCAAAGAAGAGTCGCGTCGCGTCGAGTTGTTCCACTCTCAACCGGTTCGTTCTTCCCCCTCCCTCCCTCCCACTATCGTCTATCGTTCGTTTTGCTCTGCGAATTCTCCCGGTTGCTTGCCGAGTGGGAAGCTTTCTAAATGAATGACACCATGTCTCATGTCCCTCATGTCTCATGTCTCTCACAAATAAATTAATCTTTGGACAAACGTTAATGAGGCTTTGATCAAATTGGAGCATCTCAGATGGGAAGATGTTGGGCTCCACACGAGATTTATTAAAGAAGAAGATCCATAGTTTAAAGAGAGAAGTAAATGGAAGAGATTATAAAATGATGTACAAGAAATCATGGACATATAGTAATGAAAACATTGTGTTATGAAACACCATACGATACCAAGATTTTCGCCCGTTTCGCCCACGCGAATGCTTCAAAACAAAATGTCCAATAATAAAAAAAAAACAATATTTATGTCTTGTGCATGACGAGGCATATTTTCTGCGAGACTGGGACGGACTGCGCCTCGCCAAAGACTGTATATTTGTTGTAGAATTCTGGGATTCAGTCATTGACTCACAGGCGAATCCGAGGGACAGAGGATCCTAGGTCAGAGGCGAAGGATAGCCTAAGAGATAATTAGTCCTTGGTTTGATAGAACCCATTCGAAGCTCTTTCTGATTCCTTCTAAAGGAGTTCCATCTTATAGTTCCACAGGGCATTCGATTCAACTTTCAACTGAGAAGAGCAGGGCTGACGGCCGACCGATTATATCCATTCCTATTCTAAATCGATTTGATAAATATCGAAATCATCATTAAGAGACGATTATCTGTCATTATGACGCCTCAACAGTTTCTAATTGAATGATGTCCGATCATTCAGATGGAGTTTGCATTTACATAAGCGCTTGGCTCGCTGTCGGACGAATACCAAGCGGAAATTGGCCAACCCACGAGCGGCATAAGCATTCGCTTCCGTTTGATTGCCGTTTGTTATTAGCTCTCTCTCGATACTTCTTTATTTAACTCTATTTGACTGACCAGCAATAACAACAGTCGAAATAACTGTCGAAATCTGCTATAAACCAAAAAATAATACAACAAAAATATGCAATGAAATCGCTCGCAGAAACACGGCATTCGCAACAAATTAACAAAAGAAATCAGGAAAAAACAAACCACCAGACAAAAAGTTGATTCTAATTAAAAAAAAAAACACACAAATACAAATATTGTGAAATTTGTGATGCAAACTTTCGGCGAGGGTTGCCACATCAGTTGGAGCACATGAGGAGCATGTGCTTTGCGGTTTCCACCAACTTCGTCGTTGGTGTCTCTGCGGCCTGCAGAATGTGGCAATCGGAAAGTGTTGGCCAGAGCCCCGTCACTCGATTTTCACAATTGAATTAACAAAAACTCCCCGTACTCCCCCCCGTACTGCCGCCCCGCACTCCGCATGCAACTCCAATGCAATTAATGTCATGTAATGCCATTTTCCACTCCAATTTTCACCCAATCCTTGCAGACGTTTTAATGCAATAAATGTAATAATGTAATGCATGTATTTTCCATCAATTTAACTCAAAGTTTGCCTTCATTGTTGTTTTGTGGAGGCAATTCTCGTCCCCTCCTATTGCTCATCTATTTGCTGACTATTCCCATCGCGAACACGTTTCTTGGCCAAGTTTTCGGCTGGTTTATGATCTTGACATTTTCCTTTCTGGTAGAACTTGCTATAGATTAAGATTTCTTCTTTTATAGCCTGGCTCTGCCGCCTGGGACTCCAGTTAATTAGTCAGTCGACTGGCCTCGTGTTTGTGTCTATCTTCAGGCACTCTTAATTAATAATTTAAGAGGAGCTGATGGGAGATTAACGATAGTCAAGTGCAGTGCAGTCTATATGGGATATGGGAAGGATAGATGCTGCTATGCTTTAAACATAGCAAATATTATTAGAAATTTAAGCAGAGAAAGGGGATCCACCAGCAAGTTCAAAGTTCATTCAATTCGGGCTTTCAGTTTGATGATTTGTCAGGGAAAAATGCGATTTGCATTAGTCGTGCCACAAATTCTCTAACCAAAAGCTGTCCGACTTGTTTCCCAAGTTGGCAGATAAATTATCAACTTGTTTCGTCAGTGTCTTGTCATGTATTTGATTCTCATTTGCTTTCTGCTTCGAATGACAACAATCCTTCACAAATTTCTATAAGATGGTCTCTCGTCCGTCCGTCCATCGGTCCACGATTCGTTGAACTGCGACATTTGTTATGCAAATTCCGAGACCCGAACGAATCGACGAGGGGTGTGGGGTCTGTGGGGGTATGCCAACAAAGCGTCTACTGAACCCGAATCCCCATTCAAATTCAGTTCGAAATCAGAAATCAGCTGGGTGTTTATCCGAGTCTAAATTTAGTCGCTGCCCTCCGAATAAGTTGAGTTTTTCTAATCAAATAAATTAGGCATTTTAATAGGTTTGAGTATTTGGAATAAAAATAGTCGGACGACTATAAATAAACTGCAAAAATGGATCATAGCTTAAGATACTGTGTGGTGTGCTCTATATTGCTATATCTTATACCCCTCTATGAGCAGGGTATTCAGTCTATTGAAACGCCCCAAAAAGAGAAAAAACAGTTGATGACTAACCCCCAGCCATCTCATAAATACCTCAATATATCTTGAATATAATGATTGTACACATATATCTGGTATATGTGTCTGCTGTACGATTTTTTGGCGGAATACGCCAAATAGTTCCCCCTCCAATCCGTATCCATGGGGGTTCTGTTCTCTGTCCATCTGGTGGCCCACTAATTGCCCAAACAAAATGCTTAGCCAGAGGTTTAGTAAATAACACTTAATTGGTGTTGCATATCCCCTCCGCCCCCGCACGAACGAGCTCCCTGCACCCCCACTGACACCCAATGACGCACATGGCCCAGAGATTTTGTTTAGCACAAATTATACAACACAATCCTGCAATTGTTCGTAAATAAACCAATTCCAATTCCAATTCCCATTCCAGTGCGAGTGGAGGCGGAATTCTGTGAGGAATTCCATGCCCCAACGAGGGAGGAGAGCACCGAGAGCCAGGCATTTCCTTTTCCATTTCCCCCCATCAACAAGTTACGTACATTGTCACCTACCTGCAACGAGAGGAGAAGAGAGAGAGAGAGAGAGAGAGAGAGAGTGAGAAATGGTTTTTGGAAAAGCAATTTCAGATATGTTGACAAATAAATACAGTTACGGGCAAGGGATTTACAGCGACATTCGGTGGGATTTTTCGCGGCTAAACGTAAATCTCTTTCCGGCTTAGGAAATGAAACCAAAACCCATTCTGGGGCGGCGAATCGATCCTTAAATTTCCATCTAGCTTTGATGGCAAACAGATGGCTCGAAGCTCAAATTTATTGAATGCTCGAACGAATTCTTAAATGCTTAAAAGGGTAATCAATTAATGCCACATCCTGCAGAACTTCCTGGTGGAATACGCTATCCCTAGCCTTAATCCTAAGCAAATCCCAGTTGTCTCAAGTATCCCTACAGAATTCCAAATCACAATCTCGCGGAAATACTCTTGGAATATTCATAGAGCTCTCCCACGCCCCTCCCCTCTCCCTGCAGCCGCTCAAAGTCAGCTTAAATATTTGCATTTAAAGCGAAACAAAGGAAAACTGCACTCTCCAGCTCCTGCTTCTGCTCCAGCTCCAGTATCCGTATCCTTTCCTTCCAAGAGCTCCATCAAGAACCTGCCATAAATCAGGCGAAACAAGAGCCCTGCGACGGGTCAACGGGTCAGCGGCTCAGAGGCGCTATCAGACCCGGGAGGGACCATGCCACGCCTCTGCCTCTGCTGGCCCTAGGATCCGCAGGAGCAGAGCAGAGCGGAGCTGGCGGCTGTCAACTTCAATTTGGTTTCTTCTCATAAATATTGACGCGAAAATTGTCGCTGGCGTTTGGCTGGTGGGTGCGCAGCAGCAGCAGCAGCAGGAGGAGGAGCAGGGGGCAGGGGGCAGGGCAGGACGGGAAAGGGTTATTAAAAAATTCATGGCTTGTAAAATGCTGAAAATCCAGGCAATGGAAAATTTAAAATGCCTATAAAGGGGAAGCAGAGAGGAGGCGGGGGGGCGGGGGAGGCAGTCAACGAATTGGCCGGCAAAGCGGCTTATAAAACAGAACAGAAACCAATGCCGCTTGCCCTGTGGCCTTTCTGACCGCAATGTTGGTCGCGAGAGAGAGAAAGAGAGAGGGAGAGAGAGGGGGAGAGAGGGCCAAGAATCACAGTGGGGTGTGGCTGGGGTGGCATGGCATGTGGCAGGGTGGCATGGGGGCATGGCTGCGTTTGACGTTGGCGCACACTCGAAAAATATCATTTACATATCCGTGTATCCGCATCCGCGTAGCAGTCTCCCCCTCCACCCCCTCCGCCCAGCCGCCTGGCGAGAAATACACGAAAAGCTTTTAAATTTTTGATAACCCCATCCCCATGTGGGGCTTTCCCTCTCCGGATATCCTTTGATTTCTGCCATCAGTTTTGGGCTTCAGGTTCCCGTTTCTCTGGGTTTTTATTTTTTTGTAAATTAAATTTAATTTTCCCCTTGCCTGATCCTGAGCCTGATCATATTTATATTTCATTTATTTAAGCCTTTTGCCTTTAACAATTTAACCAAAGGTTAAATTCCCAGCAGACAGAAGCGACTGTCTCTCCCCCCCCCCTCCTCTCCTTCCACCTGTCTCCCCTCCTTTTTTAATAGACATTTTTGTTTAATTCATTTCAATTAAACATTTCTGTTGGTGTTGTTGTTGTTGTGTGAAAAGTGCAGCTCTTTGGGGCCCTCTCCATTTGCTTTTTGGCCTTAATTTGGCTTATAATTTTTTGCTTTGTTTTTACTATTTACTTGGCCCTCGGCTACAAAGATATTTCGTTAGCGGAAAATATTTATGTATTTTTTCCTGTTGTTTTTGTTTGCTTTGTGTGGCATGGCATGGGGCATGGCGTGGTGGCACATCTGTCCGGTTTTTGCCTTTGGTTTGCTTTGCTCTCTGCGTTCTGGGATCCCTGGAAGTATCTCTGGCTCTCTGGCTCTGTGGCTCTGCTTTTTGTTTATGTTTTAATTACGTTTTTGTGGTTGATTTATGCCCATGAAATGGCGTAGGCCGCGCCGAGTGGTTGCAAGGGGCATGGCATGGCATGGCATGGAGGGAGGGGGGAGGAGGAGGCCGGGAGTGGAGTGGAGCAAATGGAAAGTGGGTTAACAGTGCCCTGGGCTGCCACCCACTCATTACATTTCGCTGTTGATTAGAATTTTGCATTAAATGTTGGCAGCACTTGATTTTGGCAAAGCCTTTAATGGCCATCGCTCGTCTCTGGTGTGGGAGATTCGAATAGAGGTAATTATGGGATATTTACAACGGATAAAACGGTGTGAGCCGCGGCCCTTGCCGCGGTTTGTGTGCTGCTATCTCGCTACCCTCCGCCAGAGGGCGCAAACTGCACGGGGAAGAGTGTGGTTGCTCTCCGAGAAGTCTCTGGGATCTGGGCAGAGAGATATGGCTATTTCGATTTGGCCATCGATGCTGATCAGGAGTATATATAATCTTTAGTCTTTGTAAACCGCTAAGCTCTTGGAGGAGTGGATGTTTCGACTAAAGTTGGTTAGTTTTGGTCCCAGTTTAAGCCCAGGACATCCTCTAGATATTGCTCTCAAAGATACTCGTACTCGATCGGAGATATATTCACCCATTTGTCGTTTCTCAGCGCGGCTCACCTTTCTTCTTATCCCGCGGACCTATCTCTGTGTCGCCTGCAATGCGCTTTCTATTTGTTTGAGATGATAAATGACTGAGAGCCCATCCAGCCATCCATCCATCTGTATCTATCCGTCTATCTATATCTGTCCTTGGATGCATGCACCCAACTAACTAAATATCTGTGTATCTATCTGGGCTATCTATTGTGCTCTATTGTGTTCTGTGGCTGGACAACACTCTCTTGATGGAAGGAGGAGGGACGCAGGAAGGAAGGATGTGGTGCTGCTGCCTCTGCGTTAGAATATTCTCCCCACATCACTTTATACCTATGTACATCCCTCCCAATACGTACATATATATTTAGGTATCTATATGTATATCCCATCTACGGCCATCGAACATTTTTCGTTTTTCGTTGCTGCCTGCAACTTGTCAGTTCCTGCACAAAGACCATCAATTTATTTAGTTGTATTATCTGCACACGCAGTGCGGAGAGAGTTCATAGATGGGAAATGGCATCGAGAATGGGCTGGCAGGAGCGGAACTTCTTTCTATATTGGCTTCCCCCTCCCTCTGTCTCCCCCTCTCTATCTCTCTCTGTCTCTCGGTCTCCCTGTCGCTCTGTCTCTTGGTATTTCCTTTGTTTACGCTTTGCACGCAATGCATAACAGCGAGAAAGCAAAAAATTGTTTGTTGCAAGTGTCGTGGCATGCCCCAGCAGCAGCACCTCCCCCTGCCGACACCCTTCTGCTTGAAAAAAAACAAAAACAATGGAGTGAAAAAAGGAATATCTTGACACTTTATCGTTAGCCAAAAACTGGCGCAGCCCAAACAAGAGCCAGGCGATGGGCATGGGACAAGCGGGGCAGAGCGGAGGCAGGCACAACATGACACGTGGGGGAATGGCCAGGGCCAGGGCCAGGGCGAGAGCGAGGGGTGGCGGGGTGGATGGGTGTAAGGTTTTGGCATTTTCGCGCTTGGCGTTAAATTCCCCTGACAGCTATAAAATTGCATTTTAGAGCAGAGAGAACGGAGAGAGAGAGAGCAGAGAGAAGAGAGTGGAGAGAGCGGAGAGAGAGCGGCAGCGGACACAATGTATCTATGTATCTAATAAATAGTTATTGCGAAAAACAACAACGGCTAAAAGAACAAACAGAAATAACAAAATTGATATTCCCTCGAGTAACCAGAGAAAAAGACAGAGAAAAAGACAGAGACAGAGACATAGAGAGAGAGAGATGGAGAGAAAAGCAAAAGTGCGACATCATTATATAAATTGTGCGGTGGCCAAAGTGAGCATCATATGTTTCCTATCTGTATCCATCAGATACTCAGATACTCAGCTACTAGGGGAATGCAGGCAGCAGGCAGGCAGGAAGGGTGGGTGGGTGGTTGTGTGGGTGGCTTTCTTGTAAGTTTGAAGTGATTTCACACACATGTTTTCCCCAAAGCATCTTTCCCTCTGGCTTTCTCCCTCTCTGCCTTCGCTCCTCCTCTGTCAACATGACCACAAAATGTTGCACAGCTGTGTGAGAACTGGGAGGGGGGAGGTGAGGGGTGGGCAGGGTGGCAGCGTGCTGGGGAATATCGATGGGTGGTGGGAGGAGTTTGCTTTGGTTATTTGTCATTGATGGAGATGGGAATCGGAGGGCGGGGGAGCGGGAATGTTGTTGTTTGAAGAGTGGGCGGAGGGAATGGGGGAGTGATGGAAAACAAACAAAAATTCTCATGCACGTGACACGGAAATCATATTTATCCGATGATGCCCATGCCCATGCCCACAAATGGAAAATTTATGCGATCAGCAAAAGGAAAAGTTTCTCTTGAGGAATATCTTTCGGTAGGAAGAAAATGAAATTTCAATTTATGGAATTCCATTATTTCCATTACGAACCAAAGGGAGATCCTAGAATGGGGCTAAACTTTTTCTCTAAAATATTTAAAAATACAACAAGTTTTCCCCGAGGCTTTTCCATAATAAATAATATTTCCCACTCATTCCGAGAGTCAATATTTTCCTTGGTCTACAAACCGAACCCCTTCGGTTTCCATTTCCATATGTCGGGGAATATATAAAAACTGTTTGGATGGCAATCTTTGAGTAAGTGAATTTTTATGGGACATCAACGCAAAGCCACGACGCGCCCCCTGACACATCCTGACAGCAGGTCGCCGCCCGCAGGGGGAGCCTGAGCCTGAGCCTGGGCCTGGGCCTGCAGGCCTTCCGATAACATTTTCCCGACACGTGGCTGGTCCACGTGTGTCCTTGTCGCCTGCCTTTCCGCAGGAAGGGTTAGAAACTGATGCGCCACGCCTCCTGCCTCCCCTGCCTCCTGCCTTTTCATTTTATTTAATTTTTTTCCTTTCCTGCGGTTCCATTGCTGTTCCACTTATGTCGAGATTACACGGCTGTCAGCCAAGTCGTCTCGTCTCGTCTCGGCCATAAACCCGTTTCGGAAGGGGTTGGGGTTGGGGTCGGGGGGAAGAAAGGGTGGGTTCTTCCCGGGGGCTGGCAAATGAGCAATATGTTCCTGCTGAGAGTCCTTGTGGTGGGGAAATCGAAGTGGAAAACAGTGGAGGAGGCGGAGGGATGCACAGAAGGACTCCTCCAAAGGGAGTTAATGTTCTTTGGCTTGTAGTCAGTCGAGGATTTGCTTTATCATATTTCCCCCCTCCCGACTATCCTGAAAAATATCCTTATTAAAAGAGCTCCTCCAATTGAGGCATATTGAAGCATTTTCCCCGTGGCACCTTCCACTTGGGCCATCTCGAGAAGTGTTCAAGTGAAACTTAGATGAACTCAACTTTCGGATTACACTTTTCTTTGCTTTTCTTTCCTTTTTTGTTTTTCCTTTTTTTTAGTTGGAGCCCAAACAAATTGCCAACATCCTTCCTGCTCTAATCCTCATTTTGGGGCAAAAGTTCTACTCCATTCTCCATCCCTCTCTCGCTCTCCATCTCCCTCTCGCTCTCTCTTTGGCTCTAAACGATTATGAATGCGAATGCGAAAGCAGGCCGCTGTGGGTGGTGGGGTGGGGTGGGGTGGAGAGGGGCTGCTCTTACAAAAGAGTAGCCTTCGGGCTACTAAGCGGCTGATGAAGTGGCACTGGCAGCCATCTACAGCTCCAGCGGCAGGCGGCATGCGGCATGTGGCAGGCAGCCATCAAGGCATCAAGGCGCATAATTTGCTTAAATAATTTGCAAGTGCAAAGTTATGAATTGCTCGGATGAGCAGCGGCAGGATCCGCATCCTCCCACCTCCCGCCTCCCCTTTGGGTATCCGCCGGTACGCGCAGTAGTAGCTGTGGGTTTGCCATTTCCGAGGGAAATGCATTTTCCAGCAAATTGTTTTCCCTCGAATCGCACACAAATTTGCTCGTCCGAACATAAAATGTTAATTGTTTGTTTTCCCCATTTGACAGACCCTCCCCCCTCCCCACTGCCCCCTCCCTAGCGGCGAGTGAATAGTAAAATGAGGAAATGGAGCTTAGAATTTACAGAATGGGCACAAAAGAGCAGCAGCAGCAGCGGCAGAAACGGCGGGAAAAGTGGGTTAAATGCTTAATGATCTCGTGATGATCATGATGAGAATGGAAAATGCTGCGAGTGGGAATGGGAATGGCATTGCAGCTGGAAATGCAATGGGAAATCGCCGCTGCCATTCCACTGCATTTCCGAATAGAACTCAAACGCAAACTATTTTCTCTTCCACGTTTGGCTCTGGCTCTGGTTTCTGGCTCAACAATAAATAATCGCAGCCGCCACGGATCCACGGTTAGATGGATGCACGGATGCGCAGATACTTTCTGGGTGAAAGTTTCCCTCTTTCTGCTGCTTTTTCCTTCTTTTTTCTGCCAGACTTAAATGCAATGAAATTTGATTTTCATTACGAATGCTCGACAGTGGGTAACCCGTGTCTGAGGAGCAGCGCTAGACATTCCCCCATCCCCCCATTCCCCCCTCCATCCCATTTATGAATTATGACAATTTCTCCGAGGTTGGGTTGGCATTGCCCTCCCCTCTCCTCTCCTCTCCGACGTGTGACACAGTTTGTCTCTGTCTGTTTCTGTCTGCCTGAGTCGCCGTAATTGTTCTTACGTGACACATTTACTCCTCAGAAGAGAGAGAGAGAGAGAGAGAGAGAGAGGTAGAGATAGGTAGACAGAGGTATCTCTCAGATACTTTGACAGTTTCGTGTGTCTCTTTTCAAACGCGCCACGCGGCGGCACGTCTCCGGGCATAGGCTGGAGTTGACTTTTTGTCAGTTCGTAGGCCTCGCTGGCAAATGTATCTGTCAGATGCGCACGTTGCACGCACAGCTCGAAGATACTTCCCAGAAGCCCGTACAGCGCTTTTCAGTGTTCGGGACACGTTTCGGACAGACGTATCCGTCAGATACATTCGAAGAGAACACTATCTGGAGGTAATCTGGTTGATAATCGTAAAAGATACAACGGAATATGGAGCGTATCTGTGAGATAATCTTAATATCTGCAAGATACTGTTTAAATGAGATTGTATCTTTAAGATACTTTGTAGTATATGCAGGTCAAATCTGTTGGATACTTTTGCAAAGAATATAATGTATCTACGAGATACTTTCTTTGAGGAATTATCAGTGAAAGATACTTTGCAGATCAGATATATTTTGCATCCGTATCTGTCGGATACTTTTGCCAGAAATAAGGATACTTTCTTTGCACAATGGCTATAATCAAGTAGATGCATCTCCGAAAGCCAAAGTATCTGTGAGATACATTTGTATCTCTGGGTTATGCACACAAGACTCTGCCAGACTCTTCCACTTACTGCCGATTATCCCACACACACACACACACGCATGGGCCCTGCCAGCTCGCAAATAATTGATGCCTCCGCCTGCACATTGTATCCGTCAGATACGGATACAAATGACGCTGTCCGTGTGTATTTCTTGACTTCTTGACTGGGTTAACTACCAATCAATGCCTAGTCTGGGCAGCAAATATAGATACAGGCACACACACACACACACACCCACAGAGTGAGAGAGAGAGCGAGAGAGAGAGAGAGGGTCTGAGGAGGGCCAGAAATGATCGACCAATAAACCGAGTCGAAACCAAAATCAAATCCAAAACGCACTTAACTCAATATGGCCAACTTTTGGCCTCCTCTAGCCCCGATCTTCCCCCCCTTGTGCTCCTGCCCCTTCCCCCTCCACCATATCGACATCATTCAAACAGTCTCTCGGAGCTAACAAATTGCACTGTCGAATGCAATATTTTTGCTTTTAGCCATAATACCTTTTACATATGCTACGACAGATGGCAGAAGAGCATTTTAAGCCATCTCTCTCGCTCCCTCTCCCTCTCTCTTCTCCCACTCCATGCCGCCTCCTCCCCCCTGCATGCTCTTGAAGCCAAAAGGTAAGTAACTTGCATGCAATGTTCATGCAAGCCAGCCGCAAGAGTCAGCAGATGGGAGTCCTGTCTCTGTCCCTGTCTCTGTCCCTGTCTGAAGGCAGCAGCAGCAGCAGCCAAGGCACCAGCTTGTTAGCATGAAATGTGTCTGGGGTCTCGGGTCTTGGGTCTTGGGCTCCCCCCATCCCCATCCCCACCCTCCTCTCGGACCACAACTGAGAGGAGAGCTGAGGCGGAGCGGAGTGGAGTGGAGGATGAGAGACTCCCGATGCTGGCAGAGTGATAAATCCTTGCGGCTTTTTATTTCCACTGAAGCATCGTTCGCTCTCTGTGAGTGTGTGTGTGTGTGTGTGTGCCTGTGGGTGTGACATGCCACGCCCCCCCTTCTCCATCAGAAACCCAGGCCAGCCGCCTCCGTAGCGCGCATTGCATTACAGGCACAATAATTCTTACTGACAGCAGCTCTTGGGTTCTCCTTTGGGTTCTTTTTTCCCTGCTTTTCCCTGCCCCTCCCCCTTTCCCCTTTTCCCTTCCTGCTGGAATGAAACGCATTAAATTTCCACACTTAGCGCCCAATTAAAGCCAAAGAATCAAACCGAAAGAAGCAGCCGAAAAGCGAGAAAAATAACTGAAAAAGAAAGCGTATCCTTTCTTTTCCCTTCCTTTTTTTTTGGGCGGGAGGCGGGTGCGGGAGCGAGCAAAAAAAATGTACGCCTCGTTAATTTCAATTTAAGTGCAGACAATTTTCAGCAAAAAAAAAAAAAGTATATATATATATATGTATATATTTTATGTGTATAAAAAAGAAAAGAATCAAAATACAAAACTGTGAAAGAGAATCAAAAATAAGAGCGAAAAAAATACATTTTTACAAAAGGCAAAGCGCAAATTAACGGCTCCGTTTTCGAGGGGTTTTTCCAAATGGGGAAAACCCTCCACCCACTCCCCCTCGACCCACACACAGACAGACACACATTAGCTTTGGCTTTGGCTTTGGCATAAAAAAGAAAAGTAGTTTATCGTTGGCCAGGAAACAGTTTTGCGGAAGCCGGAAATGTTTCCACTTCCATTCCCCTCTCTTTTCCTCTGTTGCAATCCTTTCTATTCGGATTCTCCCTCTCTCTCTCCCTCTCACTGGCTAAAAAGGGTTCCGTTCCGTCCAGCAGGGAGGAGGGGGGGTGGGTAGGGCACGCAGTGCATTAAATATTTCACTAATTAAAGTAATGGAAAGGGCAAGAGAAATATTTGCAATTTATTTACAACAAAAGCAGTTCATCATTCCCGCTCCCATTTCCACTCCACTTTCATGGGGAATTATAATATACTTTGTCCCGCGGTCCCTGCGGAAGGATAATTGTGTTTGGTTTGGTCTTGCGACAGTCGCTGCTCCACAATTAGGTCGAGTGTTTTCGGGGAGGGGGCAACGATAGAGAGGGACAATTAAATACTAAACACTAGACTGAGAGGGACAACAGGTATCATAAATAAATCAACAAAAATCCCAGAGAATATTTAAATACATTTAAAAATTCCAGAGAGATTTGTTTATCGTTTTTAAGTGCCCAAAAACAATTGCTGGGCACACTCGTAAATATTCGTATAAATTAAAAACCTTTTGTGGCATTCCCTCAACCGATTACAATGAAATCAAACAGCAATCGTCCCAAGGTTTAGTCAACTTTGTAATGGCGAAATAATCAGATATAAAAGTAAAATAAGATGCCCCACAGACCTCTTACAGATCTCCCGAAATTCCCAAACCAGTTTCGGAATTTATTGTCTCAAAACACACACACGAAAGAGAGAGGGAGAGGGGAAATGTACTTCAAGTGTTGACAATTGACTTACTGACTTGTAGCTCTCGGCCATGCCACTGCCATAAACAACAAGCCGGAGAGGAGAGGGAAACACTGGCCTGGCCGAAAAAGAACCCAAGAACCAAGTCGTAATATTTCCACTGCCAACCCGATTCTCTAGCCACTGGCCACACACGCACAGCAACCCAGACGGGGGACGAGCGACGAGGGACGAGCGACGAGGGACGAGCGACGAGGGCCGAGGGCGGGCAGACATTCAAATGACATGGGCCAGCAGCAGCAGCAGCAGCAGCTGACTTTTGGACAAGTTTTAAAGCTTGGCCAACACACACACACACACATGCACGCATACTACTTCCAGTCTCTGTGTGTGTGTGTGTGCGGGGTCATTGACATTGACATTCGAGGGAGCCACAAAAATCGAGCAAATAAAATATCTAAATATTCGGTGAAATTGGGAGCATGAAAGGAAATTCTGGCGAGTGATGCTGCGCCTACGATGATGAAATATTTGAATTATTTAAGTGGCCAAGAATGCCCATAAAATCATTAAATAATTTGTTTGAATTTGCCAGCAAAATATTCAGAATAAATAAATACAAATTGCACATTGGAAGAGTTTTCCAAGTGTTGGATTAATTTAAGGAAAATCAGTGTAGAATATATGTAAATTCTAGAGATATGTCTGCTATGAAAATATTCCTCTCATTTTGCAATTTGTTGAGCACTTTTTGGCCCATTAATTGTTCCCAAAAAAACCATTTCATTTCGTCGTTTGATATCTGCGCCAATTTCTTTGCTTCGTTTGCGAAGTGAATCCAAATCGATTTGCGTTCGGATATCGCTTCTTGGATTATTTTTAGACACGGCCACAAGTCCGGAATATTGGCCCAATATTTGGACAACTATTTAGTGCACTTTAACGACTTTAAAAAATAAATCCCATCCCCCAAGTAGCGTGGCAGCGGGGCGGATAATGCGGAGGAGTGAATGCTGGGGCCCAGACCCAGACTACGAAATTTTCCGCACATTTGAGCGGAAAATTATCGATTTATATACTACGAGAGGCAGTTGAGGCAGCGGTGGCAGCAGAGGCAGCGGTGGCATTGCACAGCAACCGGAATGCAACAAACAGCGGCTGGCAAATAGACCCAGGGACAGGGCAGGACAGGACAGGACAGGACAGGGACACAGTGAAAATGATGCCCAACATTTGATGAAAGAGCCAACACACACACACACACACACACACAGATGCTTCTGTGTTGTATTTGCAACATTCCCACACACAGATACAGACACAGACACAGACAAAGATAGAGATACAGCTACAGCAGAGCGTGGCAGATGGATGACACTCTCTGAACGAGCAGGGAAATGGGCAGGGAAACTCTTTTGGGATGGGAAGGCGGAGGAGGAGGAGGAGGAAATCGGCTACTTTTGCTTACTTTTCATTCAAATATTTTTCGCTTGCGAATGGAATTTTCCCGTTGCCACCCCCCGCACTCTCCTACGAGTGTGTTCTGTGGTTCAATAAACTGGCGCGTGAATTTTCTATTTTCCCCAAATGTATTCCATTTTGTTTTATTTTCTTTTCTTTTCTAAATGTTGAACATGTCTCCGCTGCAGACAACAAAATATGGCGCCCAATATAATGAAAGGGGGCGGAGGGAGGGAAAACCCACCGACAGAAGGAGTGCAGCAGGGCGGGGCAATGGATGATTCAATCGGGAATGGGAAGGGGAATGGGAGGGGAATAGATGTCTGCGTTTTGTGTGTCAAACATTCGGCAAATGGCAACAGCAAAAGAGTCTTGGCCAAGGGAGATGCCAGAGAAAGCAGAGAAAGGTACAGACAGAGTGCTGAGCAGCCTGTTTCGGCTCCCATCGGAGCCATCCCACAGTGGGTGGGGAAAAGCGGAGGAGGAGACGCGAGAAAGTGATTGCCGGAGAGCCTTTTTGAGCCCTTTTCGGTTGAGGGTCAAATGGAATAACCCAACAACCTGTCCCTCTTCTGCAGATTTCAGACCAAGATATGGGGCGCAGATACCACCCACAAGCCATGGATACTGCCCCGCAATTGGGGCGATTGATGGAAGATATATAATCGATGGAAGGATGGTTCATCTAATTGGGAATCCCAGATCGGGGCAGAGCATATTTGAATGGGAACCTCATTAGGTTTTCCCTGGAAAGCATTCTATTTTTAAGCATTTCCCGCACCCCACCCCTAACCAACCAGCCAAGCAGCCTTAAAGCTATCAATACACCATCCCACAACCCCCTCTCCCACCCTTCTCCATCGCACGCAAAAGAGAAAACTTTTCATCTTTTCATTGGGGATTTTCCCCACCCCCCACCCCCACCCCTCACAGAGCACTCTTTCTGGTTGGGTGCGAGACCTTTTTTATGCCTCTGCTAATTTGCTGTCATTTTGCTTTCCATGCCTAGGGGTCCTCGTCCTCGTCCGCAGGACCTCCCTCCCCCTCTCCCATGCATTATATATCGATCAAAATTCAATTTGTGACGCTTTTTTCTTGTCCACGTTTAAAGCCCAGACGGGGGGGTGGGGGGGGGTAGGCCAGTCCAGTGGATGTCGAAGATGGGCGATGGGTTTCAAGGGGGTGGGGGGTGGTGGAAAAAGAATGAAAATTAAGTTTAATTGAAAAAGTTTGTCACATCTTTTTAGCTCATTTTTTCTCGCTCTCGCTCTTGCTCTTTGGGTTTTCTGGTTTTCTGGTTTTCTTCTTTTCCCCGTCCGCTTTTTATGCGATGACTTACGTATGACCTCGAGCGGTTTTTAATTAACCCAATTTGCAGCTTGAGCCAAAGAAAAACTTTTCCCCCGAAGATTGCTCTTTGGCTCACGTTCTACCTCTTCAGGCACACAATCTCTCTCTCTCTCTCCCTCTCTCTCTCTCTCTCTTTCTCTTTGAGAGGGGAAATATATCCTCCAGGTTGGCCAAACTTCAAGTTCAAATTCTGTTTCGATGTCACAAGATATCAACGGAAAAGCCGAATGGCAGAGAGATGTAATCTTGGGCTGCGTTTCCCTCCTGTCAACTTCCGTTTCCGCTCCGGCAAGCAGCCAAAAGACACACACATGATCCACGCGGTGAGAGCCGCTTTTCCTGCTCCTCCTCCATTTTCCTTGCTCATTCCAGAGCGAAGGATAATCAAGTTATACGGCAGGACAGTCCTCGAGTCCAGCTTTAAGCAGCGCATCTCTCTTTCTCTCGCTCTCTCTCTCCCTCGCAACTTCAAGCCATAAAAACAAGATGTTGTCCGGCATTGGGGAAGGGCGGAGACGGATGGGGAGGGGGAGGAGGAGGAGGAGGTGGACTCCGAATGGTTGCCAGGGAGTATAAATTGGAGACAGAGAGACGGACAGACAGACAGACAGACAACACATGTTGTTAATAACTTTATTGTTTGCTCCTCTCTTCGCACCATTTAACGTTCGCTTAATGTTCTCCCCATCCCCACATCCCCCCCAACCCCAACCCCACTTCCCATCATCCCCTTCCCTCGAAATTGAAACACGTGACCGGACGGACCTTGGACACAATTATAAAGTGAGACAAGAGTTTCATTTCCTTTCTCTGCCTCTGCCGCTGCCTCCGCCTCTGCCTCTGCCCTCTGCTGCTTTTCCAACTGTTTTTCTGCGAACGTTGACAGAAAATTAATTAAAAAATTCCCACTGTTGGCGGGGCGGCAGAGAACTATATAATGAGTGGCCGATGGCCGCCGCCATCGATTGCACAGTTCTCGGATGGCTGGCTGGCTGGCTGGACATTGCGATTGAGTTAAGTTCATTACGGGAAAGCTGCTGGGAAAGCTGCGGCACGGTGCACGTCTCGATGGTCACAGGTGGGGAACTGGGGAGTGGGGGAGGGGGGGAAAATGCAGCTGATGACTGCACTTGATTGGATTAGTTGGAGACAAAGTTGGAGATAGTTTTGGGCAGAGAGACAGTCGCATAAAGCGACCTTCTTATGGGGGAGAGAACAGAACTCTGGCGATATATTCTCTATGATTTTGAAAGGATTCAAGATTAAGCATTCAATGCTGTGTTTTTTAAATTTCCCCCCTCCATCCCCCTTAAATTTGCTCCACTTTCGCTCCTGCAGCCAAAAAGAAAAGCAACGCCATCCGATAACGAGAAAAACTGAATCAAATCCAAGCCAAAATCGTATCCACAATCTTTTCTCTCTCTCTCCCTGGCTGCTCGCATTTTCACCGCTTTTCCCCTCCACAAAGCTGAACACAAAGTCGTTAATGCCGCAGTTTTTCCAGCCACACATCGCAACACACCTCGTCGGTCAGTGCCAGAGGGGGAGAGAGAGTGGGGAGGGGGAAAATCAGGGTCTCATCTTGTATTTCCCCGCCGCTTTCGCAGCTTTCCTCCGAATGCGAATCCATGGCACCTAATTTGCTGCAATTTTCACCGCAGCCAACGGAAAATTCTTCTGCTGCTTCGTTATTAAAAATGCATAAAATCTGCACCAGAGCCGCAGCCACAAAACGAAGGGGAAAAAGATACATTTCCCGACTCCATTTTCTCGCATTTTTTCTTTCCTTCTTTCTAGCTGTTTTTTTTGTTGTTTTTGTTGCAATTTTACACGCAGCGCGCATAAAAATAAATATCAAAAATAAATTAGAGCTACCTGTGGGGTTTTCTCTCTTTCTCTTTTTTTTGTATTAACTTTTAATTTATGAAAACTGCAAGAGAGCGAGAGAGAGAGGGAGACAGAGAGAGAGAGGGAGAGGGCACTGCAGGTGCAACCAAAGGAGAGAACAAAACGAAGAATGCACTTTAAGCGAAAAGAAATAAATGAAATAAACACCCAGCAAAAGTTCACACAACAAGGCAGATGGGGCGGGGAGGGGGAGAGCAGGAGGAGGAGCTGGGGGCAGCAGGGACACGACCGAGACACGTGTGGCACACACACACACACACACACAAACACTGCTGTTGCACTGCCACATAATGGAAATTATGTTTGGAAATTGCAATTTGCAAGGTAAGCTAGAAAAATGAGCACAAATGAGGAGAATGGAATTGCAGCAAGTGCGAACGATACGAATTTCGAATGCTCTGCCTGCCAGCAAAATATGTGGAAAATCGAATAAATTTCCCTTGAAAATTATGGGATATAAAGAGAGGATATGCACCCCAACCATTCGCATACACCCCCCATTCCCACGAAGCAATCTCGAAAGGGTATTCGAGAGAAACCTTCGACTGAATGCAGAAGAAGAACAAAATAAAGATTAAACATTGCAAAGGCATTGCAGATCGTGGAGCAGGAAATTGGATTGGATCCGAAGGGGAAGCGGGAGGCAGTGGGAAGGGCAGGGGAGGTGGAGCATCGTGCCCCATGCCAGAGTCATGATCATTCATGTTTGCTTTTCGTGAGCTAATTTCATAGAAAGTTGCGTGATTTAATTGATGATGGGAGGGACGTCGAACCCGCGACTCCCTCCCTGCCGCAGCGGCTCCTTTTTTGCTTCCTGCAACTCCCCCCGAAACGCACTTGAGCAGAACCGAAAGAAGCGCAACAGAAGGGGGATAGGCAGATGGGGGAGGAGGAAAGATACCCCACAATAAAGTTAGGTGGAGGGAAAAAAGTGCATTGGAAAACTTAGTTAAGGGCCAAAGCCAAGCCAAGCCAAGAGGCAGAGGGATGAAGGGGGATGGATGGCAACTGTTGTAATGACATTTGGAAAAGGCAACAACAAAATAAGTTTTTCCTTTTGAGAGAAAAGCCTCTGCTGCTGCTGCCGCTTGTCGGCCTCGAGCACTTTTCAGTGTTTAACTTGTGTGAAGTTTCCAAGTCGGAGATGGAGATGGAGTCGGAGTTGGAGTCGGACAAGACGGAGAGATGGATGGATAGATGGGATGGGATGGGGTAGACATGGCCACTTGTGGAGGCTAACCCACTGAGTGGTGCGCCCCTCGACAGCTGTTGCCAGAGGCAGCCTGCGGTTGTGGCTGCCACTGCGGCTCTGCGGCTCTTTGGCTCTGCGGCTCTGTGGGCCTTTTAAGCAGGTCAACGCAAGACATGAGCAGCAGATTGCAGTTGTCGAGAAGTTTCGCCTGAAGTTAATCTATTTGAGACGTTGCAGAGCACAACATATTGGCTAGAAGGAGAAGACAGAGAGAGAGAGAGGGGGGGAGGCAGAGCACTTTCAGGGTATTATTGCAGTTTCTGAAGATTCTATTTGTTGCTGTGGAAGATTGCATATCCATTCTGGAAAATGCACACGAATTACTGGCCAAACAAATGCCGATTATAGTATAATTCTCCTCCTCCAATTGCCTTTCCCCTGTATTGATCTGTCCAATCGGAATCCATCCGCTTGCATAACGAAAGCCTTTCACCCTGGGCAGTTCCCTGGCTAGAATTTCCATCTAATTACCATCCGAGTGTCACACAGTCATTTGACAATGATATCTCCTCCCCCTCCCCGAGTGGCCCCCCCTCCACCAGCCAGTAACAAGTCGAGAGCCAAGTAAGGAGGAGGCAGGATGGAGGATGGGAGGATGGAGGATCTACCTTCCATTCAAGTACTTGGTTATGCACTTTGATATGCGACAGTCAGTCAGTCGGTCGGTCGGTCGGTCGGTCGGTCGGTCGGTGGGTTCTATTCTGTGGCTAGAGAGAGAAATGGAAACCCGAGAGCAGAGCACACGTCGAATACGTAATCTGTGGGTGGGGGGTGGGGATTGAGGCTAGCAGATTGCTTTACATGCTTAACAAATGATAAACATTTATTATTTAGCTTATTTTTAGCGCAATTTCCAGCAGCTGGGAAACAGGTAAATGGAAATTTAAACCAGAATCGCTTGTAGCTTGTGGCTTATAGCGAGTGTGTACTGTGATTACGTATTGATGATCCCCCCCCCCCCCTCTCACTCTCTCTCTCTCTCTCTCTCCCCCGTCTCTGTTCTGTTTTAACCACTTTACATGGATTTTTCAAAGCGCATAAATCACTCAATTGGAAAATGCACTCTCGCTGCGTTCCACTTTGCTCTTTTTCCCTCTCTCTCTCTCTGCCACTCTTTCGGTTCTGGCCCAGAGCATAATTCATATGCTGTTTAAGCCATAAATCCAAAGCACTGGCCACACATTAATTAGAGCCCGAAATGAACTCTTCCTTGGCGGACCTTTGGGCCGAAACAAAGTCTATGCAAAAAACTAAAACAAGGCATTTGGAATAATCAATTTAAGTGTCAGTCACTCAATGCAGGCATCGGAAAATGCCAATTTGAATTCAACAAAACGCAAACAAACAAAGAAAACAATCAACGGAAGCAATTACAAGACATTTATTGCGATTAAATTGGATCTAAGGGGGCTTCAAGTGCTACTCGAATGGGTTTTTGGGATTTTAAACGATTTTCCCTCCCTGCTCGGAATGCCACTTACAATATGCTCCTTTAGCTCTTTGCTGCGGATCGGTCCCAGCCACTGATGTAATCCAATGTAGCGCTTTTGTACCATCTTCAGGGCGGGTGCGCCCTGGGCGTAGGGTCCGCCCAGCAGGGCGCTGGCAGTCTCTAAAACTACCATTCTGCTTTTATCGCTTGGGTCTGTGATAGTTGTGGTAGTCGTCTGTACGTTATAGCTGGAGCACTTTCCGGCTGATTATTCCGGGGACACAGGCAAACACAAACACAAACGACCAAATGAGGAACAGATTTGTTGCTTTTGCTTTTGGTTTTGGTTTTGCTTTTGGTTTTGCTTTTGCTTCTTATTGCAATGTGTTTTTTCGTGCACAAAACATTTCAGTGTAAAGCAGTATATTTCGGAATAAACTGTCGACTCAGTGTTTGTTGGGTTTGTTGTTAATTTCTTGGTCAGCGTTTTTCAATTAAATTTAAGCCACTGTCTGCGCCCTGCGACAGACGTGCCGCTCCGGCCGCAAAACTGATGAGAGGAAGACCCAAGAGGAAGGAGCTCTCTTCGGGTGACGGGTTACGGGTGCGGGTGTCGGGTGCGGGTGTGTCGGGTGTTATAATCTGCACTTTTAATCCTCAGACAACGCCGGCGACGACAGTTTCAATTTACTTTTGCCATTCGGCAATCCTTGAAATCAATTAAATGACACGCACAATCCATCCACAATAAAAATCTCTCCTCGCCTCGCCTCTTCTCTCTCTTTTACGATTTACGATGTATTCTTCTTTACTTTGTATTCATTTCCCTCAATTGGAGTGAGATTTTGCACTTTTATTTTTGTATTTGCTTTTATTTTCTTTTTTTTACAGGCACTGATCAGAAAATTTGCAATTTCCTTATGACAATTGTACAATGTTGGTACGACAATATTTGTACGATTGCACTTTGGGTAACGGTAACGGTAACTATAACGGTAACGTAACGTAAGGTAAGGTAAGGTAAGGCAGGCGGACCACGAGAACCAAACCGCGTTCACTGCTCAGACGATTCTCGATTATCGGACACAAACGAAACGACGAGACCACGACGCTACGGAGTTACGGCGGAGTACATATGTGTGATACGGAAACCGGACAACCGTTATGTTCAAAAGTTCGTCGCGAACTGATTCTGAAGTTGACGAACGCGCCGAGCGAAGAGGAACGAACGAAGAGCAAAGAAACGAAGCGAAGCGAAACGAAACGTAACGAACGAACGAGCCCCATAAACGAAGCAGAGCACCGCCGACTACCGACCGCCGCCGCCGAATCAATCCCCTCCCCGAATGCATTCGTTCAGTAGAAGAGCGGAAGAGCGGCAGAGAGAGAGAGCAGCATGGAACGCACGCGAGAGCGCTTGGAGACTTTTCTAGTGTAGAGTTGGGCGAAAAACACTTGTTGTTGACGTTTTTCCGCCGCGGCACACCCCAAACCATAGGCGAGAGCGAGAGAGAGACCCTTTGGGCAGAGAGAACGCTCACTGTGAGAGAGAGCGAACTGTTGCTTTTTGTTTTGGAGACTCTTCGCTGTGACGGACTCTTATACGCCGCCTCCGCTGTTCGCACAGCAGCAAGCAACAGTGGTTCGCCCGAAAGAAAAGCGCAGTTATCTTTTGTAGAATATCATCGCCTGCCTAAGGCTAGCGAAGCCCAAGCCGAAGCCCGAGCCTAAGCGGGTGCGGTGGGTGGGTGGGGATGGGATGGAGTATGCGTTGCATAGGTAAGTGCATTGTGCATTGTTTGCTTGGCTCCATCGCTGCAGAAGAGGCACACAATTTGGTTAAAAACAAAAGTTAACAGGTTGCCAATGGGCTGGGGGTGGTGGTGGGGCCTGGAGAAGTTCGAGTTTCCTACGAGACCTATGAACCATTTGGGGTTGGATATACAAATATCCTGCTAGACATATGATTCACTTCATTAAACTTCATTGGATATTTTTTAAAAGTTTTTAACAGTTAAAAATAAAAATACAGAACTTTTTCATCTCACATCTTTTTGTTTTTAACTTTACTTTAAAACTAAAATTTAATTCCTTTTTTATATACAACCTGTTTTGAATCCATTCGACTAATTTTCTTGTGATTTCTTGTCTAATTTTCCCAATACCCTGTAAGTGCTGTATAAAAATAATTTCTTAACGTTTCCGAAGATTTTGATCGAATAAAAATATCAAACACCATCTTTTATCCCGAGTTTTTCGGAAGTTTGATGGAGGTTTTCTTTAAGTACCGATGGATAAGATTGCCTTGGCCATGTACCATGAAAGAAACCCAAATTTCCAACACCATCGGGGGACATACAGGCCCAATGTCCTTCTCCGTGCATGGCTTTAGCTTCTTCAAACACCGTTAATGACTCAAACTTGACCCTTTTTTTGGCCTGTTCTAACACCTTTTCCCTAATTCTATTGTGGAGAAATTTCGTAGCAGTACGATTTCTAAATGTGTCTTTCAGAAAGTATTGTGGAAATTTATGGGGATAAATGGGAGGTGGTCCCTTCCTTAGGAACCTTCTCTTCAGGGCAAGCCCCTTGAGCACCCGCTTCTCCCGCTGGCACCACTCATTTCTTCACGCACTGCACTTAGCTTTAGCACTAACTCCTTCTAAAGAAATTACACCTAATATTCATATGAGTAAAATATCGGAAGACGACACAAAGCTTGTTTATATAGAGAAATATGTACGTTGATACCTTTCAGGGATCTATAAATAATCGAAATGAAAAGATTAATAAGTTATCACTTCACTTTATGCTAAAACCTCTTTATGACAAAAGAAAAGGTCTTTGCCAAATCAAATATTCTAGAGAAATATACAGTTATGAAGATGTTCATAACGAACTCAAATATTCATAGGGGTATTATCTAATACGAGTTTAGTGTTGAAAAGAAATTGAAAATTCCGAAAACACATCAAAAATGTTCCTAAAGAGGCGCTCGGCCATTGACTGAGTTTCGCCAGCAACAAAGCAAATGCACGAAGGGAACATATAAACCGATTCTAACCAAAACGAGCTCCATTAATTATACACAACTGGATGACAAGTTTCAGACGCCTTGTAAGCATTTTAATGATCATAAACCAACGAAAAGAACCTGGAGCTAAGCAAGCCCACGCGGAGTTTGTTGACTTCTTCAACAAAGTGTGACTAAACAAATTAAGCCGAGAACCACAGAGACACAGGAAGAGAGAGAGAGAGGGAGAGACAGGGGGGCATAAAACACGAAGCAGATCAGCAACGAACTCGAAGCGCACTAAATTACGAATTAAGTAAGGTTCGTTCGTTCGTAGTACCTCGGCTGGCAGGCAGGCTGGCAACCCATCAAAGCGAGAGCCAGAGCTTTTTAGTGTGAAAAAAAAAGAAGCCAGAGCGCTTTCAGCGAGTGTTGCGACTGAGCACTGAGCAGTACTTGTACTCGAATCTCTTTCTACTCTCTTCCCATGGGTGGAAATTATTATATTTTCATTCGAAGCAGTCGAGAAAACACATTGTCACCATCCATTCTTTGATAAATCCGTATCTAGGTTGGGTTCGGCTAGATCTATGCTCTGCTTCTTCCAAGTGATGGCTGGAGCCAGGAGCTGCAATCCATCTTGTGCTTACTTTGGACTTTGAAACACTTAATTGGGACCCGTTACATTCTTCTCCACAAACACAACAACACATATATCCTCTTACTCCACGGGTGTACAGGGTACATAAGCGGATTTCATGCACGAGGTTCGATCGAGGCAGAAGACAAACCTCGTCTCCATTTAGGAAAACTGGAAAATCGCTGGCAATAAATGGAATATCCATCATCATCTTCATCATCATTATGGTCTCCTCCCAAATGGGAACAAGACGAGAAAACAACATTTACTGCAGCCAGCAGGCAGGAAAAGAATCTAACGGCATTCGACATCATTCGAGAGGAGAATGCAGAAATGGCCCGAGACGATACGAGACGAGACCCACACACGGGAGACAAGCAACAACAACAACAACAAAAACAACGACGACTTGTTGCAAACCGTAAAACCATGTTGCTGCAACATGGTATAGGCGCATCGGTAATTAAGCGGTAGTTTCTTGTTGCTGCTGCCACCGATCTGTTTCCCCTCTCTGCTCCGCTCTCACGTGATGCGTGATGCGGGTCTTTGTTTTTGTAGCTCACAAGTTCAACGGACGGAACACATGAGAAATTAGCACAGCAGCAGCAGCAGCAGCATCGGCATCGGCAGCAGCGCAAGAGAATTATGCAAACTGCGAGAGAGAATAGAGCATTGCTGTTGATCTCGCGCGCTCTCTGTCTCTCTCTCTCCCTCTCTAGCCACGGCAATGACATTCAAAAAAGCTGCCAGTCGAGCTTGAGATGGGAGTAGGAAGCTTGTCCCGCTCTCGCTCCCGCACTCAGCTGCTTGTGGCTTGTGCTCTCTGCTGCTCCGCTGCTCTCCTCTGCTCTGCTCTGCTCTCGGAGTATTTGTGTATTCCAGTCAAACAGCTTTGATTCGAGTTCGTTAACCGCACGAAATACATTCGTATGGCATCAGCACAATACTCGTACAATAATGATCATCGTAATCATCATCATTATGGGGTTCTCACCGAAAGGGACGGGGGACGCCTTGGCCTAAAAATATTTCCAAGCCAGCCTCCACGCGAACCGCGACCTGCCTAACTGCATTCGGGCAAAGCTCTTGGCTTGCGCTCTCCTTTGTTTCTTTTTCCACACAGACGAAAGGAGAGACAGCAAGAGAGAGAGAGAGAGTAAAAGGGAAGGATAATCCGCATCGCGATAAGCCATTCCTTGGATCTGGGATCTCCCATCTCTCTCTTGTTACAGCAATTAGCCGGCCGTTTGAGTCGCGACCGCTCAGAGGATTGTGTGTTCTATCCGACAGTAATTAATTAAAAGTACTACTGCATAAATTTACAAAGGTTTTTTGCACAGTTGCCTGCTCTTCCAGGAGAGGGTGCTATTACTTTAGTCCTTGCTTTGCTCCGCTTTGCGACTTTGCTCTCCTTCTGTCTAAATCATGCAAATCTGTCTACAAGTTTGTAAGCGTATCTGTCAGTCTCTTTGACAGCTTCTCCGTTACCGTTAATCTTTCCTGGCCAATTAGCTATTCAGCTATTAGCTACTGCCCGACTTTTATCTGTAACTGTTTCCAGACTCGTCTTTTCCCAGCCCACTCTGCAAAACGCTTATCTAAACAAGACGTACAGCCGCCCGGTTCCATTCGATTGGGAACCACATTCCCAGACTCAAGCGGTTCATCATTCATCACATAGAACATAGAAAGAATTATTCATAATTATCGCATTGGCTTGACAGCTTCTTTCTTAAAGTAGTATCTTTTCATCAACAATATTAATGTATTAACATTATTAAAGATTAAATATTAATTAATAAATAATTTATTAATTCGTATCATGTTTGGATCAAAGTATCAGAGTTCGATTATTTTCGACTACTTTGAAGACTCGAAGAAAATTCTATCCTTTTCATTCCAATGACTATCTTCCCCTCCAGGACATAATTGGCCCGTTATTTAAGTAATAATCTATTAATGTCGAAAGAGCTCTCAAGTTTCCCATAACTCTGACAGGGTATCCCGCATTCGGTACAGCCTTTGTTTACTGGATTTCTTGTTTACTTGTCGCATTTAATTTTAATTATGTGGGCCTATAAATTTGGCCCTGAGCTGTCTCTGTCGCTGTCGCTGTTTGCTGCGGTTTTGTTTTGCTAAATAAATTCGTTATAGTCTGTCAAGGGTCTATCGATAAGGATAACTTAACGGATTGGCGGGAGGCGTGTGTGTGCACATGCACATGCACGTGTGTATCTGTTGGTGCGTTTGCAGCGCATTCTGACAATGCATTTCATTTCATTTACAATTCACACTAAAGTTAAGTGCCCGACCAGATACGACGCACACACACACACACAGACGTAAGTGGAGGACGCTGAACGGAGGGGGGCACAGGGGTTTGGTTTCAAGTGTGTCAGTCGGCTGCGTCGAGTGGGTGTCGAGACTCCGGCTGGCAGGGTTGTCAGGTAATTGAATAACGTCCTCAACATATAGATATGTATACGAAAAAGTGCAGTTTTTTGCATAAAACTTTTTCAGTTCAGTCGCAAAAAAAACCATAAATGGCGGGGAGTATTTGCCCACAATTTAGATGGCGATTATAGGCTGCAGGTCGAAAGTTAAATTGCTAAATCGATTTTGTTGGAGATGCAAGGAATATAATAAATTAATAAATGTTGAGTCGTTTGGCCTGATACAGGTATGAGCTTGAATCTGAACAATCGTTCCTTTATCTGTATTTTATTCATTAAGCAATTGTCCTGCATTTCTTTTTTGTCTCAGAAGAGACTTGATGAGAACTTGGCGTAGTCCTCGGTTACCAGAGCTCCGCTGAGAACATCCTCACTCCTCCTTGGCTTCCCCCTCAACTACAGATCCATCTTCATTTCGCTCATTCATCAGAACATCGGAACCAGCGCTCATCTGTGCCGTCTGCTGGCCCCTCCCACCACTCCATTCATCGGCTGATGGCATATCTAAATTGAATTTATAATAGTTGACAAGACAAGACCTCGCCGCTGAACCCAACCATCGCCGCCTCCACCACCACCCACCTCCACCTCCACCTCAGTGGGATGGTCGAATGGTCAACCAATTCAGAGCAATTCTCATTCATTTACTTCAATCACTTCTCACATTTTTTGTTCTCCCAAAGAGGGAGATGGACTCCGAGCGAGAGAGAGATGCGACTGAGAGTGAGCGGGAGGAAAAATGTGGCGAAAATTAATTAAAAATCAATTCGATTTTGATTGTTGACCGGCTCTCAACCTCTCACCCACCCACTGACATCTATCTCTCTCCATCCATTGGTAGCCCATCTATTTGGTCTCTTTTCCTCCCTTCTCCTCTCCCTCTCTCTCTCTCTCTGTCTCGTCTCGAATGTTTAATTGACGTTTGGTACAATGTTTGACATTTTTGCTCCACGAATTGGCGCTTTTTTGTGCCTGTTTCTGTCCATGTTCTGTTCCCCCACTCGTTGTCAATCCTTTTTTTATGATTTTTCAATTATGCATTTTGTTGTCAATTTCTGCTGGGCCCCAGGATCGGGGAGCCATGTTTTTGTTGTGTGCGTGTGTGTTTGTGTGTGTACAGTGCCGCACTCACACAAACAGAAAACAAATCAAAATAAAAGAACACTTTTAATTGAATTATTGCGCAAGGAAAATAAATAAATAAATGGAGACAACGAGCAGCAGAGAAAGAGAGTGAGAGAAGTTCCATTTAAATTCGCATATTTATTTATCGATAATTAAATTCGATTCATTCGATTGCTCATGTTCGGAAAAAAACATGCTTTCTATATAAAATAGAATAATCATAAATATGCGTGCAACATGCTGGGAAACAGGATACGTTTCCAACGAAAATGAAATTAGTTCAAATCAATTAAAATGCACATATTTTTTCAGCTGCCTGGCATTGGAGGGAGGGGGGGAACCTTCCATCTAACAGACATTTTCAATGGCAGGCAGGCAGGCAGGCAGCAAATGCAATTTTGATGGCCCCAAACACGTAGGACACAAAAAACTCGGGGCCAAAAGAGCAAACAACAACAACAGCAGCAGCAGCAGCAACTACATTGGATATTTGGCTCAAACTGGAAGGCAGCCAACACAACGACACAACGACACAACGACGACGAGTGTCAGACAATGCAAATGAATGAAATGAATGTCAGAGCGGAGTGTAACCGAGAGACGAGACGAGTGCCACGAGTAATGCGAGTGTAAGCGATAGAAAGCGAGCGAATGGCAGAACCCCTAACCGAATACTCTGAGAAATCTCTACTCAAAACTCTTTCAAAATCCACGTCTTTTAGTAGTTGCATTTGTTTTGTACACTGAGAGAAAAATGGCATGGTAAAAAAAACAAAGCATTAAATTAATATTCGATTTCTAAATAAAAATATACTGAACTAAATTATAATTCAATTTGATTTAAATATATAAACTATAAATATTTAATTTAAAAATGATATATATTTTATTTAAATAGGAAATATATTTAATTTAAGAAGGAAATATATTTTATTTAAATAGGAAATATATTTAATTTAAAATATGAAATATATTTAATTGAAATATTTTATTTTATTTAAATATTTTCATATTTATTTTCATTCTCAAAAGGTAAGTGAAAACACTTCAGTTTTAAAATGTTCACTCTTGGCTACAAATTAGCGGCAAAAATATTAAAATCGAAGAGAAAATATTACAAATGTTTGCTGTGGGTGTAAATATCTGGAAATAACTTCATAACTTGCTATTTATGATCTACAAAAGTTCTGTATTTTCAAAGCCTGACTGAGGCTGATCTCCAAATTTTGCTCATACTTCCCGCGAAAGTAATGATACCCTCCTCTCCAGGCAGGGTACAGAAGACACAAACAACTGCAGCGGCAAAAGCGTATGACAATGAAAAACCTTTTTGCTTTAATTAAGCTTAAATTGGCACAGAAGCAGTAAACAAAAATCATTATCAGAAGAGCGAAAAGAAATTAAGTAAATAAAAAACAAATGAGAAATAAGTGCCAGAAAAAGTATTTAAATAAAGCGAATTTAAATCGCAACAATGCAGTGAGAATATCAAAAGATGCGCAGAATGATACAAAATAAGTATTAAATGAGAAACAAAAGCCTTCGGGGCACATTGCAATAAAAGATAATGCTGTCGCACCTTGAAATTGCATTCATCTTTCGAGTTTCTCTTGTCAACAGCTTTAAAAAGTTGCAACATTCCTTGGGGTTCCGCTTCATTCCAATAGTTTCCCCCATCCCATCCCATCCCATCGGTGCATCTGTGCCTCGATCGGAGTACAGTCAGTCACGCACTTATCAGACCCAATTAAAGAAAACTAGATTAAGTCCGACGCTTTCTTCCTATGCAGCAGCTGCTGCTGCTGCATTATTGATTGATTGGAAAATGGCATGGACAATGGACAATGGGAAAAGTTGTTGGGGCTCTCCTACTTATAAGGCAAGGGGTTTATCGACCAAGTACAGTCACGCATGCGATCTGTGTCACTTGTGCTATTTTCGTGAATATTACGAGCGCAATTCTTTGCTGTTTTCAACCAGAAGCGAGAATACGGGCTAAGGAGATAAGCCAAGAGGACTGACTCATTGTACGGGTATGGTAGGTTGGAGTCACGTCTTCCGTTTTCGCCTGACTGGTCGACTGGGGAAAGTAGAACATTGATTAGGCCCCGAGTACAGTCACGTTATTGACAACTTTCAGCGGGGGAAATCGTTATCATCGGGATATAGTGGCAAATTCTTGAACTATAGTCATGAATATTTCAGCCACTCACCGCCAAACATGGGGAGATATTTTTCATTATTTAACAACAAATCAAATAACCTGCCCTTGATCTTTTATTTGCGACATCAGCCGTTTCTTCTGACCAACTTGGCTGTCATTTTTGGTTATAAATGTGAAGCCGCGGCCCTTGCCGCGTCTCACGGCGTTTCCGCTCGTTTATCACTAGTTTTTTGCTCACTTGCGACTCGATGGCGAGTCCATTGTGTGGCTCGTGTGTTGTCCGCTGTGTAGATACGTACTCGTATATTCAAACATTGTGTTTTCCCCAGTTTAGTTTGAAAATAACACAAAGATCAAAATAGGACACAGATTCTCCCAAATTCCATGTAAGCTTTTCTTACAGTCAAAAGACTGCCTTGATTAGACTCCATTTCTCTTCATTATCGGACCACATTGACAGCCTATGATATTCCAATACAATACTTACAGGAAAATGACTTTTAAAACACTCATTGAGCTACAGTATAACTTTAAAGGACTTTTGAATCTTCCACATACCTGGAAATAAATCAAAATATAGAGAAAATTAGTTTAATAATTTCAACAGATAAGATCAAAGAATTTTTGTGTTAATTGAGAAAGAGATACAAGGTGCCCTTTGGACCAATGAACATTCTCCTGGAGAAAACTGGACCGAACTGCAAAAAAGGGAGCCCGAAATTCTGTCGGAACTCCATCTTCTTTCATTATCCAGTTTCATGGTCGCGCTCTCAACTTGATTAAAAATTATAACGCACTTAAAAAATGTGTTTCAGTGTTTTTTGTGGCTGTGGCTGTGGCTGTTGCTGCCGTTCGGTGCTGCTGTTCGGTGTTCACTTATGCCTCATTTAACCAAATTAAAAGTAAACACGAGCCAAGTGCAAAAAGGCAGCAAAATTAAAAGGAAATTCTCTGCGGCAGAGAGAGAATGTGCAGATTTAATCAGCACCGAGAAGCCACCCAACCGCGAAAAGTATGCAGCGGAAAATTATGAAAGCAGGGAATCAGAGAGAGAGAGAGAGAGAGGGAAAGCGAGGATGAAAGAAGGTAAACACAGGAAAAGTAAAGTGAAAGTGACACGCCGCCAATGAAACGGCCCAAAAATGAGCCTCATCCACAAATATTGAAGGATACGATACTTCCAGGCATCCACAGATGCCGCCCAACGCCTTCCAACGGATGAGGGAGCCAACTCATTTGGAATTTGTTTACGGAGAGAAAGCGGAGGATATCCCAGGGAAATCAATGGAAATTTCGGAGCAGAAGCAGCACTACTCAAATATGCAGCAGCATTTCACCCCCCATCCACCATCGGCATCTGCCGCTTTCTCTTTGCTCCTTTGGCCTTTGTCTCTGCTGATGTCATCGGTGTCGCCTCAAATAGACCGCAACCAAACAGTTGACACACCCCCCAATCCGCCAATCCGCCAATCCCCCTTCCGCCGCCCCATCAATCCAGCAATCCAGCAATCTAGTGCCAGTGCCACAATTTAGGCTGGCACCCCAAGGAGGAGCAGGAGCAGGAGTCGGAGGAGCCGGAGGAGGAGCAGACAAACTAAATTTGTCCTGTCTTCTCGCTTTAGTGCTGACTCGAGCGAGCAAAGCGAGTCCTGGGAACAATCCTGTCAGCCCTTTTTAAGCCTTCCGATGTATTTATTTTACCCCACTGATGGTTCCCGATGCACATGCACTTTTCGCATACCCTTCGAAAGGGAATATCGGAGGAACTAGAGAACTGTTGGTTGAATCATCACTGGAAAAGTGTAGTCCCTTGAGACTGAATTTCATCTGATTGATCATTCCCATTCGATATGTCCTGTGAATATGTTAATCTGTGAGAAATCCCCTCTTCATAATTCCGTAATTACTGAGCACCAAGAAAGGGCATTCCCTATTCCGTCTCAAGGAAGAGGCCTGGAAGATGCTAAGAGACCCTGCCGTCCTTTGCCTTCGACTTTAATGGCTTTAAGCAGCTACGGTCAATTTAATTTTCATGGCAACCGGCAGGAGACAGTCGTCCGCCCAGAAGTAAGTAAACGGCAAAGGACTAAACACACACCCATCGCACAGGGGAGAGGAGTAGTGTTTCTGTGTGTGTGTGTGTGTGTATCCTGCATCCTCGCACTCGCCAGGCGACAATTTGAACGAACATATGGAGGAAACAAAAAAGGAGCCCAGAAACCGAAAAGGAGAGGAAAAACTTGAAAGGAAAACTTGATTATAAAGCGATGACTTCACACTTTGCCGGACTACGGACTACGGACTACGGATGTTGTAGGTGGAGGCGCAGGCGGAGGCGGAGAGGGTGGAGGTGCGGTGTGGGGTAGGACATATAATTTTCTTTTGGCCTGGACAAGGACATTGTGCAAACAGAGGCGTGTACTGCATGAGAGAGATAGCGAGAGAGCGAGAGAGCGAGTTACAGGATGGGGACACGAGAGATTCTTCTGTAATTTAATACTTTTCTAATATCTAGTTGTCTCTGTCCCCCTCCATCTCTGTTGCTGTGTGTGTGTGTGCGTCCCTTTTTTGAGAAAGAATTTTAATAGAATTGGTAAGCTGAGATGGTTATACCCTCTCTCCGTCTCCATCTCGCTCTCTCTCTCTCTCTCCGGTCCGTGATTAGATGCCCAAAAAGTAGGCAATGAAATTTGGAAAATATGCCATGCTGTTTGCTCTCTCTCCGTAAGGATGGACCCCCGACCTAACCCGCCCCTCACTAGGTCACACTCGAACTGAGCTTCAGGATTCAAGGCGGATGGGCGATGGGGGATGTGGGAGTGGCCAACAAAAGCAGCCGAAACAGCAGAAAGTAGAGTCAACAAGTCGAATCGAAAGAGTTTTTTATGATGTCACACGGCAAGGGAAGGGAGCAAAGGGAAGGGAGGGTTGGGGTGGGGGTGGGGAATAAGTAATTGGATTGCTTAGGATGGACACTTTTGCGAGGCTCCCAAACCATCAGCCAGCCAGCACGAGGCTGTGCACTTTCTCTTATTTATGGCTAATCTTTCAGTTTTTTTTGTATCCTTTAAATAGGAATACAAATATCTATATACATACATATGTAGTGGGGCTTAAACTTAGTTTCTCTGAAATAACTTTGTTCTCCCTTGCACATCTCGATCGCTAATTGTTATCGCTAATTATCGCACTTCAATATCGATAAAAGCAGTATCGATAAGTAAGAGTATCGCCCATAGAGCAGCGGTTAAGGGTACCATGCGACAGGTTAGTGTTAGGGGTACTCAAGTAATTGGGGATTCCTTAGTAGATGCCTTAGGTGTCTCTTTTGCTAGATAGAATTAAATTTAATTATAGTTTCTCAGACAATTTTCTTTCTTAATTTTGAGCAATTATCAAAAAACACTAAATGTTTCTCTCTCTCTGTCTCTCTCTCTTTGTCTCTGTATATGTTTTTCTTTCTTTTCGCACTCGCTGGAAGTCTGGTTAATGCGCTGTCGTCTCTCGAGCTACGTGTCACTTGCTCTAAGAACAGCAGCAACTATCCCAACTATTCCGCCATATACCCGCCATATTCACCCGTATACTCGTACGTACAATGGCGACAATTTGCCAAAATTGGAAGCACACGAAAGAGAACAAAAAGGACGCAGAGGGAGAGCAAGGAGCGATGAAGAGGAAGAAGATGTCGAAGCCAAAAATAAAGTCATGTTTAATGGCGCACAAAACACACCGTAAAAAGGCGACAGAAAAAAGGGGAGGAAGATGCACTGAAGGAGCTCCCACAAAATGGAAGAAAAAAGTGTCCAATAGACACGAAGGAAGGGGAGGACGAGGAGGAGCAACGGGCCAAAGAAGTGAATGCAAAGTTATTTGATTAAGTCACTTAGAAGAAGAGGAGCCGGGACAAGAACAAGGATGGAAACGGGGATGGAGATCCTTTGGCCTGGCCAAGACACACACACACACACACACACACACACCAGAGTAATGCCACTCAGACAGGGTGTGATACGGTGCGGTGGCGAGGGGGCGAGGGGGCAAGGGGGCAAGGGGGCAAGGGGGACAGCAGGATTCTCGGCTCTGCATGTAATATTGACATATTGAACAAACGTGCGGCAAGCCCAAAAGTAAAATTGGCGAAAAGAAAAGAAAAACACATCGAAAACGCAAGTGCAACACAGACCGGAGGCGGGATGGGGGGAGGGTGGAACCCCTTTTCGCTAGACAAGGACACAGCCCGGGCTTAAAGGACTAAATTCATATTAAAAGTACGCGCAGCAGACATGACAGCCAGTAAGCGGAAAGGCGACAAAGACAGGGAGAGATACGCTCCAAGAGAGAGAAAGAGAGAGACTGAGAGAGGAGTACAGTCGTCGAGACTGAGAGATGGGTGCGTGACTCACGAGACAGGGAAGTCACTTTTCTCCTTTTCTGTCCCATCACTAGCAACAGCTGATAATATGCGGAAGCCAGAGCAATGCGGAGAAAACCCCCCGAACAGGAAGCAGAAGCCGGTAACAGATCCCGAAGGGATAACCGATGCTTGTGCGGGGCACGCCCATCTCTAGTACACGATCACCCCAGTCACGCTCCCATCTCTAGTCTGTGCTCTAACCGCACATTCAGCGGCTGCAAAAATGGTAAAGGGGCGAGACAAATTCTAAAATATATTGCCAAAGACTCGACAGCATAGACGCACGTACACTCCTTTGCCACCCGCCCACCCGTCGACTCCTCCCTCCTCCTCGTGCCCTTGGTCCTGCAGAGAGCAGCAGGCAGAGGAGAGGCGAGGAGAGCGGACGGAAAAAGCAGAAGAAGAAGTAACCAGCATCGAGACACATTTTCTAATAATGTTTCAGCGTCACGTATTAATGCGTTTGTTTGTATCTTCATTTTACCCGCTGGCATTTTAATGTATTTATTTTTTCTCCCCCCCACCCCCACTCAACCACTCTCTAGAGCCAACAAAGGAGCAGCAGCTGAGAGAGGGATAGGATTGGAGGCAGAACCCACCGTTCTCTGGTTCTCTGGTTCTCCGGTTCTCTGGTGGTTCGTTCTTCTTTTTTTTCGGGCATGTTTGTGCATGCGACACACTCGTCTGGATAATAATGAAGTACGTTTACGTGTAAACTCTATCTAATATGTATGCTAAAAGCTTCCACAACGCAAACCACTGGAATGAACAGGAACAGGACACACAGCACACACAGAGAGAGAGAGAGAGAATTTTTCTATTATTTCATCTCTCAGAGGGGACGAGGGAGAGCGCGAACCCGACAAAGGGGTTTGTATCAGGAGTTGAAATTAATTAGAACAGCTTTCGCTGCTTTCCGGAATTGAGTGCTAGTTGATGCTCCAGCTCTCTCAGTCTCTCTTTCCCCCCTTGCCATCTGAACATCTCGGGAATGTGGTGATGAGCAAAGAGGAGAAGCAGAGGGTGGCAAGTGTGAAAGGCTAAAGTGGCAGGTAAGTGAATTAGAGCAAAGAGAACAGCCCCAGACTGATAGTTTCTGGTTGAGGTGAGGGGATTGATTAATTAGAACGTGCCGCCACTTGCAGCATATCATTTCGCTGGTAATCCGAATAATTGCTTTACACCATTCGCTAAAGGAAATTATTCAACCATTTCTATATGGGAAAAGTAGGTTCGTGCGATGGCAGATTAAGGGCCGATATCTCGACTTCGTGTTAACACGAAAAATTGTTCTCTCAAGGGGTCATGTCAGGGTTAACTTCCAACCGGCGGCTGGGATCCGGTTAACTTCCGACCGGCGGTCGGCTGACCGATTGAAAATTTGACAGTTGAAAATATTGACAGCTAATTCCCTGAGTGCTTTCCATTTTGTGCAAATTTTCCAGCAAGCCGATTCCACGCTTCCGTTTTTTTTTAATGTTATGGCATCATTCTTCTTCTCTAATATTTCTTTGAAGCTCTCAACGAGATCAACCAGGATATTCTCCTCCTGGGAAAAGTTTTTCCCTCGAAATTTATCTTTAGACATTTTTGCAAATCACGAACGAAAGTAAACAAAGCATAATCAAAGCATTCCTGTGTTTTGCGCTGTGCAGAAAATGTGTGCGCTTTACAACACTTTTTTCGTACTAGTTGTCAAACGGATTTCGAGAGAACGAATTGTTTTACCGACCAGTTTATCAGGTGGTCAACTTGAATTCTCACTTTCCAAAACCGGCACCGTAACCCGAAGTCGAGATACCGGCCCTAAGTATCGATTGTGTGGTGGATATCAAAGCGCACTTTGTATTATTTAAGTCCCAATTACGTACATTACTACTTTTTGTAATTATTATACTGCTACAGGGTGTAGTTCTAGCTGGACAAAGGAATGCCATATCAATGGTTCCGCTGAGAGCTGCTACATATGATATTGTAATTCAATCCTGTCCGTTACATCTTGGACAAATTGTACTGACAACGGAAAAGGAAAATTCTTCCTTCTGCGCATTGAAAATGAATGTTAAAAAAGGAATAACAAAAGTCTTTATCCCAGCAGTATAATAATCGAATTACAAGTAATCCTTTCCTCCCTCTCATTGCCTACATATAAAACCGATCAAGAACTCTCATTTCGAGGCTCGCACAAACACCTCTTGAGTGCATTCCTTGGAAGTTCCAACTGAAAAGTTTGAAGCACCTTCAGAGCGAGCATTTTCCTGCACTCTTGATCAACTTTTCTATTCAGAATTTCTTGCCATTTTCCATTTCCGTATTGTGATGTTGTGGAAGGTCTACTCCTGCGCTGTGCGTCCGTTATATACACATTAATTCACTTTTGCATGAAAGCCACTTTACACTATTACCCCCCAAGACCCCACAACCCACCCAACAACACCACCCCCACCCGCCCATCCGCACATCATCGGCGGTGGGAGGTGAATGTGTGGACTGGCGACTGGGTGGGGGCACGGGTGTCGGGGTGGGTGTGTTAGCGGTTGGGTTATTGCAAAACTGCGCAACGTGGAAAAATTCATCAAGCGCAAAATAACATTGCATACTTTATGGCGCATTATGAAAACACACGCGCTCAGGACTTGAACTGCGGGCCAGGGCCAGGACTAGGAATAGGGATGCGGATAGGAAGGGGCGGGAGGGTGATGCGGAGATGGGGGAAATTTGCGCTACATTTACACAAAAACGTTTTAGAAAATGTGCGCAACATGACAACCCTGTCCCTGTCCCTCTGGCTTTCTCTCTCTCTGTCTTTCTCTCTCTTTTGCACACACTTAAAACTATTAAAAACATGGAAAACGCAAGCTGGCAGTTAACCCCGAAAACCGTTCCCCCCTTCTCCACCCCACCCCCCCCCCCCCCCCCAATCCCATCCCTCCTCCCTCAACGAGTTATGCAGATAGCGTTGATGATGATGATGATGATGACGACGAGAGCCAGACACAGACCACAACACTGAGAGAGGAAGGCAGGGTCTGATGGGGGTTGGGGTCCTGAGAGGTGGAGAACGTAATATAGCTGCGAGGACATTCAGTGTAAACAGAGCAACAATCATGGCGACGTCTACAAGGGGGCGGAGGAGAAGGAGGAGGGGGCAGAGGAGGAGGATGATGGGCGTCTCTAGCTGACGTCAGCCAATGTCCCTCCACCCCCACATTCGGGGGATATTTTCGCCATATGGCAGAGTAATGATAATAAACTCCTAAAAACACAGACACACGCACACGCACACAGAGAGGAATGGGGGCCGGGCAGGCAGCCAAGAGCAACAGGAGGCACAGCCGCTGCCACTGCCACAGCCACACGAGCAAAAGTGTCGTCATTCTGTCGGCATCCGAGCGTTCGTCGCCTTCCAGGATGTCACTCGCATCTTATCTGGAGAACGAGAACTGAACCGAGAACCGAGAGTCTCCTGCTGCTCCTTTTCCCCAGATGCAACGGCAACGGCAACGGCAATAGTGGCAACAGCAGCAACTTTGCAGCTGCAACGGTTCGGACTAACGCCCCAGCAGATAGTGCCAGTTATTTTCATTCAATTTCAAGCCAGCCCCAGCCCCAAGCCCACACCCCCCACATCAGCATTCTGCCACCCCCAACCAACGACAGCTGCTGCTGCCACTGCTGCTGCTGCGGAAAATGCCTTGGCCAACCGCTGGAAAATGCGCATTTTGTATGATTTTCATCCGTCAGAAGGTTGCGAAAAATTGAAGCAACAGTAAATCTCAACGGGAATGAAAAATAATGAGCGATAAACATAAAGGAAAAGGTTAAATTTGTATGGCAAGGAATTAAGGATAAATGGTTACCCGAGCGGCGGCTTTAAAACGGATTCGAAATGGGTGAAAACCGCGTTGAATCCAATTAAAAGTTGTTGGGACTTAAGGAACATTAGGAATCGGTTATATCCGGTTAAGTGATGATGTTAGATGCTTCTTAGAGCAGCAGAACAAACTGTTGAGGGATCAGTGATGGATTTCCCATGATATTGCTGATGCTGGAACGTAAAAAATAAGTGATCATGATGCATAAATTCATGCGTCAGATTTTCAGAAATGGAGCGGGAAAAATAGTAGGTTTCATTTTCTTGATGCACGATACATTTCTGTCGGGTTATGTATATCTATAGCCGACTTATCGATTGGAATACGCACGAAAAACGCGAAGAATTTAACAATGGAAAAATAATCAAAGATCATGGATTCATTATGAATCATAAACTTCGGTTATACTAAGAATTATTCCAATTTAACGTGACTTTTTTTTTAGCGAGTCGAAAGCCAATATCGATACGTTCCTCGACAGAAAGGAATGTATCATAGTATCAAAGCAATGATAGATGACAATGATGCATGATACATTGATCTGGTGAAAGCGATCAATGTTTCAATCGTTTTATTAGTTCTGGAATAGACTTTGTTTCGGTTTTGAAATGATAGCGAACTGCGAACACGATTAGAAGCTAAGAAAGGACACTTTCTGAAACGTTTACAGAACTACAAGCAAAAGTTACGGTGACTGCAAATTGCCTTGCCACACAAGAGGCAACAAGAACTGGCAACATATTTTGCAGTGGAGTACAGTACAGTAGATAAATTGCGAAAGCTTTTAGATCAAGTTGATAAAGTTTTCCATTTCCTGGCCGCAAAATGCATTAATATTTTGTACTTGCAACTAACTAACTAACCAGCCGACCAACCGACCAACCAACCAACCAACCAACTAACCAGCCGACCAACCAGCGAACTAACAACTGACAAATGCAATTAAAAATGTGCAGAGACATCTCATTGCCGGCAGGGACGCGCATCGTCGTCCCAATGCCAATAACAGGCTAGAAATTAAGAGCAGCAGACCGGGACCGGGACCAGGAGCAGGAGCAGGACCTGGTCATGAGGAAAGGGCTAACGTTGTTTCATCAACTCATCAGCATCATTCTTCAGCTGCTCCTTGGTCCTGTGCTGTCCTGCTGGTGGCCTGGGCTGCTGCTGTTTCTGTTGCCTGCTCGTTGCAGGGCCACGCAGGCGTTATATGTAATTGCATTTTTTAGTTTTAATGGAGCGTACGGAACGAGGAATACATAGGAACAACAGCGAGTGCAAGGAGGATGGCAAGGGATTGGAAACGAGTAACGGGAACTGGAACGGGAACGGGAACGGGAAAGCGGCGAATCTCTCGCTGCGAATGTAATTAATTTGTAACGTTTGATGACAAGCTTAATGGCCAGCGCAGTCCTTCCTCCTGCTGGGCGGTGGAAGGAGGCGGCGCCAGGATGGGGCTCCATGAGGGGTGTCCATGAGGGGTGCGTGTTCCCGCGAGAGGGTGGTACACAGCTCTTAATAGTTTTATAATTGATTCTGATATGATTTAGCAAGAAATACAAAAAAGAGCTCCAAGAAATTGAAAAACATATAATTCGTCTCGCAGTCCATTGGGAGGGGGGGTTGGCGGAGTTGAGACTTAATTGAAATTGTATTTGGGGGTGACTGGGAAATTACAAATCCCTGCATCATTATCGAGAGCATTGGTCTATCGATCTCAGTCGGAAATTTCTCTCTCCACCATCAGAATCTTAAATCGGTTCAAGCGCCAGTCCGATGCATCCAATTTGAACGAAGATTGGACAGAATTATACTTCGGGAAATCGGGAATGATTCATGTGATTCACTGATTCACTGTGTCGCACCATCGATAGGAACTCGTATAATTCGGAAAAGAATTTCCATTTTCCTCTCCTGCAGTCGCACTCTTGCCACAACATATTTCCATCTCTTGCTGAGATCTTTAGCTTATCGCCGAATTCCAAGCCTTCCAAGCCGCATTCCCGCGTGTTACCCTAATGGACCACGACACTGTTCGAGCCGAGACGAAAACTACACTTTAAGTGGGGTCGGAAGACGAGGGGAGTGGGGGGGGGGGGGGGGGACACGTGCAAAATGAGTTAACAATTTGCATGTAAATTTGCTCCGACAAGTCGCCTAATGTTAACCCATTAAAGCCGTGAAAAGCTGTCGTCGCTGCCCTCAAATCAAATTGTCGCCATCGCCGTCGTCGTTGCAGATTTTCCAGTTGGTTTCGCCCCGACATGGCGAGCCAAAGAGCCAAAGAGTCAGTCAGCCAGCCAGCCAGCCAGCCAGTCGGCAAGTGAAAGACACACAAAAGTCACATTAGATGAGTTCCCAACGAGATGCCATAATGAGCGGAACGAAACCCTGCGCGTATTTCTCTCCCGCCCAATGATGCTTGGAAAGAGACAGCGATACAGGGGAGACGGATGGAGATGCAGAAAAAAAACATAAAGTATTATATTTAAATATTTATAATTATTGTTGGGCGCGCATCAATCAAATGGATGGCGTGAAAATGCTCAGACATTAATTGGAATCGCCCTGAGGCGGGGTGGGGTGGGCAGGGTAAACAAACCAGAGTTGTCAACTCTTCGCATCATTCTGTAGCGCTCCCCACTCCCCACTCCCCGCTCTTCACACATCAGTGCTGCTGCTGCTGCTGCTATCATCAGTGCTCTTTTTCTCCGTCTCTTTCGCCCCCTGTTCTTCTTCTTCTGCATGTCGGCAAAGTTTTTTGATATCACGAGTGTGGTTAGGTGAAGCCAAGAGCGCGGGGCGGGGGGCACTGAGTGAGTCTACAAAAGTGTCACAGCATAAAAGCACAATCCAGCTACGACTCTCCTCGCGGTCCGTCCCTCTTCTCTGCTCTTCTCTTCTTGCTTATGTGTCCAACCACTCTTCAATGTGAGAACATGTGGACACGGTGGAAAAAGGAACACCCAAACACCAAACACCAAGCACCCAGACGGACAGACAGACCGACAGACAGACACACACATGAGCAGCGTTTCAGCAGCGTTCTCATTGCTGTGTCATTCACACCGAGACGAACTTTTTTCGGTCCATCTCTCTCTCCCTCTTTCACTCTACTTTTGATACCCTCTGCATTAGAAGGTATGATCATGAGATCTTTGTTAGATGGAAATATCCCATTGAAAGATTGCAATTAGTGCCAGGAAATTCGGTTAGATTTCCATATATAAAAATCTTCGCTTTTACTTGCGCTAATCCTTTAAACTTTAAAGGGTACCTACAGTGTCGACTATTCCTTTCCATCTCCTTTTTTGGGAGTTTGGGAGTGTGTAAATGGTAGAGAGAGGGAGCGAGAGAGACGACAACTTTTTCGTGCCGAGTTTTTAGCAAACTCATTTATGTAGTTTTCGCTTCGTGTTTACTTAAAGTTCAACTCGAGTGTTGTTTTTACAAATTGTTATCCACTCTGTACGTGTGTGTGCGTGTGTGTGTCTGTGTGTCCGGCGGACAGATGAAAATAGGAGCAGACAGTTTTGCAGTCACTGCAGCAGTCCAGTCCAAAGTTCCGGGGGGGTGTTATCGGTGTTGACCTTAGTTTTTCTTTCAAATTGTTCCTTTTTCAGGTTACATTGCCGGCTCTGTGGCTCTGCGGCTCTGTGATGGTTTTAGTTTAGATTAGTAAACATTTCTAATTAATGTTGAAAACGAATACGGAAAAGAAGTCTGAAAAGTTGCAGGAAATGTAGATGGAAATACACTATACACAGAGAGACATTTATCTAGTGGGAACAGTTCTCTTGATTATCCTACTCGACACTCCATTAAAAAGATATTACTAATCGCATTAAAATCATCGTTTCATTAATGAATTTTCCCCCTTGCGAAACCTCATGATGCTGCTGATGTAATCCAGTCAAGGAACCCATCAAAATATTATAGACAAACTCTATAAAATAAAGCAAAAAATAAAAAACACAAATCGTTGATGTCAACAGCTTGGCGGAGACCCCGGAGACCCCAGAGAACCCAGAGAACCCAGAGACCCCAAGTGGATAGCCAAGTGGACCCCCAAGGAGTGGGGGCCCGCGTCATTAATTTTATTTATAGTTTCGTTTATGCGTTGATTTCCTTCTTCATTGATTTTCAAATATCGACGGCTTGGTACTAGTCGTACAAGCGAGAGATTAATTTAATTAATCAAATAGACATTAGCGCGGCACGAACCATCCCGGATCGGCCGAATCGAATCGAATCAGCGCTTGGGCAATCATTAAAAAGGTTCGAAGAAGAGGAAAGAATCACACAAAGGAAACACCAAGCGAGTCCGTTCGATGAACCTGGTATAAAAAAAAACAGCAAAAATCATATCAAAAGTGATTATAGTGCTAATTATCGCTCGGCTTAATGTTCGACTTGTTGCATTCTCTCGACTGTTTTCTAGAGCGTGGAAAGTTTGCTAGAAAGTTGCGAGTCGGTCGGAAAAACAGAACACAGCCCAGAGCCAGAGACAGAGCCAGAGCCAGAGCATTGGCCATTGACCCAAAAAGAAACCAAGAAAAGAAGTTTGCCTGAACGACGGAGCGATGGAGCGATGGAAAAGCCATACTACACGTACGAGCGAGTATGCAAGGCACAGCTTAGGAAAAACCAGATCTTAAATGGAAGAAAAAGAGCCGCCCAGGCCAGGGCCCAGGGCCAGGGCCAGGCAAATCTTGTTACTGACATTTACAGCTTGGACAAAAATGCCTTGGACGGCACCAGGAGAGGGGGCGGGAGGGGGCAAGTGTGGACAGACATGGAGATAATGTCTTTGCATGTTCCATGTCCCATTGCAAATCTCAGTGGACCGCACCAGGAACCCGAAAAAAAGAACAAAAAAGCAGAGCACATAACCCAACAACCAGGAAGCCACGCAAGGAGGCACAGATGTTGGGGCAGACAATGGAGGGACGAGAGGCGGAGTCAACCAGTTGGCTGTTGCCAGTGGTGGGGGGAGGAAGGAAGGGGGCGGGGTCTCTTCTGGCCATTTGAGTGTGTGTTTGCATCGATGTTCTGGGACAGTTTACATTGCAAAACATTTGAGAAATTGAGGCGGCACCGAGAGGCCAAGGAATAAGCATCTAAATAGGCAGGGTACAGGGCGGCTCTCGAATAGGGGATACCGTAGGCTGGAAAACAAAGGAAAGCAGATGGTAGATGGTTCGAATATTGCAGCAAGTCCACGAGGAGTGCATCAGCGTGGAAAGCCCAGCAATTCCCTTCAATTTATTGCCATCGATTGTAATTATTCAAATGTGGCTGGGTGGCCATAGTTTTTCTTGTTCTACTTTTTCCCTCGGCCCTCGGCCCTTCCCATTCCCACTGTAGTTTTTCCCTCCTTTTGGTGTTGTTTTTGTGCTTATTGTTCATACTCTTTTTCTTATTTTTCTTGTTCTGGTGGTTGGTGGTTTTCCCTTCCTTTTTTGCAGCGGCATCGAGTTTTTCCAGTTGACTGGGACTTGGAGAAACGGCGCCGCTATGCAAATTGTTTGCGGAACTTGGTCTAAATGAGGATGGATGGCAAATTAGTTGCCCTGACTGCAGTTCGAGGAGCACTGCACAGTTGCAGCTGCACTGCCACATTAATTGGGATGCAATAACTGTCCTTCTCTCTCGTTCTTTGATGGCCCGTGGGGACTCGAATGAAATGGAATGGAATAGAATGGAGAGAACACATCGGAAAGCTGAAAGCCGCAAGCCACCGCCGGATATGACACAAAGCCATAGCAACAGGCCAAAAGAGGAAAGAGTGGAGAGAGGGGACAGAGTGGAGGGAGGGGGAACTAACACCCAAAACGTGACATCATCATTTAATGATTTCTAGGAATAGGCAACGTCGCGCCGCCAATCATAAGTCCGGGGCCTACAAATTGCAATTAAATGTGAATGAAAAGGTAAACGACGCAAACGCAAAAGGGAAAACGCCAAAGCCAAAGCAACAGCAACAGGGAAAAGGGAAACAGCAACAGCAACTGAAAGAGAAAGAGAAAGAGAGACTGCCCAAAGATAGTAGGAAGAGGGGTAGACGGACGGACAATCGCAGGTGGACAATGACCCAGGTGGAAACTGAGACAAACTTTGATGACGACTCCCGACTCGGACGCTGATGATGGTATTTAAAATAATAGTAAAGCCAAGCCAATGCTCGAATAAACAACAATTAAACTTAAGCGCAAAATGCGTAACAGCCGAGAAAGAGACGCAGACAGTGGGATAGATAGACAGAGAGAGAGAGAAAGAAAGGAGGAAGCACAACAATGGATGGAACTAGAGATGAGGGGCAGACAACACGACCCTGAAACGATTGTACGAGAATTCAGAAGATATACATACATATATTAGAATTCAATTAAATTCATTAATACTGCAGACCATGTTTCATTTAATTACCCAACGAAACACAAACGGAAAAGGCGATAGTTTCGATCTCAATTAATTGGAGTTGGAAGATTGATTATTAAATAGAATCTCCCTTTATACATTTGTAAACATTTGTATGCCGCACTCTAATATTGTTCAAATTACCATGGGGCACACAACACGCACGAACTCTGCCCATCTCTAGGCTTTCAAGCAGACAATGACCCAGGCTTCAAGTGAAGACACAAACCAAATGGTCAGCGTGTGGTAGCGGGCAGTGGGGAGGGGGAAAACAGAGTCTCTCATTACCATATTCGCACAACAAAGTTGCCCCAAAGCATGTTGCCCAACTCAGTCTCAGTCTCAGTCTCAGTGAAGGCCAAGGTCAGGCTGGCAACATGTTGCGGACGAACCTTGGCAATGGAAACCAGTTTTCCCGATCTACCCCACTTCGCAACACAACATGTTGCATGAGAGCAAGACGATCTGCAGCGCAACATAGCCACTAAGGGAGGTCAACACAGATGCACCGCGTGATGTTGCTGGCAACATTAACAACAACAACAGCAACACATAGGAGATGTATCGTATGTGTTATAATGTTAATGACGATAAGGAAAAAGCAGCACCAGGCAACAGCACCAGAGCAACCAATGCCGGAAAACTTTGGCCAAGAGCAAAAACCACTTAAAGAAGGTCAGCCAAGAGTCACAACACGCACACACACACACACACCCACATGGATAGAAAAATAAAAAACACTTGCAAAATAAAAGAGAAGGAGAAGCAGCAGCAAATCCATTTCCCAAGCATTTTCAGTGAATGCCAAGACTTTGCTACATCAAAAGAACTTTGCACCATTCTGCCAGGCATCTCGCACTCCCCCTAATTCTATCCCCATCCCATATCCCACCAGCCCCGCCCCGCCCCACTCCCTCTGATTGCTTCTTCTTCCTCCCCAAACTAATAATCATGACTTGTTAATCTTTACGCTGTTCTGTTCTGTTCTGTTATGTTCCGTTCCGTTCCGCTCCGTTCCCTCTCTCTCTCTCTCTCTCTCCCTCGCTTGCTTGCTTGCTTACTTTTTCGCTTCTTTTTCCCCCTGACCTTTTCTACTTATACTCGTATCATGGCTACTCTTTGCACTAGCTGGGCATATCAGACTTGAAGGGAAGGTTGGTGACACCCCTCTGTTCATGTTACTTAAAGCGAATGTGTCCGTTCGCTTATGGGAAATTTTTACAGCGCAAAAACTTGATCTATGCATTTTTAAACATTTATCTACCTCAGATTGGATTTAAATATTTATGCCATTAATTTTAAGTCGAAAGTGGATATATTAATATTTAAATATTATTTTCACATTAAAATGAAAATATTTGATCTAAGTATGAAATAAAATAAATATATTTCACATTTAGATTAAATATTTTAAATTTAATAAATAAATTTAAAAAAAAAGATATTTTTCTGTTCAAATCAAAATAAATCATTTTTTATTTTACTATGTCTTGTGTTTAAAAACCACATATTATATTAAAATATGATTGCGCTTGGCTTTACCATGTTATTTTTCTCCCAGTCTAGACTCTAGAGTACCTCCATGTTCCATATACTCTCGCACATTTATCCTCAAATTTTCTGTATTTCTATTTTATAGTAGGTATTTTTCGAAATCTCCCAAGATGTGGGGTGGGGGATGGCTGTTGCCATGGCTGTTGGCTCTTGGCTGTTGGCAGTTGGGGTTTTTGTTGCTGCTGTCTTTTCACGCATTATCATCATCATTGAGGGACTCCGACTACGACTACGACTCCGACTCCGACTCCGAGAGATGATTACTGGAATGCCGCCGACTATTATAGATGATGTAAGTGCAAAAAGGCATTGAACGTTACTGGTTAATGTTTGCTTTTCTGCTTTCATCTTTTCAGTTTCGCCACTTCTGTTAACCAATACTCCAGGAGCAATAAACTTGGCACAGACTCTGGCCAGAAGGCGGAGCCCCAGCCAGCAGCACAGCCAGCAGCACAGCAGAACCTTTCACTTCGATCTTAAATGTTAAATTCCACTAAGCAGCTTACGACCATTTCCGTGGCAAAGTTCGGGGAAAACTTTGCGGTTATCCTTGGAGGAAAGCGCTATCCCATTGACTCCTTGCTGGTGTCGTCGTCGTAGTCGTTCTCGCTGCCAAAATGCAGTCGTGGGTGGAAGGAAAAGCAGCCAACAGACATCTGCAGCCAGTGGCTTGGAAGCTACTTGACTGCATTTTCTGTTTAGCTGCGTTTAGCTTACCAAGTATTTTTGGCACTTAACCAAGGTTAAGTGGGTCTCCGACTTTCCCTTTCCCTTCCCCATCCGCCCACCACCCCAAGCGCCAACAAAGCGCACAGAAAACAAAGCCATAAAGAGAGACGAAATGGAGAGTGAATAAAAAATACTGCAGAGGGACAGAGCGGGGATAGCAGAGTGGCTTAAAAAATTCCATTCAACGACTACTTAAAATTGGTTAAAGTGCCAAAATATTGGGTATTTTTCCACAACCCCAAAAGAATTCGTATGGCTTTAATTAGGGAATGAAAACACATCGATATCCTTTCGGGAGATGGATTTTGTATGTCTGTTTGTGTATCCGTTCAGTTATGGGACATGTTTACAGCTCATCAACGTCATTCATCGAATTTTCCCTAAGGGAAATTGTGGTTTCACTCTCCTCAATAGTATACGTGGCCTAACAACGAAAATTGGGGGTTGAAAATTGATTTATTGGCGTTTAAAAATAGTCTTTAAGAAGATAGATACCCCTTTGGGAAAATCGGAACCTATTTTCGCAGCACTTTGGCATCTCATTAGATGTAAGGAAATCTCTGCAAGGTAGATGGTCCCTCGATTCGATGTTTTGGATGCTCAGCAAATCTGTTGAGTAGATATATATTTTATCTGTTAAACAACTGGAATTCTTCAAATTCTTCTGTCTACTGCTTCAACTATTTCTTCTGATTTTTATCGGCTTTTCAAGGTCTTCATTTGGGATGCGAGGAAGCGGTCTCTTTTAGCACTTTTCTGGCTTCACTCGTCCGACGAGACGATGAGAGACAGAGCAGGAGAGAGAGAGAGAGAGAAATAGGCGAGCAAAGTGCGTGAACAAAAACAACAAAATGGAAATGGAAATTGAAAACGTTACGCATGCGTATGCGAGTCTTGTCTTTCCACCCAAAAGAAGGTGGCGGAGGCGAGGGGGCTGGCTTTTCCATGGAAATCTGCTGTGCAGTCGTTGCCTTTGTTGTTCCTGTCGCTGGACTTTCAAACATATCGCATATCAAAGAGAGACAGAGAGAGAGAGAATGAAAGAGAAAGAGTGAGAGAGAGGGAGAGATGGCAGTAAAAATTGGAAGCTGCAAATGGAAATTTTTTTGCAATTGGAAACGTGAGGTTGAGGGGCACACCACACCACATCATCCACCCATCCACCCATCCATCCTCTGCTGTTCAGTGAGCATCATTCGATGTCGATGTCGGGCTGGAGCTGGAACTGGAGCTGGAGGTGAGGCTGAAATTGAATCCGCTCCGGCTGGAATTCCGGCTGAAAGCCAATAAAAGTACGCGTGTGGCCAGAAAGATTCGTCACAAGGCGGTCGACACGCAGCGCGAAAGCAGCAGCGGCACCCATCAGCACCCATCAGCACCCATGGACCTGGATATCCTGAAGTACTCGTCCACCTTTGTCTGGGTCACCATCCTCATATGGAGCCTCCTGGAGTTGAACTTCAGGAGCTGCCAGGCAGTGCCAGGCGGAAGCAGCGGAGAGCGGTAAGTGCTGCCGCGGAGTCGTCCTTTCATCATCTCAACTCTGGCTATTTCTCAGGGTCCACATCCGCCTCCACATGCCGGAGATGGTGCGCCAGCACACGCATTTCCACAACGTCTACAAATACCCCAAGAAATATCCCCAGCCCACCGCTCCAGCAGCTCCTGCCCCAGCGCCTGTGCCTGCCCCAACGGCGACCCATCCGAAGATGCTTGGAAAGCCGCATGTCCAGCTCTTGGGATATACCACAGCGGCCGGTGGCACGGGCCCGATGTCACCGAGCCTCATGCAGTTGATGGCCACAGCGGTGGCGCCCACCAACATGCCAGCCGCTCCCGCTCCAGCCAGCATGGCCCCCAACTATGGGCCCGCTTTGTTCGATAACTTCAACGAGGAGCTGCTGAAGCAGGAGGCAGCCCTGAGCGCCACGACGACCACGACAATGCGGCCGATCCTCAAGCCCGCGAAGAAGCAACAGTTGCTGCAGCAAATCTTCACCCCCAACCTGATGTCCGCCCTGCAGCAGGAGGGGGAGGAGGAGCCCGAGGAGCAGGACAGTTCCCTGGAGCAGGATCAGTTTGAGAAGAACTCCCTGTTGAATCTCAACTTCCTCGAGGCTCTCCAGCGGGAATATCTCAGCAAGTTTGGGGGACGGCGCAAGCGCAAGAAATCGGCCACAAAGTTTGGCACACGGCCAAAGGACTATCATCCTGTTCCTCCGCCACGAACGAGACCATATTACTACCATGGCAATCAGGAGGAAGACGATCCTTCCGAGCACTTCGAGGACTACAGCGACGAACCCCAGGACGACTACGAGGAGGTGATGATGATGTCGCACGAGGGCACTGGCAGCGGCAGGGGCAGGGGCAGGCATTCGAATCCCACCTCCTACATGGAGAGCTCCCATAAATGGGGCGGCTACTATCCGCCCGAGACGGACCTGGACGACGCCCAGGGCTACGACAGTGCTGCGGCATTCAGTGGCCAGGACAACAGCATCTCGGCCATGCCCACAGTCGAGGACTTCCTGGATGATGCGAACAACCGTCCCCCGTCTGGCTATGGCAACTTCTACGATCCCCATCCCTATTCCTCCTATGGCGGCTCCCACGAAATGGTCTCTCAGCCATCGCCCTGGCAGCCTTCCCCCACGACGGCCAGCACCTCCTCCGCAATAGCCAGTGGTTGGGCAGCCAGACCCACCACCCCCCAGCCCTCGAAGGGCATCCGTTTACGGGCCAGAAGTCCGGGCGGGCGAGCCAACAAAGTCCGCTACGTGAAGCTGGTGACGCGCAAGAAGCGCAAGAATCGGGAAAGAATCAGAACGAAAAGATATCGTCCTTGATGGTAGGTAGAATATGGTTTTCGAGTTACTGTTAATGCAAGAATACTTTAAAAATAAAATGTTAATTATTTTTAGTAGAAATCGAGGGACGTTTTTGATTCGACAAGACAGAAGATAAATATTTATTTAAAATTAATGAAGAATAACTTGGATTCTCGGGAACTGAATTGAAATTGTTTGTGTGTTTCTAAATATATTTCAAAGGAAGCAGGACTAGGTCTGAAATTCATTCAAGTCTTACCCAAATACGTAAAGTCTTTAAAAGTACATCGGACTGGTTTAAGTTCTTACCTAAAACGAGAAAGAGAGATAAATTTCCATTAGATATAAAGTTAAAAATATATTAGAGCCCCACAGTATTCATAAAATCAGAGCTACACTCAATCCTCTTTAATTCGTTCGATCATTACGAATCCTGTCTTCAGTGAGATTCGAATCATTCCGAATCACTGCAAAGCGAATACGAGCACTGTTTTGTACTCGGCACCCATGAAGCTCACACACACAGCCACAGAAAGGAACTGACATAAAAGGGCACAAAAGGAGAGAGAGCCATTTTGGGCGAACGTTTTCAAGGAATGGAAAGCTGAGACGCTACTTCTAGCCGACCGAACTATGCGAATACCGAACCCCACCGAATCGATTCGGTTGCCTGTTCCTGCAAGACTCTAGGACGGCAACGAAACGAATATATCCGTTCGCTTATGCGAAATTTGTACATCCAACCGCAGCTATTCGAAGAATGTGCTGCAGTCTAGCAGGGGTATTCGATTACTCCCATTAAAATGACTCGGGGTGCTAATTATAAATAATTAATGCATGAATTCCTATTGATAGAGGACGAGGTCCTTTGCTGGCTTCTCCTTTCCATATTCTGGCGCTTCTCGGGGCCAAAACAAACTCTCATTAGATGAGCACACAAACCGGAGTAGAAACCCAACTAAGGGGCAAAACTGAAAGCGGAGGATGAATGGGAGACGAAGCCCATAAACAGTAACCAGAAACCGATTCGTAACCGTTCCTTCCTCCCCAACGTCCCCCAGCTTCACCCTCCCCCGTTTTGGACCAAGCAAATAAAGTGCACAATTAAATGCGTGGATTGAGCAAAGGGTGGGGGTGTGAACGGGAGCGGGAGCGGGCATGGGTGGTGGCTCGACTCCGAGCAAATAATAAGTACAAATGCTAATAAAATTCAATTAAAGGCCACAAAATTACAATAAAAGTGGCCCAAAAAGGAAACTAACTCTGGCAAATGTCCGCCCAGACAAAGTTCCAAGCGAAAGCCCCAGCAATGCCGGAGGGGGGGAGTACGGGGGGGGGTGGGGGATGTGCGACTCTCGGACTGGGCGCAGGGGTGCCACATGAAAAGTCAAAATTAACGACTCATTTGGGCAAATTGAAGCCATAAACTAGAAAGGCATGGCGAAAGGAGAGATGGAGAAAGGCAGGACCAGGCGTCTCTTCCTTCGCGACATTTGAACCAAAAGGAATACATACATATATATATATATGTATATTCCGAAATATATGCAAGAGAGTGACAGGCATCACTCCAAGAGAGAGAGAGAGATCTGAAGCTGAGGGAGGATGTGTGGAAGGATGAGTTAGGCGCGTAAGGGAACAAGCGACAGTCGTCAAGTCTGTCCTTATTCTTGATATGCCGTTGCTTGTGCAGATTATATACCCAGTACTCCTAGATCGTTTGGGTATATTTTATTCCTACATGTAACTGCCAAGTCGATTAAAGCCTCTACAAGTCCAAGCATCGTACAGCGTACATTGTTTTCCGTTTCTTGGGACCGACAGAGACTGTGTATTTTGTTGTTGGATTCTTGGGACCGACTCAGCTGCTCGAACCATTGAAAAACAGACGATGCCGTGGGGCCGTGGTGCCGCGGTCAGAGTCGAAGGATTGCCCAAGAGAGAATCGAAGTACCAGCACCCCAGTCCTTGGTGATATGGAACGCTGATCCACTAATCCAACGAAATTCTCAGAGTAGCGGGTATCCCATAGTCCGAAAGACGACTCTTGCTCTCTTTCTGGTTTTATTTCTCATCTCAGCATCAGAGAGGGGATGCAGAGGGTGCAGGATGGAGAGGAGGAGTTCCAGTCCTGGGGCCATGTAAAAACATTCGTCGCATACTTTGGGGGCCAACGAAATTAAAAGCGTGTAAAGATTTTCATTTTCTTGGGCAGACCGGAACGCGGATGCGGATGCGGAATGCGTAGGGGTTGGAGAGCGTGTGGCAAGGGTGTCTGCAGGACATTTTCGTAGCAAGCGAAACACATAAAGTGTTGATGTGTCAACCATATGACATTTATTGTTTAGACGACGACAGCGATGTCTGACTCTGACTCTGGTTCTGGCTCTGGCACTGGCACTGGTGTTGGTGTTGCTTTCGGGTGGGGCAGCCGGAAGAGCAGCCATGTTTATTATGCCCACCAGATGGCATTATGGCGGCATTGGACAGAGGCGGCAGAGACGGCAGAGGCGGAGGCAACAAGCGCAGAGATGCCCAGCTCTAAGAAAGAGAGAGAGGGAGAGAGCGAGAGACCCCAGAGATGCGTGGGAGCCAGTCCTTGGCCCATTTTAGATGATTTATGGCTGGGGAGAAGGAGATGGGGGGTCGCAGGACGGGGCGTGGGCGGGACAGGATGATGTCATAATAAATAAATGTATTTACGATTAAAGTCGTTCCGAGGTTGAGCCTGCGCAATGATCAATGGCTCTTCTACATGGCCATGAATAAATTGTTGGCAAAGGTCGCGAGGGAATCCTGGTGCTGGGTGGGTCAAAGGGCAGCAGATTATTCAAAAGTTTTAAATTCCAAACTGGCCGCCCAGAAGGGCGACCCATGGCAGCCTCAATCGAATATTTGGCAAATGGCGAATCCCAGAAACAAATGGCCAACACTCAAGTCCCGGCCAATAAACACTCTTTACGATGATTTTCCCGGCAAACATTTATTGTATGTTGGCCAACGGCAACGTAATTGATTTTCTCACTCCTCCGCGGGTGACCAAATGACCAATATTCTACAATATCCGATGATCCCCGTCTCTGGCCGTCTCTGGCCAACATGACAAATTTATCTGGCCACAAAAGCGCACACAGACATGTGAAAAGAGAGAATAAGAGCCAATTTGGCCATTTCCGCTTTTGTTTTAATGAAAGCGACATAAAAGCGGAAGGATATGGGGCCGCAGATGGGGCTGCTCCTCCCACAACAAACAAGAAAAATAATTTCCATCAAGTTTATAAGCCAAATAAACGCTTTATGTTCCCCCCGGCATGTGCATCATAATAATTTCATTGACGAAAAATTAATTTCCCAGTTCTCAACTGGGAAAGAAAATCATTTTCGTATAGAATATCGTTAGAGACGCAGGAAAATCATTTTTCATGGAGCCAGCCCAACCCCAAAGACAGGTCGAAAAGAAAAACTCTTTTGGGTTGGCTAATTTTTAGACAAATCTCCTGGAGCTCCTGGCGGGGGAGGATGCTCCTGCCATGGCCAAACAATTCATTAATTTAATTAATTTGCGGCAATTAAATATGGTTGCACAATGGCAGACGAATTTCAGCCCAGTCATCATCTACTACTGCTCAATGGGACAGACATTTGTTAAATATACACCATCACCCACCCACCCACTCCGCCCACCCATGCACACAACATTAATACACAAGAGTACTCCCTCCCGCTCCTCCTCCACTCGCCTGTTCATCAATTCCCTGGAGCATCGAAGGGGGGGGCGAACTTTGGCCCATTTCTCCATTTCGTGTGGGTGTGGCTCAGTTCAAGGGGAAGGGGAAGGGGAAGGTAAGCCGCCACAGGAGCGGGCTTAAATGGGTTAAGTGCTGGTGGCGTTAAACGCATTCAGTCGCAAGTGTTCGAGCAGCAGCAGTGGCAATCAACACCCACTAAAGCGAACAATACAATTACTTGTCATGCCACGCCCATTCCGGTAAATGTAAATGCAAGGAGGCAGCGACATACAAAGACGGGGAGCAGGGCAATAAGCAGACTAAAGGGAATACAAATTGAATAGAAAATTCATGAATTTCCATGAACATTAAAACTCTTCATTTCAGATATTCCAAATTGCAGATCCTAACAGCCTTCCCATTGGATAACCATTCGAAAAAAGTCTCTCCATCTGGTTTAATCATTCGAGTGCATTCGAATGACATCATTTTCTTCTTCCGAGTGTGGGCGTGGGTGTGGGTGTGGCTGTGTGGGTGGTGGACGAGTCTTTTTCCCTATGGCTCATCAACAAACGGACTTCATTTGCATTACAGTACGGAACGACTGACCCTGCCCTGCTATCCCCCCCCGTCCTCCTCACTGAGCCCCAGAAACAATCATGTAATCATCGGACAAACCGCTGGACAATCAAGCAATTTAATTAAAATGAAAAGTCCAACAACAACAACAACAGCAGCAGCAACAAGAAGAAGAGCCAGCAAATAAAATACTCGCGGGCATTACGACAAATGTCGGTATTACAAAATGCTAATTAAATGCCAGAGAAAATTGGGCCAAGCCTGCGACATGGAAACAAACCTAATCACACCCCAAAGGGGGCTCCATGGAGCAGTGGGGGTTGGGGGTTGGTTTGATTCCATTGGGAATTGTTTCATGCTCTCTCTCAAGTGGATTGTGCACCCCCCCCCCCCCCCACCACTTCAGAAAAAAAAAAATTCCTTGCGTATATTTGTGATAATTAAGTGAAAATTACACAATGTCCATCACACCCGCAAACACAAAATGGATATTACACATATGCATACATACTACATAATATACATGGATACATATGTATATTTACATATTACCCAGTCACTCTCCATTAGCTACAAAAATTGCTCGGAACATGCATGGCATTCAATTAATTATCAAAATGATTACCGCCATTTTGTTTGCGAATTAATTATACTTTGAGGCAAGCACGAGCAAAATCGAATAATCAATTTAGATCCATTCCGCTATCCGTTTATCCAACTTGCAGATGGGAATCAAAATCCTTTCATAGATCCTACGAACCGGAGATTCGGCCACGGACAGTCGGTCGGAGTAATAAAGAGAATTACATTTAGATTTAATGCCATTCTCATTGTTCTGTCTGCTTTCCCAGCAAAAGGCTTAGGTACGGGTGGTTTCCAGTTGACAGAAGCTTTCCTTGAATGGAATGTTCTGCCTTTGCCTTTAATGTTCTAATAATTCCACAAGATAGATGGATATTGTGGTATTTTCCCTTGATTTAACTTTGTTGAATTATATATTTTATATATATATTATTTTCTTTTCAATTTCAATGGAATATGAGATATTAGAATTATCCGAATTCAACCTAGTTTTAGCTTCTGCTTTTCCTTGGGGCTTATCTGCATTTAAGTCGACACTTTCTTGATAACAATTAAAACGAATGAGTGCCGCAGTATCATCATCATCATCAACTGCAACTGCAACTGCCACAAATAACAACAACAACAACAACAGATGACGGATGGAAGGTCTGCTTGGCCGGAAAAATAAATAAATAAAAGCAAAATGTACAATATGAGTGGTGTGTGTGTGTGTGTGTGTGTGTGTGTGCCACATTCCTTGATGTTGATGATGATGATGAAGCAGAGCACAACAACAGTTTTCTATGATTATGATTATCTTCAGAGGAGAACCTCTAGCCACATATACAGAGAGATAGATATACAGAGAGATGGGGAGTCCATCATATCTGGGGGCATGGTCCTCTTTTGGTCAGCGGGACAGCTGTGATTACAACTTTTCTGTTTGTACGGTTTGGGGCTCTGTTTCGAATGGCTTTTTGTCGCTTTTTGACAGTTATGATGAAGAATATTGTGTGCGTATGCCGCGTATGCATCGTATGTGTGTGTGTGCGTGTGTGTGTGTGTCCGATGTGGAACATGCCAAAGGGCAAGCCACTTTAAATGTGGCACACACACACAGAGAGAGAGGGAACAGTTGCAATCTCTAAAATTGAAATGCAGTCAGGCAAAGCCCTGCAACAGAGGACACACACACATACACACACATACACACACATACACACACAGACACACACACACAAAATGAATATTACAGCTACAGCAGCAGATTCGGATTCTGATTCCTTCTGATGATTTTTTATTTCGGAAAATCGTTGGAAACGTTGCAGATAGGGACAGATGAAAACTGTCCTGGGACTCCTTCTCAGCTTACTAAATTCCATTAACTTCGGCAACCAAAAACAATAAACAACTGTCTCATTTTTGTGTCCAACATTCGATACAGTTTTCCCAGGAAACTGTCACTGCATTTTCCACATTTCATAAACGTTGACAGCGCTTGACCCCTGACATTCCCGACAATATCGAACAAAGGCCAAACCCACCGAGCCCACCGAACCCACCCACCCATTCGAAGGACCTTGAAGTATTGTTTACGCAAAATACGAGGCAACAGTGGGCGGTTGGGTGGGTATTGGGTGGGTGTTAAAGTTTTCATACAAGAAAAATAGTGTAAAATCAACTGAAAACAAATAGTCGAGTCGGTGGAAAATAAAACTGAGAATAAATTTTATTTTCTACTCGTATATTGCCACACTCTGACCCTCTTTCCTCCTCCCCTCCTCCCTCTGAAAGGCGCAGAGAGAGAGCCAGAGAGAGACCCAGAGAGAGAGAGAGAGCTAGATCCTAAGAGGCCTGCCTGCGTTGAAGTGCCCTCTGTCCATATATCATTCTGAATATGGGGAAAAATGTATTTTTATTATTATACGAGTATGTATTTTCCTCTGCTCAACCCTTGCTCGGCTCGGGCAGCACACAACTTGTCCTTGGCGCCTTGTCCTGGTGCCCTCTCGGACACACGCCACAAGCCAGAAAAGGGAAAACTTTTGTCATTGAGAGCTGAGCGGAGAAAAGCGAAAATTGAAAAATATGCACGGGCGGAACAAGTTTTCCATCATCAGTGTGCGATGAGTGTGCGGTGAGTGTGTGTAAGTTTGTGTGTGCGAGGGCGAGAGCACCACAAAAACAGTTTGACAAGAACTGTGTCAAGTACAGCAGCGGAGCTGCGGAAAACTAAAACTGAAAAATATTTAAACAACGTTTCTGGGCCAGACAAATATTTAGAAAGAGTTATTAAAATGTAGAGGAGGATGTAAAGGAGCAAGATGAAAATAGTTATTAATTTCGGTCACGGGAAATGAAAGAAAACAATCAGCAAAAATATTGAATTCTTTAAGTGAAATCCCTGATAATTTATCCAACGAGTACAGCTCTCTGCGAGATTTTTGAATCTTTACGTGTACTTTATCTTTGTTGTTAAAATAGGATTCTGTTTCCGTTTCTCTCACACAATTTTGAGGATTTCCGTTTGGATAATTATTACAGCCAGAATGAAGAGAACCAATTGAAGCGCTCCCCTGTCGCTGGGCTCTTTGAACACCTCTCGAACACCAATTAAGTCTGGAACTACTTCCTTTTGAGGATAAGCTTTAAGGATGCACACGCTTATAACATATTAATATTGAATCTGAAACTGAGTACCTTAGTGGAGTATCTCAGTGGGCCAAGCGCTGCGACTGGTTGCAGTTTGAAGTTCAAGAAAATTGATAACGAGATCGTCCGAGAATGCAAAAACAAAATAGATACCACGAGTGGCTGGTGTTTGGCTGCTTGGCCAATTTACGATATAAAAACAATTCGTTATAGGGAAAATTCGTTACATAGAATACGTAAAATGAATTTGTTTTTCAGTTGTTTTTACTGAGAAACTCACATTTATAGTTCGGGACTTTCCCACATACATTTTTACTATTGTTATGGTAGAGGAAACCATAATCAAAAAAATTGAAAAAATAATTCGTTATAGCGATATCAAAAAGAGAGGAAAACCATTTTATTCGTTATAGCGAGATCGAAACGTACTGAAAATTGAACGAAAATGCAGTGTTGCGGAAATAAATTCGTTATATAGAAATCTTCATTATAGGTAAGTTCGTTATAGAGAAGTCTGACTGTACATACCATGAGTGGCACCAGAGCGCAGAAATATTTGGCTGCTTGGCCAATTTACGCTTGATATTTTGCCACTATTCTTTATTAATTAATATTAATTATAAAAAGTGCATTTGGGTGCGTTTCAATAGAAAAGATGAAGATGCCAGACCGTCGTGTCAGTGTAGCAGGTGTTGCCAGACCGTCGTGTCAGTGTAGCAGGTGTTGCCACACCAGCGAACGACTCAAACTTGCAGTGTTGCTGAGAGGCTGCGGCTGCCACAAGTAGAGCTTCAGAGGAGTAGCAGACTCGAGAGCTCGAGACCGAGATTGCAAAAACAAAACAGCCACAGTACGCGTGACGAGGCTCATCTCGACTCGAGAATCAGAGATATTACCCCCCGCTTTTTTTTAATACATATTTCCCAACAAACTTTGTGTAAGTTATAAAAACGTTACTTAATTTACTATAAAAATTATTCTAAAAACGGGTGGTTTTTAAAGTGAATTTGCATTTACTTAATTTTCATTTGCATCGCATAAAGTTACATAAAGCTTGCTCCAATTTATTCAGCATTTAATTTGCCATGATCTCCGAAACGCACATTCCCACATTCCCATATTCCCCCCCTCATTTGGCTCGGCTCTTTTTCCGGCGCATTTTCGCGGGTGGGAATGTGGGAGATGGGAGGTGGAAGCTTTTCCTGTGCCCTTCAAAGTATGCAACAGAAAATGAAGTTCACTTTTTCGGCTGGCGAGAGGACAAAGCGCGCGCCAAGGATGGATGAGGATGGGGTGGGGGGTGAGGGCGGTAGATGTGGGTTTATCAACACTTCCGCACGGCGGTGCGCATACAAAAGCTGGAAAATTTACGCTGAATAACTGCCATGCCATAGACATAGATACATGCACACGCCATCCCATGGATGCGTATCCTGCTACTTTGCAGGACATTGTTTGCGCTTTGATAACACACACACACACACATACACCAGCCATACACATACAAATGCGTTGTCATTACTACTATTGCACATGCCATGGCTTTGTGTTTGACTACAGAGACAGACACACACATCTGTGTGTGCTCCTAGGGAGATGCAGGGAAGGAGGTGATGGGGGGGAGATGGGAAGGATGCTCTGCTGACGATGCAGACAGCCCTATATATGGATATGGGTTGAGCGCGGCCTAGCGGCAGGAACGGCATGAACGGCAGCAGCAGTCAAAACTATTTTTCGCTTGGCATTTCAAGCATTTTATGGTTTTATTTCGACAAAAATTCGCCCCTTAAACGCGTTTGCCTGCCAGCGAGAGAGAGGGCGAGATGGAGAGAGAGGCAGACAGACAGAGAAAAGTCCTCCAACTGGTCCTAGGCCCTGACGATGATAGCTTCCGTTCCGTTCTGTTCTGTTGGGTTTCGTTCTGCTCCGTTCCGATCCTCTGTCTCCACTTCATTATCCACTCCATTCCATTCCATTCCATTTCGTTTGCCATTTGCCTCGACCATCTGTTGGGTGTAAATTCATTGTCATGTCCTTTTCATTACGCATACGCAGCATTTGGCATACGGAGTATTTTAGTCGCTGCACGAAATTTATTGAAATATTTGCACAAATTCTAGCCGAGCATCGATCGAAGTTGGGCAAAAGAAGGACAGCCCACCCTGAGGGGCTGAATGGCCTCTGCTTTTGGCAGGCGACACTAATGAGTCCGTTCGCTTATGGGACTTTTTTAATGTTAGTCAAAGTCGACGAATGTGCATGGATGTGTTATAGAGCTAATTAGTGTGAGACTTCTACTGGCTAGAATGGTTACAGTTTCCTTAAAAAGAAAAAGAAACCCCTAGACAATTTCACTACGCCCCCCAACAGTACGAATCCCATTGGCAAAGCTCCTTTGAGAAGGACTTTCATAAAGCATACATCATGCAAATAGAAGACACCATTCCCATCCCCATCCCGTACCGTACATACAGGCAGCTCCTGTACCAAGCAAATAGAACGTGAAATGAAATTAAAAGAGCAAATTACGCCTTTCAAAACTTGTGCAAATAAATACAAATAGCAATAACTGGGGCACCGGAGGACAGGACAGGACAGGACAGGACAAGGAACAGGCAAAAGGAGATCCGAGCTAGAGAAAAACGGACTGGAGATAAGCTGCTTGGGGGGCAGGGAGGAACGAGAAACCTGCCTAAGCTCACCTACTCCCGTAGCTCTCATCCGGTTGACTACTGTCCTCCTCCGCTTGTCATTAATATTTCAAAGCAGCAACAGAGGCAGCCTCTGCCACAACGAGAGAACAGTTTACATTCTAAGCCCATAGAAAAGAACGAGGATTTACCGCCTGCCCTGCTCAACCTCACGTGCTCGCCCGCCACCCACAATTAAAATCAGATTAAAGTTGCGCTAATTTATGCGACCGCACGGCGACAAAACAAAGCCCAGCTCGGAGGCAACAACATGGGGATGGGACGGGATGGGGTTCGCTATGGGCGGGCTATGGGGGTGTGGGTGGAACAGGATGAGGCATGACATCATCCGGGAGCAGCTTCAAAAATGGAAATTTCCCCTGGATAGCCTGCCTTCTACTACGCCGTAATTGCAGGAGAACAAAGTTTCACCGGAGTTCTTGGGACTGATGTCTCCTCGACTCGGTCTCTGCTGCAGGAATATTTCGCGAAAATTGTTTACAATTGTTTACCGGGCCTTTCCACACTCAACTCAGGTCTTATCGGCTTTTGCTTAGATTTGCCCAAAAGTTTGTCAAAAGTCAAATGGCAAAAGTAGCACAGTTCACTGCGACCACTCCGATTCCTTTTTCCCCGGGAGATGGTCGTCATAGGATTGTTGACGAAGAAACTAAAAATCGAACAGGGACAATAAACCATTTGGACCATCTCCATTTGGCCCAAACATGTCGCATGCAAATATCCACCCTCACTAATCAAACAAAACAACGTACCAAAGGAGTTTGAGATGCAAATGATTGGCACGAGGAGAGCTGTCAGCCGCCCACACTCGGAGGACAAAAGCCGTTGAAGGGTTTCCCATTTTCATAACCCCCATAAGGCAATATCAGAAATCCATGGAAGATTTAACATATTGATGGCTCGCATCGGGGTCACCAAAAGTAAACAAAATCTCCGCTGAATCCAATATTAAAATATATATGTGGTAAATGTTCTTAAATTTGTCTTGGGAGCACTAGAATTCCTCAAACGTTAGCTTTGTCGGGGTCACCAATTCTCAAAAAATTCCTACAAAAAATAACAAGGGTAAGCAAAAAGGTTTCTTCATAATTCCACACATAGTAAGCCACAATAACGTTGCTGTGGCTGGGAAGATCTCTCCCTTAACCTAACCATTCCGTTACTCGGTTGTTCATGTTTCTGGTGATTCTGTCTGGGTGTCTGGACTGGCAAAAACACATTGCAAACAATTCAATTTAATTAAGAGTTTTCCCCCACACGACCATAGCCCTCCAGAACGTACTCCCCACCCACTCACCTTCAAGAGCAGACTGAACATTTTTCGGGGGCTATACTCCGTACAGACATAGCCGAGAAGGGAGGCGAAAAGAAAAATTGTCATTCGGCTTTTGTTGCATCCATCAAAAGCAAAACACAGTCAGAAAGTTTGTTTACCAAGTTGGCGATGAGCCGAGTCCTGGTTTGGGTTCCGATTCGGTTTTGGTTGGAAACATTTTCTATTTTGCGATTTTGTGTATTTAATTGAGCACATTGTTGTCTGGTCGCTACAGATTGAATGGGGACTAGAATGGATCGGATCGGATGCCCCAAAAGTTGTTTTTTGGAATACTATACATACATGTGATATATGTGAATCATTCATTCAGCTTGTACCGCAATTTCGGAATTAATGTGACATTTCTGCTGATACTTGGTTTGGTTTTGCGTTCTGGGCTTCTCCGACAGTTCCGACTCCGAACTCATGGCAATCAGCTATGCAAAGCCACAAAAGTAGCCAAACACTAATCCAGAGACAGGAAACTGAATGCAATTTATTGAATTCGCATTTTGTCGAAAGTTCAAAAGAAGCAATCCTTACCGAATGTAAATAAATGTCGAGACAAGCCAGACAAACCATCGGAAGGGAAGAGTTGCGTATAATAAATTCAGTTGGCAACAAATCCCAGGCAATTATTTACTGTAAATTTATATTGTTTATTAAAAGTAAAGCTCCCAGTTACATATGGGGCTGGGAATTCGAGTGCCACTCTACGGGGCATTGTGGCACACAGCTGGGACCTGCAAGCGAGACGAAGACATGCTCGAGTGTTGCCTAAGAAGCTGAGCAAACATAACACTTTCCACCAGGGATATGGGCTGTCTGTCTTCCTGTCGTTCGGTGTTCAGGGAACGAATACGAATACGAGTACACACACTCACGGATCACACATGCAGACACTCGTACAAATTATTTACTTGCACTTGGGCACTTTTCTTTTCTGAGAGAGACAGATAGGGAAATGGCTTCGTGCCTTCTCTGCTCCTGCATAAATGCTTTTCAGATTCCACTTGAAATTGTCTGTCTGAAGCGTGCTGCAAGTGCAACAACTGAACCGGATTTCATAATAATTAATTGGCTCTATTTATTTGCACATCTGTAATACAATACACATCTGTGTCTCGTCCCGTCTCGTCTCGTCCCGCAGTGTGGTCTAAGCTGCTCCCCCATTTCTGCAGTCTCCAACATTTATTGCTCTTCCAGTACATATTTTACTTTTATTCGTTTATTAAGTGCCAATGGCAAAACTGCAAGAGTTTATAGCATCCTTTTCGACTTAAGGATGCGATGCAGACAGAGACACGCACACAGCACCAGTCACAGCCACAGCCACAACTGACCGCAGGACAAATGCGAGCAACGGGAAGCGAGGATGCGTATTTAGAAAGATATTTTGCAAAAAGTTTTCCTACTCTTTGATTGTTTATGATTGAGCGAAACTCTGTCTGTGATTCTCGGGTGGATTAAATGCAGGACACGTAGTGGAGGATGCAGGAGGGCAGACATTTTACGAAGTCGATAAATCTGGTGCATTATCGATTTAGCACCATGTATCGATGCAAGCCGAATACTATTCAGCAGGTCCATAAAACTCTTTATACAAAACTACTTAATGGCAATCGATATCAAGTAAAAATCCCCACAATAGCCACAGGAATAATGCTCCCTTGTAAGCAGAACTTGTACAATTATTTAAGGGGAAAATTCGAGACAGTTTGCCCTCTCCAAACCCTCGACAAACTCCTTATGTTTTCGTTAAATACCGAATATATACAGTTACTCTTAACATGCCCAAAAACCTCTCTCTCTCATGACTGTTTGTTGTAATTGTGTTTGGCCCCAAGTGCATTGTCGTCTGTTAGTCCTTCCTGCCTCCTGTTTGGTTTTTGGTCGGGTCGGGTCGAGTCGAGTCTTGGCAAAATCCAGCTTATTGTTAAGGATTTTATGGTCGAAAGGGTTTTTGTATATTTTAGAGCGAATAGAATATTCTCTGTCGTAATTCAATTCGTAATTAAATCTCACTAATAGGGTTTTGCACATATTTTTGTGTGCAGAGTCATGCGTAAATTTTATTGCAAAATTTAATTGGCTGCCATTTGGTCTGCTCGCACCTGTGCCCACAGCCCTGCTGCAAGCACCCAGAACACCCATCCATTCATCGAGCTTGGCTGGGCAGAGCCGAGCCCCGGTATTTTAATTGAGTTTTTGAGCTTCTTCTGCTGCTGCAGTCGGACGGCTATCGGAGGCAGACAGCACCTGCCTACTCCTCTGATGGTGGTCCATTATCCCGGTGGTTAGGGCTTGGACGACAAACGTCAGTCCAGTAGCAGCGACTGGCTGAGCGGCTCAATTCTTGGCATGGCATGGCATCGCATCGCAGAGGCAGAGGCAGAGGCATAACACGCATACGCAGTGTGGGAGAAGTGGCAAAATTGCAAAATTTCTATGGATATTCGAATGGAAGTTTGCACATTTTTGGGCCAGCTTTTAAGGCAATTACGGGGCGAATGAAAAGCAATTGGCCTTCCTACTCGATTTGGGGCATTCCAGTTTATCGAGAAAGCCAATCATAATGGGAGAAATGGGAGAAATGGTCACGAATACACTTTTCTTCTTTGAGTATTATCGCTACGATTTAATGAACCCTTTAATGCTGCCTTATCGGTTTGTTATCGCATAGACACAGGTTACTCGCATATCGATAACTATCCCATGTTGTTGCAACGTACACATATCGGAAAAGCTAGACAAATATACATCTAGTTGCTGCACAAACACAGAGGCTTTGCGTTCCATTTAGGGAAAATTCAACAAATACCGAGAGTCCTTTCGGACAGTGCGCAGCACAACAATCGATAAAAACTGTTTTGAATAGCAAATAAAGCGACAATTGTGAATGGCTCAGCAGACAGAGTCCGCGACAACAAAGCGGAAGGAAAAAAACAATGCACACAAGCAAATCTACCTAAAAATGCAGTTCCGTGGATAGTGATCCGGAGAGCTAAGGGACCTTCTTCCCCCCGCCCCCTTTTCCCATTCCGGACTGGCGGCTGTCTCTGGCATGACGGTATGACAGACTGACGGACTGACGGGCTGACAGTTAAAGCCAGTCCGAGCGGAGCTCTCTCTCCATCTCTCCGTCTCTCCCACACCCCGATATGCCGCCCACATCTGCACCATTATTTATGCATCAATGGCTGCTATGACGACATTCGCTAAATTGAAACAGTACATAGGGAAAGAGAGGGAGAGCGATAGGACAAGGACACAATGGCGCCAAACAGCGACAGCGACACCGACACCGACGACGACGACGGCACACATGCAATGCGACGCCAGCAGAGACAAGGCAGAGAGCGGCGACCGATAGAGAGAGGATGGAGAGGGGACACGCAGGTGGAAAGAATAAAAGCTGTGGAAATATTGGCAAAATTGAAAGAAGTTAAATAAAAAGTGGAATAAAGCTGTGCCGGGAAGGGGGAGGGGGCGGTGGCGGTGGCGTCGGCGGCGGCAACGTTGACGCCGTCAGCGGACACATAAAAACTGCAGCCCTATGGGCTTGGCTTTTGTTGCTTCTCCCCTACTTTCTTTTGCTGTCTCTCTCTTGGCCTACGCTCCATCTCGCTCTCTCTGTCTCTCTGTTGATGCTCTGTTTTGCTTCTATCGGCTCTTCCCGCCCTGCTCCTGTTCCTCTTACTGTTGCTGCTTTGACTGCTCTAAGTACTGGCTAAACAGGACAGCAGCAACGTTGAAGCCCAGTCGAAATCCCAAAGAGGCAGAGAAAATCACGACCATTTCGGCAAGTCATCCAAGAGATGGAAGGGAATCCGTTACGGATAAAGCACAGCCATTCAGCTCTAGTTTCGTTTAGGCAGTACTGACTGCAGTGCCTCCTGCTGCTCCTGCTGCTCCTGCTGCTCCTGCCGCTCTGTCTGCTGCTATTGTTGCTGCTTTTCTGTGAAACAGGCCACAAAACTAAATAGAATCTACCACCCAGCCACTCCCACTCCCACTCCCACTCCCCTACTCTGTATCTGTTTCCTTCTTTTTTTAGCCTTTGTCTGTTGGCATTGCTGCTGCTGCTGCTGATGTTGAGTGGCTGCTGCTGCTGCTGCTGCTGCTGCTGCCCCCGACGACGCTGTCTCATAAAAACTGCAAACAGAAGCAACACAAACACAAAAGCAACAAAAGGGGAGTTGCTCCCAAAGTCGCGTCGAGTCATTGAGCCAATTGAGTAAATTGTTTTATTGAAAGATTTTTCGCTGTGTCCTTGTTGTTGTGGCTGTTGCTGTCGCCGTCGCTGTTGTTGATGCTGCTACTGTTTGCAGGATACCCTTGCTGAGGGTACTTTAAATTCTATCACAAGTCTGCAATGCATTCAACGAATACTCTTCGATCGCAAAGAGTATATGTATATTCTCAGCATGCCATCGGTCGATCCTATGCTACTACGCACTTGTGGATCCTGCCAGAACATCTCTAATATAAGTTTCATCATATCTGACGCTCAATCTGCTATTCGAGGGTGTCAAACGCTTCCGGATCGAAGCTTCCCCTCTGCCTGAATGGTGGTTATGTATCGACCAAAGTATTGTACGGGTATTTTAGCAATTTTATCAAGCACCACCGGTCCGGTCCGGTCTCCTCTGCTCTGTTCTGGTCTCCTTGTGTTAATGGCCCCCTGACATTTATGCATTTTTGATGGTTAGAAAAAAAAAAGATAGATAGATACAGATAGATAGATAAATAATAAATGCCTTTATGGAAATGTTGAATGTTTGCCAACTAAATGCTTTTTTGTTTCGATTTCAGAAAAGTGGAGAGAGTTAAAGAAAACTTTTTGTTATACAAATGGAAAATGATACATTTAATTTAATTTAATTAAAACAATTATTTGTTTACCCCACCTAAAATTTTGCTTTGAAATAATTGCTCAATGCAGCAACTTTTTGCGTTTTCGCGCCAAAACCTTTTTCTGTCATCGATTTGGTTATCGATTCATCGGAATAAATAAAACATAACACTAACAACATAACAGGACATGCGAAGATGAAACATATCGATGGCAAACTGTGGACCTGCATGTGAACAGGAACACCTTCCGGTCTCATAGATTAAACATCAGTTGGAAATGTCTGAGGGAGCCAGAAACAAGAACGTGTTGTGCCATTTTGAAATGGGAAATAATTTCCCTTTACATTATTATTTACACAAAACCATTCGCCATCATTTTTGCATTTATTCGATCAGACAAAAGCGAAACAGAGAGATTGAGAAATAATTTTCTGATTTGCAATGCTGGTCCTGTGATTTGTATGAAATTTAAGTAGAAATTTGCGCCTCATTAGAGCTCGGGGGGCATTCCACATACATTTCAGAGTCTTCACACGAACACGAGCACGCACACACACACACACACACGCACACGTCAATGTATGGAAAGCGCACTTCACAAATCAATAAAAACGTCAGCATCAAACATTTTGTCATTAGTTTTTGTCTGCCCCCTACTGTACCTCCCACCACGTGCCGCTAGCATAGCTGATAGCTGGGCCTCATAAATTGAATACAAAAAGCGAGCAGCAAGGAATATTTTTGCATATCACTATTTTTGGTTCCTCACACCCCACCTCTCCACCTCTCTATCACTCTTTCACTCTGTCAACCAACCGCTGTACAAAAGCCAATTTCAGCAAGTCGACGCCTATGACAATGGCAATGACAGGCGCGAACCCCCGAGAAGAGGGGTGCGGGTGCTGGTGCTGGTGCAGCAGGGACGAGGGACGAGGGAGCAGTGAGGTTATGAGGTGATTTGGGGAGCGGTCTGTCAACAGCAGAGAATTTGTGCGGCTTCAGTGGCAGCGGGAATGGGCATGGGCATGGGAACGGGGACGGGGACGGCCGCCTGTCACATGTCCTGGCCGCCTGCTTCTGTCAACACACACACAAACACACACCCACACACAGAGAGAGGGAATCCCACTACAATTCAAGCACAATGGGATCAATTATTTTGTGAGTGAGTGAGTGATTGTGTGGGTGGGTGGGTGCGTTGCGCAATCATGCTTGCGTATGTGGCGAGGACGAGGAGCTTTTGCCAACCTGCCAACCTACCAACACACACACACACACACACGCACATACTAACACACAGACGAAATGCCTAAAACTGTCAAGGGGCAGATTTTGAGTGGTCAATCAAATGCTGTTTTGAAGGTTTCTGTGGTCTTGCATTTTCATCAGTGTCTGTGTCTGAGTCTGAGTCTGTGTCCCATTTGTGTGTGCATGTGAGTGTGAGGGCCATCAGGGGGAGCTGTCAACTTGTTTGGACTCGCAGGGCATTGCATTGCATTGCATAGCATGGAAGATGCCAATTTCATTTAAATCAAAGCCCGCATCGATACGTGTTCCGCAAGGATCTGCCAACGTGTTGTCGTTTTACGCTCAAATTCGTACAGATCACAACATTGGGGCTGACGCTGGGGCTGGGGCTGCCAACCTGCTGCAGTTTCTTCAACTATGTACAGGAGTCGACAAATCAACAACTAGATACATACATATATTCATGACAAAGATCGATAATGGAGCTGCTTTATTCTCTTAGAGCACCATCTTACTGCCATTCAAATTCAACTCTCAATAATCATTTATTTCTATTAGAAATTAAAAATTGTTTCTTTTTTACTATTTTCTATTTACTATTCACTGTTTTTTTCTTTTTTTTATATTTATTTTATTTTTGTGTCTTTTTTTTTCTTTTTTTTTCTTTTTTTTTTCTCTTTTTTATTTTTTTCATTACCCCTTCATCCCTTCCAGAGAGCATGGTAAAATTAAGCAATAGAAATTACCATCTCAGACGCCGTAAAGTAAATATATTTTTAGTTCATTTTAGTAATTTCAATTTATGGTTTTCCCCCTCTTATCTTTTATCCTTGCTTTTTTTTGTCTGTCAATGCACCTGTTTAACATTGATTAAAAATATCCAATTAAAACGATTTCTCATTATTTTCTTATAGTTCGTTTCTCTTTTTAGTTCTGTTGGCCATTTTCAAAATCAAATGACATTACGCGAGTCTAATTAGTGAAAGCTCTCGGGGATTGGTCATCAGTGCAGCTCGTGATTTTCTATTTTGTCCATTTCGAAAAGCACCAGAAAAAGACCGAAACTGAAGCGCTCTGCTCTCTCGACGCGTGAGAAATGCTTTTAATAATTTATAAATAAGTATTTTTGATGAGCGAGAATTGTTTGTCTCTTGACAACGTGTTAATAAATGTTGTCACTTGAAGGTCGTCTCGTCGTCTGGGTTGGAAAAGAACGGAACACACCACGACACCATTCTCGAGACTGACAGGTTGTCCCCTTGCTTATTGATGGAATGCGAAATAAATAACGAGGGGGAACGTTATGAGCCGCGTCTGCGCCGCGGCTCTACTTTATACCCGGTACTCAGTCAGTATATATGTATGTGAGCTTACGATATATGTAATTTATTACATGTTCGCAAAAGGGAAAAATTGAATTTTAGCCAAAAAAAAACAATTTAAGTCGAACCTTTTCGGAGATTTTGATCTATTAGATGTTTCCATATTGGTTAACATAAATTTTTTACATCTGCCATTTCTACATGTTTTTATCTACTTCCTACATATACATACACGGCTGTGTGCGAGAGAGAGAGGGAATCAGTCTGCGCTTGGGAGGCCACTGAAATTTCATTTGTTCCTTCTGACTATATTTATGATCCGATCTGATCCAAATTCAATACTCTGATAGATATAGTAATTTTCTATGATTCTGCGTTTTTGGTTTTCCCGTATCTTCAAAATTGTAGATTTTCATCTTTTGTGGGGGCGGAAGGAGGCGTGGCAAAATTTTAAAACAAACTCGTCTCGGTTTGATATCACAGGAGCTTGGATAGAAAGTTTGGTGGTTCTAGCTCTTATAGTCTCTGAGAACTAGGCGTCAAAAAATTCGATCAGGCATAGCGCCTACCCCTGTGTGTGAGAGAGAGCGAGAGGGAACGATGCATTTCGAAATTGTTTTCTTCATTGTGGCTATATTTATGAGTCCATCTGATCCAGATTCAACACTCTGATAGATATTGTCATTCTCTACGATTCTGCGTTTTTAGTTTTCTCGTATCTTTAAAATTGTGCATGCCACAGATTTTCGTCCTTGGAGTGGGCGGAAGGGGGCGGGGCGAAATTTTGAAATACACTTGTAACAGTGCGATAGGACAGGAGTCTGGATACAAAATAGTGTTCCTCTAGCTTTTATGGTCTTTGAGCTATAGGCGCTAATGAAGACGGACGGACGGACAGACGGACAGACGGACAGACGGACAGACGGACGGACAGACAGACATAGCTATATCGACTCGGCTATTGATGCTGATCAAGAATATATATACTTTATGGGGTCGGAAACGCTTCCTTCTGGGTGTTACACACATTAATTTTTTGCACAAATCTAATATACCCCTTTACTCTTCGAGTACCGGGTATAATGAGGGGGAATTATAATTGGGTGTACGTACCGCAGTTATGGAGAGCCAAAGAACAAATTGTGAATTGAAGCAGGAATCAGTTGATGAATTTCTAATTGGAGGCCACAAGCACAGCCGTCGGAATGAGTATTCCTATAATAATTGGATTCGACTTGACTGCCCCGTGATGTCAAGATCCCAAGAACGGCTCCATAACGAATTTTGCTTGTGGTTTCATCATTTTGTGGTAAGATTTCCATGGTTTCCATGGATCGAATTGCATAAATCTTGATATATTCACTCACTATTCACTCGAATAGCTTCAATCCCCAAGACAACGGACGGACGACTGTCGCCCAGCTTCTATTACACATTAACTTGAGGATATTAAATCTTTAATCATTAAGCCCCGAATGGTTTGGAATATCATTTGACACACGCTTCGGCTGGTCGGGCAATTAAAAACGAAACGAAATGAATTGTGTTCCATGAATAATTTACTATATCAATTTCAGTGGCAGACGACACACAGACACACAGACACGCTACATGCCACATGCCACAGAAGCCCGACGACAGTATTATATTATATTATCATTGAAATTTCATTAAAATAATTTTAACAAAATAATGGCATTGAAAGGATGCTCCGTGCTCGATGCTCAGAGTCGTCTGGCCCCAGGGGGGGGAGCTCAGCAAATGCTGGTGGAGCGTGCAAAATTCTATGCATAATTGATAGCAAACAGAAATCAATCAATCATAAAATGTCAACCTCTTCCCCGGCAAGCCTCCTGCCGCAGGAAAAGGGAATGCCAATTAAACAGACAAGAGACAAAGACATTTTGAATGTCTAATCTTTTAAGATGGAATTTAATTGACATTTTTGTGACAAAAGCTGTCACAGACCACCCACCCACCCACAATCGTCACACTTTAAATGCCATTAAATTTGTATTAAAAAATTAAATGGAAAATTCCATGGGAGAGCCACTAAGAATATGCAACACATTTCTCTGCCATATATTGTTTTCCTCATTTTGGTAATTTAATTCATATTTAAGTTGCTGAAAGCGCATTAAAATCTCTGTACAATTAATGGATATTCCATAATAATGGTGGCCCGCCCCAATGAGAATTTATATGTATATTTATTGTGGATTCTGGATTCTGGATCAGGGATTGGGGATTGTACGTTGTGTATTGAAATAATGTCTACAATGCAATGGGGCACAAAAATAATTCATTTTCATGTTCAATCAAACGTTCAGCAGCCAAAGAACACTCCCAACACAAAAGAGACAATCGATTCGCGAGCCCTGACTGATGAAATGTAATTAAATTGGTAGATGGATGGATGGATGGATGGATGGATGGTTGGATGGATGCTGGGATGGTTGGAGTATTGTTTCCCAAGAAATGCAAACAGGAGTCACACAGACGCTCATTTCGTGTTAATGATATTTAATATTTACGGGTTTTACGTAGCGAATTGAGCAAATAACAATCGAGTATCGTTTGATGCAGAGAACAAATTAATCTCAATTATATTTAATGGGAAAAGTATTCGTACATTTCTCTGCTCTATATCGTATTCCCTTAGTACTTTAAGCTAGTCCCAAATGGGACTGTGATCTGTGGACTTTCCAATCTATGCCTGAAGTGTGAAGTGACAAAGAATTTATTCACCCGAATAATCCGGAAAAAAAAGCGCTTCTTTTCAGACACTTTTTCGATGCAATTAATCACACAAAATGTTTCATTGTTAATTAAATTCAATGCCCAAATGAGCCACATTAATGCGCGCACATGCCCAGGGCGAACATCCATAAATTATTAATTATATTACGTTTATTTTTTTTTTGTATTTTTTTGTAATAAACCGGCTGCAGTTTATTAAACAAATAACCTTCACCGAATCATCGTCACAATGTGGGTGCCAGGAGGCCAGTTTGTACTGCCAATTGCCTGTCAATGAATTTCAACACGAGGTTCGAGCCCTTGCCGCATTCAGCGGGGTAATTAAAGCGTTAAATTGAAAACAAAAGCAGCCCAAAGAGCAGCTCGAACCGGAGTTTGCCTCCCCCACCCATCCCCCCTTTTTGGGGGAAGTCAAGTGAGTGTCGAAAAATCTTCTAGCCAACAGAATTTCGGGATAAACTTGTCCCGAAAACTAAAACTTTTGCTCCACCCACCACCACGCAACACGAAGACACACGAAGAACAAGAACAAGAACAAGGATACGAGAAGGGATGCCAAAGGAGCAGCAGGGGGAGCAGGGGAGATGCCGTATAGACAACAGAAAAGCGTAACAATAATGAGTTGTAAGCGCAAGTTCATACAAAAGGATTAACAACAATAGTCCCAGGTCCCAGGACCCATTCCCTATCCCACTCCCTCACTCAGACATTCATTCATTCATTCATTTGATGTGTGCCGCATTCATTACCCCAAAAGGATGCCCAATGAATGGTTAACTGTTCTTCTTAGTGTCTGTGTCTGTGTCAGTGTCAGTGCCTGTGTCTGCTTCTCTATCTATCTGTGTGTGTGTGTGTGTGTGTGTGTGTGTGTGCCTGAAAGTTTCTGTTCCTGGCTATACAAAAGGATTAAGATATTATCGACCAAGTTAGTCGAGAACAGGAACCGCTGCTGCGGGGATTACTTTCAGTTATATTCATCTTGGAAATAGTTTATCTTGCCAATATTCACTCGAAGATTACCCTTGGAATATTGAAATATTTCGCAACTAAATGCTGTATCTACTCCAAATAAAACTAACCAAAAACTAATCGGTTTTTCTGTTCCTCCGATATATTTTCTGAATTCTCTTTGGCTTCACACATCCTAAAAGGTCCCAGCCCCAGGCCATGCCTCTGGCATCCTCGTAATCACTGCGTAGCCACAACAACCTGCTGTCTTGGTCTTGGCCTTGGCCCCCACCCCCACCCCGACCCCGACCCCGCACCTAATCAAGCAACCGACAAAATTCTATTACATCAATGGGTTAAACCTTTGCCTCGACATGGTCCATTACACGTACACAAAACGGATGGCAAATGGAACGGGAAGGGGAAAGGGGAGCGGGAAAGGGGAGCGGGAACGGGGAAAACTGGGGGTGTGTGCTTCGGAGGGGATCAACTTTTGCCAAACAACTTCATTAAACAAGAAACCCGAACCGACAGCTAGACAGAAGACACTCACACGAGTGGGAAGTGGGAAATAGGAAAATCTCGGCGAAAATCCATGATGAAGTGGAGAAAACCACAACAAAAAGACTTAAATGGTTTCAGTCGGGCTTTATGTGTTTTTTTGAGCATGTGAGTGGGTGTGGGTGGGTGAGTGGGCGGGGAGTGGGTGTGTGGGCAATCACTAAGCCAGAAAAGGGATCACGCAATCACGCCGCCCCCTCCCCCCAAACACCTTTCACCTCAATTCAACTCATTTTCACCTCAAATCCGAATGAAAACCCGCAACCGTCCGCACTGCACTGCACCGCAGGACACATGTCAAAGGACTTTGCTGTAGTGGTGCGATAAAAACTGTATTCATAAGATTGTGAGACAAACAATGGTTTCCATTTAGTATTCAGTATTTCCTTTGTTTATTTCGAATTAAATATGAATTGGCGAATGGCTTCGGGTGCTCCAAGGAAGCCAAAGGTGCACCTGTGGCCCAGGGCCAGAAGGAGGTTCAGCTGTGGGTGCAAGTGCTCCTATACTTGGCTTATTAAAGTCTCCAAGTCCAGGAGGAAGACGAACGACGACAAATCCAATTTAGCAATCGAATGAAACAATTTCTGTTCGGTCGTCTGCTTCCTTTTCCACAGTTTCTTTGCCAACGCGCCGAGAAAAGTTTTTAATAGTGCAACACAACACCCACACACCCACACAAGCACACACAAAACACAGCTTTGCTTAGCTGCCACATAAAAGTTTGTTGCGCCTCCCACATCCCACATCCAACATCCCTCATCCTCCCCCACTTGAGCCACTTAAGTGCAGAGCAAACAGACTTAAACACACACACCGATACAGCTACAGCTACAGATACAGCTACAGCGACGCTCGTCCTTCGCTCCTCCCATCTATGGCTAAAGAAAAGAAAGATATTGCTGTGAAAGTTGCACATCCCAACATACTGTAGTATAGTGTAGTATAGTGTAGTATGCGATATGGTATGCTATATTCCTGGCTGGCGCTGGGACGACTTCGGTGCTCAGTTTCGGTTTCTCGCTTTGGTGTAGTAAAAGTTTTTAATAATAACCGCAATACAAGAATATAAACATTTATATTACTGCTTCATAATGCGGTTTCCACAAGAAGACGAAGTAACAGCAGCAGCAGCAGGAGCAGGAGCAGCAGCTGAGCCGGAGGATCCTCCTCCTACTCCCCCCATGGTGTGGTGTAGTGCGGTGTACGGGGGGGCGTATGAGCAATGTGCTTTCTTGTATTACTTTACTTTGAACTCTGCCTCTGCTGCCGCTTCTGCTGCTGCTTCTGCCTGGCGTGTCAAAAGATTGAAGGTTAACATGCACGGGGCGGGGCTGCGACGGGGCCTAGGATCCGCCAAGTAGCAACAGCAGGTGCAGATGCCATAAATGTAAACTTTCCTATGGCTTTGGGGACTGTGCTGTTTGCGGGGGGACGGGGGACGGGCAGGCGGCTGGAATCTTCCTCAAAGAAGCTTAAGCCACTACTTTGCAGTTGGTGGCAAGTTGATAGGACACTCCACACACCCACACACCCATATCCCCTGAAGGCAGCGAAGCTGCATCCCATCCTAAGCCCTGCCCAACACACGCACAGTTGGTGACTAGGCGAAGAGGCGTCTGTGTAAGCTAATTGCTGGGAAAACTAGTTGAAAACTTTAACGATCCGATTATATATTACTAATATGCAATTCAGAGATCGACTAGGAAAATTAATCACAGCATTCGCCTCGATTGGCTCGGGATTTCCCAGCCGATTGGGTGATCATGCAAATGGCTTTCCCAGCCCAAAACAGGAGCCACGAGAACCGCACTCGTGTGGAAGGAAACCCTCAAGCCCGAGGGAAACCGTTCTGATTGAATAAGGAGGTGGCAAAAGGTAAGCCGCCGCCGCCGCCGCCGCCGCCACTTGAACGGAGAATCGGTGGGAATGGAATAGAACGGGAAATGGCATTTAAAACGAAACTTTTTTGGGGAGCAGGAGCCGTAGGACTTTTCCCTCAACTTCATTGGCACCTGCTGCCCTCGGGGGAGGGTGGGGCTGTAGACGGCACCCCCTGCAGCAACATAATGGCAACTCAATTAAGCAAACCGAGTTGTTTCCTTTCCCCAACCCCAACCCCAACCCCAACTCCAACGCCAACTCCAACCCGTGCTCGCAGCACTTTCATTCCATTCCATTCAATGCACTTCCATGGAGGGAGAGGGGAGAGGAGAGAGCTGCTGCTCAATGGCTTGGCATTTCCTGTTTCCTACACGCCAGAGCCACACTAAGCGCCACTTCCTCTCCTTAATGCCATCCAACAAAAGGGAATCGGCGTCATCAGGGTGGGTGGGTGGCGGAGAGGAGCATAAAAAATACCATTGAAGTAGAATTAAAATTGCACAAAATGTCCGGAATGGAGAATGGAGAATGGAGAATGGAGAATGGAGTTGACAAACAAACGGTGCCGAGAGCGACATCGGACAGGACACAGAGACACACCGACACACCGACACACAGACACACCGACACACAGACACACCGACACAGACAAAGGCGGAAATGATAGAAAATGTTTTAATGTTGCACCAGCAGAAGGACGAAGGAAGCTCGAAAAGAAACGGGGAGTCAATGGTATTGGCGTAGGTTTGGGCCAAAGCCAGGGCCATGGCCAGGGCCAGGCCACTCTCCAGCAGCAGTCGAATCGCAGTCTGGCAATAAGCCGCACCGCACCGCACCGGACCGGACGGAGCGAGCATCTTACTCTGTATAAGACAATTTGATTGATTGTTCGGGCCAAGTCAGCAACAGGCCAAAAGGGAATATCGTTGGCCTGCAATGCAAATAAAATGATGAGCAAATAAATTTCCCTAGCAAACGGAGAAGAGCCAGAGGCAGAGGTTGACATCGATATGGGGGGAGAGGGGACGGCGCACAACGACGGCGGTTTGATTGATGGTCCTTTCAAGAGTTTCACTTGAAAACACTGTTCAGTTCAAGTGAAAACGATTCTTAGCCGGAAAAATCTATTTTCCTTTCATTTAAAATTTATTAAGAATTTCTTCATTTATTTGTCTTGAATCTTGGCTCGATTTTTACAGTCGAATGAATATTTATTGAATATCCTTTGAATCGTTTCTTCGCTCAAAATATAATTAATCCAACATTTTCTTTGATTCAGTGTTTATTTTGTTCTATTTTCTTTTTATATTACTGCTCAAAATACCACATCAAAAATTATGAAACATTTTATCAAAAATTATGAAACATTTTATCAAAAATTATGAAACATTTTATCAAAAATTAGGTTTTTTTATTAAGTTTAATATTTAAGTATTCTTCTTCTTCATAGTTTTCCTCTTCGTTTATTCTGCTCCGTAGCTTATTCTTTCTCTATAGATCCCTCTCTATAGATCCCTCCCTTTAGATCCCTCTCTATAGATCCCTCCCTTTAGATCCCTCTCTATAGATCCCTGTCTATATGCTCGCTTCTTTTTTACTGAACAATACAATATTTATATATTAACATACGAAAGTCTCCTTTATTGTTTCCAGTATTATCGCAATCTGAGCCCTGACCCCACCATCTCGATAGCATCGAAAGACGTGCTCTTACCGAAATAGAATTCCACATTGATTTATTTCCCATCTATTTGCTTTTCATCAATGCTTTCTTTCGCTTTCTCCCCCTTCATTTTCTGTCCGTCAAGCCATCCATCCACCATTTTATTTTTTGTTTTCTCCCCTTCTATTTTTTCCATTCTGTGCTCAACCATCCAAAAACTCAATTTCTCGCTATTAAATAAAAATCAAATATGAAATCGATACGTTTAGACCACACTTCATTTAATGGCAATATGCCACGCCTACCCACCCACCCTCCCCATCAGTCAGTCGCCCATTCCACCCATCCCCCAACGGCAATAGAAATCATAATGAGAAAGGCGGAGAGGGGTGGCTGGTGGGTGGTGGGTGGGTCAAAGGAGTTGTGGTGGCAGCGAAAACAAAAGGAGAAAAATCCAAACTGGAGGAAACGTTTCGATTACAATTTGTTGCTCGATGAATCGGAGGGAGGACTTCTTGACTTTATTTTTGGTGGGACATATTTCAAGTTCAACCTAAACAGCATTTTCTCCGGTAATTCGATCCATTCTTTTCGTTCCTTTTTATATTTGTATTTTTCTTCGGTTTTCTTATTTTTATTTTTATTTTGATGCAACTTTTTGTCTTCTATTTAATTTTTTTGCTAATGTTGTCTCTACTTTTCCTTGGCTTTCCTTTGTTTCTGTTTCCTGCTGCCTTTCTGCCATCCTTATTTACTACTCAATTGAGTTTTTAATCGTTTCTTCGTTCGAAGCAGATCCCTGGCGCTGGTCCTGGCCCTGTCCCTGCCACTGTCCCTCCCCTTTCCATTTTCTTCTCGGATGTTCTTGGGTGACATGGAGCCTCTGGGGCTCCATCGGTGGCCCTTATCGGTAGCCGGACAGTCGAACAGGGATTCTCTTTCCTTTCTTTCACTCGCCTTTCCCCTCCTCGAGACTTCTCTGCAGCTTCTGTTTCTGCTACTCGGTTTCCCTCTTGATTCCGGCACTTGACTGTCATTGTTTACATTTACAAATTGTTCGCTTGTCCGCAAATTGCGGAGCGTTTTGTTGGTCCTTTCGCAGGTCCTTTTTTCGGAGCATATCTCTCAAAAATCGTTCAGTTTCGGTTCTGGCTCGCCTTCCACTTCCTTCGACTTCCTCGTTGTTTGTTCTCGCTTCGGGCTTCGGGCTTCAGGGAGGGGGAGGGGGTGGCAGCGGCGTCTGCGGCGGCGGCAGCGGCAGCTTGGCTTTGCCCAAATGTTGCAGTAACAAAAGCAAATGTCGCTTTTCCTGTTTGCCATTTGCCTCCGACTCCGCCTCTGTTCCACCTCTTCGCTCCTCCCCTTCCTATCCGTTTTCCCAGTCTTCTTTTTTTTTTTAATCATTTAGCCGCTTGCGGTTTCTGGTTGTCCTTCCCTCCTGCCGTGTTTGTATTTGTTCATCTTCAGAGTTTTCCGTCTGTTGATTTATCATGATTTTTATTTGGCTACTGAGAACATTCGCTTTCCCAGTCCCAGCATTTTCCTATCGCTTTAAAGAGATATTTGTTCATTTCGGCGGAAAGTGAAACCTGAGGCTATTATCCGAATCTTATCAAGTGCAAGGGATTCTAATTTATGCAATTTTAATAGTGATTAAAATTGGAAAATGTACCTATTTTTTTCTTATTTTTATCATTTAGTCAAAACTTCTTTGCTGATATAATAAAATATTACCATTCGGTTTGTGGTATTCAGAATTTTAAAGCAATAAAGTAAAGCTAGTAATAGAGATTTAAATAGTATTTAAACTACGAAACACGCCGCAATGTGAGTAAAAAGGTAATGAAGAAAGATAGTGAAGAAAATATGGAAACAATAAATATAATAATAAATAATAATAATAATAAACTTTAAATAAAATTGGACTCAAAGATGATGCACCATCGAAAAAGCGCATTCCGAAAAATTTCATTGTAAATATTTCCAATTCTTAGGGCTTGGCTTGTTCTTTCGGATCGAAAGCTCTTCTGGCTCATTTAAAATATTGCCTTGACCTTTTCGAGTTTCGAAAACTAATCACGGAACCATATAGTTTTTTATTGGAAAGATTTGATATTTTCAACACTTTCCATTCCAAGTTAAATTTAACTATTAACTGTCTAAATTCGTCAGAGGATTGCCTCCTTGGGAAACTATTTAACAATGCAAAAAATATACTGGAGATTTAAAGCCTCAAACAATTCCTTCTTTCGATTAAAATTAATTGTTCACATTACAAAGAATTATTCGAGCCATTAAAACATTTGGTAGCAAGGACCCAAGCCCATTTCCACAATTACTTAGCTTCATGAATGGGTTAACAAACACTGGCCTAAATGCATGCAAGCGTTTACCAATAGAAACTCGAAACTAAGCCAGATCAAATCTGGAACAAACTTCCATCAATCAAATGATCCACAAGTCAATTCCCAGGCTCAGCCAGCAAGAGCTCCCGTTTCCTTTGTCGGGGCTTTGAGGCGCGATTGTCAGGAAGTGTCAGCTAGAATAAATATGACACACAATATCATTCACTCGCACTCGCTCTCCCGCCCCTCCACTCCCCTCCCCCCATCGCTGTCCATCTTTGTTCCACTCAACCCGTTCATAAATTGAAAGCTGGATATTTTTACCCCTGCTGGCTGACTCAGTGACTGACTGACTGACTGACTGGTTGACTGCCTGAGTGACTGTGTTAGTGAATGACTAAGTGAATGAGTGACAGGCAAGGCACAGGATAATGCCGCACATTTTTATGACAAAAGCTGAAAATGAAAGCGCAGAAAAAGATAGAGAAAAAAGGTTGCGTTGCTCTGGCCACGAGGACATTTAAGAGAGCAAAAGAGAACAGAGAACAGTCTCCAAAAGGCTCTTAAAATGAATTTCGTGTAGAGTTTAACTGTTGAATCGTGTGGGGGATTTGGGCTTAAATGCACTCCAATTTAATGATGCAAATATTTAGACTTTTTCCAAGGGAATTTTCAATTAAAGTTGAATTTTATTCTTGGCTTGATATGGAGGAAATTTGGCCACACTTTCAGTAATATTCAAAGCCCTTTCGCGGTGAAAATATGTTACGTCATTCTGCGAATGACAACACCCGGCACCTGTCAACTCGCTCCGCTCTCTCTCTCTCGCTCTCTCTCTGTTTTTCTCTCTTATAAAATCTCCATCTCCGTGGATTTTTCTCCACTCCTCAGAGCTGACGCCTGCGCATCGTGGCTAGGTCCTCCAAAAGGGGAAAGTCTACACTCGGGGGAAAAGTGTAGAGATGCGCGAGAGGAATTGTCTTGCACTTGCAACAAGTTGCTCGGCATTCCCCACTCCACGCGCCACAAGCAATCCAAAGGAAAAAACAAGAGAGGGAGGGAGAGGGGAGAGAGGGAGACAGGAGCAGACATTCGAGAGCCGTTCATATTTGTGAAGTATTTTGAAGACAGTCTGCACTTAATTGCACAATTGCCAAGTGAAATGGAAAACTCTTTCGAGAAGTGCCGCTAATTTGTGGCCAGGGCAGAGCCGCAAACAAAACACACAATCAAATCAATCACGAGCAGATACATATCTAAGTAAGTTATAATCACAGGAGCACGAGTAGGAGGAGGAGAAAGCGGAGGAGCATGTGGGAACAAGTGTCAAGTGGCAGTGGCAGAGGCAGAGGCAGTGGCAGTGGCAGTGGCAGTGGCAGTGGCATCACGACAAAACAACAACAGCAGTAGCAATGGCTAAATACAAAATTTAATTCAATTAATTATGTTTTCACTTAGCAGCAGTAGGAGTAGTAGGAGCAGCTGGAGCAGCAGTACAGAACAGCATCAAAATAGAACCGAGTGGATCCTTCATCTTGGTCCTTGCATTGTGCAATGGAAATTGAATTAAGGCAGCTTGCAACAACGCACAGACACAGGCACAGGCACAAGCGGCATGGGGCATGGGCATGGGGCAGGAAGAGGGCAAACTGCAACTATACTGTCGACTATGTGTCGCCTTTTGGGAGTTGGGGCCAACCTTCTATGCGCTCTCTCTCTGTCTCTGTGTGTGTGCCTCTGCCACTCCTGATAATCACATTTGATGGGCTGTAAATCATATTACGCATACGCCTCGTGTACCCAGGGCCTCAAGCAAGCCTGAGAGTGCACGCCCAGGCCCACAGGCACCCACTCCCCCAACTCCAGAGAGGGACGATGCCCGTCTTGATTGTTGTTTAACTTAATTAGCTCCCTGGATTCCATTTCCCTCCCACCCCCCTTCGGTGTGCATGTGTGTCTGGTGGAGAAAAGAAAATTGCTTTGTGCAGCAAAACTGTTGCATAGTTTGTGGCATCCACTGGTCAGACCCCTGCACAACTGTACTTGATGGGCTTCGTGGGAAAAATGTTGAGAGAAAACTTGTTCGGGCCAATCCAATTCGCATTGTTTTGATAATGGGATTGTGGGATTGTGGGATGGTTATGGAGGGGGGTAAAATCCTGGCAGATTGTTAAGTGATGCATGGGTTTAATCACAGAGCATTCCTGCGGGTTCTCGAGCATTTGAACTATGTTTTCTGGAACGGGAATCCAATGGGGAAAAAGGGATTCCTGTTTCATTTAATAAATTATTAACCTAATAATGCCGATCACATATTTTTCAATGGTTATACAGTAAGTTGAATAAAATAATGTATATTAAAGAAAAACCGCAAACAATTTATAGGATTCTTAAAAAATATTCGAAAAATACAGCTAAAAGTATATTTAAAATTTGTTGAACCCTAATGGCGTTTTTTTCCAGTTCCTAATCCCCAAGTTATTGGTAGTTTTGTCCCACACAACGATTCCAGAATTTCCCAAACACTCTCCACGGCAGTTAAGTCCGGTGGCTGTATTAGGCATATATTATGCGCCAATTGTATGGTATTTGGATGCATCTTACCACTCAATATATTTGTTTACATTTTCTTGTCCAGCTGCAGCTTATACAGGCCCAAACTATTCCCCTTCCTCACCAATGGGAACTCTTTTTGAAGCAGATTCCGAATTCGACATATTTTGGTATGATTTACATTTTAAACTAGATTTTTACATACCACTTTCCCCATAAATTGAACATGTAAAGAGCTTTCAAGTGCCTTTCAACTCACCTGCAAGAAAAGAAAAGAAAAATGTTAAAATGAGTTACAAGAATTTTAAGGGCATTGGGTAATGCTAGATATATTGTCCAACTATCAACAGCTGCATAATGATAAAGTTATGCCTCGTTAGGGACCCCGGGGTCTACTTAGTTATATCACATGACTAAGAATCCAATTGCCACACAGCCCAGTGGAGGGAGTGCATTGGAGAGGAGAGCAGAGACGAGACGAGGGTGCTGCCAAGGGGCACGGGCCAGTGGAAGTGAACAAAAAAAAAACAGAGCAACGAGGCGGAAAGCGAAAATAAAAATGCAAAATAAAATGCAACAGTGGAAAACAGCAGCAGCAGCAGCAGCAGCAGCAGCAGCAGCAGCTTAAAATGTGGCAAAAGGGACATCCCCAAAAAAGGAGAAAAATAACATGGAATGGAAAAGGAAAATGGAACAAGAGCAAAGCGGAGGAGGAGGTCGACAGAAAGAGCAACAGACAAACGGGCCATGCAACACAAATTTTCATGTTCGACATGAATTGGGCGGAGACGGAAGGGTGAAGAGTGAAGAGGCGGCAGAAAGGGTCGGGTTGGGTCGGATTGGGTCGGGTCGGGTCAGGTCAGCCACGATGATGCAACAACAACGTCAAACGGAGGCGCTAACAACACAGGCAAAGCCCAATAACAAGGTGCAACAGGGCAAAGGACGTGGCCCCCCTTCCACTCCGGGGCTTGAGGTCGGCTACTGCAAGAGATATGGTCACGGCTTTGTACTGTTATTTTCCAAATGACTGAGAATTATTAAAGGGCCATTACTGCAGCTTCATGAAGCAAACACACACAGCCACCAACCCCCCAACCCCCCAACCCCCCAACCCACCCACAGGAGGTACTACTAGCAGGCACAAGTGAGGCACGACCGGAGGGTGCAACAGAACGAAGCGTAACAAAATAACCGTTAGTCATTGTCATAGACAAGAGCATTAAATCCTACATTGTTGCATGGAAACTAAAGAAAGAAACGAAAACTAGGAGGAGAGCGCCAGCGGAAGAGTAAACTCGATAATTAACACCAATTAGCTTCTGGTGAAACTCCACCAGATGGTGACCCCGATAGGTGGACATTTTTGAATAATACAAAGAAAAATACGAGTGGCAAAGGATGATATCCTCTACCATCCAATACTTTTAGAGATACAATGATGTTTAATATTACATGTGACCCCGATATGTGGATATTTGTGAAAAATACCACATTTTCTGTAGGGGAGAGAGAGAGATCTTATATGAGATCGTCTAAAATCGAAATATTGCTATGATGTGGCACTTCTATATGCACTGCAAGGTTAAATATTATACTGAGCTCTCGTTCACAAACCATATGGTGACCCAGTTACTTTTAGACAAATTATTTCATATAAAATCGCAATTAGTCTACGGAACCTGGACTATATCTTATCTATTCTTAATTTATTTCTTTGATATTGTGACATTAATGGTGATGTGTAATCCCCTACAGAAACCTTTCACCCATATCATTTATATTTAACGAACATATGCCACACTGCCACTTGCATAATCATTTCCCGCTTCCAGCTGCTGCTGCTGGTTTCGCCTTCAGTAATATAAATTCAAACTCATGACAAACTTCTTGCAAAGGCATGCCATAAAAAATGCAACACTTAGGGGGAGGGCTTCATGGAGTGGATAACAAGAAGAATAAGAGATATCCTTATAGAAAATTCAGATGATAGATTTCTGAAAAATGTCAGTAGAAAATAATTTCTGGTTAGACGAAAGAAATGCTTTTGTTATTATTTTTCAGGAATAATTGCATTCAGAATTCTACTCTTTACATTTCAGCCTGAACACACGGTATCCGAAAAACTAGCATCAGAAAAATGATGGGCGAAATAAGAGGAACGGGACGGGAGGAGGAAACTTTATGGGAGAAGTCGACGCCATCTTCTGCATAAAATTGCAACTTTTGCATTTCATAAATGAAACATGTGCATAATATTAAATAAAAATAGCATGTAAGTAAACAACGAGCAACGAGCAACGAGAACAGCCAACGCAGCCAGAGAACTCGAGGAAAGCGTAGTGCAGACGGGAGAAAGTCAGCTAAGGAAAACTGTCTGCCATTGAAATTCATGAAATGTCTCAAGATTTGCCTCCCAGTGCCACCGCCCTTCTGTCTCTGCCACTCATTGCCTTATTCATTTATTTATTGTTTATCAAAACTTAATTTAATTGCAAATTATTGCCAACTCCAATTTCAATGTTTCACTGTCTGCTCCACAGTCCACACACTCTCTCAAAGGCAATTAGTTTTTGTTAACCAGCACCGGAACAAAAACACATTCGAAACTTTCCATCAAGCTAGAATTTCAATTTCTCGAGCAACCCAAAGGATGCACCACTTCGGTTCAGGTTGCATGTTTCCGGGGAGAGCGTGTTCCTGGCTTTTCGGCCAGTTTTGTTTATGGTTCGCTCTCTCCATCAAAAGCAACTTTTGCGGACTGAATGGTTTAGTTGGGGAATTTGTTTCGAGCGAGAAGTTTGCTGCTGCTGCTGCTGCTGCTGCTGCTGCTGCTGCTGCTGCTGTGTTATCTAAATGGAAGGAGATGCATCGGGGGATAGTATTAAAGTTTAAAATGTTACATATTTCACAACATCTCCCCATTGAAATGATTAACTATTTCTCCATGCCCCACACTAGTAGGTACCTGCAAGGAGGCGGGCCAGTCCATCATTTCACGTCAAGACAAGATAAAAATCATTTCAATACCTTGCAGAAACCCAAACACAATCCACCAAACTTTGAACAAACTTTTCCTCCACTTTTTTTTTTCAAGTTAAACTTGTAAGAAAGCCAAGAAAAAAGAAAGACAGAGGGTGAGGGTGAAGGAGGAAAATCAACAGAAAACATCAAAAAGACTGACAGAGGGAAGCTGACATTGGCAATGCGTCCGAGTTGGAATTGCAGTTGTAGTTGTAGTTGTAGTTGGAGTCGGAGTTGGAACTGGAGTTGGAACTGGAGCTGAAGTCGTAGTCATGAAACCAGAAATGCCACTAACTGCACAAATGGAAGTTTGAGCAGGGAACACAACTCTCTATAGTCTGAACAGCTGAACAGGCAGGAACAGACAGGAACAGAGCGGCACACTCGAGCGCGACTGGGAGAACAAAGAATATCCAAAGTTAAATTAAATTGTAGTTTCTATGACAAACTTTGTCCTCTTGCGAATGGATGTCTCACCTGACTCTGACTCTGAGAGCCGTGCAACTGGGGACCTGCCTCTCAGATGCCTCTCCTTCAATTGGTATTCTTACTGCAGCTCGATTCTTATCAGTCTTAATTAAAAATCCACAAAATTTATTCAAAACTCAATAAATACGAGTGCCATGGAGTTGTAAGCTCATTAAGAACGCAAATCAGACAACCAAAATGCAGATGCTAGATGGCCACACAATAGCACTCGCAGAATGCGAAGCGAGAGAAGACTCGCATCCGAGAGCAACGGAAGGGGAGGGGGAAGGAAAACTTCCAGCCAAAAAACCAGGAAGACCTCAAGAAGTTGAAAATCGCGCAGAAAACTTGCTGCACGGTGCACGGAAAGGGTAAAGGGGAATAAAATGTTGAGGAAAATCAAGGTGAATTTTAATGAAAAACATAATTATAATTCATGCAGATTCTACTCAGCCAGCCAGAAGAGACCTCACGAGTGCAAACTTTTGGATAAACTTCAAATTTCGTGGCTGCTGCTCCTTCTCCTGCTCCTGCTCCTGCCACTGCTGTTGTTGTCCTGGTTAGTTTTTCCCATATTATTTGCTCTTGTTGTCTGCGGAATTAAAATGTAATTATGTCGTAAGGCCGCAGAGCATGGCATAGCATACATTTCGGGGACAACGCAGAGACAAGCTCCACTGAGGAGCGGGGGTGAGAACAAATTGAGTTTTAGTTTAATAAACTTCCCCAAAAGGTTCATAATTATGATTTTTGAATGGCATTGTCATGGATATTTAAATACGAAGCTTCAGGCTTTGGCTCCGATGAATGTTGAGAGAACTCTGAAAGGGATTTCAGGAATCGTTTTGAAGTAGGATTCGGTGGATTTGATTACATCAGAATTTCGATACATGCCCATAAAGAGCATCAATAATTCAAATATATTCAAATAGTGGTTAAAAGGACCAAGCGGTGGCAGACCTTTTTGAATTTGGAAGCAGTCCAACAACAGAAACAACAACAAAACTACCATTTTCACACACACGACGTGTATGTTGTTTTTGCTTCTGTATTGTATCGTCGGGGATTCTCTTTTGGAACAGTTGGGAGCAAGGTCGCTGATTCCAACCATTGTAATAATTTAAAGAAATTGGTTACAAATGCTTTAGAGAAGCTCCTGCATTTCTTCAAGATATAATAATTATTTCTGATTTGGAAAAATGTATGCCCTCTGACCGCTAGGAGCACTTTCGTTCTTCAGAGATGGTCACACGCCCACATTCGAGCATACTATGTGCTCCCAGGGGGCAGCCCTTTCCCCCAATTAAGGGTGATGCATTAGAGAGACTAACTAAAGTGACAAAACCAGAGGCAAACAATGGGGAGCTCAGAGATAAAATGTTGAACTAGATAAAGGCAAGGCAGCTCATAATTTTGATTGACGAACGTCTATCAAAAGAGTGAAAGACTAAACGAAGACAGACGCGGGCGGGCGGGCGGTTGGACGGATGGACGCACTCCGCACAGAAAGGGACGTGGAGAGGACGCTGCTGATGGTGTCACACAATGACAGCTGAAATGACAGCTGCTGCTGCACTCAATCCCCCAGCCGAGAGTCTCGCGCGGCATTCAGAATGCCATTTGAAGACGCACTCTCATTATGGCCAAAGAAATGGCAACAAAAGATCCTGCTCTGGGGGCATGCCACCGCCACACCCAGCAGCAAACCACCAATAGAAATGCAACGGGAATGACATTTTATCGAAAACAAAGGACCGCAAAACAGTTTCGGGGACCACCCTGTCCCGCCTTCACTCTCGAGATGCATACGAGAGAGAGAGAGAGAGAGAGAGAGAGAGAGAGAATGTGCGAAAGCCGAGGCGAACATCCTCCGGGGATCCTCCTTCGTCGCCTGCTAATGAGCTCATTGTGTGCAGAGTGCCCCAAAAAGGATGCACCCACACACACACACATGCGGGGCATCCGCGACATCCTCCTGCCCCTGCCCCTGCCCCTGCCCCACGCCTAATGAGATGCACACCCCTCTGGCCCACAGCCTTCCCCTCCTCCATTTGCTCACTTCATCTCTGCGATTATGTCGGGATTACAAGTTGAATGTGTGTAAATTAGCCAGCACTTTGGAGAGCTCAGCTAATCGTTATCAGGATAATAATAAAGATGGCAATGATAATGATGATCGAGGGGAGGGGAGGGGCAGTGAGAGGGACGAAAGACAAAAGGCGCTTGCACATAAAGCCTTCACTGTATACAGTTCCATTCGCCATTCCTTTCAGATCTGTTCCCCTAATTAATTTCAGACCAAGAAAGAACCTTGAAAGTGTCCAAGACTTGGACTCACTTTTGTGGCCATTGCAAAGAGCGTTTTTAATTAGTCTTCTGCGCGAAATGCAAGGCAAAGCAAAGCTAAGGAAAGGCTGAACGAACACGTAATGCAGATACCAAAAGTACAGATATTAAATTGCCTTAAGTAGCCTCTAAATGATTATGCAAGCGGGCAGCATTGCAGCAACATTTTACGCCCCAATGGAGCGCATCGTGGCCGAAACAGAGCCAGCAAAGAAACGGCAAAATAATGAATCGATGCAGGAATTGGTTACAGCCGGAGCCGGAGCTGGAGCTGGAGCTGGGGCTGGAGGTGCAGTGAACTGCGGGCCAGGCCTAAACGTAGGTGCCATTTAGCTTCAAGTTCAATGATTCATGCAATCGATTGATTGATAAATATAATTTTGAGTACAAATCACAGCTCGAATCAGCACTCGACAGTCCGACTGTCTTCGGGCTGGTTGCGTGACCAGTGGGACTATTCGAAATGCATATACTAGATTGCAATCGGTAATAGCTTAACGCTATAAAGCCATCAAACTTTGACTCCTTTCACGCGGCCACCGAAGCAGCGGGGAAGGTGGAGGGGGAAAAACCAATGAAGAAACCATTAAACATCACTCTCTGTATGAATATAAAAATCAAATGAATATTTCCTTGTTTTTTTGTTTGGTTTGATTCTTTTTTCCTTTTTCCCGAACATGCAGCAAATTTAGTTGACAAAAGCCGAAATGATGGTTAAAAAGAGGAGAAAATGAATGGAAATAATGGATAGAGCCCACGAATACCCCTTCAGAGGAATACCCTTTCAAACAGAATCAGCAAGGAGCTAATAGCCCTGCTCCCATAACGGTGATCGCTGTATAAATGTCCCATAAGCGAAAGGACACAGTCACTTCGAATGGTAAGAGACAGGGAGCATTCGCCGCGGGTGCAAAGACTCCGCAATTGTGAAGGTCTTGAGGAATAGATTTTCGGTGTTTCCTCAAGATGTTAAATACCTCTTTCTATGGATGGCAAACTTGGCCCCAAAATTATAGTATCCTCCTCGTCACCGGCAACAGGGAAAATTGTGCCATCAGCAAAAAGCTGGGAAAGCAACAGACGAGCGAGCGAGTGAGAGGAAGAGAGAGAGAGAGAGTTGCGACTAAATGTAGCGTGAATATAGAGCATGGAGTTATAGACAGACATCAGGACAGCCGACAGAGATAGCTGTAGCTGTAGCTGTACTACAGGGTAGGGTGGGGTAGGTGAAGGTGGGGTAGGGAAAAAGATAAAGTTCGCGTGTGACATGCAAGGCTCATCGAGACTCCCATTGGGGCTGAGGGATGGGGATGGGCTGGGAGTCATCGCTTGGTTTGCTCGGAGAAATATAGTATCAAGGAAATATATATTTAAATTGCACGGCGACACCAAAGTACAAAAGCGTTGAAAAGGGTTCTTCCAGCTCCAGTTCCAGTGCTCCACAGGAGGAGAGGAGAGGCGAGGCGAGTGTTCGCTGGAGGTCTGAACATAACCATTAAAGTGCACTGAATCGGAATATATATAGATGTGGATTTGTGTACATCCCCACAACCCCCCTTATCCGCCATATCCATCCCACAGAGAGCAGGTTGATTGAGCGCCCGTCGCGGTGAAATCTATGACTTGCTGTGTCGCCAGTTTGCTTCTCTCCTCCCTTTTTTTTCGTAGAGTTTTGTAGTCACTATTTTCCAACATTTTCCACACACGAGAACGGGTACGCCGAGTGCGAGTGCGAGTGCATGGCCCGTTGAGCACAAAAATGAAGTCGCTTGACAACTCTAACTGATGTTGATTGCACGGAGCCGTGCATTAATTATTTACAATATGGCGGGATAGGACAACACTGCAACTGCCACTGCCACTGCAACTGCCGCTGCCACTAATAGCGCATGCCACATGCCACATGCCTCGAAAGTGTGCAATTAGGATTTGGCGTGATTGTTGCCAAGCGTGGCACAATTGTTGCTTGATTGCTGGCATTTGATAATGTGTTTCGAGAATCAAAAATTGGGTTAATTGTTGCTTATGATACACACACGCGTGCGCATACTCTATGGCAATTATCTATGGAATATATGTGGCTCCTCGAGGATCTAGTACAGTTGTGCTCTCAATTGAATTGAATGCCAGAGGAGACATTTAATTCGAAAACAACCCTAATCGAATATTGTTTAGCATTTGCCAGTTCATATTCAATATTATTCGAGTCCTCTGGATGTTTCAAAAACATATTGGTCCCATGTGCGATTTAAGAAAACCAAATCTGGAGCAAGGGATTGAAATGCGATTGTTTTCCACAGACGCCTGCAGTTTCCAGAATACAAAAAATTAGAGAAAAGACAAAACGTCATCCATACAATTCAAATATTAAGATGAGGAAAAAAAAAAAAAAGAATAAGAGAAGAGAAGAAAAAAAAAATAATAAAAAAAAAACATTTGTTTTAATAAATAAATAAAAATAAACCTAAAAAAAGAAATATAATAAAAAAAAAAATAATAATAAATAATAAAAAATAAAATATAAATATAAAAAAAAAACGAAATAAAACAAAATCAAATAAATTCAAATAAAAACTAATAAAACTAATAAACTAAATTCAAAATAAAATTACAAACATTATTATGTTATTATTTAAAGGACAAATTTTAAATATATAAAACAGAACTAAATTAAACAAACAATTAAAATTAAAATTAATTATGATTCGAAAATGATCTAATTTTTGGCAATTTTATTCCAATTGCAATCGGATCGTTACTATTTCAGTCAGAATAAAAGAAGCAAGTTTAAGTTCGACTGTCGTTTGGCTTTCGAACTCTCAAATGACATTACCCATGCATTACTACCATAAATTTACAATCCTTGTGTTGGCGATCATTACCCACTACCAAAGACCAGTTAAGACCTGTAACTCCATTAAGAACCCACATGTAGCTGGGATATCGCACTGTCATTGCACTTATCTACATCCCCACAAAAGTTGGACAACTTTTAAGGAACTTCCATTTCCAACAGACCAAATTTAAGAAGCCATACACTCTATCAATTACAGCCACCCACCCATCTGTCCATCCACTCAAAGCCTTCGACAACCAGCCCAAAACTGTCAACATTTTATCAACTCCGATGTCTTCCCCCCCCCCCTCCATATATATATCTACTATCTACTATGTATGTATGCGTGCATGTATGTATGTGGTTTTCATGCTCTCTTCTATAAAATTCAATGAAAAACTTTTGCGCACTCTGTTTCCCTGCCATTTAAAGGATGTGTAAAGTGTCTGCGAGTGGTTTTCTTTGCCTTATTTTCTTTTTTTTTATTGTGTTTGGGTGTTGGCTGGTGCCTTGCATGCCATGCTTTTAATTTGGTTAAGCTTTCTGACCAACAAAACTCAAATGAGCTAGACGATATGGGAAAAAGGAAGTAGACGGTGCAGGGTGCAGGGTTCGGGGTACAGGGTTCGGGGTAAAATCCAGCCAACAAGCAAGGAAAACTTGGTTAAGGGACTTGCTTTGGGGCATTCGTGGTTAACCCTTTGCTAATGAGCCAATTTAAATTTATGGCTTACTGCACACTGCTCTCCCCCAACAAAGAATTAAACTTTAAATTTTGCCCAATCTGCTATCTGCTGTGTTCGCTTGCCTCTTGCATTACTTATTCATCAGAAGGAAAACTTGTTAAAGTGCAGCAGTTGCAGCCGATGAATGCAACGGGAAATCGGTGCGAGGAAAGGAGAAGAGGAAGTGGGAGTGGCCAAGGCGGAGGCGGAGGCACAGCCAAACAACAAGTGGCCTGGAAAATGAGCAGTCCGCACTGGCAGCCGGCAACTGGCAGCCGGCAACTGGCAGCTGGAAAACTGTCTGCGAATGAAAGGTGAGACATGAAAATGCTCCGAGGGATTCGCCCAAGAAATCTCGTGACAGCTCCGACAACGAAACAAACAACAAGTCATTGACAGACTCGACTCGACTGGAGTCGACTCGGAAAGGGCGAAAATCCGTAGCTAAGGCTACTTTATCAGCCTAATTCCAAAGGAGGAATGACAAGAAGAAAAAAAGATATATATGTATATGTATATATAAAGTTACCAAAGAAATGGATGAAAAAGAATGGCGAAAAGAAAGCAGTCGAGTAGGAACTTTTCTCAGGCTTTTCTCTGCTCTGCTCTGCTCTGTCTGGCTGCTGGCTTGCTGCTTAATTATGAAGCTTGTTAACTATTAATGAAAAAGTTGTTGTAAACCTCCCCAGACGTAACCAACTAAAAGTTGACAAACTACGGCAAAAGGTCGAAAGTTGTGTGGACGAGTGGGTGAGGGGGGATGGGGAGAAGGGTGGATGGGTGGATGGGTGAGTGTGGTTGGAGTGTGGGGAAACTTAACCACATCAACAATCACAACAAAATGGCCTCTCAGCCAGCCATGAGATTGGAATAGATTTCACGGAATCAACACAAATGCAACAACATGTTTTTCTCAATGGCTAATTAGGTTCATGCAATTCACGGAACCCCAAATACGAGTTCGTTCGCTGTTAATTGATTTTACGCGTGAAGGAAACAGTTCTAACCAAAAAAAACATGGCCAGCCAGCGGACCCTGCCCTGTCTCGTATCCTTTTCAGACATGACGCTAAAGCTCGGAATATTTGATCACGAATTTCGGAATAGCCTTTATAATTTTCGAAAAAAATACCAAATTTACAGATTTCGCGACTTGCATATTCTTCAAAGGTTTTCAGGACACTCAAAAGTGATGCATTTCGGTCTAAACAGCAAACATTATAATTTATTGTTTTATTCAGTCTATTTAAATACTTTTTCCACTTTCTACAGAATTCTGCATGTGGCCAAGAAACGATAAAGCGTCGAAAGAGCGGAACAATATGGAACATAAGTAAACAATAAAAATCACAATCTTACATTAAAAATTCGTTAAATATAAGAGGAAATATCGAGAACAGACCCAGACCACCCCACCAGCCCAATCGATGCATCACGGTCGGAAAGGGTATAGAATATTATTTCTACATTTAAAGGATATCTGGTTTCCCGATACGGGATCACCCTGATCCTGATCGTCTTCCTGATCCTTCCCTGTTGCAATTCTTTATCTTGCGAGGCATTATGTCCCGAAGAGCTCTGATCTGAGACTAGATTCAATATCCCAATCATCGGGATTGGGCCTTCCCTTTCTTTGGGTATTTTCGCAATCCTTCCTTAGCGGAAAACTAATATAATTTCCTAGCCAGATGGCAGGCCATTCTGCTCGCATGTACGTATCGTATTTCCATTAATTATTTCGGGGTCAATGTCTTTAGCCCTACTTATGGGCTAATCAAGCGACTGGTCCGTTCCGTTCCGTTCCGTCTGAAGCTTGCTCGGAATCTACTCCGTCTGGCCGTCACGAATAAATGGCCATAGCCAGGCCAAATTAATTTGATTAATTGCGTCATGCAGAGAGCAGTGTCGTCAAATGATTTCACACCAGGCATCGGCATCGGGCACAGGGCACAGGGCACTGGGCACTAGGCACCAGGCTGGGGGCTGGGGGCTGGGCGCAGGCGGCAGTGGGTGGTTGTTCGTCTCGCCTTTCCCCATCGCTCTGCTGTCTCTGCTGCTCGCAATCCCTCTTCCTTGCTTTCTGCCCATTCCTTGCCTCCCCCTGGAGTGTGATAAGTGCGCCTCGGGGTGTTGTATTACACGACTGCCATGCGCACTGAAATTTACGACGTAGTTTTTCTAATTTTCCTATTTAATTAGCACACACCACCACCCACCCCAAGGCCACTCGCTGCAAGGTGGGGCTGGGCTGTCAATACCTACCATATTGGGTGTACACACTGAGTGGGGGAGTGGGGGAGGGGCGGTGGCGCCTCACGGGCTGTCCCGGGGGAACAAGTTTGCTGCGGGCGTCAAGACAAATGATTCGACTATCTGACAAACTGCTGCCATCTGCCTAATGATGTCAGCATGCTAATTAATGCCAAATTATTTGCTCAACTTTCACCCAACAACAACGCAGATTGCCAGCGTTGCAATTTGAATGTTTTCAACTTTTCCTTGTCGGGACAAAAAGTTTAAAGGTTACGAGCTGTCCCTGTCACTCTCTCTTCCAGAAGATCGGAGGGTGAGCGGGGAAAAACCATCGAATCGAATCGATTCGGTTGCCTGTTCAATGGATAATCTGAGCTGGAGTTGGCATTTAGGATACAGGATACACATAGGATATATTTCCTTGAACTTGCATCATTTTGATTGATGTTGAACGAATGAACAAACGTAGCTGCCGTCTTATTAGTGGCGCCACCTGATATTTATTAAGCAAATTACAGCTTTTGGCATTTAATTGTTCTTTCAAGTGGTTCAGCCATTGACAAGGATACCTCCTTAAGCAGTCCCGCTCCCGCTCCCGCTTACGCATTATAACGAATTCTAATTTGAATTCGAATTCGAAGGCATTGCCCGAGGCACAAGCCTTGTGTGGCATGCATCAGGGCGTCGCTTAATTAATGTCTAGGCTACCAAAATTGTGACGCCCACTGCCTGCCCCTACCTCCCACCTCCCTCCCTCCCTCCCTGGTCGATGTCAACTATTTGCCACTTACTAATTAGCATTTGCGTGTCCACACAAAGTTGAACAGGGAAACAGAGGAACGGGGGAGTGGGGGAGTGGGGGAAGCGAAGGGAAAACACGCAGACGGAGGCCGGAGGCCGAGTGTTTGCTGGAGCTGGAGCTGAAGCTGAAGCTCAAGCTGAAGAAGGGGCAACCGCTAATTGGACTTTATTGGCGGTAAATGTCAAGTGACGGCATTGGATGACACTTTCCCCAATGCTGCGCTCCTGCCACCGCATCCGAGACAAGAACAACAAACCACTTGATTATGGCTTTTCCGTTAAGAGACGGCGATAGTGGGCCAGAGAGTGGTCGCCAGTGGCAACTGAAAACTCTTTTGTGGCGGAAGCAACACGACGCCTGGCCTGTGGCGGGGGCGAGGGGCGGGGCAGCCAAGAAGTTGAGTTTATTGAGGATGAGACTGCTGCTGCCATAGATCACTGGAACTCCTGGGGAACTGCTTCCGTCTCTCCATTTGGGATCTACTACCCCATCTGGGATATTTCTGGAATCAGGAACCATCAGGTAGGTTGACAGCCCTCGATCGACGTGTAAAAACGGCCAATTCGCAGGGCAATAAACAATTGCAAATTAATTTACTAAGTGCCATACGCACATCCATAATGAGCTTCATGCTTTTTGTGCCAATTAACGCTTAATTAATTGCAGAATTAATGCATGCCATGGTCAATGGGGGCAGGAGGAGAAGGGGGTGGAGGTGGGGGTGGGGAAGGTACAACAGATGTTTCATTTCATTGCATTTCCATTGATTTAAATGCATTTTTATGCAAATTTCACACTCACCCTGCAGCACGCGTATAAATTATGCACAGAGAATGCGAATCCGAATGCGAATGCGGGAATGTCGCTGGCAGAAAAGTGTCGCTATCCACCCCGCCCGCCCCCCATGGCCACGAAGCATACATATGTTTAATCTCATTTCCCCATTTCTTGTTTATCTGCCAGCACTCCTAAAACTATGCAACATTCGCTGGCCACTTTAATGTTGAATTAAATCCATGCATGCATGTTGGATAATTTATTGAATGGAATGCATAAAATAAATCAAACACTTGCAAAAATATGAAATTATCAAACGAATTTGCATAATAACCGCCGCAGAAGCAAAAGTATTTGCATTCATTTCGAATTGTTTCAATATTGGTTTTATGCCTAGGAATGGGGGAGTTTTATTTGGAGAGAAATTAACATTTAAATGAAAGTATCAAGTATTCCCCATCCATCAAATAAAAGCCTTTCTTCTCGCCTTTCACTGACGCAACGCTTCAGCTGCGCAACAGATAGATAGATACTCGCAAAACGTAATCCGGAATTATAATCCGCAGCAATTGAAAATCCATTTCCAGAAAATCAATTAAGCAGACTTTCAGATCAAAGCTAAATCTGGCAAAGCCAAGCAAAGCCAAGCAAAGCCAGGCCAAGAAAATCAAACCCGCTGAAGACAACAAAAGCCTCGCGCGGTTCGGCTCGGTTCGGCTTGACCGACTGATTAACACACAAAGGCAAAGGCAGTCGATGAAGCGTGGCTAAGCCAGACAAAACGGCCAAAAGCGTGGGGCCAAAACGAAAACGAAAACGAAACAAAACCAAATCCAAGGCAAAAGCAAAAGGAAAACTTTGCTTCCGCCTCCAGATGCGTTTTAGGCCTCAACACTTGTAATTAGTTTTTATTTTCCTTCTCTTTTATGTTCGAGAGCGAGATTAGAGAATGGGATTAGTGCTTGGGGTCTTTGGGCCAGGGGTCAACTATTTTGTTGGAGGAACGCACTACGAAAGATCACGCCCAAGACGAATGGAAAGTAGGCAACGGCAGGGCCTTTCTCTTAGAACTTTCTTTGATCTGCCAGAGTACTCTGGGAGAGCCCTACAGCTTCCATTTTCCTGCTCCGAAATTAATTGCCCAACAACATTCACACGGAAAGCCCAGACGCACAGCATAAAGGTGTACAAGAGAATGCTCGAGAGTGCAAAAACAAAATACATTGAAAAAGGTTTATTTTTGTATTTTTTTTGGTTGGAACCGAAAAAAAAGATTAACCAAGAGTGTGTATATTCGTAGCTCTATAATATACAGTCCATGTGCGAATTTCACATTGGGTAACGATTTTGATCAGAGGATTTCAAAAACGTTCATACACGAAAATCTCTTGAATAAAATTCCTTTTAAATCACTCAAAGAGTGCCTTTCCTGTGGCCTCACATGGGGTTTTTCATGCTCGTTTTAAATAAGTTTGCTTGAGTTTATTCAGTATCTTTATTGAGTATCTTTGAGGGATTGTGTAAGAATTTTCGGGCACGAAAAATGTGATTTTTGCAGCTCTATGGAAAGTACTCTACTCTATCCCAAAACACTTCCTTAAACAATTTCCTTTTAATTTTTTGCTTTGCTCCCCGTTTCTCCCCCAATTCCTTGCCATTCGCTTGTTCTCGCGATTTTGGTCTCGCCAGCATTTTTCTTCATTTGCGGAGGATGTGGGAGGATACGTTATTGGTCGCATTGGAATTTATATTGATGGTTCTTTGGCAACAGTTTGCATTAATTTCCAACGATTTGCCCAGCTGTTGTCCTTCATCCTTACACATCCCACAGCCCCTGCAGCCCCTCCCCTGCGGTGGCTGCTGCTGCTGCTGCTGCTGCATATAAATAATGATTTCTTTGCCATTTGAATGGCAATCCATCCATTTGTCTTGTGCATTCTGGCGGCATTAGAGGGTTACACATGCGGAGGAGCTCGTTCCCTTTGTTCTCATTCTTTTCGTTGGCTTCTTCATCATTCATTCATGTACAAAATTGCATTCTGTTGGGGGGCAGAACAGCCAGTTATGAACGAAAGAAAAATTGTATAAGTTTCAACACGATACATACGAGTTGGAGCAGACTTAAATATAAATTACGATTTTCATATCTGGAAATAAGCAATAGCTAGACCTCTGAGCAGATATCCTTGGACCTATCTGTGGACATCTTTTGTATGCTTTTTGCATCCTCATCGCAATTCTCGTTCACTTCTCATCGGTTGCATTCTCCTTCCTTTTCGGATATTCTCGTAACGAACAAAGAAGTCGCCGATTCCCTGCCTTTTCCTCTCCCCCATCCAACCAAGTCGTTCGTCTTCATATTTATTGCATAACCATTGTCAAAAATCGGTTGCATTGTATGCCAGGACATGCCCCTTCCTCTATCCAACTTTTCCTTATGTGTATGTTTGTATGTATTTTTGCATGCAATTCGTCAAGAATTTCATCGTCGCTCCCTTTCGCTCCTTGGGTGTTAATATCGACGCGAATTTAATAAGAAATATGCACGGAATGGTTGGGAGGGGGGTGGGGGGATAGTGGGGAGTGGAGTGGGGTGGTGAAAAGGGCATTACGTCGGGGCTTCCATTATCCATTATCGGCAACATATTGCTCTCTGCCTCTGCCTCTGCCGCTCCCATTGCGGCTTCTCATGTATTTCTTTCCTTTTTTGTTTCCTTCTCCTTCGCTTGCATTATTTATGACTTGAGTGTTGCTTTATCTCTGTCTTTGTGCGTGCGTCATAATAATCAGAATTATTTTAAACACACACACACACACATGCATATGTAGCATGTATGGTGCATACATATATGAGCTACGCCGATTTACAAGGAATTTATATATACTCTCAACACAATTGAAAAGGATGTAGTTGATGGATTTTGATAGAATTAAACAAAGAGAAAATCCCTAAAAAACAAGGAATATCGGGACAGTTGAAGTATTGATCCTCCCGTTTGGACAGGTAACAGATACAATTAATTGCAATGCATTTTCAAAGAATTTAAAGAAGATATATATATATATAAGTAGCATCACTACTGGGGTAATATAGTGTAATAATGATTACAGTCGAACTTCTCCATAACGAATCGCAAGGGGACAAGAAAACATTCCTTTATAGGGAAAATTCGATGAATGCAATTCGTAAAATTTTCATTTCATTCCAAGCTTATTTTACTTTAAAATAATTAGTTTTTTTGAGTATTTTGTTTATAGTTCGGGGCTTTCCCACATACATACATTTTTTGGTAGGAAATCATATTTAATTAAATTGAACAAAAAATTCGTTTTAGCGAGATCGAAAACGTGGGAGAACTCGAATTATGGGCGTGGAAAAAATTCGTAATAGAGAAATATTTGCTATAAAGAAAACCTGAAATTCGATATAAAGAGAGCAAAAAGGAAAATGCAGTGTTCCGGTGCAGTGTGCGTTATATAGAAAACTTCGCTATAGGGAAGTTCGTTATAGAGAAGTTCGACTGTAATATTATTTTCCTTTGATGCATCATTGCATTTATTTATCAAAAAAATGTATAAAACTTCACCCAGCCGAAGGCATCCATCCGATGCCGATCATGATCTGATTTTTACTTAAAATAATACATACGAGTATATTAATTCCAATATGAATGATTGCCACTTTTTGATAGCCATATTTAAATGAATTCCAAATTTAAAATTGGAATTGTTTTTAGTCACTAATCGCCCAATTTGTGATTAAATGAAATGGATAATAGCAGAGCAATTCCACTCACAGGGAAGGATACCCTCGAATTTCCCAGAAACGTGATGATGGTTGAACAAAAGTTTCCACGGAACACAAGAAGCGCATTAAACTTTCACCTTTTGTTCAATTTTTCACCATAATGACATTCCAGCTACTTTTATGCTCTGATCTGATCCGATAAGACCGCAGCAGTTGGGGGCTTTTGTTGCTTGTTTTAGCCACTTTTTTCCCAGTGTTGGCCTTTTCACTTTGATGCAATTTTGTGTGGCATACTTGCAGGCACACACATACGCACACACACACACAGACATCCGCAGAGCGGGAGAGGGAGAGGGAAAGAGAAAGAGTAACGATAAAGTTGTGCTTTGTCTCTTTCCATCGATATACTCGTGTATGTACACGTCTCTCTCTCTCTCCTTCTCGCTCTCGCTCTCGTGTGGCCAAGGAGACAAAAGCGACAGGAAAACGCCTGCAGGATGTGTGGGTGGGAAGGTGTGCAGGGAGGCATAGAGAGGGAGGGGGAGGGGGAAGGGGAGACAGAGAGCGATAAAAAGCGGAAGTGCAGATTGCCCAAGCCCCAACGACGACTAAAGTGTGGAAATGTCAATTTGCTTTGTGGGCAACAGTTGGGGGAGGGGCGCCAAGGGATTGTACCGGGGGGAAGGATGTACGGAGAGGAGAGGAGATAGAGAGAAGCGACTGCAGCATCGCATATTGATTTTCAATTTGGAAAACGCACGGAGAAAGCTTTCACTTCCCTTTCTCCATCCGTTCCCATTCTCGGCTGCTGTTTGCCAGATCCAAGCCCAAAGTCAAGTGAAAGAAATGCCACCGACGGTACAGTGAGCAGTCGCTAAGCGGTAAGCAGGACTCTACAATTCCTCCTGCCAATAAATGAATATCCATCGGAGATCCTTTCGAGAGGATTAACAACAGATGAGAGGGAGGCCTTATGGCCAGGCCAGCAGCGACTGCCGCCGCAGGACATGCCGGAGGGCACAGCCGGTGAGCCGCGAGGGTTTGACAGCCACTGAGCGGCCAGACGCAGCGAAAGCTTAAAAGCAATTTGGTGGCTAATAAATCCGATTTCCGATTTCCGTTTTCCGTTTTGTTTCGAAATAAATTGCATGCAACGTGAAGGGAGGGGGCGGAGTGCAGGGCGCAGGATGCGGCTGACGCACTGACGGACGGAAATGGCAACCAGGGGAAGCGACAAACAAGGATCCACGCAACAGAAGCATCAGCCGGATGTGCCAAATTAGCCTGCTTCTGTTACGTCCCCTCCCCTCCCCTCGCACTCACACACTCACTCACACACACAACCACACATGACCCAATTTTTGGTTGCAACCGCAATGAAAATGTCACTCGGGGGAAAATCCTGCTATAACCACATAAACAAACAGCCTTCAGCCGCAGGACTGTACCAAGGACTCGGGGACGCGGACTCCACTCACCTGAACATCGAAATTTTGCTGCTGCTGCAACAGATTGCCAGGAGATTCCATGTGATTGGGTCCAGCTCCTTGGTGGTTCATCATCGGGGACTGCAAGGACATTTAAATACTTCTATAAAGATTTCCATTCAAATTTACGGAATTTATTTTCCAAAACAATTTCCATTTAATCGCCAAACGAAATTTGAGCCGGATAAATATCAAACAATTATAAAATATCAATAAATTGCAGATGGAAGATTGATTGGGATTCAAATTTCATATTCATGTAATCATAATATAATACTATTAACAATTCTCAAGGTGATTCTGATCTTTCTCAAATCCCAATCATTTCTGGGTACCATCACCAAAAATTCAAACGAAAATACTGTTTTTTTGGAATTCATATGCTAGGTGCCTCCCAAACTGTAGGGCTTACCTGTGCCGCCATCGGCATTCCACCCACGCCGCCCACACCGTTCATCATCGGCGGCTGCAGCTGGTTCATCTGTGCCGCCATCTGTTGGTGGGCCCCGCCAACTCCTCCTCCGCCGCCACCGCCGCCCACGCCGTTGCCATGGATGCGGCAGTCGCCCATTCCGGATCCGCCGCCCAATCCACCGCCCACGCCCACGCCCATGCCCTGGCCGTGGTCCATGAGCATGTGGTTGAAGGGGGGCGGCAGCTGGGAGAATCCGCCGTGCTGCGAGTGGTCGAGTAGATTTTGGGGGCGTGGTAGGGGCAGGGTCTCTTCGGCGGGCGAGGGCTGCCGCGAGCCGGGAGTGCGACTGCAAAATAAAACATTTTAACATTAGCATAATTACAGATTTAATTAACATTCGATTTTAACATAACAGATTTTGTGCAGTAACATTGGGAGCAGTGGCGCTCCATGGATGTCATAGTTGGAACTAGCTTGAGGTTTCGTACATTTCAGCTTTTGTTATCGTTTCACGTGCTACAGTTTTACATCTATCAAAGGTTGTACATTCACTGACAGTCGCTTAGTCATGACACACACCATAGCCAAGACACGCCACCACTCGAACTAAACCCGTATATTGCACAATTCTTCTCAAACTGCAACGAAAATTACACGAAAGTCGGTGTTGGAAAAATCGGTGTTGGAAAACGAATAGTCTGAATGGGAGAGGTGGAAATACGAGCGAAATGGCATCCCTATGATGCAGTGTAGAAAATGCTGAACATTTTCTATGGATGAATGACTAAACACAATCAATCCGTATCCGTAAGTGAATGCAATTAGTGAATTTCCAGCCCAATTATCAGTGATTGCCGCCAAACAGTTTGCAAGCCACTGTTCCGAGGGCGAAACAAAGAGAGAAAAAACAACAAAAGACTCAAGCGACAAACTCGTTTCGAGCCAAAGACGACCCATGACGTCAGCGCACAGCTGGTCCCCGAAGTCCATAAATAACACTCGAATCGGCATGGAGACGGCGCTTCTAACGAGCGGCGCTTAAAATGCAAATCGAAATCCAAACAATAAACCGGGAAAAAGCAGCAACAAAAGAGTTTAGATCTCACTCCGAGCAGCAGATGTTTCGTTTCAGATCATCTCTTTGCACATATACCGATTAATTACTGCACTCAGATTTGCATAGCAGCTTCCATTCAGTCAGTGAGTCAGTCAGTCATTCAGTCAGTCATTTGCGCTTAACCCAATGCACTTAACCCCCACTCGATGCAAAGTCAATGACTTTGCAACTGTTTTATGGAGCCCATATATCTATATACCCTTTCGAAGGGGTAGCATGAACAAAGTAGACCAGCTCATCGAGCAAATGAGTGCATTAGAGTGAGTATTTTAACTTTTTTCACAGGGTATTAGTTCTTTTACAGGAATTTAAGATGTGGAATTCATTTAAAATAAAATAAAGTTTAAAATTGTTTAAAATTCGCTGTGGCTTTGGATGAATATAGAACGGAAATGTTGAATATTTTAGGAGGCAACAGAATGGAAATTGATCTAATTTTCAGTAGCCCGCGAATGTAAATGCTCTGCTGCTGTAGCTTGAAATTATATAAATATCTAAAGATTATTTCAGATAAAAATTCCCATAGGATTGATCAACATGAAAGGGTATCAAAAGCATCGACCCCATAAGCAAGCATTCCCCTCTTTCCATAGCTAATGCCCGTCTGTCTTGTCCCTCCCTGCCGCCCGTTCCGTCTCCTTCTCTCGCTCTCTGTCTCTCTCTCTCTCTCTCTCTCTGACCCAGCTCGGTTGCATGTGGTAATTGCCATCTATAATTTCATTGTCGGGTCATTCACATCGCATTGAACAAACAAACAAACAAACAAGCAGCAGAACAGAACCGAACCGAAATGATTAGCAATATTAACCAGTGCTGCTGAAACTAAAGCACTGAGAGAAACTGCCACTTAAGTGGGTCTGATTAAATGGGGGTGGGGGAGGGGATGGTGTGAGGCCAAATTATAGCCCATAAATGACAGTTACTGTCAAACAGTTGCGTGTTTTGTTAGCTGATTGATCACCGGCGCCTTCAAGCTTGCGATGAACCCAAAAACAATCAATGAAATGGGATGACCTTTCAAAGTTTAGGAATATGTAATATATTTAATAAAATATTTAAAGATATTCTGTATTTAGGCGAGAGATCGGCCCACGCCTTGCGATGAGTAATATAAATATAGAATCAATCGATATTCTGATCATTTGTTATTTTCAGCTATTAATAAATTGTTCACTCTTTCTGCTCTAATGTATAAATGTGCATATATTTTTAATTGGCATAAACAAACTACATTAAATAATCAGTAAATGACTGCGACAGATATACATTTATTTTCTATGTCCCGAAATTTTCTTCAACTGAAGAACTGGAATTACTGCCTCCCCTCCTCCCTTAGTCATGCTTCTAGTTCCACTTGGAATCGTAGCTCGTGACTCCCAACTTTGCATCAGGCGGCATTCAGTTTGGTTTACTCAATCAGACAGGTGTCTAGAGAGGTCTCTATCTTAGGATGCAGCAGCACTCCTCCTCCTACCCTTTGCTCTTCTATTATGACCAAGGTCAGGTTTTCATTGGCAGCTTTCCATTGGATGAATTCGGACCTCTCGCTGACCTTCACTGGATCCAAGGGTTGTCCCAAAATTTTCACTTTCCATAAACCATAAACAAAAGAAAGTCTGGCCCCAAAAGAGAGTGAATACAGAGAGACAGCGACTGACGAAAAGGCGGCGAAAAAGGCCAGAGCAGGTAGAAGGGGGTTTTGGGTAAGGGCCAGGGCGTGGTCAAGCGGGGGGCACACACGCACGGCCAAACACACACACACAAAAGCAGACAGGTGACAGAAAAAAAGCCAGTCAAAGTCGGTATGGGCCGACACGTGAGTATTTCCACTATTCTTGCTCAAAAGGATTTTACGCACTCTCAAGCTGATATCGATCACTTTGGGTCGTTTGTGCAGCTATCGCGAAGCGCTCGTCATAAAAAAAAAATTCAATCGATTGACCATAAATTTGAGCGATTTTAGTATTTAACCATGCCAATGCTACGATTTTCCATGTTTGCGCAATTTTAATTTCAAACAAAAAACAACAACAAAAACGACAACCAAAAAAGTTATAACACAAAAAAAAACCTTCAACAGCAGACACAAACGCAATTGAAGCCCACACTGTAACGTAATATCCAACGAAATCGAATCGAAAATCTATAGAAAAGTCAAACAAACAAAATCAAATAAAATGTTTCCTTTTCTTGTTGTTGCTGTTGCTTTTGCTTTTGCTCTTCTCTTGTCTCGTCCAGTCTCGAATTCTCTTTGTTGCTGTCAACGGGGCTGCTGTCTGTTTTTTTCTGCTTCTTTGTTGTTGCTGTTAATGCTGCTCGCTCTTCTCTGCTACTGCGCTGCGCCGCTCTTATTTTGCTTTTTCTGCTGCTGCTGCTGCATTTATGTATTTGCTGCTGCATCTGTCGCTGATTTTTCTCTTGTGCGTTTACCCCATCTTTATCTGGGACTATGCTGCTACCTTCTTCCGCTGCTTCTGCTTCTGTTTTTGCATGTTCATCTTCCGTGGCTTTACTTGCGATTGCTGTTGAATTTTCTGTTCCTTCTTCTGCTGCTGCTACTTGCGCTCCCTCTCCCTCCCGCTGCTTACATCATAACAGTTGTTACGTTTGGCATTGAAACAAGTTTCGGCTGCCGGCAATGAAATTGCAACAGCCACACACCACCAGCAACAAGCAACAACAACAAAGGCAGAGAGAGCGTCTCGAGAGAGAGCGCGAGTAGCCGGCTGCCGCTCAAGTGCGCCCAAGTGAGACAGAGAGAGAAAGAGCGAGACAAAAACGAGCGGGAAACCGCAGACTGGTTTCTTTTTTTTCGTGTTAGGCCTAAACGCCTCTGATCGCGTCTGCCGTTTTTTGTTTCTGTATACCCTTGCTGAAGGTATGCCAGAATTTGGAAGATGTTTGTGTCTGCCCATATGAATTATGTATACCTGATCAACATAAATAGGCGAGTCGCTATAGCCATTTGCTGGAATCCGCCAAATAGGGTTAAAAATAATCGTAACTTTTTTGTTTCAGTGTAGAAGTTCCTGGAACACTGTGTTTTTTTTTTCTTTTGCGTTTGTTTGCGTACACAGAAAGCAAAACGGAACATTGTATTGGTGCCAACCACTGTAATACCCGTGTACGGGAGAGCAGCAGCGCAGCAGCAGCAGCGCAGCGCAGAAGAAGCCAGAAGCTTCTGTGTGCATAGGAACGGATCTCGGGGCAGCGCAGTCGGCACACGAACATTGTAAAAACTTCGCGTGGCTCCGGCTTCGGCTTCATTATTCTGCTCGGCTTCCGCAGCTGCAGAGAGCATGATTCAGTCAAATATGGATGATGGTGGGGGGTCCAGATGATTTTCCAAAATATTTCAAATCGATTCGCACTATTTTTTATTAAGGGAATACAATATTAATCATTTCGTCGCGTAAACCATCTTGTTCTCATTTAGAAGCAGTTCAAACAGCGATAGAGTGATTTTAAAAGGATTGTAATAAATGTTGTTTATCTGAAAGGGTACATCAAATTCGGCTTCCCTATCTTTTTTTTTTTTACTTTTTTGAAGCGTTTGGTTTGGTGTGTGAGAGGAACTCGCGGAGGTAACAACCAGACCCAAAAAAAAAAGCGAATAACGAATGCTCTAAGAATAATATGATCTTTAAAGAAAGGGTGGAGAAGGAGATTATGGAGAGATTTTAATATTTTGTTCAGTAAATATTAAATTTCCTTGATGCAGTATCTATGTATATATTTTTCAGCAAATTATAGAGGTGTCATTTGTATTTTCTTTTACCCCGAATGACCGTGCCAAAAAGCATCAAATGAAAACGGTAATGGATTGTTTCGCACTGAAATATCTTTGTAAAAGTGTTGTCTATAAGTTGTATTCTATACCAAGAATATTTTATATGAAATCTCTAGAATCTAGACTCTAGAGTCTAGATCATACCCAACTAGAAGCTTCTGCGGAACAATCCACCCACAACAAGTGCAAACATTTTCAAGAGCTAACGTATGACCAACTTTATCCTATTATTTTTAGTTTTATCCTCTTATTAATAAGAAATAATTCTAGAAAATTCGAAATTGGTAAACAATTCAGGAACCCACTAAACAATTTCCACAAATCGTCAAACAATTAAAATTTTCTCCAAGTCCAAGTTGGGTTGAATCGTTACTAAATCATGATACAGTACCACCTCTCCTATAAGTACCCTACCCTACCTCCAATGGGCACGCATTACTCTTGCAACACACTACTTACGAAAATTCGACTTTAACTCAATCTCAAAGTGTCATCGTCATCGACGTGGTCGTCGCTGTGGCCGTTGCGTCGTCTTTCCCCCATTTCGAGAGGCGCAAAACGCAGGTGGGCCACACGAAAAGAGCTTTCCCCATTGCCATAAATAACAATTAAAAAATAATAATAAATACAAAAAATGTGAGTGGAAATGGAAACACTCGGACAAAAACCGTGGGCAGACCCAACAATCACTTGAAGAGTTTATATCGTACATGTTTATGGAGATATTGCGATTGCGATTGAAGACAACTGAAATGTGTATGAATGCGCGAATGAATGAATGAATGAATGAAATATGGGTTAAGCCCAAAACGAACCGAAAGCGAAAGCTTTCAATACTCTTTTGTGGGTCAATCGTTTTGTTTCAAGCTGAAACTGAAGCCTATACTATAATTTATTTCAGATGTACCTATATATTGTACTAGTATTTCTTCGGAACTTGGGAAGAATATGGATGCCAAGGTGGGATGCCAGGTTGTTCTATATATATTACATTTATAAGCTTCTAAATTACTTCTCGATTGAGTGCATTCGAGTGCTACGCGGATAGTATTGGAGTGGGTGAGTGAGTTTACGGGAAACTCATACGCAGTACATTCGAAGGAAGAAGCAAAAATTGAATGAGTGGAGTCGCTGTTTCCGATTTCATTCGAATGCTGTCCCCTTCGATTGCCAGTTGAGTCGGTCCCCATAATCCAAGAACAAAATACACAGCATTTTGACGACGCGCTCAAGTCTTTTCCAATAAACTAATAACAAACTACTTGATGTCCACTTGACTAGAAGCTCCTTCTCGGTGTTGTCGACTCCTTAACACCTTAGACTTTCTAAAGTGCCTTCCTAGACCTAACCTAACTGTACTATCCGGCCTATCCGCTTACCATTATGTAGGTCAAACTACGATCAGCACGAAGAAATCTATGCCATGACTATAATTCCCTATAATACCCCAAATATCCCTTAAGATTATAGCACTTAATATTTACCATGATCTGAATTTAGCAAACTTTTCAAACTGTTTACTTTCTATCCTCCCCTGTACTTATCGTTAGTTCTATTATTACATATGTAATCTGCCTGTATCTTAATTTCAGAGCTCGTGTGACGCTATTCGAATTGCATTTTTTTTTTTAACCAAGAATAAAGTTTACTTTTGGTTTCAATGATCAGTATGGCTTTCTTTTTTGAATATATCTCTAGCATAACAATGTTAAATTGTACTCTTTATAAAAGATCTCCTGATATTCCGGCGATCAGTGTGCCTGGTGTTCATCTATGTACAAGTAACAAAGTTACTGTGATTCCAAATCCTTTAAGACTCGGTAATAAATGCTTTTATTCGAATCCAAATTAGTTTCAATGTGTCTGCCCATTTATCTCAAAATCATTCTCACAGCCCACAAAATGAGATTGCAAACATTCTCCGAGCGGAGATGCCAGTCACGATGAAAGCGTTCAACTGGAAAAACGCTCTTTCCCCAACGCTTACATCAGAGGCCGCAGCAATCGAGAGTGAAAGTCGGTCTATGCAAAAAGAAAGAGGCAACCTTGAACTGGAAATTCATTTCAATTTCAGTAATCATAACATGGCAGCACGGGGCCCCGAAGAGAACCACAAACGACTTTGGGGCGAGAGGAAACCTGTTTCTGTTTCTGACTCGGTTTCTGGCTCGGTTTCTCTAGCGTCTAGGTCTGATCTCCGGCCAGAACCAGAACCGGAGTCGGGGTCGGGGATTGAAAAGTTGTCTACTACTCACTTGAAGCCCTTGTCATCGTCAATGCCATTAACAACACCGTTTGTGTTTGAGACCTGATCGTCCTTCTTCATGCCGTTCGTGTCGAACGGAGAATTGGCCTTTTCCTTATCATCGTGTGACTGCAATTTCGATTTTCGGCTTAGTAATTGATACTCAAAGAGATCGCTATGCTGTTGAGAACTCACCTTATCGTTGTCGTCAAACTTGAGGTTACGCAGCCGCGGCTCTAGGCCGGACAAGGGGCTCTCCTTGTTTGTGGGCGAGCCGCCCAAAACATATTCAACCATTTTGGCGCACTGTGAATCGCGGGGACTGAAAAATGAAGAAGGTATGTTTAGGCCGGTTATTAATTGGTATAGGGGTCAGATGATTATTCGGATACATTGACAGAGCATAAAATAATAAAAATATTGCTGCTAAATTCTAAATGCTAAATGATCCAAATGTTCCCATAAGCGAACAGACACTTTGCTTCAAATTAGGCAAATTCTTTGGGATTTAAGTGCAACGCAAAGATCCGAAAACGTAACGTAACGTTTAAGTTAAATTTAATTAATTTTTTAAGGATTGGATATATTGGATATGGAGATTCTTACCTCAATATGCCCGCATTGCCGCTGTTGGATGTATCGGAGGCGCCGCCGTGTCCTGCATAGCCGCGCGATCGTGGCGGAGCCAGGATATTCTCGCCCTGCGTGGACCAGGTGTGGTCCTTCCATACCGACGAAGGATCTCCGACGCCGGGGATCTGCAGCGGATTCAGAGGTCCCCCCGGTGCGCTGGATGTGCCTTTGCCATCGGACTTCTCCCACAATTTCTTGGCAGTGGATGTGGTAATCTGTAAGGGCCAAAAGAATGGGTCCAAATTATAATTTGCATGTCCATAAATTGAGCCAAGTCGAGCGAGCGGAGGATGACAGCTGGCTGTGGCACCAAAGTCAGAGTCCCCGCAAAAACATTTTCATATTCCCCCTGAAAACAGCTTGATGTTCTCATAAATTTCCCGCTAATCCACTCTATCTGTCTCTGTCGCTGTCTCTTTCTCCCTTTCTCCACTACTCTCCACTCGAGTTGAGAGCAAAGTTAATTCCCCACATTTAGCCGACATTTTATGACAAGTTTGGCCAAAAAGTTTCTCGTAAACCTGCAATTTGTGGGAGGTCTGGGAAGTGGGGAAAAACCCTACGGGCTGGAGTGAAAATATGATGAAATTTGATTAGTTCTTGTATGGTATCCGCTGTACAAATTATTCACAGGAAAATGTCATTTGTGGGATCGATACAACTTTCATTCGTTTCGAATTAAACACAGTACGAGTAGGAGATGGGGGTGGGGAAAGGAATGAGAGCACCATGGGAATCACTGCAGTCAGGTCGGGCGCAGATTCCCACTGGAAGTCACAGAAATCACAGAAATCACAGAAATCACATCATCGCATAAGAAAGAAAAGAAAAGAACACAATACCAGCGACAATTAAATGTCAACGGAGCGTTGCAAACAAATTGTTAATTAACTTTTCCCCGTTTATGCCTCTCGCTTTTGCCATTCCATTCCCAAAGGCATTTCCTTGCGTCATAATGCGACAGAATAATCCTCCTCGCCACTCTCTCTACTCCAGCCTTCATACTCCCACACATACACACACTCTCACACACACTTGCATGTCCTGACATACAGTTTAAATATTTAATCGCTTATCAACTGGGATTGCCCAGGGGTGGGCAGGGAAGGGGGTAGGGTAGATGTAAAGCTGTCGCCTTTCTCGCTGCGCCTCGTGCATTAATAACAACATAAGCCTCCCAGCGTAAGCCAGGCCAAAACTTTTGGCCAACGAAAACAGAAAAACGTTCTCTTAACCCACACCCACAGCCACACCTCACATCCCCTCACAGAATCCACGACATCGATTAATTGGCTGTGCAATGTGCTTATTCATCTCAATATTCTATAGAATCGAACAATACTTTCACAGTCGACACATCTCCCTCGACAAAGTCGTCCAAGCAATATTCTCAAATTATGGAGAAACAGTCACATCGAAATTTTTGGTTCCCCACTTTACGCAGGACTACATTCCGGGATGACAGATCGCCAACGAGTGACCAGATATCCTTTATCGGTATGTGACAAATTTCATTATTATAATTAGCTTTAAACAATACCATTAACTGATCGAAGATTTAAACTTTATCGAGCCCTAACAATTTGAAGGGCGCTCATCCTTCTCTACCTTCTCACCGAAATTGATATACCCTTGAAATTGGACAACCAATAGATCGATATGTTTCTAACAGGCTGTTAGGCTGTATACACCATCGATTTATAAATATAGATTTAGGTTGGTATTAACTTAATAGAGCCCTGCCTGAATCCCCAGTATTCGTTAAATCCCATCTACACTCATGCCCCTTCAATGCGTTCGAACAGTACGAACATCCTTCCTGCCTTCAGTCAGATTTGAATTTCGAATCATCCAGAATCAGTGCAAAGCGGGAAGTAATAAGTAGATATAGTTAAAGTATATTCATTCATTCGCAGATGCTTCCCTGCTCTGTTCGTTACCAACTTCAATCCAATTTAAATTTACCCTCTTCAATGGTGTGAAAAAAAAGAGCGGAAAAGTGCGAATTGCAGACCAGAAGAAGTGCTAAAAACCAACAACAATTGCAAGAGCAAACCGCTGACGCAACATTGGCTCTAAATATGGGTCAGAGACTCTCGACAGACTGCATGAAAATGAATGAAAATGGGTTTTTGTATACAGCTTTGCCGAAAAATTGTATACACATCCACGTATATAAAATAATTTAAGCCGAAATTCAGAAAGAAAAGATTAAAAAAAAACAGAATATTAAAAGAAGATGGAAAAAGCGGCGTCAAGAACAATGCACCAATAAAACCATAATCATGATGAAACAGATGCGCGATCTAGCCAAAATTAATTAAATTAACTCGCACAATAAGAGGAAAAAAGATAGTCCACATATTACACACAGAGTTTGTTATGGAAAATTGTTTTCCCTATTCTTAATGTTGTATTTATCCGATCTGAAAGATTTGTAAATTAATTCCTTGCGATCCTCATATCTATACTCTATTCCAATGGCTTAGAACAGTCGTTCCAAGAGATAACATTAAGGCTCATTCCTGGAATGATGCTATACAAATTTCCCATAAGCGAACAGACTCTCGTTCGTTGCGATTTACAGGAGCGAGCAGAGATTCGGATGCCATTCGATTTGAATAGAACTAATAAGAATTAGTCTCCGGGATTCATGCTGATCAAGCATATTTCTGCCTTTTGGGGTCGGTTTTTTTTCTTCTGATTTGTGTTGTCCGTTTAAAAAAGAACACGGATGCAGGGTGTAAAAAATAAAAAACAACTCAAAGCGGAAAAGTGACAGAAGCATAAACAAATCACCGGGTTCTTTCAACACAAAATTGCTGTGCTCAGGAAAATATTTTAATTATTAATCAGCGGAAGAGGCAGAAGAAGGCATGGGGAATTTGAAAATGTTTAATATACAATTATTTCGTTTCAAGAGCAAAACATATTCCCCCCCTACCCCTATTGAGACACTTGGTAGGCCGCGGCCGCGGCCCCCCTCAGAAAATCCACACAAAAGAAAAAATCGTTCATTAACTTGTCCTTGACTGTGAAAGAGACAGAAACACAAACACTCACACACACACGAACACTCAGCTGAAGCCAAAAGGGAGCGCAAGGCACAGAGAGAAATGAAGCAAGAGAGAGAGAGACTACGCAGAAACCGGCCTCTTTGTACAAAAAAAAAACAAAAAAAATCATGCGTGCGAGAAAGACAGACAAGACAACACTCGGAAGAACAAAGCGAAAATGCCTACAAAGCAGAGACACAGCCACACAAAAAACGAACAAACCGAAACAGGAGGCAGAAAACAAAAGAGAAAAGAAAAAATTAGAATGCCAATAGCAAAGCAGACAGAGAGCGAGAGGGAGAAAGAGAGCGATGGGCTGGTGGCCTGGTGGGTGGGTGCGTGTGGGAGCAGAGCGGGGGAGTGCCCATTTTTTTTGGCCCATAGGCTCGTGCAAAGAGAACGAAGAAGAACAAAGCATAAGTAGCAAAAACCAGTCAGGAATTGAACAAATTTCGTATGCAAGGCACATTTCGCGCAAGGTGCAGCATTCCCAGGGGCGCTCTCATTCTCCGAATAGGCAACCCCGCAGTGCAGTGTACCCCATAAATAAATATACCTTGAGCAATCCGGTGAGTTGTTTCGCTCCGCTTTAAATTTAAAGTGTATTTAAATTTTCTCCAGCCTGCGAGAGACCACGGAATCGAGTGTAAAATTTGTGTAAATTTTGCGTTCGTTGATTGATTGAAAGTGGTTCTTCAGGTTGGGTTTGTTTTGGAATTTCCTGGTGATTTGAGACACATTTAATGGGATCCCCACACATGATCTACGCACGGAACTCGGATCGAACGTGGGGCCCGTCTCTTTGGCTAATTTAGTTTTTTTTCATATAAAATTCCAATGTGACGCATTTCACTGACTTATGCAATTCCACCATTCAAGTGCATCTTTAGAAGCAAGATATAGGGATATGGAATTGGTTATAAAGTGACTAATGATCTGCGCATCAGAATGTAATGGATCCCTTGATTATTATTAATTTTAGTAAAAAATTAATTAATAAAAAAAAGAGACACGAGTTATATTTGTTAGGAGAAGGAGTTCCCAAGTGGAAAATGCACTCATTTTTGTCATGGAACCAGAATTTCCCACTCTTTAAGGTTAAGAGCTGGTTCCACTGATTCCCCTCCGTTTACAACATAAAATATTTGGATTTCTTTGGAATCATAATTTCTGGAATAATAAATACTCAATAAATACTCGTATGGATCTCAAGGTTCAATTTTGATAGTTAAAGCCAATCTTTTTTTGATAAACCTTCCAACCTTTCTTCAGATCAGTATTTAAACTAGTTCATTATGATAATTGAACGGAGCACGTACATATATAAGATAATGAACCAGTTACTCTACAGATATAATGCCCAAAGTAAAGGGGAATCACCTGATAATGCAGCAAGACATTATTTATCGATAACCGGTTTCTCATTCAATTAAAAAATTTCTTCTTTATTTTGATTTTTTCGTTCTAAAATTATAATTATTGTTGACCTCTTAGCCAGTCGTTCCATTCACAAAGCCGTAAAGAAACCGAACATTTTGTTGTTTTTCATTGCTCAAAGCAAAATTGTAACAAAAAATATGCGTCGGGTACTTCCGCGGAGAACCTTCCAGTCCAGTGTCCCGTCCAAAAGTTTTAGCACAGTCCCACCGCATGCCTTGCGGCTGGCCAGCCGGGCAGGTCATCAAATAACTGGCTGTCCAGGAATCGACCCATACCTGGGTGCGACATGCCGTCGATCAGGGATTCCTTTCGGCTATTCGGCCAGACTCCCTTTCCAGTGAATGCCCCACCAGTCAGCTAAACCTTGTGCCCAGGACCCCATAGATACAACTTCTTTCGAAATACAATTTTTGTGTATGTAAAACTCCTTCTTACGTCAAAGTTACTTTTAATTTTGAGTGAGCTTATATTAAAATTAATTGTCTTTGCTTAGACTGTTTTGTGTTTATGGGTTGATTGGTTACAGATCCATTGTCAGTATCACAGCCACATTAAGGTCAATCCTCCAGGCTGCTCCAAAAGGACTCTAGCACTTGATTAGAGCTGGCGACGCAGTCGTACTGCCACCAATTCTTATGGGTATCTAGATTCGAGGGGAACAGAAGTGGGAACAGTTCTGGTTCATACAACAGCTCACACCGATCGTACAGAAGGAAATACATACATTCTTGGATATCTCATGCTAAAGATCTTTCCACGCACTTTTCGGGAGTACGTTTTTATTGAATTTTATATTGCAGGAGCAGAGCGAGAAGGTATTCGCAAGGCGGCCTTCCTTTTGGTCAAGAAGGAGGGCACCAGCTTCGTAGTGGGCCCCGAAAACTTGACCACATTCCTGGGAAAGTAGAAATTCATCTCGGATCGCCTGTACGAGACGACTCCGCCGCGAGTGGCCATTGGCCTAGCCTGGACAGCCAGGGGCGGATCAGTGCTGTACATTGAAACATCGCTCCGACGCCGGAAAGAAAGAGTCGGCCCAAATAGTCCTCACTGTGGCGCAGGACAATCGCAGCCCAGGGCCGGAGTAAGAGAAGCTGCTTCTCGATCTCTCTCATTTGTGGCCCTCTTTTCCACCAGATTAAGAGTCATCCACCTGCACGTTCTTGAGGGGGCGTCACCGTAATCTGCCTTAATTTCGGTGGCCACCAACAAGTCCGTGCGCAAGGATGTGGCTATGACGGGCGAGATGTCGCTGCCCGTTGGCGGTATCAAGGAGAAGGGCCACAGCTGTAAGCAGATCCGTTATCATTAGGCAGCCTGATCCGATGTTATCAGAAGGACACACTTTTTTTCGAAGGACATTTCACTTACTTGAGAATAAAACTTAATTTTGAGCACGAAAACTTTTGGTTGACTTTGAATTTGTATTGTCCGAGACACACACACACACACTGACACACTGAGGAAATAACCAAAAACTAAATATAACGAAATGAACTTTTTGCCAGAGACTACTTTGATGGCTTTGAAAATGACAGCAACAGAGAAAGAGACGGAGACAACAATGTGTGAAAAGTCAGTCTTGAGTCGGGCAGCAAGATTATATTGTTTAACATAATCAAAATCGAGCGGCGAGGCAGCAGAGTGGCCGGGGCGGACGGAGGAGGAGTGGCATACCATAACCCGGATAGGTAACATTTTTGCTGCTTTTGGCCGTCGGTGTTCTCGAGTTCTCTTTAAGTTTAAACTTTCTGCTGGCACCTTTCCTTCCGTGTTGTTGTCAAGTGCAAAGACCTTTCGCGTGTCATACGAAAAGCCAAACGAAAATAAACTAATAAAAATAAAGCCAAAACACAGCCACAGACACAGTCACACGCACACACTCGAAGCACACAGCATAGGCGCATGCAAAGGCAAAGCCAAAGGCAAAGGCAAAGAAAAAGGAAAAAGAAAAGGCAAATGCTATGCATATGCTGCACCGAAAGAGAGTCAGCGAGACAGACAGAGGGCGAGCGAGAGAGAGAGAGGGAAGGAACGAATGGGAGTACGAGGCATACATAGCTATGTACATACCAAGATATATGTACGTTTGTGTGGATGGATCTATAGATTTAGAAATATTTATGTAAATGCAAAAGTGGTCATAAAAGAAAATGTCTGCGGAAATCATTTAGATTACTTTTCTAATTGCAAAATTTCCTTTTTATATCCGATACTCGGAGAGTTTAGCGATATAACAGTTTTGTGGTGAGTGTGGATGTCTGTAACGCCCAGAAGTAAGCATTTCCGTCCCCATAAAGAATATACATATGTTCTTGATCGGTCTGTCCGTCCGTCTCGTTTGACGTCTATTTGGCAGCAGTAAAATTTTGTATCCAGACTTCTCTGATATCCAACCCCACAGATGGTGAAAATCAGTGGCTTCCACAATTTCGAAGATACGAAAAAATGAGAATGGCCGCATCTAGCATATGGCCGAATCTGGATCAGATCGGATCATTATTATAGCCAGAAGGAACAATTGCAATTGCAGTGCTTACTCATTCTCTCTCTCTCTCTTTCTCACACACTCTTTCGCGTGCAGTGTGCGCCCCCTGGCGGAGGGGAGTGAGATATAACGGCTGGTTAGACGGATGTAGCGGAAAAATGGCAGCAGATGAAATATACAAATAATTAATTAGGTGTAAAGAGGATAAACGGAGTGCGAAAATTAACATTAGAACATAACTGGCAGCCGTGGTTCCTCTCTTTCTCTCTCATAAATCATAAGCTCCCAAATATACTGAATACTGACTGAGTACCGGGTATAAAAGTAGAGCCGCAGCCCTTGCCGCGACATTCAAACCCATTTAAGTGTTTTGGGTTTCTTCTTAAATTTTTCAGTACAAAATGTATAATTTTAATCAGTCAAAATATTAAACTAAAACAAAATACGTTTTTATTTCTATGAAGGTATGTTACGTTGAATAAAATAAATGAAATGAAATTAAAACGATTCCTGATTGATTTATTACACAGTTTTCAGTTCTGATAGTGAAGGGAAAACTTGAATCGAAATCGAGTTTGTCATCTTTCGAGGAGTCTCCACTGTAGTGTCTACTGTTTGCACAAATAATCTGGCAAGTATTTTCGGCTCTTGGCGACTATCGATTTTAGTTCTTTTCGCTTCGGTTTTCGTTTTGTTTGCAAACACACACGAAAAATGCAGACAGGCCGGGGGAAAATGCGTTTATTGCGCTTTTCATTCCCCGATTTCGACGTTCCCTTCGTTACCACCCCCTCCCCCTCCTGTGTGTGTGATGGGGAGGCAGACGGAAATCAGGAGGCAATGCATCGCGTAATGCTCTGCTTCTGTACGTGTGTGTGCGTGTGTGTGAATGCGGTAAATTCTCAATAGTCCTTGAAGATATAGGTTTTTATTGGAATGCTTCCTGATGCGCGATGTTCCAATGCCAAAAAAGGATGAAATCTTTTACGCCTCGCGTGCCTAAGACCCGAAATGCAGGTGAACGGGCAGACAGTTTGCATTTGGTATCAGTCCAACAAGGATAACAGCGCAACTCGATTCGAGCAGCAATCACATACATGACATGTATGTTGTTTTTGCAATTATCGAACAATTCTCTTTTGCAGCATTCACTTGTGCGCGTCGGATCGAGAACCATGTGGGGGCGATGGGAGCGAGGACATGGCCGGAATAATCATGCACAATAATCATTTTTATTCAAAATAATATTTACGATTTAATTAGAAATGTGATCTATTATCAGAGGAAAACAGTCCCGAGATTATTCGATATTTTACATCCTTCCAAGTCTTTGATATCATATTTTCTCATCCATAATCCCATACCCATGTTATTTATTCCCAATTAATCATTGCTCTTACTCGTCTTCCCAAGACCTCAACAAAACCCACTTGTCATCTCTGTTTACTGGAAAGCTATATACATACATACATACATAGGTATGTATGAAGAATGTCCTCTCGTAAATTTAATGGGAAAACTACTTGTGCCGGAGCAGACTGGAGAGAGTTACGCAATAAGCAAGGCAGAAAGATGGAGGGCAAAAGATACCAAAGCGAAGACACTGCACCGAGCGAGACTCGGGCACCTTGGCCAAATCGGATTGACTTATTGTGCCCAGAGGATGGGATGGGATGGGATGGGAAGCCTGCCGCCCGGCCGGACGGACGAAGGCGCCGGAAATGTTGCCTGGAACTTGGCCAACAACAAGTCCAAACAAAACCGAAGAGAGGGACAATGCGATGAGTAGAGGGAAAGCCACTGCACAGGATGAAGGGATGATGGATGAAGGGAGCCGATAAGGAGGAGGACGGAAGGGGAAGCGGGGCCCCGACGACAACGACGACAATTTTCAGACAGAAGTCGGACGGAGGGACGCACAGACGGACGGAAGACATGACAGTTTAACTTATGGGGCGGCAGCGGGTTTCGGAGGGGGCTTTTGGGGCAGGTCCAAATCCAATAAACGGAATACGAAGCAACAAATAACAAAGTCGCAGAATGATGATGAATGCGGAGGCGCCCCAGAGGGGAGGGTTGGGTTCCATGGGTTGAATTCTTGCATTCGAGTGGAATGCAAGTCACGTGACTGTGGTTAGGCATTCAAAACTTTTCCCGTGCCACCGTTGGTGCAACGTTCAACCTGCTGCCGCTGCTGCTGCTGCAACTTCTTCCCTTGCCTTAAACTGCGTGAAAATGTCGCCCCCGTAGAAGGTAACTTTTCAAAGTTCTCGGGGGTGTGGCTGGAAACTTGTTCAAATTATTTCCAAAATGATTGTGAAGCTAACCAAGAAAATGGGGGGAAAATGAATGAGTGTCGCATAGTTCCTCCAGCGAGATCCGTTTCTCATTTGAGCTGATCTTTGGGAAAAAGAAAGTAGTTCAGCCCCCGACCCAGGGGATGGGATGTCACCCCATAATGGCTTCGGCTTCAATGGTCGTTGAAAACGAATTCAAATTGGATTCCCATTTATGATAGAAGGTTCTATCAAGAGCCATACCCTTATCGGTTCGACGACTGTCATCGTTTGACATCGCGACCACGCCCCTAGCCAAAAGCCCATTCGGGGCCTGCTCTGGGATGGGATGGGATGGAATGGTATGGTAATGGTAATGGCATGGTCTGGGAGCCTCCTAATCAGTCAACGAGTTCAGTCATTCAATCGTTCAGTCAGACGCAATGCAATCAAGCGTGAAATAGATCAAGAGGGTGCACGGGAGACGGAACAGACGGGGGACACGGGCAGATGGAGGTACATGGGTGGTAGGGGAACTGTTCGTTCGCTCGTTCGTTTGTTCGGTCAAAGGCAAAAGCAAAGGCAAATCGCATATATAATTGAAACCGGAAAATATTTATTTTCATGTAAATTCCCTCGAAAAAAAAGAAACAGAACAGGCACATTGAGGGAAGGACGGAAGGACGGAAGGCAGCCAGGGCAGGGGCAGCATAAAATTCGAATATCTCTCCAGAGGTAGTTCTAGTTCCCTTCCGCGCCGCACAACAGCACACACACAACCCACCCTCTACCCTCCGATTCTGTGCTCACTTTACAGTTTTGGCCCCCAGTTTACTTTATTTTTTGTGTGGGGGGTTAAGCTACGTGAAATGCATAAAAACAATTGTCAGTCAGTGTGGAAATCCAAAACGAAAGAAACGACAAAAAACAGAATACCGAGAGAGCCATTGTCGTTGGATCCGACTGCAGGATACCCCGCGATAATTCCCAGTTCTGGATTGCAGGATTGGATCGGTTCTGTCATTCTTCGTTCCAAAAGGAGAAGCCAATAATTTGTTGAATACTTATTTACATACAGGCAAATACACCCTTTGACTCTTCGCATGCGGGGTAGACAGAAGCCAAACAGAATGAATGAATGAATGAATGAAATGAAAGAAAAAGCGAAAAATCAACTGCAGTCAGCAGAAGCAGAAGCAGCGACAGCAACCGCAAAAACTGTTTTATCTATGGGGCTCAGGCGGCGCGGCCCCTCCTCAACCAGCAGCAGAACCAGAACCAAAACCAAAACCAAAGCTCTGCCCCCCTGCTGGGGTTGGGATTTAGATCGGGGCAGTACTGCTGTTTTTCTGTGTAGAGCCATTATCTAATAGCAGGGATATAAAATGAATGAGTCTTGTTTTCACTTCTCCGTCTGTGGGGGGAAAGCATTTAAACTACATATGTACATATATATCTATAGAAAGAAATTAAAACTCTTTTCGGTACTATAACAATACTCTTTTATTTATCTTCATTATTTAACTAATGAACGATATTGCCCAATCAAGTCCGATATCAGTGGAATCGAAATACATAATCAATTAAATAGAATTGCAAAATATAGGTATAATATTTTCTTCATTTCAATTATCGATAGAAACTGCAATTGGCTTCAAAATATAATATATTTTGTGATATTGATATTAATAGTCGCTTGAAGTTGATCAGAAAGAGGCAGAAAATGATCAACTGGCAGCGCAATTGCCACTCATATTGTCTTTTCAATTAAAAATAGTTTTTCCTTAAATTATAACAAGCAAAAAGCACACCACCCATTCTGTCTATATGAAAGGCTCCTGGTTACCACGAACCTTTCAATCAAACATTAATAGTTCCACGCTCGCAGAAGAGAGCATAGGTACAGAGAGAATGTGTACATGCATACGAGTATGTGTGTAAGGAGCCCCCGAAGGAGCAGCTTTGCTGCTTTTTCCGTCATTTACCATTTCCTGTGTGAGTGCAACATCCTCGGCGGAGCGGGCATCCAACATGAAGTCGTGCAGTAATTTCATCATTGGAGAGGCAGGCCTTCGGTAGCGGGAGCGGGAGCGGGAGAGGGAGCAGAGTAGAGAGGATCACAAAGAACACACGGCACACGAATCCAGCAGCACTTGGAAAAGAGAGCGGCGGGAGAGAGCAAAACACGTTACACTGGCTTCTTTTTTTTGTGTGTTTGCCGCCTGGTGCTTCTTCTTTTTATGGATTGACTGTTTTACACACACACACACACTCACACGCCCAGGGGTATTGGGGTTTATATTGGTAGGATTGTACCGCCTTCTTTTCTGGTTTGGATTTATGATTAATTCACAATTTCGTTATTGATTTTTGGGACTTTTGAATCAGCTGCGATTTTCACAGGAACAAACTTTTTACATATGTACAACACACGCTCAGATACACACTCTCACATATATACACCCTAAGCACACTCCAAGGAACAAAGCCTCAAATCATGACGGTATTGGTTCGCTTTGCTTTTCACTTGTCCTCTTTGGCGTTATTCTGCAACCCTCGTGCACGGGAGGGAGAGGCTGAGATAGGCGGCAGAAGAAACCAAAAGAAAACGTGCTTAACGATCGACAACACACGTAAATTTTCTCTCGTTTCATTTACGAATATTCCATGCAGACGAGTCAACTGTTGCGGCCAAAGCTTCGCAGCGGAATAATGCTCGCAAAAAAGTATCTCACGCAACGCGAAAGAGAGAGAGAGAGGGAGAGAGAGACCGACCACGTATCTCAGTGCGAGAGAAGAGCAGCTGTTGTGGCCCAGCGAGCAGCAGGCGACAATAACATAATCAGCCACAATTTATACTGCCGAGAGAAACGCAACGCTAATGAGTGGCATGGTGGAAGGGGGAGGTGGAGGTAGTCAGCTCTCAGTCTACACTCTCCCATTATCTTGCTCTCTTGTCGCAAGGCACACGTGCAACAAGACGTAAGCCATGCACACAGTCTGCCTAGTATCTCTGTATGTGTAGAGTGAGGTGAGTGTATTGGTTAAGCCGCATTTGGCATAGATTTTTTTTTACGTAATGTGAGAGCAAAGCCGCTGAAGAGAACAAACCCAGCTGCGAGCCGAGCTTGATTGTTGTTGTCATTGTCGTGTAGGCAGGCAGTCTCTCGCTCTCGCTCCAAACTTTAAATTTGTGAGAGCGTTGTGTGTGATAAGTGGCTGTTGGAGGTGAACGAGAGAGATGAAGAGAGAGAGAGAGCGCGAGCTGTGTGATCATGATTTTGCAAGACCAAGCTCAAGCAGCTGTTTGATTACAACAAAGAAAAGCAAGGAAGAACGGAACAAGCAAAGCCGAAAGTTGTATTCCCTTTTGCATACAAATAGAGTTTAGAATTTTATAATTGTTAGGATGAGAATAAAACACAGGACCTTGCGTTTGAACCTAATGAAAATGACACATTCTAAAGTTTTTCTCCATTCCTAAGCAAGTTTTTAGTGAAAAATTTTGTATCTACAGCTATGTATAAAACTAGTTTTAATTATGGTCAAAACATGAATTCCTCTTCTGCAACATTTTAAATTACGTTTACATGATAAAAGATCCGTTTGTAGTTGAATTGGTCGCAGTGGAGCGGCAAAAATTGATCTTTAAAAGTATAATCTGGATGGATTTTCTGTTGGTGAACATAGTTTTGGAACGAATAGTGACACAAATGTATCTCCTACAAAAATAGTTGTCGTATTGTCTCATGCTATCTCTGTCTTGCAGGCGACCATTATAGTCTTTAAAGAAGAATGACGGACATTCCATGGCAATCTCTACGCAAAACGCCATGAGCTTTGTTCTCTCTCTCATGCTACCGCGGTAATGGCTGGCAATTAAATTCGTTTAGAGAAACAGAGACTAATAGTAAGAAATTAATTTGTCAAACAATTTGCCGCTGTAGTTCAAATTTGTATTTAATTAATGCAAATGCGTTGGGTGGAGGCGTTAGTCACAGTCGCAGACAAAAGTCAACTAACATACGAGCATCTCCCGGAGTCCTGCTTAGACTTTTTCCGACACTGTGCGTATAGGTAGCGTACAGAGAGGAAAGAGAATGAGCATTTATTTCGTTGACGAAGCGCAGCAGCTGGCCAAGCGCAAGGGCAATTAATTGAAAGGTGAGGCATTGGAAGAGTGCGCTTTCAGCTGCTTTTGTCTATGACACAAGGAGGCACACAACAAATACTAGATACTAAACCTTGTAAATATACACCTTGGCCACCCGGTTAAGATGGTAGAGAAGAACGTGCCAAAAGTCAGTTAAAATGAGAGTACTAGAATAAAAACACACGCACACATACATTTGTACATATGTATATAAAAGCCAGACGAGAGCCACGAGTAAGAGAGAGTGAGAACTAAACCAGGTCTAGCCGGCAATGCAAATCAATCAAAATCTCTGTCGCTGTCGGCGTCGGCGTTGCCGTTGCTGTCTTTGCCACTGGCTTTGGCGCTTTGGCCACACGCAACAACAAGAAAACATCACATTTTCCGTCATTATCATCAAAAGCGTCTTGGATGTTGGAAAATTGCAAGCATTTCCAGCTAATTGGCCGCCATTAGGAGGGAGGTTAGAGAATAAGATGAGCCACAGGGCAAGAGGAGTGAGTGAGACGGAGCCGAGCGCGGCGTTTGTTCAATTAGAACGTAAACGCTGGAGCGCCTGAAGGGGGCGACAGAGGAGGTAGGTAAAAGCAGAACAAAAGAAAGAATGAACGAAGAAGTTGGCGAAAGAAACAGAAAGAATAGCAAACGCGAACCATAATACAACTGCAGGAAACACCCCTCCTCCTCCCCGTATGCATGTGGATCTACGATTATGTATTATTTAACCCCAGAAAGGTAGAGTATTTTTGTAGAATCGATTTTTCGTAAGTTTCTTTAAATTCATAAATGCTTACTCCTCTCTGAATATGACATTCTGCCTTTGTTGGGTTAAACATGATTTTTTGCCTATCAATTTGCACGGAAATTGGTGTAAAATAACATAAAGTATTGGCATTTGCAGTTAAAAAACACAAAACGGAGATGAGAACGCTCCAAAAAGCTTCTTAACAGAGATGTTCCAATTAGTAAACCGACGACGACGACGACGCCGCCGTCGACCTATTATCCAAGCAGAACAGAATAGTCCCCCGCGACTGAGAGAGCGAGAGCAAAAGCTCTGCTCAATATCAGACACACACATAAATCATTACAGCATTCGCAAAAACGTAACAAAGAAGAGGAAGAAGAACGAATATGGGTAGGGTATGTAGTGGATGGATAGGGATGAGCAGCAGGGAACATGAAAGAAAAAGAATCGCAAGTAATAAGAACACCGCAACGATGATGAAGAAGAAGACGATGAAGAAGAAGCGCAGAAATGCGAATGCACCACATGCAGGGAGCAACAACAAAGCAAAACTGAAACAATAAGCAAACAACAAAAAAAGATGAACGGGAAAGGGAAAGGAAAGGGGAACGAGACTCTACGACTCGACTTGTCACTTTGGCACGTCTTCCCCCTCGCTCAGCCAGAATACACCACTGTTAAGCGCAAATCAATGACCTACGACATCAACAAGGGAGCGCGGCGTCAGACACACGCAGAGAGCGCAAAGATAGTTGTGGAAGCGGGATGGATAGAAAGAGACGACCGAGCGCACACGGTTGGAGGCGGTTTGGGGGGTTTGCGGCAAACGTTGTCTGCTGCTGCTGCTGCTTCCCGCCCCACCCTGTCCTTTGGCAAACAAGTGTAACAGCTACAGTAAGCACTCGCAAGGCAAGGAAAATACATTCAATAATACAAATTAGACCAGTAATAATTCGGTTAAAAATACCAACCCTGTGAGGAGTTTATTCATATGCATTTTGTTTTTTTTTACTGTGTTCAGTGACAACAACTACTGGATGAAGTTCCGTCAGTAAAAGTAAAGACTCGCATAAAGTAAATATGTAATATGTATTTAGAAATTTTCATTTATCTCAGTTTCTTCTGACAAGTTTCCACTGTGCGCATTGTTTAACACCTTCAGCATTAACGTCTCACTTCAGTGCTCACTGTAGCAAGGGAAAAAATTAAGCTCGACAAAAGTGGAGTAACAGCGCGAAGCGTCGAAAGGAGAAGGAAAACACCAAGAACAACAAGAGCCTGAGAGAACACCAGCAACAATAACTTTGTCGAAGCTCTCTTTTGGCGTGTTTTTTTTAGGAGTACAAACAGAGGGACAGAGAGCGAGAGAGCGAGAGAGAGAAAGATATGGGAAGCTTTTTTGTTGTCATCGTCCTGCTTGGAATGCTATCCTGCTGTCTTCTGCCTTTTCAGTCTCGTATAAATGAAATAAATATTTTACTTTAGTGACGAGAGAAAGAGAGAGATTGCACAAAAGGAAGTTGTAGCAAAAAATATACATACTCTCCCGTATAAAAAGAGGTTGCCCAAGAAGCAGAAATCCAATATTAAGATGAAGTTTGAATGCTCTATTTTGTTTTTAATAATATTACATAGTATCTACTAAAAGTGGGTTCAATATTCAGTCTAATTGCAGTCTAATTCGTCGAAGGCATATTCGTCCAATACTGAATTTCCCTCTCTACTTTTGTACTGCAGTCATTAGGGGAAAGGGCATTGCTATTGCTGCTCTACCTGCAGCCCTTTTCTCGACAATTTGCTTGATAAAAGCATAATCGATTGTGCGCTTACCAACACTTGAACACATGCACAAGTTCCATTCCCGTGTCTGTGCATATTCGCGCGTGTGTGTGTGTGTGTGTACGAAGGAAGTGAAAAGGAAATTGCCGTGCAATGTGAATCACCTGGACCAGCAAAATGGAGCGAACGAGCGAATGAGGGAGACAAAGATAGCGCGCTGCTTGCTTGTAGAAGGAAGAGAACCAAACGAGTGAAATTCTTTAATTAAAATTGTTTTTCCTATAAACAATTGTGACATAACGAGCAGCAGAAAGAAGAGCAGCAAAGGAACAGCAACTGCTCATTAAGTCCCAGCCGCAGTCCAGAGAGTAAGTAAGTATTAAATTCTTTATTTATAAACAGCAAAGCGAATTGATTGCGAATGCCGGTCGTTCGGTCCCCGTCCGGCAGTCTCTGCCGTGTCTGCTGGGGTCTGGTCTGGCCTGGTCTGTTGGTTTCTAGGTAAAATACCAACAGTCTGTTTGGTTCGGGGACTTGGCCAGAGAGTTCTCAAGTTATCAAGTTGGCCAACCAACCGCCGAGCGACATGTGAGGAGTGCTCCAAGTGTAGTCTGGTCTGTGTGGCATGTGCAATGTTCTGGCTTTATAAGGCTGAAATATTGCAACCGGAATGGGATCTCCCTCTCCCTCTCCCTCTCACTCTCTCTCTCTACATTAGCAGCCGCAGAGCAGAGACACCACGCAAAAGTTAAGAAAATATATCCAAAGAAACAACACAGACAACAAATGGCAGGCAGGCAGGCAGAACAGCTAAAAAAACCCCCATGGAACAAGAACAAGAAGAAAAACTAACCAAGAAAACTCACAGCGAAAGAACAGCTGCACAAAATGGCTGTGGAGAAATTATCAAATCAGCAATGAAGTCTTCCACTCTTCTTTTTCTTCCCCTTACATATATATGCACATATGTACAACGTTCCACTAAATGCAACTCAAGAGCATCTCTATTGTACATATGTACATATTTTTCACACTCGCAGACTATGTTGCTTCCACTGGCAAGGGACTGGCAGTTTTCTTTTTGAGCGTCCGAGTCCCGAGTGCTGAATCGCTCGTTCCGATCATTCGTCAAACGAATGTGTCCTTTTGCTTATGGGGACATTTATACCGCAAATAAATTTCATTCAATAGTGGAGAAGGGGTACAACGCATACACACTATTTATATACTCTATGCGATATTTACTTTGGAAATGTTGACATTTATTTGTAAAATCAATATAAAATTGATTTTTGGCAAAGCGATGCCTCTTACTTGACGCGATTTGGGGGTGCGTTGGATCGTTGGGTCGTTTCTGGCTTCAGCAATATGCCCCATACTTCTGGAGCAACCATCCAATGGCTGAGGGCCATCTGAGACGAATGACTCATCTGAAACCATGCAGAACCCTCTTCATCATCCCCATCCGGCGCTAATATTCGGCTGAGCCCACGCTGAATACTTTCCAATTAAATTAACAAATCGACTAACCCTAACTAACAAATAACTAACTACTTGCCAAAAGACGCAAAAAACAACCCACAAACGGAGCCGTTACAAGAAAGAAAAAGAAAATCGACCAAAACTTAAACAATTCTATTCCATTTGATTGGTATTTTCATGTTGGGTTAATCAATAGTTTCGTTGTTTTTGTTGTAGGCAGAGTTTTTATGGTTTTCCCCCGAAAAGTTTGTTCGTTTTCATTGCTCAACTTTTATTTGAGCCCCTCTTGAACGTTCCATATTTCCTTGGGCCTCATAAAACTATTGTTATGGGCCATCGATTGCCTGGGCTAAGTTATCCATTATTAGATGATTTAGAACGGCGGTTTGGGCGAAGCTATAGCTATAGATTGTTTAATCATCCCTCTACAATCGGAAGCTATCAATCTGTTTGATTTAATGAAAAGCAGCGCTCCCACATGACGCGTGAATGCGAATGCTGCAGAACAACAACATACATGTCGCGTGCACGACACAGAACATTGATCGACAAGGCGATACGCACTGCATCCATATTTAAAATTTTATATTATTTTAAATTAAGACTTCCGATATACCTAATCCTAATCAGAGATACATATGTATCTCTCAACGGGCTGTTCTGGATTGTCGATGGAAATGGGTCTTTGGCGTATGGACAAATATTATTGTCGGGTCGAGGGGTCGGGTTACGGCTACTTACCGCTGCATTCCGGTTGGCGGCAGACACCACGGAGTTGTTCATGTACTGGTTCTGGGGCGGCATCATGGCAGCGCCCATCGGGACCGTGGGCTGTCCGCCCATGTAGACGTAGTCCTGAGGTCCGCCGGGCGGGCCGAGTGGTGGCTTGGGCATGCCCCCGTTCATACCCGGATGCATGGCGCCGGCATGGTGATCGTACATGCTGCCCGACTGGGCGTACGGCGGTATGTGTCCCAAGGCAGCGGCATGACTAAGAAGATTCGAGTTGTACTGTCCGGGATGACCTCCGGGCTGCTGCTGCTGCTGGCCGGGATGCTGCTGGTTGCTGAGACCGACTCCCAGGCCATTGCCGTTGCCCAGGCCGTTTCCTCCGCCCATCAGATGATGCGGTGGTCCCTGATTCTGCTGTTGCTGCTGCTGCTGCTGGAGATGCGGCGGCTGTTGCTGCTGCTGTTGTTGCTGCTGGTGTTGGGCCGCCACGGCAGCGGCTGCCTGGGACATCATGTGGTTGTGCTTGGCCACGGCAGCAGCCTGTTGCATGGCCGCCATGTTGGCGGCTGTCGCTGCAATTGACGGATGGTGGAGTCCGCCGTTCGAGCCGGAGCCCCCGCCGCCGTTGCCGCCGCCCATGCTGCCGAGTCCGCTGCCCATGCCAATGGTTCCGATGGCCCCAGGTCCACCATTGCTGCCGTTTCCAGGCTGTAGCTGTCCGCCCGGAGCTGCGTTGGCTGGATTCATGGGGGGATTGTACTTCCATTTATCCGGGTTCTGAAAAACCAAAAATCAAAAGAAATTGTAATAAAAACAATGTTCATTTTATTTTGTCAACCTCCCACCCCCACTTCCACCCAATCCTCTCCCTTTCTCCCTTGGATCTGTTTCTGCTGTTTCATTGCCAAAAAAAAAGAGTAAGTGCCATAAACCGTTTATGCAACCATTTCTTGCAGGCAGCGACCCCTCGGAACTTGCGCTAGCACCCTCCACCCGCCAGGCCAGGCTCTTGTGGGTGCCACTTTCCATTCCAGAGAGCTATCCAGAGCCTGCCTGCCTGCCTGCTGCGACTGCTTGTGGCAGCAGATACAAAACGTTCCCCACGCGACGAATACGCTAAAACTCCAATGATTCCATAGACATTTCGGCAGGATTCTGATTCCGATGTGAAGGTCTCGCAATTATCTTTGCAATTCAATTCAGAAATTCTTGTCATATAATAGCTATCATAGGAACAATTAATATTTCCTCTGCTTTGGCCCCAAAGGTAGCCATTTTTATTCTTTACACAGAAGCAGGAAAACAGAAGAACTGAATAATCGACATATGCATTTGTTCATTACGAACATTTAACCCTTTTCCAGGGTATGAAAAGCATACTCAAGGGTAGGGTTTTAGGGTTTATCTAAATCCATCCTGTTGCCCCTGTCTGTTTCAACCCTCCCCTCATACTTACATCAATGCCGTGACCATCATCGCCGCATGCCCAACGCGTTTGCTGTTGCTTCTGGGCAAAGTGGGCCGCGTACTCGGCGGCGGCTGCCTCGTGCAAGGTCGAGCCTACGCCGCCAGCTCCTACTCCGCCACCGACGCTGCCGCCCCCGCCGGGCGAGGGACGCTGCTGGAAGACGTAGCCGACGGCAGCGGCTGCTGCAGCGCCGGCTGCATCGGCGGAATCCTGTGACACACCGCCGCCGCCGCCCCGGGACGAGCCTATAATGCCGTCCGAGCCGACGCCGACGCCGCCGCGTCCGTTACGATCATCGTTACCACCCAAAAACTTCATGTGTTGTTGCTGAGGCGGCTGTTGTTGCTGCTGCTGCTGTTGGTGTTGAAAGTAGGGTGGTGCTGGACCGTAATGTTGTTGTTGTTGTTGTTGTTGTTGTTGCTGCTGCTGCTGTTGTTGTTGGTGGTAGAGCTGCTGCTGCTGGTGCTGGTGGTGGTGCTGCTGCTGCTGGTGATGCTGCTGCTGCTGCTGATGCTGCGGATGGTGCTGCGGCGAGGGCGTCGATATGGAAATGGTGGGCGCGGTTAAGAGCTCAATTTTGACGGCTTTTCAAAGCTGTCGCAGCTGACGAGGGGGCGCGTATTGCTAACTGTGAAAAACGAAGAAGACTGCGAGAGAGACTACGGTACGCGACGACCACCGCCGACGACGACGACGGACGATCGAGAGGACAAGAGCGAGCGATGTCACGTGGTCTCTCGTTCCGTTACGTTTCGTTACGTTTTGCCGTCCCCTTTAACGATCTCGCGCTTGCAGTGCTGCTCAAACTTTCGATCGATCCTTTCACTGCACTGCACTCTCTGCACCTTGGTGTTTACTGTATTATTTATGCACAAATGATTCCTTAATTGATTTGTTGTTTCTTTTGGTTGTTGTTGTGGTTGATGTTGTTTTAGGGAACACACTTTTTAGCCCAACACATTTAACATTAATTTACAGCATTTGCTTGAGATTGCTTCGCTTTTATTTATTTATCTTTTCATATTAAAAAACTTATTGGATTTGTTGTCGGGGTTGGATTTAATATTTTCTCTTCTCTTTTTTTTTTACAGAAATTTACACTAGTTAACACAAACTTTAAGAATAATATTTTACACAGTTGCACAGTTGTTGTTTGGGACTTAACAAAAATGAAACTCTATCATGTAATTACGTATGAAAATTGGTTAAAATTTGTTGAATTTTTACAGATTTTATTATTTGAGAATTGTGAAATTGCCTTCTTGTTGAATGAAGTTGTTTATTATTTATAATTAGGATGAATTTTAATTTACACGACGTTTAATGATGAAAATATACACAAACTGAAATGAGAAAGACGGGGGGAAAATGTGCATTAATTCTCTTTTCCAAAAGTCCACGGATGCTAGGACAGTCTCCTGTAGAAGCGATGCCTGTAACGGGGCTAGGGCTAGAAAGCAAACAGCTAGAAAAGAGAAGAATCTCCCATAAAAACATGCACCACTGTGCTGCAGAGACAGAGACAGACTGCCACAAAAACAAAACACGGAAAAATGTTCAATAAAAGAAAATTCTTCTAAAGCAGAAAGATGAGTAAAACAAATGCCTGAACTGATTTCCTCATTATGAAAACAATAACAAAACTGTGAAAGGAGAAGAGCGAGGGAGGAGCAGGAGGAGGAGGAGGAGGGCAGGGGAGTCAGCGTACAAGAAGAAGCCGTGGCAGAGGCAGAGGCCGAAGCAGAGACAAGAACAAGAACGCAAAGCTGAATCATGCGCAAAAAATACAGAAAAGAAAAAAGCACGGAAAAGAACGCTAAACTCGACCTTGGTATACCCTTTACACAGGGATTTATTTGTAGAAAATAATGAGAAAACAGTTTACAATTAACTGAGATTTTTTTCATTTGAAAGAAATTAAAGAATCGAGTTTGCAGAGAGCATTTCCACCCCTGGTCTGTCCAGTAGTTTGGTTTTTCCATGTATTGATATGGCTAGAAAAAAATATCTGTAATCTGTCCCCAATGGCTACATGAATTTTTTGCAACTATTTGTGGATTCTTATATCGTAACGGATATTCTATGCTGATTAGAATTGAAATTTTAGAGCCTGAAACATTAGGTGCTTCCCTTGCAGATACTCATACACATACAGGGTATCAAAAGCGAAAAGACAACGCAAGGCGAGCGGCGGCAGCAGAAAAGAAGGGGGAGGGGTGGGTGGACAGCCTGGTGGGGAGAGAGGTTGAAAATGGAAAACATATAGAATTAACATACACATATAAACAGAGGTACAACAAGAAGGAGACGCAACTACGGCGGCGACAGCCGGCAGAGCAGACGAGGAACGCAACGACGACGAATGGCGGCGGCAGGCAGGCAGGCAATCGAAGAAGGCAAGGCAGGGCGCCGCAACTTTTGAGGTTACGTTACGAAAAAGTATGCGAAACGAAACGTTGTCGTCTGTGGGTCGGCTTGTTTATGAGGAGCCTCTCCTGGCCGGGCCACCCACCCCATATCAAAGCCAGAGAGAGCCGAGTAGAGCAGAGCAAGCAAGTGCAGCCAGCAGTAGCATGCGAAAAACGCAGAAGTTGCCTCGCTCCGGGAGAGAGAGATAGAGGGAGAACCTAGAGCCCCTGGAACACACACATACACACACAGGAACAGTCACACGCACACATTGGATATAAAAACAAACATAAAGATAAACCGTAAAAGAGACATGTGAAAAACAAAGGCACGAGAACGAAACAGGAGCAGAGTGAGTGCGCAAAGGAGGGGGGCGTGGCTGGCTCAGGGAGGATACAGCTGATGAATATTTAACCAAACTATTGAGTATTACATGAAATTGAGTATTACATGAAAAAATGAATTATTTATTTCATCTTTTGTTATTATATGGTTGTTAGACGGCGACCGAGGTGTTCTTATTGGGAAAAATTCGTGTACACAAATGCAAGCGTCCCCAGAGAGGGAGAGAGGATATTGAGAGAGCACTCGCTCTCACACACACGCACACATAGAAGGGAGCGCACAGTGCAAATGTAAGAAAAAAGAAGAAGCAGCCAAATGGCCGCCGCCGCCGCTGCTGCTGCTGACAAGGAAGAAAATGATGGGACAAGGCACAAGGCGAATAATGAGGCGACACATCCAAGAAAACAGACAAATACACACGCACTGGCACACGAACGCACAATCGGAAAAATATTTCACTAAAATATAAAATATTCATTCTATTCTACTCCTCTTTTACTTTTATGTGTGTTTGCTGTCGGAAATTGTGACCGCGCAGTCGGCAGCGACCCGGCCAAAATATGTAATTGATTTTTACCTTTTGGGGAAAAACAATTTGATTTCTTGTAGGTTTTTTTGCAAACTATTTTTATACTTGTTTAAATATAAAAAGCCGTCTGGATACACACACTCTAGCACACACACACACATGGTACGCTGTCGCCGCCGCCGTTGGTTGCCGCAGTCGAAAAGGAAACCCGATGATGACAATGTAAAAAGAGGCAGGAGGAAAAAAAATTGAACTCTTTTTATTTTTTTGGCACTTACACATGCACTTAAAAACCATTCACGACACGCTTAAGTTCTGTTAATGTGTGCTTTTGTATTTAATTTAAGTTATTTAAATTACAATTATTTACACAGGATGAAGAAGAAGAATACGGCTAAGAATTCTTCAACGTCGCGTCCGTCGCAGAACGATAATAAAAGCGAAATGCAAAGACACACAGGGCAAATACAACAACAAAAGAGTAGAACCCGCTGAGAGAACCAGAACCTGGGCAGTGTTGTCAAACGTGCAAAATCAACAGAGAACAGAGCATGTCCAACAAGAGAGAGAGAGAGGAGAGCGTCAGATGAGAACGGGAGAAAGAGCACAGACGGCGTTTTACATAGAATTGTTAAAATGTAATACTAATTTATGGTAAAAAGCACAGGAGGGAGAGATTCTCACCCGATTTAGGATGCTAAAGAACCCATACGAATTGATGAAATTATCAAAAAAAACCGAATCAATTGCAACATTCATACTAGTTTCTTACAAGTCCGTCTCAAAATCAATTAAAATCTGCCATGCATGGGCCATTCAAATTGTTTATACATTATTTATCAATCGATTTTAGGCATGCTAAATTTGATTAGACGCCAACGCCAGAGAACCACACACATACACGGAGACAAGCATTTCCATCCACACCGCTCATACATCCATGCACACACACAATGGTGTTTGTTTTGTTTTTGTTTGCGGCTTTTTTTATCAACTGCTTTGCGGCCGACAGCTACTTTTTTTTGCCATAAGCACGCGGCTTTTGCTGCTTGTTCTTTCCCGCACGCACACGCACACACACACACACACACACAAAGACGCAGTTGTTTAGCATTGTTCATTAGTTGAATTTGTTTATACATTTCGTTCTTTTTGACTTCATTTCATTATCATTCTGTTGCTGTTTTTCTGAATGTAATAATGTAACTTTATATATGGGAGTTTTCTTTCTATATTATCGAATCTATATTCTAGATTTTGCATATTCACACACCTTAGCTTATTTGAACAAAATTTACATATTAGAAACGCTGCTTTATGTCCCGCTTGTTACACACGATTGAAATGAATGAAGCGGAGAGAACGATAAACAAAACCACCAAAGGAGAAACGCCGTAACAGCTGTTGGGCTAGTGTGGCCGCGTGTCGAAAGACCAATCGATAGCCATCTGAACGAGTGCGTTTAAACGATAGTTCCTTGCTTCCTTCTTCCCGGTACTGTACTCATTTTGAAATGATATGAAACTTGGCCCCCTTTCAATTAACAATCCTAGCTCACCGTTGAACGATACTATGCAAAAAGTGTTGCAACTCGCGGAAGTTGCAAGACACGTGTGAAAATGCTACAAGACGTGTTTCGGAAAGAGAACACAACAGAAGATTTGAATGAAAAGGAACGGAAATTATTACGAAATATAATAGCTGACTACATTTTTGAAAAGAAATTGAAAGTGTGTTCCCTGAATTTTCAAGAGATGAAATCTCAAATTTTAGCCATGTTTCCGAACGAAACGGTAAACAATTGGTTAACAGGAACAGGAAGATGTTCTATAGCCACCACGTATTATAATAAACAATGTAAAACAAAAAAATTAAAAAAAAAAAAAATTAACCATAATTGCTTAAAAATTTTTAAATCCCCAAATCTATCAGAAAAAGTAATTTTTGGCCTAAGTGGTTATGTCATGTCGACTAGTGTTTAATGCCATGCCCAAGTGCTATACAGCCCGACATGATCTTCCACAATGCAGAGGATCTGCGCGAACGCGGCTTTCAGATGTTTTACATCTACATTTTAAATATAATGAACACTTTGCATTATAATGCCCTCCTGCGAAGAGGGCAGACGAATCAACCCGTCTCTCGACTGTCGCTCTTTTCCAGCGCGTAATTATTATCAATAACCCGCCCATAATTGAAACACAATGTGCTCTAATACGATACATATACATACATGTGTGTATTTTAATATTTAAACGATTTAGTAATTTTGATCATTTCTTAGTGGAAATTATCGAGGAAATACATTTCTTTTTCTAATAGTCGCTCTCTTAGAAATAGGATGTTTTCGAATTCATGTGTTGTGCATTTGATTTGTATTTTGAAAAGATTGAAACACTTCAATGATAGCAAACGAAGTATGCAAAATAACAATACGGACAAAAATTTGTCATTTCAAAATATCTTAGCCCTATATATGTATGTATTTATAGAGGGTTCTTGTCCAGAATAGTGGGGGAAAGTTGCCAGATAAATTCCTTTCCTGTACTGTACTGTACTGTGTGATCGATCTGTGGTGCCAAAAGTATTATTTCTTATGTTTGTTGTATGCTTAAGATTAATATATGTATGTGACGAGAGGCCTAGGCAGTGCCTGATTCGGGGCGGCCTACGGCATCGGACACAAACTCAACGGATTCGGCGGTATCATTGGCGGCCTCGCCGTCGCACGTCGACTTCGAGTCCTCCTTTGAAGAGGATGCACCGTCGTAGTTGTCATTAGGGCCGCGGGCGCGATCGACTGTCTTCTTGCTTGCGGCGTCATCATTGGAATCGTCTTCATCCTGATCGTGGTTCAAGGCGCTGTGATTAGCTTTTGGCGGACGTCCGCGCGGCTTGGGAGATCCCTCATTCAAAGACTTTTTTGGTCCAGAAGGGCGTCCACGCTTCTTAACTACAGTTGGAGATGCAACTTCAACCGTCTTCTCAGGCTGCACGTTCTGCTCCTCCACAGAGTCGTCATCTGCTTCTTCGTCATCATCGTCGTCATCTTCCTCCTCAACAGGCTTGTTGACTTTTGGTCGACCGCGTGGACGACCAGTTGGCACATAAGCTGGCTTGTTCAATGAGGGCCGACCGCGCTTCTTGGGCGAAGGTCCATCGCCGGTCCATTCGGCTGCGGGACGTTTCTCCACAACTGTTTTGGGCCTGCCCTGGCCACGTCCGGTACGCACAATATTGAAATTGACGGACCCAGTCGGAGGACGTCCCGCCGGGCGACGCACCTCTTCATCATCATCGTCGTCGCTCTTCTCGTCTAATGTATGGGATGGAGATGCGAATTTAAATAAGGGAAATCTCCCACCAGGCTTTAAGGCTTACCTTCGCTCTCACTGGGCTGATGCTTCCTGGGACGGCCCAGCTTTCGGCGCTTGGACGATGCGGTCTTTGATTTAGCTGGGACCTCAGCATCGTAGTTGTTGATGCGTGGGCGACCGCGGCCCTTGGGCGCGATTTGGGGAGACGCCACAGTCTTTGCCACATTCTCATTGGAATCGTCATCACCATCGGCGTCACCCTCGATGTCGCTTAGATTGACCGGCTTCTTTGACGGTCGGCCGCGCTGGACAACCTTAGCAGCACTCTTTGGCGGGCGTCCACGCTTCTTCGGAATCGTGGCGGCGCCGTCCACCACGCTCGGACTTGCACTTTGCTGGCCGCCCGGGTTCTTTGGAGGCCTGCCGCGCTTCTTTACCGAAACCTCTTCCATGGCTGTTTGGCTGTTTCGCTGTTGCTGTCGCCGTTCGTGTTTTCTCGCGGCAAAACGTCTCTTCGCTGAATGCGCGCGCTCTCTCGGCTCTGCAGTGGCGTCCCTTACCAATACACACACGCACGCAAATTTCGCTTCTTTATGATTGCGTCTTTCACTGCGCGTCTTCAAATGGTTTGAGTAGAGAAGAAAACTGCAACTAGTATAATCGTTGCACAAATATTTCGTTAAAAAGTAATTCGCTAAAATGCACTGCTTTTTTCAAGGAAAATTCTCAATTTTCTTAGCCGCTTTATTTCCTTACCTCGCCGAATTTTCTTACGAGCACGCTTCACTATTGAGTCGGTTTTCTGTGTTTTCTATTTCCACAGTCTTCGCCTCCCTATCGATATGCAGACGCAACTATCGCACGCGGTTCCAGCGACTTGAGAAATTAATTTAGTTTTTGATCAAGGGTGGAATTGCCTGTGGCAATGTAACTAGAATTCACGTTGAATTTGCCTGGAATCCACTGCAAAATGATTAAATGTGCAATTTCGTTTGTAGATTTTGCAATATAGCCTGCCGGCCGGCTTGCAGTAAGCAATGTAGCAACCGATAAGCGTGTTCGCCGATATAAAAATGCGATAACTTTGCGAACCTTTCAACAGCTTATTCAAATTACAAACTATATTTTTTTATTTTTGTTTGAAGCAACTAATACTTCAAAATACTACTCAAACGTGACTTTTAACAAAAAAAAACTTTTCAAAAGCTTGCTATATAAGAATCCGAACGGATAGCAAGGTATATACATAAACGAGCAGAAAAGACTGCAAATGGAATCAATGCTTCTGGATTACTATCCTGATGTCTTGCTTGTTTACTGTGGTCGTGGCTGATGGCCGTTGGCTGCAGAACGGCTACAACATATTAATTCAAATTTATTTAATTTTATTAATTCCCTTTCCCCTTTTAACACGCTGAAAAACTCTTTTTTACACGATTGCGAAATATCATTATAATTCTTTTTTGTCAATTAATGCGTGAGACCTTTTTCGTATGCATCGATACGTATTTGAACCTCTAGAAAAAGGAGAATTCCACATTTGAAAGTAAATAACCTTTTTAACTGCCACAATGTGAATTTTGTCTCGCTTAGCACGAAGTTTTCTAAGAACGTTACCCCCGTGTTAAGCGAGGGCCAGGTGTATTCCGCTCGCTCTCCGCTTGCCGGAGAACCGACAACACATTTTAAAGAATTAAAATTACAAAGAATGCTTATTGTTGTTCATAAATTTGAAATAAGCTTCGCTTCTTAGGCACTATCGATAATATCTATATCTCGTTTTTGAAGTCTAGAAAACGAATTAAGTGTACTTAAAAAGGACGTGGAAGACCAATGTCCTAACTAGAAACCTCCAACCACGAATCCACGGACAAGAAACCATAATTTGTACAATTTTCTTTAGGCACAAACAAATTACATAGGTAATTATTTAATTTTCCATAACTCCAATTTTGAAACAATTATTTAGTTAAATTGGCAAAGTTTCAATTAATTTCGAAAATAGTCGGAATAAAATATCGATATCTATTAACATACAGCCATGGTCTGGTTTTTCAAATGTTTGCTCATCACAACGAATCCCACTCAACACGTAGGACGCAGAGCCACACGCAACAAGTCAGGAATTCTGTTAAAATGAAAATTACCTTTTTTCAAATCGAGGATGCTGACTTGGCGACAGTAAACGCCCTGCTTGCATTTATAGATGGACAGCAACAGAGCCCGGAGGCCCTGTTAGCAATTATAAATCGACAACGGAATCCGGAGCCCCCCGGACCAAATTATCCTTTAAATCAGCCCGCTGATCCAGAGGTGTTGCCGCAGGCAGCAGCAGAAGGTGATTAACATGAGCTGAAAGCCCAGCAGTTTGGTGATACCTTCCATCCATACCAATCCAGCAGAAGCCGACAAGCCAGTCACGTCGCAGGCAAAATCTGAGCTGAAACATCAGGACTTAGGTGCTACCTTGTATGCTTCTAATCCAGACGAGATCGTCGTGCTGGGAGAGGAGCTAATACCAGTAGAGATGGAGGTCGAAGTGTTGTCATCGATATCCGTGCCACAGCAGCAGCCACGTGGCCAGGATCGAGCCCCATCGTCGCAGGCCTACAGCAGTAGTAGTCCAGAGACATCACCACTTCCTGGAGAAATCAGTGATGCCAGCTCGTCCAGCTCGTCCAGCGATGACGACGACTTGGTCAAGCCAATGGACCATTCCAAGTGCATTCGCAACTATGGCAGAACTGAGAAAAAGGACGAGGAAGAGCACACGTCGGCCAGCAGTGATTCGGAATAACATTCCAATCCCATCCGTCAGCGAATGACAATAATGGTTGTATGCAATGCAGTGATCACTGCGAAATAGTACCTTTAACTACATATATCCTATAACTATAACTATATCTATTATATAATAACTATAATATATCCAATATATCTAATATGCTGTGTGCTGTATATGTTTATGCTGTGTAGACCAAATTCGTCCAGGGACACCGCACTAAATTACTTAACATTTTCAGGACACTGTCGTTCCCGTTTTGATCCGTATTTGATAATTTCACTGCGTCAGGTTGTGTGCCAGAGTGCCACCTCTGGCACGTTAAATTCCGTTTTCTGGCTTGGGATGAGATGTGTTTGGTTTGGTTTGGGTTCGATTTCATTTCGGTTTAAGAGTATGGGGCATAAAAAGATGCGTAACGATGGAAACTGATTGTCAGCGAGTCCAGAACACGGAACTCGGATGGCGAATGTACGACGGTGGTGATCCGCTACTTGAGAGAATCTGCAAGCCGGGAGAAATGTTCATTATTGAGATTGTATCTTTGTGTACCTTTGCGGGCGGATTGGATTGATTGATGGCACGAATCGTCGCTCCCGAAGTCAGCTAATGTTGCAAGTAAGAATATAATATCCCTTTTTGAAATCTGTTATCTAGGGTTACAACAATGAGAAGACAGTGGGGCTTACACATAACTGTTTATTTAATTGTTAAACAATAAATATACATCTTTACGCATGTATTATCAGATTGTTGTACAATTAATGATTATATATAGAGCCGTACAGTAATACATATATGTTTCATCTTTCGGGCAAACGCTGATTCTTGAATAACTCTTTTAAAGATTTATGTATGTGTATATGTATATTGCAGATCGTTAATCGAAGAGATATATTCGTGTATATATATATGTATGTATATTTAATTGATGGCCTGCTCCACGGGCATGACAAGTTTAAGGTATATTTTTCTTACTTTTTAGGAACACGCTCTAGCACACACACGCACAGGCACACACACTAGAACCAAACTTAAGATTAGAAATTAAAAAACGGAGAAATTTACACTTGCGCAAATGATACAAGAAATGATTACAAATGAATAGAAGCGTCGTATGTCGGGGAATACATAAATACAAATTAATTACAGTATGCGGCTCGGGGCGGGCAGAGTAGAGTGTAGAGTAGAGTGCGGGAGGAGGAGAGTGTGCTGGGTCCGAACAAATCGTTATTCTTTGAAAACATTTTCTCTCCTCTCCGCTCCTTCCGATACTTACAGTTGTTTGGATCTTTTCTTTCTAAGTTTCTAAGCTATTTCGTATTTCGTATATCGTACATCGTATATCGTACGCTACTACTACAAATCCAATAAAAATTAGCTTTTCTCGTTTCTTTATCATATAAAAACAAGTTTTTGCACAACAAAAAATTTAAATTAAAACAAAGACAATGATGTAAAACTAGTTGAATGGGAAGGGGTGGGGACGCTGCCTTAGCTTGTAATCTTGTTTAGTTTTTTGCTTTTTGAATCTCATAAGTTTTGCAGGAAGGATAATAATTTCGTTTCATAGTTTTTATTCGATTCCAGATTACGCAACGAGTGGCGCTCCTCGGGGAACACATGCAGATCGTACGGCTTGTTGGCCTTATTCAGAGCGCTGATCAGTCGGGACGTGTGATAGAAGTGCACATTCTCATCGATCAGGCCATGAATCAGCAGCAGCCGATTGTCCCTGCAAGAGAACAAGCACAAGCAAGAGAATACGCCCATATAATAGCATGTAGCACAGATCAGACACAGATGGGACAAGCGGGGTAGCACTCACTCTTCGGGGAAGGAGTTCACATAGTTGAGCACCGATCCGGCCGAGTATCCAGCTTCGTTGTGATGCGGCAGATCCATATAGCGTTCCGTATAGCCCGTATCGTAATACTCCCAATTGGTAACCGGCGCCCCGGCAATGGCAACTTTGAAGATTTGCGGAAATTGCACCAGGCCCATCAGACTGAGATATCCACCTGAAAGCGCCACAAATCCAAAAATCAATACAGACCTTACAGCCATTCAATTCAATTCAATTCAATTCAGTTGAACAGTAGATAAAACACCAACTGACCGTAGGACCAGCCGTGGATGGCCACACGCTCCATGTCGATGTAACCCAGCTGGTCGGCCAGAATGCGCAGGGCATCGACCTGATCGGTGAGCTCCACCTGTCCCATCCGGCCGCGTATGTGGCTCTCGAAGCGCTTGCCGCGGTGGCGAGAACCGCGCGAGTCAATACAGATCACGCAGTATCCCTGGGCGGCCAGCATGTGCATGCGCAGCTGATGCTTTCCCTGGCAGACACACAGAATTTCAAATAGTTACAAAATACTCGGAACTTGGAGAACTGCAGTCAGGGAACCCAACACCCACCTTGAAGGTATTGTTTACGGTCTGGACTTCAGGCCCGCCGTAGACATTGAGCACCGTGGGATACTTGACGCCCATCTCGAAGGTGTGCGGCTTATAGACCATGGCATAGACTATGTCACCCGATGGCAATTGCGGCCGAAAGATTTGCGGGCAGTATTGTGGCTCCGGCTTGCCGCCCTCGTGCAGGTATCCCATCAGCGAGATCTGTATGCCGTTGACGCCGCCATTCTGACAGGTCTGATTCACCCGCATCACCTTGCAGCTGGGCAGTCTCTGGATGTTGCAATAGACCAGCAGCATCAGCGAGCATTCCTACGGCACAGCAGAACAATAAATTAGAACGAGACTAAAGGAAGAAGTACCGGATATCGTGGGACGTACATCATCAAATTCCACAAGGTACGAGTACCCCGGTTCGGTTAGCAGGCGTATGTGTTCGGGTCTCTGCAGACTGACTACGTAGAGATGCTTCTCCAGGGGGGTATCGCGCAGACCCACGAAGTAGACCAGTTGATTGGGCTTATCCACCCAGATATTCCTGGCCAGCACCTCCCATTCACCGCTGGTTAGCGCCACCTTGTTGATGATGCGCGGCTGGAGGGCCGACTGCTCAACAAAGCTAGGCTGTGGCAGCTGCTGTTGCTGGGAAGCAGGTGTGCCAGCTTCGGACTGGCCATTGGCATTGGCATTGGCCAGGACCAGACTGGATGTGACGAGATATAGATGCCGGAAGCCAGTCTCCTCGGAAGCCCACACATAAGTGACACTGGTGTCGCTGACCTCGAGGATGTACAGCATATCGTGGACATTGATCCAGCTCTCCGATTGCTCCGTGTAGATCACCTGCAGCGGTGTGATGGTGCGACTGTAGAGGCTGCGCCAGCTGTGGTCCCCAATGGAGTCTGTGGGTGTCGACACCTGGCTGCTGTACGACTCGCAGAAGTTGTCCAGCGGTATGAGAAACAGGTCCAGCCGCTGCTGCTTCCTGTCCAGTCCCTGGACCCAAACGCTGCAAGCGAATACAAATTTGAAGGGCGAGTATTCCAGGATTATCGAAATCTACTCACTAGTTGGCGTCTGGTGTCCAGCCGACGCGGACAATGTACTCCAGCCAACTGAAGACGGCCAGTAGGGAGTAGGGCAGATCCTTGATGCAAATCTCGCTGATCTGCAGCGACTCGTTCAGGACGAACTGAACGAGCTTGAGCTTGGACTTGGCATTGGTGCTGCCAGTGCGTGGGAAACGATACTCATCCACCCGTCCATGGACGGCCGTTGACGAGGGAAACGTGTACAGGGAGACCTCTGTTTCGTCCACCTCCTCGTAGACAATGCGATAGATGCCATCGTCAGAGTGCGGCTGCCACCAGAAGCCCTGATAGCGGCTAAACTCTTCTTGCATCACATACGAAGGAACTCCGGCGCTCAGCGCATCGTCTGGGTAGGAGTGGCGGCCGCAGCTTGTGTACGTGAGACGTTTCTCGTGGCCGCTGAGCGTGTGGGTGACAAAGAGGTCGCAGTCACTGATGTACGCAATCATGTCAGAGTTCTGTGGACAAATCTGAGGGTCCAAGGCGGTCCACTGCGGGCAGGTGCGCAGCTGTGTGGGAAACAGCAGGCCAGACTGATCGGAGGTTGGAGAATGTTAGATTGGAGAACTGGAAGGGGATTCTCTGATGCTACTCACATTGTAGCCCGTGTCTAGACACTGATACAGATCGTTGAAGCAGGGAAAGACGAGCTTGCCGGAGGGCTTGTGCAGCTCGTAGCATGTGATGCCCCAGGTGGAGAGACGCTTGCGCTCTTGCAGCAGCTGGAACTCCCTGGCGTAGGGACAGGAGCTGCCGCTTGTGCTGGTGCTTGTGCTTGCGCTGGGTATGGGCTGTTGCAAGAGTGGATTCCACGATAATCTACAGCAAAGGTAAACCAGATTAAACAGAGAACGGACCAGAAAGTGGAGCATTCCTACTTGGGTCTGTGCAGGGAGCCGAAGTGAAAGGTCGGCTGGCTTTGTCCGCCGTTTGGGGATCCTGCAGCGGTGGTGGGAGTACTGACGTTCGAATCGCCATCCAGACGCTGTATTAGCAGCTGCTGCTCGTCTTGTTGCTGCATGTTGATGTCGGCAAAGAGCAAGGTCGTCTCCCAGTTCTGCGGCGGCGAGCCGACGAAATAGCAACGGGCTCGCCCATCCGACAGATGGCGGAACTGGACGTTGGTGGGCACCATCGAGGACAGAGTGGAGAGCTTCTTGCGCATCTCCTGAACGATGACCTTGTTCTCTGCCCAGCTTTTGGATGGCGTGGGCGCGGCAATGTGTCCATCGTTGTCCACGGCGTCGTCTTCGTCTTCCTCGCAATCGTCGCAGTCCTCGTCGTCATCCCCGCCCAGGCCATGGGGTGGCGTTCCGCTGGTGGGGGAGCTTAGGTGATTGGTGATCACTGAGGCGGCAGCCACGACCACCTCGGTTGTGGTCGCGGTGGCAGCCGCCGCAGCCGCTTGTATCGGCGAAGTTATCGAGTTGAGGGCGCTGCCGATCGAGGAGTAAAGGGCATTCGCCGTCGTCCCCAGCGATCCCATGCTGGTCAGGCTGGCGATGGAATGCGTCGATCCCGGAGTACTGGCCGCACTCTGGCTACTCATCAGGCTCATCGAGCTGGTTCCGCCTGCCACACTGACGGCTGTGGAGACGCGGGACGTGAACCCGTCCAGGAGATTCACAAAGGAGGTGGCAGCGGCATTCGTTATGCTGTGGCTGCGGTGGTGTCCGCTGTTGTTGTTGTTCCTGCCGTGCGGCTGCGGATGCTGCTGCTGCTGCTGTGACAAAGGATCTGTTTCAATGCCCATTAGGGTGCTTGTGCTGTTTGCGTTGGGTCCGCCGCCGAGATTCACATTCAACGGTGGACTCGGGGACGAGGCCAGACGATTGCGTTGCTGTTGCTGTTGCGCCGTCTGGGCTCTACTCCCAGTGCTCTCCATCCCCACTGGCTCTTGTCCGGGCGGTGCTGTGCTCTCTAGTGCTGCAATTCCAAAAATTGACCCAATTTAGGCAGCTCCAACCACGTACACACACCACAACCAACCACACAGAAATGCGGCCCTCTTCCGATTTTTTGAAATTCTCACACGCGCACGCACACACGAACACAATAACACTCACACACTCACAGACACCGAACGCGCCTACACGCTGGCTGCTGGCTGGTTTGTTGATATTTCGCTTAACTGCACTGCACTGCAGCACCTCGAATCGGAGAAGATTGTCTTAACTTAAGTGGAGCGCGTAGCATAGCATTTGTCTCGTCTAGTATTTTCCACGCTCATGCTGGCTCGGCTTTTTCTTCCTCCTTTCTTTTTCTGTCTTTCTTGTCTCTCTGTTCTGCTCTTCGTCGTCGTCTGTATATTGTTGTTGTTTTTTTATATCTTCTCTTTTGACAAAAGGAAAAAGTGAAAGTCGCTCCGTGCAACGGTGACGTTGACGGCGAACTCAAGCCCTGGCGTTCAGCGTTCTTTTCTGGTCAAATGGGCCGATTGAAATGTTGGCTTGCTGAAGTCAATAAATATGTTTTGTTTTCTATTATTTTGGTAGTATCGGGCCAGGTAAATTAAAACAATGAATGATATCCCGATGGTATTTTTTCAAATTTCAGTTTGGCCACATTATCCGGCCGACTTAGGTGTGGGACATATCATAGCGATATATATATCGATATAACGATAGCTCCAGGTGAAACGTCTTTTATGCCCATATGACATTAGACTTTGCTAAATTTGCTGCAAAGAGAGAGATAGCATGATAGACATCGATAAATTAATGCTGGTAAACGTCGCGCAGTAGTTGAACATATGTTTTGCTTTGCGGCGGGAATCATTTGTATACTGTAAACATATTTGTACTAAAAATGTTGTGAACGGAGGAAGCTACAGTGTTCCTTATAAATCTTGATAAGAACTCCCCTCACGTTTGGGATTCTTCGCATACCCGATATAAAATCAAACACCTAAAGCAGGCTTACCTGTATTTACCTTATGTACTTACCTTCTATCTCGCGTTTCAATAGCCCTTTCGCCGACCAAATCTTTCTCTTCTTTTTGTTCTGCTGTTGCAGCATGTGACACGCAATCATATTATTATTTTGAACTATTACAAAAGCTGTACAAAGCATTTTTCGTCTGTTTAAATCCAAAATGCTTGCCATTTTGTAAGTGTTTTACATATTTTTCATCTTCTTCTTCCTCTTTTTACGAATTATAAACACTGCATTTATGATATTATACAACACACATTGCCACCAAGCCAGCAAAATCGTATCTAGAAACTATAGAAATCGATAATCTCTGCCGCAGCGCTGCTCCCAGCTCAACTGGAAAAACAACTGGATGATCAATAGGGAATAAAAAATAGTTGATTGCATTTCTGTTTCGCAAAAATGCATTTATACAATATTGCGGTGCTTTATCCGTGCATTGTCGCCCTCTAGCACCACAGCGCCCACAAATAAAACATTTCTGCTTGCTTTGATACAAAATTTGAATTCTTAACAGATTTTATTTGTTCAAAGTGTAACCGTAGGGCATGCACACCTTGTCACACTCGGTCGCTAGTATTTTTATATTGCACATTCTGCCAGCAGAACTTTTGCTGGTCTGAATACTAGGCTTTTGACCGGGTAAATAAATTTGTCGTGCCTAGCAGAATACCACGAATACCATGAGCGAAGCGAGCATCGTCGAGTAATACACAATTTGTAGTTGTGTGCTTTGTTGTCTTCTTATCTTCTTGGTTGATATTTTGGTGGTGGTTTTTCTGTTTTCCAGCTTCAGCGTACACAGGTTTTTTCTAAGTTTTTGGATTTCATTACCCTTTACTTTAGGTCTTTTAGAGTTGACACATTTTGAAGAAATTTTCCTTATTATATCGGAATAACTGTTGTTTTTTATATGCTCTAGATGATAATTTTGTTTAATAAAGAACATATGGATATAATGAGCGGATCTACATATGTAAATATATATAATATATTTCATACATGACTCCTATTGGAATGACTTTCCATTAGAGTATTCAAGGTGCAAATTGTGAATAAGTAAATAATTTTGATTTAATATATACATATATTTGTATATAATTAAGTCGTATAAACATAAAGACTATACAGTATGTACTATATGTACACATATGTATATTCAATTGTATGGTATATTAATATATATGATCACATATAAAAAAGTAATATGTGCTGAACAAATTATATATATATCATCCATGATTATGGATATTAATGACATATAAATTGGTATTGAATGGGTCTATACACATTTTAGTGTCATAGCCCAACAATCATTCCTCGCTTTCTGAAGCGAAAGGAAAAAAAATAAATATGCTTGTCGAAGAAAACACGCATTACTTTGGAATTCATTGGAGACTATGACTTTATGAAGACGCTTGCCCACAATACAAATACAATTTTGTATATCCTTTATATGCTAATTTTGTTTGATGTACTATAATCGAATAGAATGAACGAATGTTAATGTGTAAAAATACAGAACGTATAGCATACATGACTTCACATGAGAAAAGTTGGTGAAAACTTGGTGGAATTGGACAAATTATACATACTTATTGAGGTTTCACTGTACTCGCTAATCAGTAGCACCCGAAGCCTATTGGTGCTGCGTTTGTTTCGGTAACGCTATCATTGGCCCAAATTGTGCAATTCACAAGACACCTTGTACTGGCTGGAAAGGGATCAATCTAGCCGCTATAGCAACATCTGTGGCCAATAGGGTTGTTGAAATCCAGGAGGTGTCCTGTGATGAGATTTGGCCCAGCCGGCTTAGTGTCACGCGGAACAGACGTAGAAAGTGTATAAGCTTATTGTGGACAGATAGGCCGCATTTTCTGCACAAGAACTCTGAGGAGTGGCCTCGTCTACATCAGGTTGAGCTGTCCCCAGAAATGGAACAGCCGGAGAACACACAAAAATCAATACAATAGAATTAGTATACTGTATACTCTCAGTCCACAATCGTGTCGATAGGCCTCTTGTGGCTTTGGCCTTATCCGATTCGTTGGGGGCAGGCAGTCACTGCTTAGGCTTCTGCAATAAAAGGCGAAAAAGGCGGGGTACTCCCGTGCCTCGTCTTCCGACCCACGTTCTTTTGTAAACATAAATTTTCCAATTACTACAAATATTACATTCAATAATGTATATATTTCAAAATAAATTGACAAAAAACCGGCAAAGAACGAGCCGAGACAATATGAAGAGAACGATCAGAAAAAGGAAGAGCAGGAGGACGAACACGAGGAAGAATAGGCCTCAACAAAAATTGGGCTCATCGCTAAGGTCAGCCTTCAGGTAAAGCTCTTGAACAAATTTAAAGAAATTTCTCTTGCAGATTACTGCAGCAGGAATTACCGCAACACGTCTAAAAAACCATAATAAAATTTCTGGACCCATGGTAAGTAAATGTTGCAATCTTTTTTGGCGCTTGGCTCATCAGGTGGAACATCAGTATTAACCCCGACAAATGCGCGATAGTAACATACACCCTGAAAGTTTCTCAGAAACCGGGACATAGCCAGAGATCTTGGTGTCCCCCTCGTCGGCGATGTTATTAACGCCCAAGCCGAGAAATACATCTCACCCCAACGCGCTGGCGAGGAGACTCGCCAGAACCTCAAACAGACGGATCCATCCAACCGACTCACCAGACAGGAGGATCTAATGGCCTTCACTGAACCTGGTTAGAGGATTTATTAATTCGAATTAATCAAGTGTACATAACCCATTATATAAGTAGCTTAATAGTTACAGTACATATCGTTATCGTTCTTATTATTATTATACCCGGTACTCGAAGAGTAAAGGGGTATATTAGAATTGTGCAAAAAATTAATGTGTGTAACACCCAGAAGGAAGCGTTTCCGACCCCATAAAGTATATATATTCTTGATCAGCATCAATAGCCGAGTCGATATAGCTATGTCTGTCTGTCCGTCCGTCTGTCCGTCTTCATTAGCGCCTATAGCTCAAAGACCATAAAAGCTAGAGGAACACTATTTTGTATCCAGACTCCTGTCCTATCGCACTGTTACAAGTGTATTTCAAAATTTCGCCCCGCCCCCTTCCGCCCACTCCAAGGACGAAAATCTGTGGCATGCACAATTTTAAAGATACGAGAAAACTAAAAACGCAGAATCGTAGAGAATGACAATATCTATCAGAGTGTTGAATCTGGATCAGATCGACTCATAAATATAGCCACAATGAAGAAAACAATTTCGAAATGCATCGTTCCCTCTCGCTCTCTCTCACACACAGGGGTAGGCGCTATGCCTGATCGAATTTTTTGACGCCTAGTTCTCAGAGACTATAAGAGCTAGAACCACCAAACTTTCTATCCAAGCTCCTGTGATATCAAACCGAGACGAGTTTGTTTTAAAATTTGGCCACGCCCCCTTCCGCCCCCACAAAAGATGAAAATCTACAATTTTGAAGATACGGGAAAACCAAAAACGCAGAATCATAGAAAATGACTATATCTATCAGAGTATTAAATTTGGATCAGATCGGATCATAAATATAGTCAGAAGGAACAAATGAAATTTCAGTGGCGCAGACTGATTCCCTCTCTCTCTCGCACACAGCCGTGTATATATACATATGTAGGAAGTAGATAAAGACATGTAGAAAAGGCAGATGTAAAAAATGTATGTAAACAAATATGGAAACATCTAATAGATCAAAATCTCCGAAAAGGTTCGACTTAAATTGTTTTTTTTTGGCTAAAATTTAATATTTTCCTTTTGCGAACATGTAATAAATTACAACAAGCTCACATACATATATACTGACTGAGTACCGGGTATAAAGTAGAGCCGCGGCGCAGACGCGGCTCATAACGTTCCCCCTCGTTTTTTTTTTATTTTTTGTCTAAAATTAAATTTGCCCCTTTTGCGAACATATAATAAATTACATATATCGTAAGCTCACGTATTATATATATACTGACTGAGTACCGGGTATAAAGTAGCGGTAGACGCGGCTTTTTTTTTGTCTTTTTTGGCTAAAACTAAATTTATCCCTTTTGCGAACATGTAATAATGTAATTTATTACAAGCTCACATACATATATACTGACTGAGTACCGGGTATAAAGTAGAGCCGCGGCGGTAGACGCGGCTCACAACGTTCCCCCTCGTTTACATCTGTCTTTTCTACATGTCTAAATCTACTTCCTACATATACATACACGGCTGTGTGCGAGAGAGAGAGGGAATGAGTATGCGCTTGGAAGGCCACTGAAATTTAATTTGTTCCTTTCATTTGTTTCATTTGTTCCGCGGCAGTTCGTTAGCGATGCCTTCAGTGTATGAACTGGAGCATCTAAATACTGTACGGTTGGTGACTTTGCTGAGAAGAAAGAGAGATAGCAGAAAAGAAAAAGACAAAGTTAACGGAATGGAATGCCATTTTAATGATACAATTAATCATATTCGTTTTTAATAGTAAACGAATCAAATGTAAAGTCTTGCAATACATTGGTGGTGCCAAATATGCATTTGTCTATCCGACTCGTGGGGCTGCCCGTGTGCTCTAGCCAAAGACGCCTGCTGGGAGAATAATTTAGTAGTGGTCCGTAGTTTACATATGTATGTATGTATATTTCCACATACATTGCCTCAAACGCTGGTTCATAGCCCTGGATTTGGCCCGTGAACGTATTGTGTGGGGTATTTCCGCACCACCCCCGCACCCCTAGCTTTTCGGCCCTTCGCATTGTATACTTAAATAAAATAAATATAATTTAACTATTAAACCACTCGGATTGGCATTGGAATATTACCATTCGAAATGAAACGCCTGCAAAGGAACTGACTTTAGTTATGTGCTAATATTGCGGATTTATTAGCTTTAGCTCACCTTGCACAATACCAAATATTTCAAATTTACAATCTAAAATCTTATGTTTCTGCTGTTGTGACGGTTTCGGATTCACCTCTACCGAAGTTTGTGTGCTCACATTCTTAGTAAATTTCGGTTCTTCCTTAGCTTTCTTTTTGCTGCTTTTCAGATCTGTTTGTGTTTCCTTAGACGACATATTTCACGAAAGATTTTTTTCTACTTGGCTACTACGTCGGGCTCTGTTTCATGGAGAAGATCGGAGATTATAGAGAAGCTATAGCCCTGCAACGAAGCGAACGGGAACTGGAGCTTCTACCAGCTCTTTGTACCTTTGATGTGGGTGGCACATCAAATGGCAGCTTGGGATACTACAAGTACACTCAAAACGCTGCGGTTTCGGGACCAGGAAGTAGTGCTTAAGCTCAAGACTGTGTGAGCTGTTGAAACAAAAGCAATGGCAACGCATAGAAGATCCATCTCGATGAACAGGACCACGGCAAGCAATGCCATAGCAGCATCATATCAGTATTGAATTGACATGTCAGATATGGTAGGCGCGGCGATTGAAGTATCTGCGCATTTAAAACAACTCCAGAAGATCGTGGGCCACCGGGACCTGCCCTGACAGCGTGCGACTGGATCAGCATACAACGAGAATTCCACCACACAGAACGAGGTAATCGATCAGCCCCCTCAACTGGGATTGGAGGACATCTTGGACATAGACATGCTACGGCACGGGGGTGAAGACCACCTATGATTTTATGGCCAACGATTTTAAATAGATTGCGGAGGTGTTGCTGCCTTGCTGTTCTTGAAAATCTTCGACGTGAAATAACTCTATGAGGACGACCATTACGTTCCAAATTCTATAGTTTTGAAAAGTCAAATACCGATTATTCGATTATTTTTATTGCGGGATAGCTAGCCCCCTCTCTAGGTCACACACCTTGCAATTTAGAGATGAGCCTTTTGTATCGTAAAACTTAGAAAAGTACTGTCGTTTGGGCTGTTTTGTTTAAACATTTTTCTTTTTGAATAATGTAATTGAAAATTATCCAGTTTTATAAAAATTATTTAATTTCAGTTGATTTTTGAATTCAGCAAATTACGATTAACATTTTGCAAAAAGAACACATATATCGATATTCACTTATTTAATTCATTCAACCCTGTGGACCTGGACTGAACAAGGAGGAAGAGAAACAAACAAATATTTGACTACTTTGAAGAACAATGCATACAGTTTACGCCCTGCTCAAGAACAAATTGAGTGATGTGCACCCTTTGCACAACATCGATTTGGAGCAGAACGTGGCCTACCTGAAGGCAATCGTCACAAAGGAGCTTCAACTGCAGTTCGATGCCAGCGAGTTGGGTGAGTGACCGACCGTTCCACATATCGACGCATACGCATTGCGCATCGCCATTTCGTTTCTCACTCATCATTATCTACGCACTTGCAGAAATCTGCCATCATGGCCAAGTGCTCGACGATGTGGAGACTCTGAGCAAGGCCATCAAACCAAATGCCGTGATCCACTGCTTCCGAAAAACAACGCGCTATACGCCGTATGTTGCTCCAGCGGCATCCGAGATCAACACGAAGCACATACAGGAGCTCTTCTCGCTGACCTCGCACCTTCAGGTCAGTGTCAGCTGCAGGTTTAATATTCTCCAAACGATCCTCGCCGAATATCCGGAATTTCGACGCAACCTGGGTGCACAGGCCCTGATTCGCGACTCGGTGCTGTTTAACATGCTGCACGAGCCGGAGGTGGTGCAGAATCTGGTGCGAGAATATCCCCTGATCTGCGACGCGGCTCCTTTCATCGTGGAAACCATACGTAAGGAGCTGGCCCGGAACAGCTCTGCCACCCAATGTAAGCCAATTCTTTTTCCCTTCTGCTCTTTTCTGACCATCTATCTCACTCTTCAATGTCCGTAGTTCAAGAGCAGGCGGCCTCCGAGTCTACCACCTCGTCGGAGGAGGAGAACTCCCTGGGAGCCGGAAGCAGCAGCAGCGGCAGCAGTGGAACGGTGGCCGCCGCAGCTAATCGTCGGGATGAACTGGCCAATATTCGACAGATCAGCCGCCAGCAGCTGGCCAATGCTCTAGCCAATGTTACTTCGTTCAATTCGCTGTCGAACATCGCCCAGCGGAACGCGGATGAAGCACAGCAGGGTGATGAGAGGCCACGCACCACCTCGGCCCCCATTGCCGGGAGCAGTAATAGCAATACTTCCGCAGGAGCTAGCGGTAGCAGCTCCATATCCTCGGAGCTGTTTCGCAATGAGCTTGCCAGGGCTTTTCAGTCTTTGGCCCAGCAGCCAGCTGAGGCCATGGAAGTAGAGCCGTCTGCAGCAGCCGAGGCATCAGCCGACGATGTAGACGACGACGACGACGATGCGGCTGGTGCAGACGACAGTGATGTCCTGCCCCGCTGCTATCGCCGCCATCGCTTCACCGAGCAGCTGCGCACCATGGCCGCCATGGGCTTCATCAATCACACACAGAACGTCAACTATCTGACCATGGCCGATGGCAACGTGGAGCATGCCATCAATCTGCTAATGCTGGGCATGAACTGAGTCGCACAAACAACTTGTGTATACTTTATGGACTTACATATATATTTATTCTGGTATCTCTGCAACTGCTGATGCTGCTGCTGTTTCGATGATGTTATAGACATACATTTAGGCGCTAAGCATTAGCTTTCTTTGATGTGTCCCCTTCTCTGTAAACTTTAAAACTGCTGCGCAATCTACCCTTATGCGAAGAATATCTCAAGATAATCATTAAAAAACCAACATTTAACTGAGCCCGGCGTCTATCGAGTTGCGTGTGGCTTGGAATAGGGATGCGTATGTTTCGATTTTCATTTTAACTAATTGATTAAATAGTCCAGCGCCTTGTCCTTGTTGTTGTCGAACTTTAGAAGCGCCGCCGAGATTTTCGTTTCGTCGAAGCCGAGATCCATTAGTTCGCCTAGGGGTATAAGATGTTCGATTATCTGCGGATAGAAGGAGGTTAGTTATAAGTAGGAATCTAATACTGATCGTCTGCACCTTTTTGTCGTCGATGCCACATAGACTGACAACTTTGGCTACACGCTCCAGGGGAAATCCCATGCTGCTAATGCGCTTTACTAGCTTCTGTGCCGGCACAGTCAGCTCTCCAAATGTTTGGTTGTCCATCCTTTCCATCTGCTCCACTCGCTGTGGCGCACTCAGTGGCAGATGTGACTTCTGCTGCTCCTCATTGTGACTGTGTAGGCGGGTGCGGCGTTTCTCCGCCTGCTGCAGCTCTGTTTTCAGCTCCCGCAGGATGTCGGGAACACTCTTCGACTTGGTGGCCGCCTCTGCCTCCGCCTGGCTCAACGCCAGGACAGATGGCGACGGCATAACATGGTTGGGCGTGCCAAAGCCATTAGCATAATAGTTATTCTGATTGTGGTAGAGCTGCTGCTGCTGTTGCGGATAGAAGGGGCGGCTGTAGCCCTGCATGTGGTAGACCTGAATTGTCAATCAATGATACAGACTGTTTTTAACACGCGGTAAAGGTAGTTTTGTCACCTGGAAGTGCTCCTGCTCCTGATGCTGCTGCTGCTGTGAAACGCAATGAAGAGGCGTCTGATAGAGGGACGTGATTACAGCTTGCGCCGGGCCACTGGCTGGAATGTTATTGCTATCTTCATGCTTGTAGGCATTGTCATCATCACAGTGAACATGGAAATTGACGCTGTCGAGCGTCGCTTTGGTTTCCGCCAACGTCGTTACACTCAGCTCAACAGGAGCTGGCATCGTTTTCTGCTCCTGATCCGGCTCCTCCTCTTCCTCCTGCTGTTCCTTCTCAGCCTGTTCCACTTGCAGCTGCTCCGTCTGCTCTTGGAGCTTGGTCTGATGCAGCACCTGAGCGAGGACATCCAAATCGTTGATAGTCTTCAATTCAATATTATCAAAGGGGGTCGAGTTCATGTTGTACTCGAAGTCGGCATAGTTTAGCGAGCTGTTGCGCTTGTGCAGCGTCTGCGTGATGGCCACTGGCGCCGTGCTCAGGATCGTCGGCTGCAAAATGTTGTGGAAATTGCACAAGATTATTGACTTTGGTTCGTGCGAGTCGTGCGACTCAGATTGTTCCGGCTCTGGCTGGTGCGGCTGCCGTTCCGGCGGCTGTTGCTTGTTTTCTTCCACCACCTCCACCTTCTCCTCGTCATCGGAGGATGACAAATCGGCGGCACTGGGGTAGTCGACAGCTCCGAGCATTTCCTTCTGCTTGGCCTCCACCTCGCGCTGACGCTCCACCTTGCGTCGCTCCTGGCGCTTCTCACGGTCCTTTCTTTGCTGCTGGCGTAGCTGATGCCAACGGTGCGCCTTGCCCAGGACTGCGCGCTCCAGTTGGCAGTCATAGTGATAGTCAGGCTGATCTTTGTAGAAGTTTTCTTTGTATTGTCCCAATCGGTTCACAGTGGTTTGTGGCAGCTGGTAGACGGATGGCGGAGGTTTATAGCGTTCAACTATCTTGACCGGAACATCGTCCATGTTATGTTAACGCATTTACAGCGAATTTTGTTTATTAAATGAGCCAACTTCCCTTCTACGCGTTTTTTCTCTCTTTTCTTTTGTTGTTGCACAAACCAACAGCGATGGCCGATTGCCAATCATCAATTATAGTTTTTCCACCGATAGTTTCAATGTATCGATATCATGTTATATGTTTGTTTGAAATACGAATGTTTATTCGGTTATTCGGAATTCTGGTGAGAAAAAAAGAGTAAAGAATTACTTCTGCGCGTCAACATTGTTGCTATTAGGACAATAAATTGTATCAAATTTCAACCTCTGGCGCTCTTCGTTCCGATATATATTACCAGATATGTATCGATGATTGTGACTCATATCCAGTGTTGCCAAATCAGCCTTTTATAGCTAGTTTAAGCCTCGTATCCAGCACTGCGGAAAATTTATGCCAGGAATCTGCTATTTATTTCGTGTGTGATGAAAGATACTGAAATAGTGAGACCACGCACCTAAACAAGGTCGGTCGCTCTGATGTATCAGCTGTGTTTTGTAAACAGCGCCAAATGTGATAGTTCAATTAAAATTGAAGAAGGAGAAAAATTGACTCTGAGGACGAATTTATTGTGTTGGGGGCGGCATATATTGTTTCAAACAATATATAGGGGGCAGTACAACGCAGACGGAAGCACCAAAATGTCAAAATGATCAAAATGCTTTTTTTCCGTAATCCTTCAAAGGCATGGCCTTGCCTCAATTGAATTTATTAAAGCAATCTTCTCCTCACGTTGAAAATTTGCATATCTTTTTTTGGTTTTGCGCCCAATTTTTGACTCCATTTTTCACAATCACTTCAGTAATAATAGGCGCATATATTTTACTGGCGGGAATACCAGATGATCTCTCAGTCCACAATCCTGTCGTTGGGCTAACTATTGATAAGTATCTGTGGAATCGTTCAGCTTGCTGGATACTGAGGCCAGTAAAACGCAACTGAAAAATTCCTGGCCCAGTTTTTTTTATATGGAGTTTGGCAGTAATTTTTCCTCTCCGCGGTATGGAATACTAGGCTTAACGGAAAAATGCAATGATGCGCCCCAGTGTAAAAAGGGTACAAGGTGCTGCAAACCGATCTACATTAAATTGGTTAAATGTCCGAATCTGACAAAAATTTTTATATATATTTATTTTAAATTCAGCTATGTTTTTCATATTTTACAACAAGAACAGCTCTTATTCTTCTAAAAAGTTGTCAGCACTGGTTTTTACCCACCCACAGAACCCCCTCATCATTAATCGATAGATGGTCTTTGCGCCATCACTATTTTACAATTTCCAAAATAAAAAAGACGAGCAATGCGCGAGCGATGGACGTCGAGAACCTATTAAATCTGAATCCCAATCAACTGCTAGCAGAGATCACATCGTTGCTAATAGCCACCTCAGAGCCCAGTGAGTCCAATGCCCTGGTGCTCAACCATGAGCTGCAGCGACGTCTGCACCAAGTGCGCGCAAAAGTTCTCGCACTGTTGAAATCTGTCCGGGCTCGATATGCACGGAACGAGGAGATTTTAATACGCCGCCTAAAACCGCGCACCCACTGTCATAGCAGGCCTTCTAAGGGAAGCACTGAAATGTATGGAATATGTGGAGCGATCCGCCGTGGAGCCACCTTCCATTTCAAGGGAAATTTGTACTTTCGAGATATTGATGGACGCAGTTGTCCAAATAATGAGGACTACGAAGCGCGTAGTCACACTGAGATGTTTCCCTCGGACTTCGATATGCGCTCCAAACATGTGTGGACTATTCTGGACAAGAAGAACTTGATTATGGGCATCAAGCAACAGGTGAGTCTATGCACGAACGAACCGCATTTTTGAGACACTTTCACAGACCAGACCAATTGATCTTCCCTACTGACAGCTGCTTGACCATGCGGCCTGTGAAAAGGCTGCAAACTCTCTCAAGCGAAAACCCATCGAGCGACATGTTCGCTCTCTGGCCAGTCTGCTGGCCAACGCTGACAGCAGCTTTAGCATCGACTGGACCCAGATCAGTACTCTGGACCTGGAGTTCCGTCATTCTATCTACAGCTGTGAGGCAATGTGGCGCGTTTATCTACATCCGCAGCTAAGCCGTGAGGACTGGAGTGCGTCGGAGGACGCAGCTTTGGTGGCGGCGGCCAAAGCGAATCACATGCAGAACTGGGGCAAGATAGCTTCGGCGTTGGATCGGCGATCGGACTATCAGTGTTTCGTGCGTGTTCAGTTGGCGTTCCGTCACCAGATGGAGCCATCGTCGAGTGTTCGGTGGACAGACAAGGACAATGAGATACTAAAGCGTCTTGTCGAAAAGAATACTGTGAATGGCCAGATTAATTGGAACAGTGTGTCGGAACACTTTCCTGGCAGGTCCAAGTCCACTCTGATAGGACGCTATACGTATACGCTACATCCAAGCATCAGCCATGGTGAGCATTATGGAATGAGCGGCTTTCTTCCCTCAACGTTCCTCCAACTAAACATTTTCGGTTTCTATTAATTGCAGAACCCTTCACCACCACGGAGGACATTATGCTCTTTGCTGCCGTGGAGGAGTACAATGGCAAATTCCATAGCTTTCCCAGGACTCTGTTTCCCAACCGTTCGCTGGCACAGCTCCGTACCCGATATCACAATGTCCTCGCCCAACGGACCAAGACCGATCCCTGGTCGGTACTGGACGACACCAAACTGATGAATTTTGTCACTGAGCACGGGGCCGCTCAGTGGGTGAACTGTGCTGCGCATCTCGGGAATCACACGCGGACCAGTTGCAGGACACGTTTCTTGGTAATAAAACGCTTCCTAGAGCAGCATCCCTCTGCCACGGTGGCAGACTTTCCGCGCCGAAGGTGTTTTAAAAATAAAAATAATATCGTCACGGCTGACAATTGGGCGGAGTGTCTGGAAGGGTGGCAGCAGGATTCAAACTCCATCGATCCGTCGAAGCAGCAAATGCCTCCACCGAGAGCAGGAGAGAGAAGGAGCGCCAACAGAAAAGTAGAGACCAGCGAAATAGATATGCAGGTCTATGAGTACTTTAAGTATAGCTACGATCTACAACTGAGGCCATCACCGACGGCGAAAAACTTTTCGATGCCCAAGGATGCCTCAAATCTCGCCTATGTGGTCGACGCCTTATCATACAAGCCACCAGCGGCAAAGAACCTGAAGCCCATTCAGAGCGTTTCGATGCCTCTGCAATTGAGTATGTATTACAACCAAATGCTGAAGACGCTGCCAAAGAAGAAGGACAAAAAGCCGTCCCAGGATTCGCTTCTGCTGCCCCCCAACTGGTCAACGATGATGGGCTTCCGTGCCATTTGCATATTATCCGGCGACAGCGGAAAGCTCTCCTCCGCCGAGCCGCCAACCTACGATGAGTCCTCGCCGCACATCCAGCAGTTCCGAGAGCGACTGCGAGCCCTGTTTTATCGTACCATTCTGCTGAGCCGACTTGAAACGCATCTCTTCGATGAGTTGCCCGCGCATCTGGTGGCCTTGCCACGACCTATGGCAAACTATATTGAAGCCGGGGCAAGACCGACACAGGAAGAGCTGAGCAGACAAATTGCGGCCAAGCAAATGGCACATGTCAGCCGCTTGGTTGAGCCACAGAGTAAAAAACCGAAACTGGAGCCACTCAGCGAGGATGAGATGATCAGATTCAAGGAGGAGGATGAGTTTTTGCCTTTATAAGTTTATTGTTTACTTTATATCGCATCGTATATTACTCATTATTATAGCTAACAAATATAATTTATAAAGTTGTAGGTACTTTCATCGCGTGTTTGAGTGTGTGTCTATGTCTGTTTACAGTACGAGTACATTATAGCCAAAATAAAAACAAACGCACAACTCCAGGGCGGCGATGTGCTCATGTCTATATCGTAATTGGCATTGCAAAGCATTTTCTGTAGCAGACTTTGAGTAGATCTAGTAGAGCACAAAGAAGCATTGCGTTAGCAGCCGGAACTCATGGCGGTTCCTGTTCATTGGAAGTTGCTAAAGTCCGTCTTCAGCTTGATGGTCGGCTTCTGTGGCTTGGCCAGCAGATCGTTCCTCTGGGCTTCCGTTGCTTTCTGGGCAATGTTAATTGACTGCTGCTGACTGCGTATGGCTGCCTCCAGTTTCTGCCGCAACTCAGGGGTCTGACCCATCAGTGCCTTGAACTCCTGCGGGTATTTCGGTCCAATCTTGAGCAGCCATTGCAGGGCCTGCTCATGCAGTTGACGCTGGTACTTGGCCAAGGTTCGCAGGCGGCTGGGATCGGCCAGGAAACCAATCAGTACAGGCACCAGTAACGTCAGCATTTGTATGTCTGTGAATATGGTAAAGAATTTTTATTAATATGGTTTAAATGCTTGAAGAGGACACTGAACTTATGTCCTATGCAACAAGTACGACCCAATTGGGTTCCAGCTATCCACAATAAAAATATACGACCATCAAACATGCAACAATTAAAGCGTGATTCTGTCTGTGTACAGCATCTACAACTATTCGTTCCACATCCTCTACTCTATGGGTTTGTGCAATAACATTAACTGTGCAATATAGTAGTAGTATTACAATGTATTTCCGAACTAAAAGACAGTTGATATGGGTTTCAGTATTAACGGCCAATCGAGTCGAGTCCACTTCCACTTCCACTCATCTTCGATTCGTACAGTCGGTTATGTTCTAGGTCCCAAATAGGTCTATGATCGATCAAAATCTTGTATTCGAATAACACAAACCACAAAGATTCAACGTCTCGGTGAAACGGAACCAACGGAACGGATGTACTTCTAATGGAAGCGTAACCGTATTGACCGGAAGTACGGATATTGAAAGCCGTTGCTCTACGTACATTTTATATAGGTTTTATTTTATGAATGTCCAATGTCCAACTGTCTTACAATTCGGAAACGCACTTTGGGCAGGTGTTGGCATGAAACATGTGCATTCTTTTGATCGTGCTCTTCCATTTACCTTGTAGCAAGTTCATGTTTCCTAACGGTTTTAATTTGGTTTTAGTTATTTTTGTAATTTGGGTGTGTTTTAAATGATTTGTGAATTGATTAAAAAGAGAAGACGGAGAGAAAAGAGCAAATACATATGTATATAATAGTCGAATTTCTTGTTCTTGTCTCGCAAATGTGCTTTCATATTATTATTTTTGTTTGGCTGCATTCAAAAAGAGGGATAGACAAAGAGAGAGAACAAGATGGCGCCGCGGCTTTACGGCAAATGCAAATGTTGATGGGATATGCCGGCGCTGGACAAGGGGGAGTGGGGAGTGTCAGCTCGGGGGGTGGGAAGGGAAGTCGGTTTTCGCGATTCGTATTGAAAAACAAGCTATAGACTATGTAGAGGGTATTCCTGTTAAAAAAATAATAATAAAATGAGGTCTAGCGAAACGAAAACATACATAGATACATTCGTATAGTTATATAAGAGTACAACCTAAGAATGGGAAATATCTATAATTTGATTGAAATGCCGCACTATGCAAAATAGTAAACAAAACTAAGGAAGACTAAAGTTTTCAGTGAATAAAGATATTTCTGCCGGAATAGGCTTGTGTGCTATTGTAGAAGAACAAGATGTGGAGGAGAAGAGGCCACAACAGGTTCGTATCCTTCAATCAGATGGGTCTTTTCGTCTGTTCTCAAAATGTCAATCTTTTCATCCGGGTTCCATTCAATTTTTTCACTACCAACAATAATTGATATGCTATTGAAATGATCTCTGATCTATTATAATCTAATTATCTCGTGTACTGTGTTACAATATAATAGTGAGACGAGTAACGGCCATACACGATTTCTTAGGATTTTTAAATTTGGTTGAAAAGCCAGAAGAGAGCTCTCGAGCTAGGCCGCTCTCTCGTATCAGTCATGAGGACACGTATTCAACTATCCCCCAACACACGTACTTATATAGTTTGAGTTGCAAGGAACCCCTTATGACAGGCGGTCGTCTGTTACCTGCGCAAGGACCAAGATCGAATCTAGTAAATACTAACTTTAGGTCTAACTGTGAAAAAACTGTCGTTGCGAGACCAATTTTGATTCCAGCATTTCATGGACACAAAAAATAGAGTAAAAACATGGAAAAGAAAGCTGTGTTTAGCCAGAAGAAGAATGACCCATCCCAGATTAACGCTCCATGACTTGATAAACAGGAATATCCCAAATGGAGAGACGGAGAAGATCAAACAGCTCGAGAGAACGATCAATAATCGCCATAATATGATCACTTACGGTGCTGTGGCTCTGCCAGATCGATCAGCTGCTCCACGGTGACAATGCTCTCCAGAGTGACCTGCAGCTCCAGTTCGCTGCTCGGCGTCTTGCTGGACTCCGCGTACAGGGACTCGATGATGCGCGGGGCCAGGGCATGGATGTAGGGGGTGGCCGTCTTCAGCTCCGCACTGGCGAAAATGGAGCGCGTGGTCTCGATGCATTTCAGTTTGACCGACAGGTGCTCCGACTGCAGGCACTGCCGGAAGTGGTTGATGCAGGGATACTGCAGCGAGGGCGCGGCCACCACGGAGGCTGGGGTATTCAGAATGAAGACGGCGATGGCTAGCAGCATAGTGACCTCATCCACTTTGCGCTCCTCGTTGTCGCCAGCCGTCTTGGTGAGATCGATCACGGTAGCCAAGGCGCTCTGCAGCAACTGCTGCCAGTCCGCGGCGGTGTCCGCCTGCCGCGACCACCGATGCACGCAGACCGAGCGCAAGCACTGAAGGGCCGCCTGCACGGCGCTGGTGTTGGCCAAGATGCTGCTGTCTATGGCCGACTTGTTGGCTATCTCCTTGACGATGCTAGTGGTCATGTACAGGATGGTGGGCAGAATGGTGAGGGCTCCCCGTGGCGTGCAGAGGTCCAGCAGCTGTTCGACGCATTGCAGGCCACTGGCCACCAGCAGACCACTGTCGTCGCTCAGGACGGAGAAGAATGAGGCGGTGGAGTGGAATTTGGCGTATGCGTAGTCAAGCTGGAGACCCGAGCCGCTCTGCTTGGTGGGGTTCATGCTCGGTATCTGGCGCACGAATAGGCAGAGGCAGACCTCCAGCACGGCGTAAACGTGCGAGCTGCCGGGCTGCATCGAGTTGTCCTCTCCAAGCTGAAGACTGTCCTCGGCATTGGCGTTGTCGTCTCGCCTGTTGTCGAGATCCTCGCGCGCCGCCTGGATGGTCTGCTTGAGAATCTCGACGCACAGCAGCTGGACCAGGAGCTCGTCGCGCGTCAGGATCTGGCGATGCAGCACGTGACACAGTTCGATGGTCAGAGCTCGATCCTTGACCAACTGCTGGCGCGCCCACGTCGAGTCGAAGATGCTGTGCAGAGATCGCAGGCAGCTGACGATGTTTTTGGGCTTCTCCGAGCTGCGCATGCTGCACAGGGCCTCCATGCAGATGCCGAATATCATGTGGAAGCGGTCCGCCGAAAGGGAGCCATGCGTTATGTGGTTGTTGTTGGACTCCGCCGACGAATTGGCGGCCGTTTCCTGGTGTCGGGCAAAGCCCTCGTCCCGCAGCCACAGGGCCGAGGCATACAGCAGCGGGGGCCAGCTGGTCATGTAATGCGGCTTCGAGGAGTTGATGGTGTCCGTAGTGTAGAAGGCGCCGCCGTCATGTGGGAGCTGCGATGAAAACTCGACCGGCAGCAGAAGCAGAGCATGGTCCTTCATGGCGTTCAGCCAGTGCGTGGACAGATTATGGAGCTCCGGCTGCACCAGCCCCAGCAAACTTTCGCCCCGGCTGTCGGGTGTGGAGTCCTGGTCCACATCCGCCTCCACAGAGGTCAGGGACTGGACGGCGGCGTTCTGCTGCGACTGCAGCGAGAGGAGAGAGGCCGGCGCCTTGCCGTTGCCCATCATGGCCACAATATAGACCTCGGCCCAAGCCTTGAGGATGCTTAGCTTCTCCAGCGTGGCCATGGACTCGTTGTACAGCTGGGTGCTGTTCGTCTTCGTGTACAGCTTGCTAAGGGAGCTCACTAGCAACTGATGCACTCGTCTGAGGTCACTGATGTCCCGCGCCACTCCCGATCCGATCCACGCAGAGCACACCTCACAAGCGGCGGCTGTCACGTGGGAGGGCGTGTCTGGGGCAAAAGCGGGACGCAGGGCGGCCCCCACTTGGGCCTGAAACTGCTCGAGCAGGAGGTGGCCGGGAAATTCCGGCTCTGGGACGTTGGCGAAGCGATCGATGATCTCCTGGAGGGTGCGCAGTCCCTCTAGCCGCAGCTGGTCCGAGTCGGAGGTGGCTGCCATGAAGGACATGCGGATGAGCTCCGCCAGATGTAGGATTAGGTAGTCGCCTCGAGACTTGATCATCTGCTGCTCCTTGGCCTGAAGCAGGTCGAAGTGCATGGGACTGGAGGCTTCGCAGCTAGAGATGATCCTCCGGACGCAGTGGGAGGCAAAGACGCGGGTCGGCCAGCGGGGCTGTACTGCCGGATGCGTGGAGGTGTTCTCTTCCGCCCTATACTCGGTCACATCGTCTGCATACTCCTCCTCCTCATCGTCGTCATCCTCCTGTCCCGACGTGTGATCCTTGTTTGCGTGATCTGACCCTGTGGGGGGACTGTCCTCGGCCAGGCCCCCCTCCACAGCCACCGTGAGCACATTCTTGCAGAGACTCAGCCAGGAGCTGAGATTGTCCGCCGCCAGCATCTGTAGCATGGAGGTCAAGGTGTCGTGGATGTTCTTCAGCATCTCGGCATCCGTTTCGGTGTCCAGCATCGAGAAGAGCAGCCCGGGTAGTCCGTACTCCGTTAGCACCAGATCCGGACACTGCTCCGGGCTTATGGTGAGCGCCAACTCGCACACTTCCTTCGCCTCGCGGTGCGCAAGTTGGCGCAGACATGAGACTGCCGCCTTGCGGAGGATGAAGTAGTTGCTGGCGAGCATCTTGACCAGTGTCGGCACCAGCGAGTCCAACTGCAAGGACTTGCAGGCGAAGAGATGCAGCTGCTGCAGACACCCGATCGCCTCGGCCTGTACCAGAGGGTCTGCGTGCGCCTGCAGAAGGGCGGCCGAGCACAGGAAGGAGCCGCGCATGGCACTGACTCCAGCAGCACTTCCCTGCAGCTCCGGTCCCACGGTGGTGATCAGGGCATTGACCACACGGCCCACACACTGATGCACATCCACATGGGCATGCGGAACGCTGAGCAGCAGCTTGAGGGACATCGTGAGCGCCGCCTCCACATAGCCCCGGAACATGGGGCCGCCGGAGTCGGCGATCTGGGCCAGGGCGTATAGTGACCAGACCTGCACCACCGGCGAGGCACTGTCCTGGGCTAGTGCCAGCAGAATGGACACGCTGGTGCTCAGGTGCTGCGAGGATCCCATGCCGCCCACATAGCGGTGCAGGCAGCCGAGGGCGTGCGAGTGTCCCGTGCGCGTGACCACATCCCTGGCCGACTTGAGCTTGTCGAAACTGTTCTGCGCCAGTTCGGCGGTGAAGTGAGAGTCGCCTACGACCTGGGCCAGCCTTCCCAGAGCCTCGCCTCCCGCACAGCGTATCGTGGAATTGGCGCTGGTCAGCGAGGCCACGATTAGGCCTGTTGCACTCCTCCGCACATCCTCCTGGCCCAGGCTCGTCTTGCTGTCTGTCAGATTCTTCAGCGCGCACAGCAGAGCCGTGAAGATGTTCATCTGGACCGCCTCCTGGCGGCTGCTCTTTGCCTGCTTGATGCACTCGCCAAAGTGCTCCAGCATCTGCAGCCGATGCTTGTTGGCTACCTTCGGAAAGATGGTGCCGTACAGCGTTACAGACATGTCGATCACAGCCACGCCCAGCGGTAGCGGGCCAGGACACTGTTGAGCCTTGTTGATCAGTTGTAGGTTTCCCGAGCTGCTGCCTCCAGAGTTCCCAGTGCCGGACGTTGTCGCTGAGCCGCTGTTGCCGCCGCTGCTGTTTCCATGGGCATACCAACTGGGGCGGTACAGGCAGCAGGGATCATGCTCCAGTGCCCCCGAACCAGCTGCACTATTGGGCTGCAGCTAATAGAATAGAAAGTGGGCCATTAGTCAAAGTTTCTCCTTCAAGAACGGATTCAATAAGTGAGTAATTTAACAAAACAATCAGCCCTGCTCTGGTTTTCGCAAATTTGTATAAATTGGCAACTGCTCACGCGATTTGCGAAAACCGGAGCATGGCCGAATAAAATATATATACATGCCATACAATATATAAAATTATCATCCAAAGAATAATAACGAGGGGGAACGTTATGAGCCGCGTCTGCGCCGCGGCTCTACTTTATACCCGGTACTCAGTCAGTATACAGTGGATAACATTAATATTCGGTTTTTTTTTTTTTCAACTTTAAAGACGAATAAAATGTATAAAACTAACAAGAACAAAAATTTAAAAAATAGTATAGTAAAGCCTGGTTTATTACCTTTTCGTAGAGGTACATATATAAGGACTTTATTTCAAAAAAAAGGAAGTAAACGTACAAAAACAAAAAAAAGCCCAAAATTTTCGTTACTTTAATATTCGGTATTTTTGGGAAGTCGTATAATAAAACCCTGTGGCAACTCCAAAAGGCCAGGAATGGCCCAAAAAATGGGTTTCCCCGAACAATCAAAACCTTGACTAACATTCATTGACAGCAAATATTCCGCAAAATTGAACTTTCACACCTAAATTTAAAATGGGCCGTAAAGGAAATAATTCGTCCTTCGAGCAGCGAAAACTTGTGCTCCAGTTGCATTTAGAGGGCAAGTCTTATAAAGAAACTGCCCAAATCCTTGAGATGAAGCCAAATACTGTCGGTGACATCGTCCGGCGATTTAAAAATGAAGGAAGAATCGCCTCAATTAAGCAGACTGGACAACCCAAGAAAGTGAAGCTCTGAAATAAAGTCATGAAATAGCGAATCTCAACTCCCACTAGTCGAATAAATAAAGTTGACCCACGAAACGGGAACCCTCACGAATCAGCAACGATTTCTGCCGACAATGCTATCGTTCCTCAGAGTGCTAAGATCACTGCTGCAATTGTTGACCATCACTATTGTCCCGTTTGAAACCAGACAATAATGCTGTACCCTATTATTATACACTCGGCACTTTTTGCACAAATCTACTATTACTTTTTGACCAACGTCGGTTGCGATTCGGAGTGTATCCAGCTTGAAAGCAAATAAAACACTCCCAACGGGTCAAGAGTGATAAGTAAGGATATAGAAAAAACTGATAAATACGTCAAGTTTTGTGAGGACCTACGTGCAACATTGAACCCATTGAAAAGTTAAGCAGGATTCAAGCAATCGTGGGGAACGTCTAGTCATCGGGAGGACGCACTTTCAGTGATTTGATAAAGTCACTGTGGAAGGAGGATACGACATGAAGTCATGCCTAAAACTGGAAAAAGAGGCGCAAAGAGTATTGGCATCGAGCAATGATGGGGATGATGGGGATATACTAAAATAGTCCCAGTATTATGGGCTATACTCATGTATGAGTCGTGAAACAAAAATACCCACGGTACGGAAGATGTGGCGTCTTCAATCAACCGTTACTGCAGAGGCAGAAAGATTAATCCCTCACATCGTCGTATTTTGAGAGCGCCTAGGAAATTCTAGTTGACACAAAACAATACCAGAGACGGTACTGAACCGATTCCTCGACCACAATACAATCAATGACGATCCCAAGTCATTGAAAGAGTTTTACATAACTACAGCAGAATTCCTTGCATCACTAAAGGAATTGGGCATCAATACATGGTCATTCAATAAATACTTTTGGTTAGGTTAGGTTAGGATGCGTCCCTCAGCGGGGGCTATCATAGGCCAATATGGCCCTTAATGATTCGGATATTAATACTTTGTTTACAAAAGAAATACAAAAATGTATTCGTACACGTGGCAATATAATTTTCGAAATAATCTTTTCCTGTTTTTAAGTCAAGCGCATAAAGCGAGAGCACCAACAACAATAATTACAAACAACGGGCAGGAACACTGCTAACGCATTCAGAGAATTGCAGGTAATTTGAGGACTTATAGGTATAGCACAAGTAAATATGCCTATAAAATCCTGGCTTCACACAGAGAATTGAAGCACATAATAGCTGATCCACCAGCTCAGGCACTTGCTTCGGCGAACTGTAACATTTCAAGCAAGCTCCCAGTGGCAGATCCAAACTTCCATAAGACAGGAAAAATCGACATGCTCAGCGGAGCCGTGCATTTATATTCGTTACTGCTCCCAGATCAGCAAAAGCTAATGAAAGGAGGCACGCTGTTGCAAAATACAAAATTGGGATTGGAATTAAGGAGCTCATGGACAAATTCTGGTCTCTGTACAACTCAAACGCACCCATCTTTGCATCGGTTTAATTATTTTGCGTGAAATTCTCACACCCCCACCGTTAAATAAATTCTAATAAGGAAAACGCTCCTTGTTCAAAATACATACATATTACATACATATTACATACATATATCTATAATAACTTTACACTCGATGGCCCTGTCAGCCAACAATAAATATATGGATCTCATGTTAGACCTAGTTTAAAAATCAATTTCTAACATCAAATAACATCATCGTTAGCCCTCTATACTGCACATTATTCTCCAAAATAAACTGTGTATATATACATATATATCTATATTAAATCGAAAGAACTCCGCCTTTTCCCAAAAAGCCAGCAAAAAAGTTGAACAGAAGGGTTAGAAATGCATTGAGGAGTAGCTTCCTCTGTGTTCATGCAAAAAAAAAATTTAAATGCGAACAAAAGAGAAAACAGAATAGAGGCTTCCTGATGAATATCGAAACTCAGATACAGAGAAGAAATCATAAGGCAGGCAAGGCATCCACTTACATGCTCGCCATCTACTTTCCGATTGGGCTCCATCTTTGGGAATGCATAATTACAGAGAGTAGAGAGAGAGAGAGAGAGAGAGTAAAGGATTCAAAGGAAAGAGATTTGTTAGCACACCAGGAACACAGGATGGATGCACAGAAAACCCTATAGAAACCACACAAGAGCCTTTTCTATTCTTTCTGGCTAGAAGACCCACCTGATCCTCGATGGTACGATGGTTGGTCTCCTGGAGCCAGGTGCCGAGAATAATGGAATCGTCGCCATGGCAGAGCGTGCGCAGCAGAGAGTTTGTGGTGTTGGCCGCGTTGTCCGAGAGCGTAAACTCCGAGACGAGCATGCGGAGGAGATGCGTGTAGGAGGCCTCCAAGGCATTGGGCGGCAGCAGAGTCAGCGTCTCGAAGAGGCGAAGGCGCACCATGGCCGCCGGAGCCTTCAATTGGGTGCCATAGCTCTTCAGGACAGTGGCCAAACTGCAAGGAGAAGCATTATCATTATCATTAACACATAAAGTGGAAAGTGGAAGTCAGAAAAGATCTGGACCCAGATCTGGATATGTACTCACTTGACCAGCATGGCCAGAGCACTCTCGATGGGAGTGAGTAACCGTCGGGTGATGTCCTCGCTGACCAGTTCCGGACAATTGAGCAGGAAGCTGTGCATCACAGAGAGGGCACCCGCTCGCCCTTCGAGCGTCACCTGCCAGGTGAAGGCGTCGCCGCGGGCCTTCTCCGAATCGAGCTCCTTGTTGGAGCGGGGGAAGGAGTTGCGCCATAGGAGCAGCATGCGCGGCAGCAGCCCCTTGACCACCGGCGATCCCAGGGTCATGATCGCCCCGATCAACAGCCAGCCGGCCTGGGTGCGGTGCAGCGACATGCGGCTATTCTGGGAGGCGGAGCGCAGAAGCTCCTCGGCGCAGTTGAAGACCACCTTGCCCTTGGTATGGGGTATGCCCAGCGGAGAGTAGCGCACGCTGCCCAAAATGGCCGCCAGGGCGCAGCTGTAGCCGGCGATGGCCTCCGGCGAGGAGCGCATCTGCTCAATGGCCTCGATGAAGCGGTCGATGAGCGGCGTGATCTGGCTGGGCACGGCCACGCAGCAGCAGCGCAGGCACCAGGCGGCCGCCAGTCGAGCGGCGGCACACGGATGGACCAGCACCGCGCACGTGGCGTCGATGGTCTGCAGAGACTGGTCTCCGAGCAGGTTCTGGGCCGTGGTGCCCAGGCAGATGAAGAGGGAGCTCAGCTCCTGGAGGGCGCACACGAGCAGGTGCTGGCTGAAGAGGGTCTCCTGATTGGAGTCCTTGGCGTTCTCCGGATTGAAGTCGATCGAGTTCATCTGCTTGGCCACCAGGTGGATGAGCTCCTTGCAGGCGGCGGTCTGGGCCTTCTCGCCCAGCATCTTGCCGATCGTCGAGCGCAGAATGAAGTTGATGCACTTGCGCGAGTAGACGGCATCTACGTGCGAGCAGGCGGCCTTCGGATTGGCCACCAGATCCAGGACGTGGGCCAAGAACACGCTCAACTGGCGCTCCAGCCAGACGCTGCCCATGAACTGGACAAACACCACGTACGCATGGGTGACACCCACACGCACCTCCCTATTCACTCCAGAGCTGCCTTTGATGATCTCTCCGGTTCCCTTGAGGAAGGAGGCTCCGCCTCGCAGGAATCCCGACATCAGTATGCCCAGCGCCTCGTCCAGGGACACCAGGCGCTGCGTGGCTCCCTTGCCCGCCTGCAGGACAACCGTCTGATTGGCTTTCTTGTTTAGGGCCGCCTCTGCCAGCTGCTGGGTGTAGGCCAGGAGCGTGCCCAGCAGCTGGGCCACCGCACAGCGCACCTCGTAGTTGCTGCCGTCAAAGGCGCGAAAGCAGAGAGTTCCCAGGCTCTCGAGCTCCGTCTGGTACAGGAACGGGGCGCTGTATATCATCTTGAGTATGCAGCGAGCGGCGGCCACGCGCACGGCCATTACTCGATCGAGTAGGCAGTGCTTGGCCGCCTTGTAGATGTCCTTGTGCACGTTGGCAATGGCCGTGCCCATGCCGGCGCAGACCTTCTCCAGGGTGTGCATGATCTCGATCCGCGCTTGCGACTCGGCGTTCTTCAGGGTGCGTATGAGTATTTGGACAGTGTCCTCATAGGTTCTGCCCATCATCCTGCCCAGCTTCTCGTACATGGAGCCCAAGACGCAAATGGCAGCGCTGGAGAAGCGGGATGGTTAGAATATGATCAGAATAGGATTGGATTTAGGCTTGGGGTTGATATATCTTACAGCTTGGTGGGCAGATAGCTGGGCGAATCGTCCTTGTTCTTGAGTATGTCATTGCATGCATTCACCGTGTCGAAGAGCATGAAGGTGTCGCCCACTGAGAAGAGGGTAGCCAGGGCGCTGGCTATCAGCTTCCGCATGGGCGGACCGGGGGCACCCTGGATGCGCTCGGACAGCTGCTGGACCAGCTTCTTCTGGTTGGCCTTGATCTCGTGCTTGGCCACATGGGGCAGCGACTTCTCCAGGTACCGCAGCCACTCCAGCTCGAACACCGGCCGCTTTGGCTCCGGCAGCTGCTTCATAGCCTCCTCGTTGAGGGTCAGTGTGTGGGCGAGTTCCATTTCGTCGCGTGGTGGCTCTGTTGACGCCTCCTCTGGATGCTGTCCCCCAGCGGATGGGGCGGTGTGTATAAACGATCTGCAAAAGAGCGCGCAAAAGCACACACAAGCAAAATAAATGAATTGTGGAATGTTTCGTTAATTAATTCATAAACGTATGGATGATGTGGGAATGCCTATGGATCTTTGACCTTGACACCCCACAATTATATCTGCTTCAACGATTTTCAAGCAGCTGCTATATCGATTAACACATGTACATATTGATCGATCAAATGTTATAGTTTCCCCCTAAATAGTAGTTTTTGAATCTCACTATTTGTCCACACAATTAGGTCATCCCAACAAACAGATGTTGCAAGTCTGTGGTACTATGGGATACCCATCTATTACCATTACCATTACCCTCGAATTTGCATAGGCGGCACAATGTGATTCAACTTCTATCCAACCAGAGCTGAGTGATATACATAGATGACTCACGGAACCAAATGTCAAATGTATCATTCAAGAGTATATGGACATTTCGCGGATGTCGAACGGGACAATCCTACAGATTGCAAGGGGCAAAAAAGGTCCAAAAAGGACGGATTTTCAAAAAAAAAATGTCATTATAATAGAGCTCTTGATTACCCTTTAAATTGGTGCGAAGGTAGATTTTGGGCAGCTAGTCGTTTTCGAGATTTTTGAAAAAAGCCAAGGAATTCGCACGGGAATAATATTGAAGTGTGTAAGTATGTACATTGATGTGAATTACTTATACATTTTTTCCATTTATGTCCCTTTAAAATGGTTATAACTTGGTTTCGTTCCACATACAACAAAAGTTTGATTTTGTTGCAGTCCGGACCGGACAGGACCAGACACGAGCATTGTTATCTCCGAAATTATTATGTCTGTACTCTTACGGCAAGAAATATCATATTTTGATTTTGTTGTATAGCAATAACAATTTTAATTCGATCTCAAATTTCATAAAATAGAACGCCATATGCTTTGAACAACTTTGAATACAAATGTTTATAACCTTTATAAAGATTGAGAAGAGAAACAAAGTTCCAACAGATACACAGAAAAACAAACGCTTTACAATTGCAGGGTATCACCAGTGTTTTACGGAGCAGATAGAAAGAGAAAGGAAGAAGAGATGCTGCCTGCCATCGGATTGTGTGGAAAAGCATGCATCACTCGGTCTATATACGTATATGACGATGGGAATGTCCACTCGCATATGTATGTGTATATCTGCCAAAGAAATATTCAAATTTATTTGCTACACGTACATATCGGTGGAACAGCACTTGGCACGCTTCAACGGAAGCTGCACCATAACCAGAAGCAAGTCCCCGTCCCCACCCACTCCCTAGCTAGGGTGTAAAATAGGGCAGCACCCACCCGCCCACACATATTTTCATTCAGCTTTCCGATAAGCACGGGAAAGAGCTGTCGCCTTGGGCTCGATAGCGCGCAGCCCATTGACATAGATGGGGACAAAGTCAAGAGGAGCCAAATTATTAATACGAAACAAAGACTTTTCTTCGAAAGAATGAAACGAAGAGGAACTGTCGGAGGGGTGGGTGATTTTGACTGGGCCTGCCTCTTGGCCCCATCATTGCTAGTACATATACGAAATGATATCCGCCGGCTATGGGCAATGGGTATGTGCTAGGGCACAAAGAAAGACAATGGAATGGATAGTAGGTGTGAGTGAGGGTTGAGATGGATGGTCGAGAGGAAAGCGGTACAGTACACCATTCTTTATATTCCTTATTAAATACCCTATAGTGCATGCATTGTATGGAGTGAGAGTTACTAAGTGTGCTATAAATCAGCGGTGGACTGGGCTTCAAATTTGGGGGCATTCTCTTTTGCATATCGAGTCGAACATCAATGTTACGCGTCATGCACACGAAATGTATGTTGTTTGCAGCATTCGCTTGTGCGTCGTGCCCACCGCTACTATACATACAAAATACATTCGATATACATTATCGATACAATATTCGATCTATCAAAAACAAATGTTTCATTATTTATGGGAAAATTAAGAAAGATTTAATAGATAACCGTACCAGCCGACAAAAATTCGAAGTTACCTCAATCCCTTCCAGACTTGCAATATCGAATTCATCTGAGAAATTAATCTATGAAATCGGATTCCTAAGTGTATCCAGATATTTGGTTGGCCCAAAGAGAATGGGTTTAGCTTACTGCCTTCCGTCTTTGTTGTCCTTTGCTTTTGTTTGCGGTCGCCTCAAGTGGCGCGTGTGTGCGCACAGAAGGGGCACAGCAGTGAATGCAGAGGCCTGGCTAAGGAGGACCCCGAGCCCCCAACAATTGACGTTTGCAGGCTAAAGTTACATAAGACGCTACTGGGTTGCTGCTGCTGCTTCTGCTGCAACCCCCACTGTCCCCAAGAATGGGGCGCAGGCCTTAAAGGAAAACAAGTAAAACCTGTAAGGTGCAACATACAGCAGCAGAACAGACCATAACAAACCACAGAGACAGGCTAGACGACATGTCCATCTATAGAGTACAGGGTGTCTCACTGCCCCGTTCTGTGGTATGGTGTGTGTGGTGTGGTATGGCGGTTGGCGGGTGGGTGGTGATTTCTTGGTGGTGGGTTGCTTGGCTTGTGCCAACCTTCCTCCCTCCGCCCTCCTACCACTCTGTTTGATGTTTGATATTGTTGTTTTTCCCTTACCTGCGCGCCTCGTTGATAACTTTGCGCAGAAATTGCGGCGTGCGTGCAAAGTTAAGGTTTTCCATTCCAGTGATGCTTCAAAGCATTACAGCCGCCGAACGAACGAACGAAAGAAAAGAAAACTTTCTTTGGCTGGGCCAATATGTAGTTGCTGCCTTGCCTTGCAGTGCCTGTTTGCTTGCAGGTTGCAACTTTCTCACAAATCAATAACTTTTTCCCATCGCACACTGAACAAACGCAATCTTCAACCTTCAAGTCGCTTCAAGTCGGATGGCTAGCCATAAATGCTGTGTAATTTTCTTTTCCTTTCCCCCGAATTTAATTCTTGAATCACTGAACGTTTAATGAAATAAAAACAGCAAACGGCAAACGGAAGAAATGAGATAATTCGCGAGCGTGGCGGTACTGCGGTGCTACGCGCAGCCAAACGGCAAATGAAATGAAAATGGGAGAGCGCGGCCGAAGCAGCGCTTGCAAAAAAACCAGCCCAACCCCAACCCACCAGCCATTGAGAGTGGAGAGAGCGGAGCGTGACAACCAAATGGAAGGGAGAAAGAGAGCGTGCACTTGTGTGTGTGGGTGGTGACGTCGACCGCAGAAGGCCGCAGAGCAGCTGATGGAGAGTGCAGCGGTAGAAACAGCAACAAATTGCCAATAACGATTAATGGGGCGACATTTATCGATAACAGATTGAAGTACTTACAAAACGAAAGGCCACAAACGACCCATTATGGTCGTGTTACACTACAATTCAATATGATGTAGTATGAAGCACAAATACAACAATACAGCTTATACGCAGAGATGATTACACTGTGCGACAAAATGAACCATTTTTAATGCACTTTCACGGGACAAATATTAGATTGAAGGACTGGATGAACAGAGCACATCCTGATACCTAAAATGTGCAATATAGCACCAACATCTTTTTCTTTTTTATTCAAAATCCGCGATATGTTGATTTTGCGCACTTTTATCATTTTTATTCATCATTTGCAGCGCCAGAATCCAATAAAATTAGTGGTTTAAAAGGAGCATTGTACAATGGCTGGCCGCACCTAAATATTTTTGCATCGGCCAAGAGATCGACCAAGAATCCAATCTACAGCACATATTTCCGCTTTTCCCCATAAGGTCAGGGGTAAAAAGTTGCGTTATTGCGTCTTGCGTTATGAAAACAGCTGATTTGTGTTCAAAATTTTAGCGCTGGGAGCATGCAATAAACAAATAAAAAAATTTCTTTTTGGATGTGGGAGTTCTTTCTCACCCAACGGAAACCTTTTTCCTCCCATATACATATCTAGCAGCATCTATGGCCACAATAACACTAAGCAAGTGTAAACAATTGCAAGGCTTTTTTCTGAACAATTTCCAATTTGTATAAGAAATACAGCTGAACAGAGTACTGCAGTTCCCCCAGAGGAAATTATACAACTTGTTCAGTATACTATAGTTAGTGATGTTTGATTGCACAGTAAAGACTAAAGCACGAATGTTTTTATGGAATCACTCCTTCAAACTTCCTCCTAAGGGGGAATTGGCCAAGGGTGTGGAATAGGTGTAGGTGTAGGTATACGTATAGGAGAGGCTAGTAGGTTCCTCGACTTTATTATGGCTTAGTTGGGCTTAGGTTTAGGGTAAGAACTGCATACTGGGTATAAAGGACAGCGCCTTGGATGTGGCACTATTCGGGTTGCCCAGATCTTTGACAATGCCCTGGACACGAGCCACCACATCACTGCGCTGGATGTCGCCGCGATCCAGCATTCTCTGGAACATTGTGTGCAGCTGCCTGGCCGCCGAGGCATTGGAAAGCTCGGAAAGCTGCTCGAGCAGGTCCTCTGAGTAGCCCTCGTACTTGCTGAGATTGGACGCTTTCGCGTCTCGCTTCAGAAGGTCGTAGACCAGCAGAAAATCCACGTAGGGCTTGGTAGGCGGCACTCGCTTTTTGCCTGCTGTCGATGTGGTGCTCCAGCGGTCCATGGCGGACTCAAAGTCAAAGGCCGCCCGCCCGTAGTTGTCGTCGTACAGGCGCAGAAAATTGTCCAGCGATTCGACATCGTTTGTGAAGTCATCGTGCCGTACCTCGCTCTGGATGTCGCGTATGAGCGAAAGAGGTAGCTTGTCAAAGTCCACATCGTCTCCGATTTCATTGAAAAGGGCATGACCCTCGAGCGCCGGCTCTGGGGCGGGTGCAAACAGAGCCGGCCTGTGTGGAGGCGTGGGGGCCGAGGTTGGACGCTCCGTGGTCGAAGTTCGTTGCGGTGTCTCCCACCAACTGGGCGGCTGCCACCAGCCAGAGCCTCCTGGACGTCGGGTTGTGGTTTTCGGCTTGATGGACGTGGGCGTGCGCGTGGGAGGCATTGGTGTCGTGGAACTACCGCCATTGGATTCCTTGTCGGAGCCATTTGCGTTGAATGGCGGCTCAATGGTGGTGCTGGAAAGCGGCTCGTACTGCAGCAGATCGATGTAGTAGGCCAGGGCCTGCATGGAGGCGGGCAGGTAGCTGGTCAACAGATTGGCAGGCTCCGCCGGGCTCAAGAGCAATCCCAGCAGTAGCGCCAGCCAAACCTTCGGCCTAAAACAACTCCTACGCATTTTACTGGAGGAAGTATAGTGTCTTTGATCGTTTAACCGGGAACGTTTCGATCGGGGGAGCTTTGGGCGAACAACTGAAACTGCTTCCCAGCAGCCAGCGAGCATCGACGAGTCGAGTAGTTCCCTCTGGATCTCGGTATCTGTATCTGGTTTCCAAAATGGATGCTCTCGGGGTTTCTTTTTTGGCAAACTTGTTGAGCCCAGAGGCCAGCGACCGCGTTTGCCGCTTGTTGCGTAAATTTTGTAACCGTCGGTGTCTTGGGGAGTTGTTCTTGGAAAAGAGTGAAAGATGTTCCGTTGCCAAAAAATATAAGAACCTGTTTTCCACGAAAGTTGCCTGCCCTGCCTCATAAATATGCACAAAAAAACAAAAAAAAACAAAAACGCACACACAAGCGAACCGAAAATAAACCTGAATATGGTTCTTTCGTTTTATTTATTTGGAAAAGGTAGTGGTATAAAATAACTTCGAGAAGGTCTTGATTGCAGTTTTTGTTGCACTGCGAAAGTTTGAGAGTGATTGATCGAGTGTCAAAAAAAAGCACCCTTGCCAGAAAGCAGAGAGCAACAGAAAGATGAAGAGAGAGCGAGGAGAGCGCGACAGAGTGAGTACACATTTTACCTGCCAGAGAAGCTAAACATTAACCTGTTGTTGTTTATATCTGAAGATTGTTGTTTCCGTGGGCATAGAAGAGTTTTCGCTTTTTTTGAGGCAGCAACAAAACGGCACAAGGTAAACGGGTCACTATAACGGGTTTCGATTGTAAATTGTGTCACTGGTCTTCTTGAGCAGAGCACCGCCTAACGGACAGCGCAGCTTGGAACTATTCAACACACACACACACGCACACAGAAACACACTTGTACTAGGAATACACAAGAACTATAAACCATGGCTTTTGTAGACTTTTTTTCATTTCCACCTGCAGCTAATTAGCATTAGCAGTATAAGTATTGGGTGAGGCGTCAGAAATAACACACACCACATAGATAATATATTTATATATTGGTGCCGCTATCTGTCGCTGTCTCAAATTTCGACGACAACTCCCACACACACCCACAGCGTCACACAAATGCTGTAATTGCAGTTAATTTGTACAACTCACCGTTTTACTTGAGGTGCCTGCACGTGTCACTAGTTTTCCACTTATCACATATTTACGCATTCGACTTAAATGAGAAATTGCATTTTTCCACAAATTTTCTACGAGCTTATACTGATATGAGTGTGTGTGTGTTTTGTGTGCATGAATTTGATAGACAAACCGATAGCGATAAGTGCGCTCATGTCAGCGCATCCTGTGATTGGCAACGGACCAGCTGTTTGGCTTAGTCGTTGCACGTGTGTTCATTTTGTTTTGAAATTAAATAATTAATTAATTGAACGGGAACCATAATGGCCAGAAGACCTGAGCATTCAGCACCGCCGGAAATTGTGAGAAACTAAAAGGCAATCAAATCATTCGCTTACATTTTCTTTCTTCCCCTTAAAGTTCTACAACGACAATGAGGCAAAAAAATATTCAACGAAGTAAGTGGCTTGCCTCGATTGCAAACATAACAATATTAACTCATTTCGGATTCCTCCAGCACTCGCATCATTGAAATTCAAGTGGAAATGGCCGAGCGTGCCCTGGAACTGCTGGCTTTTCCCGACGATGATGAATCCCGCTTGATTCTGGACATTGGCTGTGGCTCTGGCCTGTCGGGGAGCGTCCTAGAGGACAGCGATCACATGTGGATCGGCATTGATATATCCAAGTCGATGCTAGACATTGCCGTCGAGAGGGAGGTGGCCGGTGACGTGATATTGGGGGACATGGGCGAGGGAATGCCCTTCAAGCCGGGTACTTTCGATGGCGCCATCTCAATATCGGCACTCCAGTGGCTCTGCAATGCCGACAAATCCTACCACAATCCGCACAAACGCTTGCACAAGTTCTTTTCCACACTCTTCTCCTGCCTCACGCGTACGGCCCGAGCCGTTTTTCAGTTTTACCCGGAAAATTCCGATCAGATTGAAATGGTCACATCACAGGCCATGAAGGCCGGCTTCTACGGCGGATTGGTTGTAGACTATCCCAATTCTGCTAAAGCCAAAAAGTACTACTTGGTGCTGATGACGGGTGGAGCAGCGGAGCTGCCAAAGGCTTTGGGTAAGTATCTGCCTTGTTTTAAATAAGAAACATACCTTGAGTTTTGCTTTTTCCGGTTGCAGGTGCATCATCGGAAGAAGAGCGTCGTGTAAACTACATTAAGAAGCGCGATGCCTGTCGCGAGGCGCGCGGCAAGGCTCCGAAGAAATCACGAGACTGGATATTGGCCAAGAAGGAGCGCAGACGTCGCCAGGGCTTGGAGACCCGTCCGGACACAAAGTACACGGCACGCAAACGCACCGGACGATTTTGATTAAAGCTAGACAACTTCGTGCGCTTCTTATACACACTTTGCATATTTATTTAAACATTTAAGCTTAGCACTATATACACTGTGGACTAGAGAATATTACTATGGTTTCTCCCCCGTGCTGGTGTTGGTCGTTGGTAGCCCCGACTGTTGCTCCAATTCCCGCCGGTGGCGCTCTTGGGCTCTTTGCTTTGGAGTATCGTAGGAACTCTCAGAGAGAAACATGAGGTAAATGGCCACGCCGCCAAAAATGAAAGCCAGCATTACAACATCCGTCTGGGTGGATTCTCTGCTAGTCTCCTTCTGGGTCTTTAGGCGATCATATTTGGCCTGGGCTGCCTGGCGGCGATCGAAAGACTTTCCGTAGTGATTTCTCGACCATTCGTCGAAATCGTAGATGGGCGTCCGGCCCTCGGAGTCGGCTACTTTTGACTTCTGAAAGCGGGACTTGTAGAACTTTGTCTCAGGATCATCCTCCACCACGGGCTCGGGCGCATCGTGGATGTCCTGGGCAAATGCTCCGGCTGTGTGAACAATACCCTTGTCGTAGAGACGCCGCAATCGGTAATTACCCTATATATATATAATATATGTATATATATATGTATATAATATATATATTACCAGGATCTCGTAGGCCTGATTAATGTCGCGAAACTTCTTGGCTGCGCTGTCGCTCCCCTGATTCCGATCCGGATGATATAGCATGGACAGCTTATAGTAAGCTGCCTTGATTTCATTTTGAGTAGACCTCTTCCCGATGCCAAGAGCATCGTAGTAGTTCAGTTGCCATGAGCTGAAGGATGTGTGCAGATTGCGGGAGAGTTGTCGCCATAACAGCGGGCAATGCTGAAACATGGCTTTAAGCGTTTGTTTATATGGTTTTCTCGGTTTGTTATGTTATATCACATCACATGAAATAATGCAAAACAAATCGGTTGATGAACTTGAAATCTCGATTAATGTCTGCGCCCCAAGCTGACTGTCAAACAGCTGTTGCAACTATTTTGGTTTTTTTGATTTTTTGAATTTATTTATATATAGACACGATCGCATCGCACCGAGCCATTTGGTTGAAATTTTCTTCCCAGCGTGCTTGATTTTCCCGCTAGCCTGTCTGTATCTGTGTGTGTGCCTAGTAGTGTGAGTGATCGAGAAGTTTCTGGCTATTGAAATTGAAATTTAGGCCAGAAGGTACGAGAAATCGTGAATCATTTGTGATCATCTATAGGAAAGAAGTTTTCTGTACGATCAGATCCACCTTTCATTCAGAAAATTGTGTAACCATGACAAACACCATCAGCAACGACGAAGCCTCGGCTGGCAGCCACAAAGATAAGGGTAACGAGGCTTTTAAGGGTTCTCAGTGGGACGAGGCAGTGAAGCACTACAGCAACGCCATCAAGCTGGGTGCCACCCACAAAGAGCTGCCGGTGTTCTACAAAAACCGCGCAGCTGCCTACCTGAAGCTGGAAAAGTTCGAGAAGGCCGTCGAGGATTGCACAGAGTCACTTAAGTTGGTTCCCAACGACCCAAAGGCTCTGTTCAGGCGAGCCCAGGCCTACGAATCGCTGGAGAAGTACGAGGAGGCGTACCGCGATGCCACAGCTCTGTTCAAGGCAGATCCAAGCAACAAAACGGTGCAGCCCATGCTCCAGAGATTGCATGTGATTGTTCAGGAGCGAGTGGCCCGCAATGCCAAACTCTCGACCAAGGTTAAGAATATGATGGATCTCACCTTCGACCTGTCCTTACCTTTGGAAAAGCGTCGCTCGGCGGCCAACAACCTAGTGGTTCTCGCCAAGGAGTCCACCGGCGCTGAGCTGCTCTACAAAGAGCATTGTGTGACCAAGGTGGCCACTCTGGCCAAAGTGGAGAAGGATCAGGAGATCTACATAAATATGGTGTACGTGGTGGCCGCCCTCTGCGAGAATAGCGTGGAGCGGACCAAGGGAGTGCTCACGGAGCTGGGCGTGCCCTGGTTCATGCGTGTCCTCGACCAGAAACACGAGGAGTGCGTGGCCACGGCCCAGTACTGCCTGCAGACCATCATCAACGCCCTCTCCGGGCTCAAGAACAAGGCGGACTCAAAGCCGGACAAGGAGCTCTGCTCGAAAAACAATCGAGAGATCGATACTCTGCTCACCTGCCTGGTCTACAGCATCACGGATCGCACCATTTCGGGCCCAGCTCGGGATGCCGTCATAGAGTTGCTCACCAGAAACATCCATTACAAGGCCCTAGAGTGGGCCGAGCGTCTGGTGGAGATTCGCGGTCTGTGCCGCCTCCTGGAGGTGTGCTCGGAGCTGGAGGACTACAAGTACGAGAGTGCCATGGATATAACCTCGTCCTCCGCTACGATTGCCTCTGTCTGTTTGGCTAGGGTCTATGAGAACATGTACTATGACGAGGCCAAGTTACGGTTCACGGATCAGATCGACGAGTTCATCAAGGACAAGCTGCTGTCGCCCGACATGGAGTCCAAAGTGCGCGTCATCGTGACCATAACTGCATTGCTGAGCGGCCCCCTGGATGTTGGCAATCAAATTATCGCCAGAGAGGGTGAGTCTTCAGGGTGAAGTGTGATTATAGAACTGAACTGATTCCAGATTTTTTTTGTAGGCATTCTGCAGATGATTTTGGCCATGGCCACCACAGATGATGAGTTGCAGCAGCGTGTGGCATGCGAGTGCCTTATAGCTGCCTCCTCCAAAAAGGACAAAGCCAAGGCTCTCTCCGAGAATGGCGTGGACATACTCAAGCGGCTCTACCACTCCAAAAACGACGCCATCCGAGTGCGTGCCCTTGTGGGATTATGCAAGCTTGGGAGCTACGGCGGAGGGGATGCGGCTATCCGGCCTTTTGGCGATGGGGCAGCTCTCAAGCTGGCCGAAGCCTGTCGCCGTTTCCTGATCAAACCCGGCAAGGATAAGGACATTCGACGCTGGGCTGCCGATGGCCTGGCTTATCTAACGCTCGATGCCGAATGCAAGGAGAAGCTGATCGAGGACAAGGCCTCAATACACGCTCTGATGGAGCTGACACGCGGCGGAGACCAGTCCTGCCTGTACGGAGTGGTCACAACCTTTGTGAATCTGTGCAATGCGTACGAGAAGCAGGAAATGGTCCCCGAAATGGTTGAGCTGGCCAAATTCGCCAAGCAACACATACCCGAGGAGCACGAGTTGGACGATGTGGACTTCATTAACAAGCGCATCACGATCCTGGCCAACGAGGGCATCACCACCGCACTCTGTGCTTTGGCCAAAACCGAGAGCCACAACTCGCAGGAGCTGATGGCCAGGGTTCTGAATGCGGTCTGTGGACTGCAGGAGCTGCGCGGAAGGGTCGTCCAGGATGGGGGCGTCAAGGCGCTACTGCGCATGGCTCTCGATGGCACTGAGAAGGGCAAAAGGCATGCCTGCCAGGCTCTCGCCAGAATCGGCATCACCATCAACCCAGAGGTGGCGTTCAGCGGCCAAAGATCTCTCGATGTCATTCGGCCGCTGTTGAATCTGCTGCACCAGGACTGTACGGCACTGGAGAACTTTGAGGCTCTGATGGCTCTCACCAACTTGGCCAACATGAACGAAAGCGTCCGCCAGCGAATCGTCAAGGAGCAGGGAGTGTCAAGGATCGAGTTCTACCTAATGGAAGATCATGTCTTTCTGACGCGAGCAGCTGCTCAATGCATTTGCAATCTGGTGATGTCCGCGGACGTGGTCAAGATGTTCGAGGGCGAAAATGATAGGGTCAAGTTCCTGGCCCTTCTCTGCGAGGATGAGGACGAGGAAACAGCCATGGCCTGTGCCGGGGCATTGGCTATGCTCACCTCCGTTTCGGAGAAATGTTGTGAGAAGATCTTCGCCGTTGCCAGCTGGCTGGACGTACTCCACACACTCATAGCCAATCCCAGCCCTGCGGTTCAGCATCGTGGCATTGTCGTAATACTCAATATGATCAATTCCGGAGAGGAGACTGCAAAGAAGCTCTTCCAGACGGACATCATGGAGCTGCTGAGCGGCCTTGGACAATTACCGGATGAGTCGCGAGCCAAGGCCAGGGAGGTGGCCATTCAGTGTCTGGCCGCAGCGGAGAGATATCGCATTATTGAGAGATCCGATGAGGCCGAAATTCCCGACGTGTTTGCCGAGAGTGCCAAAATAACTGAAATTCTTGATGAATAATTTCATTTATCGTATAGCGTAAGCCGTATGCCTTATACTGTTCCGGTTCCCGTGCCTTTGTTTCTGTTTTCACTTCATTCTTAAAAAGCACTCTGCTACTCATTGCTTCATCCCGTGACTTAATTTATTTCTTTAAACTATTATCAATTTTACTCAAGTGTTTTTAAAATATTGTACGAATTTATTATTAAATTGACTTTAAACATTTTAGCAATCCTTTGAACGCTTCTTGTGGATTCGTTCCAGTTAGCCTTTCCTTCTTCTTTCCTCTTTTCACTTGTTTGTCTCGTTTCGAATTTATGCGTGTTTCCGGAAACTAGATAGCTAGGAACTACTCGTAGAACTAGGTATATGGCAGGCCGTGGATTTGGTGTCGCATATCAATCGGGTCCGGGTCGTTTGGAAGTAGTTTCTACAAAAGACATATTTTTGTCGAAATTCACTCGCCCTTCACACGCTATTTTAACTTCATACACGATCGAGACGCAATGATACTGGACAGAACTACCTTCTCTCGGGCTGTGGGTGAGTTTGCCGCGATGGCGCTTCTGATGATAGTCGGCTGCATGGGAGTGGCGATGAGTTTTCCGGAGGAGACTGGATTTTTGGTTGGCAGCTTTCAATACGGACTGACTGTGGGGATAGTGGTGCATGTGTTTGGCTGTGTTTCGGGTGCCCATACCAATCCCAGCGTGTCGATTTCGTGCTGCATTTTAGGCCACATAGCCGTTGATATGATGCTGATCTATGTGGCCTGTCAGTTGGCCGGCGGCGTTGCCGGCTATTACTTTCTGATGGCGATGCTGCCAAAGGATGTCATTGAGCACAACTACCCGGCTGTCTGTCTGCACGACCCGATGGCCGAGCTGTCTAACTTTCAAATTTTAGCCATTGAGTTCACCCTCACATCGGTTCTCGTCCTGGGCTGGTGCGCTCAGTGGGATGTGAGGAATGGCAGCTGCCGCGACTCGGCCCCAATTCGAATGGGACTCTTAGTAACTGCTTGTGGTTTTGCTGGGGTAAGGGAGAATAGAAGTTTCACAGCATACACAGAATAACAGACCAATCCCCCTTTCCACCACGCGTAGAACCACCTGACGGGGGCGTCTATGAACCCAGCCAAAACACTCATCCCTTTGCTGTTTCACGACTACCGTGGTACATTTTATCCGCAACTGGGTGGTCAGACATTGGCTGCTGTTCTGGTTCCATTTATATGGCGTTGTGCCCTTACGTTCAACGCTAAGCCCATGAAAACGAACTCAAGACGTGCGAAGCGTACCCGATCATAGAAGGACTCGGCGACTGAACTCTCTCTTGTGCTTCTTATAATTGTACTGAGAAAATCTTATCGTATTCCATATCGTCTACAATATAGATTTAACTGAATATTAGCTATCCTCTAGATTATGGAGAGGAACGCCGTCACATCAGAATTGGTTTTTTGGGTTCTCTGTCCACTAGATTGCTGTTGGAAGCGATTGCATTAATTGTCAGACTTTTTTTCAAATTTTCTTTGACCAGAGAGATAGCTCAGTCATCAGCTAAATCCATATAAATTTCAATCACCAATGTTTATCAACTTTTTTCCCTGAGTCTCTGAGTATTAAATACGATGGACGCACATACAGACGAATAGGCTCGACGGGTATAAAAATATATCTTTTTCCGCACGAAAAAGACACGAGTCTTGTGTCCCACTTTCCTGTCCTATTAGATCTGGGAAGCCCCCTTGGTTTACCAAAGAGTTATCCAGTCTAAAAAACTTAAAATCAAGACTTTACAAAAAATTTCAAGAAGTTGGCTCTCCTTCTTCTCTCTCTCGCTATGTAATGGCTCGGTCAAACTTTTCAGTTCTTAATTCCCAGTGCTATAAGAACTACCTATCTAGATGCAGGATACGTTTTTCTCAGGACCCTAAGCAGTTTTACAGCTTCGTAAACGGTAAGCGTAAAACGTCCGCTCATCCATCCTCGCTATCATTTCTTAATACGTCGGCAAACACTGATCAGGCAATTCCCGATCTTTTTGCCCAATACTTCCAAACAACCTATTCTCAGGAATGCTACTCCGGGCAGCCGTACCCATACGGTTTACCCAGGTCGAACGGCATCTTCAGTCCCTTGCTAAATGAAAGCTCTCTGCTTCTTGACCTCCGGAAAGTTAAGCCGGTGTTTTCACCGGGTCCGGACGGAGTTCCCGGCTGTGTACTTAGATACTGCGCCGAGTCTCTGTGTGGACCGTTGCTTAAACTATTCAGCCTGTCCATTAACTCTTCATGCTTCCCCTGCATATGGAAGGAGTCGTTCATTATTCCTCTCCATAAGAAAGGTAGTAAGTCTGACGCGAAGAACTACAGAGGTATTTCAAAGTTATCCGCAATTCCTAAAGTGTTTGAGAAAATTTTAACTCCGCACCTGCAGCATCTTTGCAGATCACTTATATCTCCAGCCCAGCATGGATTTATAAGGCGGAGATCAACAACCACGAATTTATTGGAGTTCACCTCCTTTATCATTAAAGGCTTCCAAGGTAATCTACAGACGGATGTCATTTACACAGATTTCAGTAAAGCATTCGACTCTGTAAACCACACTCTCCTAGCACAAAAACTTGACCTTTTAGGGTTTCCACCCAATCTCTTGAGATGGATTTCTAGCTACCTTTGTTCCAGGTCCCAAAGAGTCCTCTTCAAAAACTCCCTATCTTCACCAGTTATGGTTACTTCGGGCGTACCACAGGGCAGCCATCTAGGCCCCCTACTCTTTACACTCTTTATAAATGACCTGCCTTCGGTATTAACATACTCTCGAGTACTTATGTATGCGGATGATGTTAAGCTGTGTGTCCAGTTCAAGGACAGCTTATCTCACTCCAGGTTGCAATCCGATCTTAATACCTTTCAGTCATGGTGTTGTGCAAATTTGTTATACCTTAATGCTTCGAAATGTAAAGTAATGACATTTCATCGCTCCAGCGCCTTTCTGGCACCTTACACACTAGGCGGGGGTTCTCTCGAGAGAATTACCCTAGTTGATGATCTTGGTGTTCTTCTAGATCCCAAGTTAAAGTTTTCTGAACACATTTCTACCATGGTAAATAAGGCCATGGGCGTGCTTGGGTTTATAAAGAGGTGGTCAAAGGAATTTGACGACCCCTATATAACAAAGACTCTCTATGTATAGCTTGTTCGTCCGATTTTAGAATATGGTTCTTGTGTATGGTGCCCTCAGTACAAAGTACACCAGGACCGTATAGAATCAGTACAGAAAAACTTTTTAATTTTCGCTCTACGCGGCCTCAACTGGGATGCAAGTGTGAGACTGCCGTCTTACTCTAGTAGATCGCTTTTAATAAACCTTCCATCTTTAGTTAACCGTAGAACAATGCTTGGTGTGATTTTTGTGCACAACTTGATCAAGGGTGACGTAGATAGCCCTGACTTGTTGAGCCCCATAAACTTCACGATTCCTATTCGAATTACTAGAAATTATATACCTTTGTTCCTTCCGATTTGTAGATCGAATTATTCCTTGCATGAACCTTTTAGAGTTTTATGCTCGGATTATAATTCCCTCTACCATATTATATCGGCAACTAATTCCCTTCCTCTTCTTAAATTACTAATACTCACATACCTTTCTCGTAGTTAGTAATTGTAGTTGTGGTGTACGATAGTTTTAATGCATGATTAACTCCTTTAGTAAGATTAGTTCTAATTTTCCTCGAATACTAGTCTAACATCTATCTTTCCTGCATGATCGCGATCGGTTCGGTTAACAAGTCGCGCGTTTTGCGACAGCGCCCCTCGGTCGGTTGGGTGGGAGGAGGGCTGCGTTTTGGCCTGGGATTCGCGCGTAACAGCATTCGGCTGGTGTCCCATGGGCCACTTGATGGTGCAGTCATTGCACGTCAACGTCCAAACAAAGAGTCGATAGTACCAATACCACTTTGCTAAAATTACATCCGGAGAACATCGATTACACTAGTCGTCACGACATAACCTCTTAGGCCAAAAATAACTTTTTCTGATCGATTTGGGGATTTAAAAATTTTTAAGCAATTATGGTTTATTTTTTGTTTTTTAATTTTTTTGTTGATCTGGTATTTTTTCTTATAGGTTTTGCTTATTTTTTCACATAATTGAAGCATCTTACATTTGCTGCATTGAACTTTGCAGCTCTGAAAAGCTGATAAATGCAGCTATAAATCGTACTCAAACAAACTTTTTAACTGCAGCATACCGTCTGAAAGTTATTAAGCTTTCAAATTCAAGTTTAATAATCTTCTGCGGTATTTTTTCGGAAATTTGAACTATAAAAACTCAGGAAAAGTCGAAAAAAAATATTACTTGGGCTGTATTTTTGGTTTTAGATAGATTTATAGCTGCATATATCAGCTTTTCAGGGCTTCAAAGTTCAATACATCCAGATGTAAGATGTTTAAGTTAAGTACAAAAAAACCTACCTCTAAAAAAATACAAGATTAAAAAAAAAAAATTTCTTATATAAAACTAAGCCATACAAAAAAGTTGATTACAAAGTTTTAAATCTCTAAATCTATCAGAAAAAGTCACTTTTGGCCACAGCGCACAATGGGAAAAAGTCAGATTTTTTGGCATAAACTCTAAATATAAAGATAGGAACTTGAAATTTAGCATGATCCTTAGTTAGACTAATCTGGGATTTTAAATATTTTTTGATTTGTACCACGCCTTCATTTCCCCCACCCCAAACGACTTTGAGAAAAAGTGAAAAATATTAATATAAAATCTAAGTATAGAGATAGAGACTTGAAATTTAGCATGAACCTTAGTAAAAACGAGGGGGAACGTTGTGAGCCGCGTCTACGCCGCGGCTCTACTTTATACCCGGTACTCAGTCAGTATATATGTATGTGACCTTGTTGTAATTTATTACATGTTCGCAAAAGGAAAAAATTTAATTTTAGCCAAAAAAAAAATTTAAGTCGAACCTTTTCGGAGATTTTGATCTATTAGATGTTTCCATATTTGTTTACATACATTTTTTACATCTGCCATTTCTACATGTTTTTATCTACTTCCTACATATACATACACGACTGTGTGCGAGAGAGAGAGGGAATCAGTCTGCGCTTGGAAGGCCACTGAAATTTCATTTGTTCCTTCTGACTATATTTATGATCCGATCTGATTCAAATTCAATACTCTGATAGATATAGTCATTTTCTATGATTCTGCGTTTTTGGTTTTCCCGTATCTTCAAAATTGTAGATTTTCATCTTTTGTGGGGGCGGAAGGAGGCGTGGCCAAATTTTAAAACAAACTCGTCTCGGTTTGATATCACAGGAGCTTGGATAGAAAGTTTGGTGGTTCTAGCTCTTATAGTCTCTGAGAACTAGGCGTCGAAAAATTCGATCAGGCATAGCGCCTACCCCTGTGTGTGAGAGAGAGCGAGAGGGAACGATCTGAATGATCTGATTTGATCCAGATTCAACAATCTGATAGATATGCTCATTCTCTACGATTCTGCGTTTTTAGTTTTCTCGTATCTTTAAAATTGTGCATGCCACAGATTTTCGTCCTTGGAGTGGGCGGTAGGGGGCGGGGCGAAATTTTGAAATACACTTGTAACAGTGCGATAGGACAGGAGTCTGGATACAAAATTGTGTTCCTCTAGCTTTTATGGTCTTTGAGCTATAGGCGCTAATGAAAACGGACAGACGGACGGACAGACAGACATAGCTATATCGACTCGGCTATTGATGCTGATCAAGAATATATATACTTTATGGGGTCGGAAACGCTTCCTTCTGGGTGTTACACACATTAATTTTTTGCACAAATCTAATATACCCCTTTACTCTTCGAGTACCGGGTATAATAATATACCCCTTTACTCTTCGAGTACCGGGTATAATAATATACCCCTTTACTCTTCGAGTACCGGGTATAATAATATAACTTCGAATTTTTTTTTTTTTTTATTTGGACCACGCCCTCTTTTTCCCCTCCCAAACGACTTTGAGAAAGCGAGCAAAATATTGATTTGAAAATGGAGCAAAAAGCATTAATACCATTTGAATCTATGTTAATTTCTTAATAAAGGTCAACTTTAACGTTGGTTATTGGTTGTGCTATATAAAAGTAATATTCCACAGAACACACGTATGTATGTTTGTTGATGTAAACCTAAAGATAGACTGCGCAACAGACTAGATAATTCCATAACAACACATAATTATCTAAAAACATGTATTACATTTAAATTAACATACCATGACCTGCATTTTCCATATCTCAACCTTCACTTAATATTTGGGATCGAGTTAACATTCAAGCTGCAAGTAGCTCAACGTTTCCCTCCTTTTTTTACAATTCAAAAGAACACTCAACCAGCTGACTTTGAAAGCGCGCAAAAATTTAAGGGTATTCCGTAAAAATGTTATGAAGTGATTTGTGTTCTATCTGGTTATTAAGGAATCAAAACATTACAACCGCATTCAAATATTTACAAAAATTACAGTTATGCCAACATTTTGGACTTTTTCCCCATAGTGCAGCGGGAAAAAAATGTTCAATATTGTCGAGTAGTGTTAGTATATGTTATGAGTATTTTTTTTATTATTAAGTTACTTTATTCCGAATTGTCACAGCTGAAAGAATTATTTGACCTCACACATAGTATATTATTTATAGATAATAATTTGTATTGCGTCGTATATGTCCAATCTCATATAGAAAGGTGGTGGCTCTTAACAATACGCCGCGATACAAATTATTATCTATAAATAATATACTATGTGGGAGGTCAAATAATTCTTTCAGCTGTAACAATTCGGCTTAAACTAAACTTACAAAAAAAAAAAAAAAAAATGTAACTTCATTACTCATAATATTAAAAGATTTGCTTTCGTTTGCAACCAAACCAGGATTTGTTGTAACTCTCGCAGACTAAGTTTGTAAACTTAAAAACGATCGCATCATGTGAACTCCAATTGATCCAGGAACTATTGGACAGAAAGTGTTGGGATATATATACATTGAAATCGAATGTAGAATATAGAAATATTCCGAAAAGAACACACTAACTGACAGATTGGGGAAATCGGGCAAAAGTGCCCCGACACTATTAAAGTACGAGTGTACCCGCTACTCAGTCGTTATATTTGTAAATTTAAATATATGTAATCTTATAAATTTACCCTGGTACATACAGTGCCGGACTTAAGTGTTGGCATAGCAATAACTTTTGCTTTTACTGCTGTTTTAAGAGATTTTCCATAGTGAAGAAAGGAAGAAAAATGTTTACGGTGTTCGTAAACTTGAAGACGACTGCATCCTGAAAGCTTGTTTCAATACTGCTCACTTGATTAGTAATATAAATATATTTACGTTAATATTGATGTTGAATGTCAGGAATAATCCGATAGGCATGTAGAAAAGACAGATGTAAAAAACGTATGTAAACAAAAATGGAAACTATTAGATGAACTATTAGAACTATAAAAATCTCCGAAAAGGTTCGAAATAATTTTTTTTATTTTCTTTCTTTCAATTTGTCACTTTTGCGAACATATAATAAATTGCCTATATCGTAAGCTCCCATACATATGTATATACTGACTGAGTACCGGGTATAAAGTAGAGACGCGGCTCACAACGTTCCCCCCCCGTTTAAATACATTTACGTTAATATTGATGTTGAATGCTAGTAATAATCCGAAACCAATATAAGAAATATATTTAAGAATAAAAAGATACAACACGCTTGAGAACATTTCGAATCGGGAAAAGAAATTCTTTCCCAAAATGACAAGGAAAATAACAGTGACGACTCTGAATATATTTGATTTTTGTAAACGATGATCTGGCTTATATCATTAAGACTACCATATATAAAGAAAAATACTCCGTACTCAGATCCGAAAACAGCGCTAGCGAACAAAATCAGGGTTGATATTCGTATGAATCCGATCTGAGTACTACCTGTGGAATTTTGTTAGCAGAACCCTTTTGCAAGAAAAATGTTTTTATCGGGTTCGCTAGCTCTTTTTTCGGATCTGAGGCTTAATACTAATAGGTGTATGACATTGATTACTGACTAGCTGCAAAGAGAGAGACATATATATATACGTCCAGTTAGCCTTTCAGGTGAGCTGGGAGCAGAGATTAGCGATTTAGCGATTTGCAATTTTTGCTGGCTGTGTGTGTCGGAGAACATAATTGTGTCACAAATAGTGCCTTAGTTATTCGACTGATAGCCGGGAGAGTTGCTCTGAGACGGCTGAGAATTCTTCTTCGCAGAAAATTTAGCAAAGTCGTATATTTTGAAAATAAGGACGGTATATTTCGGTATAAGTTAGCGACCTATCGATTTACGCACCGATTGGAACAGCATACATATTGTGAATTTCTGAAAAGAAAAATCGTTTTTCGAGATATAGAATTTGTTAGATAACATCGCAATAACACTTACGTCGCGCTCGACTCTCACTTACGTTTTTTACCGTTGGCAACATTAATTTGTATGGGCCAGCAACATGTACCGTGAAATGACCGACATTGTCCCGCAACTTAGACACGGAATGAGCAACATTTTGCATACCCTAGGGAAAAGGATGTTATAGAAATCAGAAAATGTTTGTCATTCCAGGCTCCAATTAATGCAGAAACTTTTTTAAAGCTATCTCAACGCAATTTTTCAGTTAATAGTCTTCTTACTGATACCAAGAATGTGTATCGGGATCAAGATATGTGAACAGAAAATATATCAAATGCTTTAATAGGTGAAAAATATCATTCTGTGAATAAGAAATTTTTTATTACATTTTAAATCAGTTCGGAAAACAGAATTTCAATGTTAATTCAACGAAAAAGGGTATCCAAATGTCCACATCACTGGTTGACAATCAACAAGTGTGAAATGACGTGACAATCCATACTCACTACGACGCAATCCATGCTCACTTACGTTTATGCTGCGGTTGTTTGAACGAAAGTGCGTTGTGCGTATGACTCTGTGGTTTTTTAATGACACTCGAGATGCGCACAAGGCATTCGGTGAATACAACCGTATGCTTGTTTTTCAAAAACATCGTACAAATATCGATGACAACGATGTTTCTCCACGCCACGTTCTCATGATAGGTCCTTCTTCGGAAGGGTATAAGGGAGTTGATCTAATGTTTGTCTAACGACTGCAATAACCGATTTTATGCCCTATTTTTGTATATCTATTATATTATATTATAGTAATCTACATATTTGTAAGCTATCTCAACGAAATTTTACAGTTTATAATAATTAAAAATATGTATCGGGAATCTAATTGAACGCATGAATAGGGTATACAAACACCTTACCTCGTAAATATGTTCCTCATAAGTAGCAAATGTGTAGTTACCGTGTAGTTACCATGTACAAAAAGGCGCATTTTTGTCGACCTTCTTTGTTTAAACCAATTTTATGCACAATCAAATAACAGGAATTACCTGAACCTAGCCAGTGCTGTGATAAAATTATGTGTTTTGGCAGATTTTTGATATAATTGTCGACAAAAATATCGCACCGATACTATCGTATCATAAATAAGAATATCGCCCATATCGATATATCGAGTTAATATCAACAATCCTAATATACACTTACAATACATACATTTGGTCAGGTCGAGAAAAAGGTAAACTCCCAAAAATAAAGAGACTTCTTTGTTAATCAAGTGCAATTTGTATTCAATATCGAATTTAATTTGCGGTACTGTGTAATATAAATTGTGCTCCTTTGCTAAAGTATGTAGGTAGTGAAATTACATAAAACGCAATTGTTTAATGCCAGCTTTTTTATCTGCTGGTGACGAAGTGGTTGTCATTGTGAGTTCTCTTGTGTATGTGTGTGAACTTGTGTTGATTTTGTCCGTACTCTGCTGCGAGGGGAGCACTTTGGACACAGAGTTTCGATTTTCCATCCATATCTATACTCAGAGCCGCAGCCAGAAGAGAGACGCATTTACATACGTCTTTGTCTGCGTTCAGAGAGCTCGGGCTGGTATTCGTTTCGCTAGCGTCTGGTGTGTAGTATTATTTATTTTGTGGCCCCATCAACAATTTAGCAATGGCCTGGCCCTAGTGAATGTGTGTGAGTGTGAAGTGTAGTTAGGAGAATATTTTTTGATGGGGAGGGGGGCCAATATTAACAAATATGCTATACATGCATACATATTTATATGTACAGCGTATAGGATATACACACAGGAACAATTTGCCCCATCATCGTATTTTGAAACGCTATTATAATTGCCAAAAACCAGCCAGCGAGCTTTTATAGTATACATATTCACATTCATATAATCGAATGTGTGTAACGAAGAAAAAAGAGCAGTCGTCGATGAAGTTGACTGCCATGACTACGCAATAGCAACAACAAGAGACGACGCACACCAGTGTCCTCTCTCTTACTTTCATTGTGTGTGTGTGCTCTCTGGATTTCTCGTCGCTCTCCAGCTGCTCTTGCTCTCGTCCGTCTGTGAAAGCTTTGTTAGTGTGTGTGTATGTGTGCGTTGGTGGGGTCGGTCCGGACTCTGGAATACTTTGTCTGTGTGTATGTATGTATGTATATATTTTTATAATTTATTGTTTTAATTTTAAGAGGGGTGGCACTTTGCCGTTGTGTGGAGAGTGCCGTCCAGCCGAGACCGACCCTGCCCCAAGCACTTGCGTACCGTACCCCCAGCTCCAGTCGCACGCACTTCTAGCTCGCCTCGCCTCGCCTCTCGACCGAGTCTGGTGTCTCCCCTCAAGTCACACGGATTGAACCGCAATTACAACCATTGTCACTATAATAATCCAGCATTTGTACAATATAATTATTGCCTGCCCTGCCTACTTTCTTACATCTAATTTACATAACATTGGCATTCGCTATTCATTGGCCGCAATTAAAAACAAGGCTTATACAATATTTATAGTCAATATATAATATTTGAATATTATCCTACATATACTCGTACATACTGTAATGCTAACAAACCTAAAATAATACCAGTAATTAGTTTCTCAACCGAATGTAATAGCAAATGTTTTCTTTTACTTTTATTTTCTTTGTTTTTAGCATACATACAATATTTTATTGCTGGTTTTGGTGGTAAATTTGCATTTTTAACGGCCGTGGCCAGACGTGCTCCCGCTTCTTTAACACACACGTCTCTCAATGAATACCGATCATCAAGTGTTTTTTTGAATCGTATATCCACATGTAAAAATAAAAACAAACCGATACTGTAATATCAACAACTAAAACCGAAATGTATACTAAATACATACTATGTACCACATAAGACCGCCACTGCCGTTGTCGTTGCCGTTGACATTGTCATTGTCATTGCTGTATCTGTATCTCAATATCACTGACCAACTACCGCAAAGCGCAATTACAAATGCAAACTGCAAACTGAAAACTGAAATAAAAAACAACTGCACACACCTCAACCTCAACCTCTACTCAACTCAACCAAAAGCTCAAGCTGACTAGCCATCTTATATATGTACGAGTATATCTACGTATAGTCCTCGTACTGCCTACGAAACCAAAACCAAACCAACCAAAAAATCAACCACCAACCAATCTAATCTATCAGACCGTCTACTGCAACTGGCGACAGAACGGCTTTAGTTTGTAAGCTTGTGTTTTGTACATTTTAAAAAAAATACTGAATTTAAAAGCATAAAGCTTGGCCTAATGGAATTGCAACCCAATCAAGCCAGCAGAAACAGTGTGCCATTTGAACACTGGAGCGGGAAATACTAGAAGCGTGATTTGCCTACACTCATTAATATTTTAAAATTGGCCTGCAGTTTCCATTTAGCCACCCTGTAGAGTACAAGAGAAAAAAAATGATTAAGTACCAAGTACACAATATTTTAAACATGTACCATTTTGGAATAGCCATCTTGTAATTATTTGTATTCGTCCTACGTTCCTTTTTAATGGTTCCAATACGATCTAACCTTCCATCCATATATAATATTTACAATATAACTACACAACTCTGTCACACTGTTTGTTTTACTTTGCACATGTTCGTTTCCTTCTTTACGCGTAGTATTTACATAGTATATACACACCTACTTATAGAGCACATATCCCCCCAAACGCCCAACCAACACACAGCGCAAACACATGTACGTTAAGTGTAACTCTCTTATCTGTCGCTCTCTGATCTGGAATCTTTCAATTGTACTAACTGCCTCCCCCCACCCCGCCCACAATGCGATAAGTGATAAGTTTGTAATCAGTCATCCTGCCCTCCCTACTCTCCCTCTACTCACACCCATCCATCCATAATCCCTCATTCCCATCCCCAATTCCCAATCCCCCTTTCCACTCCCCACTTCCCACTAATATTGTTTATGTTCAGTTTACACAACACATTCATGTTAAGCACACAACATCCACAACCATAGAGATAAATATCGTATGTATGTATATACTCGTATGTCTGATGTATGAGGGGAGGGGGAGCGCTTAACGATAGGTTATCGTGTTTAACAACTCAAAAACTGGAATCACTGAAAGTGTACAATTTGTTGTTCTTGCTTATCACACTTTCAGAAGGAGGACTTTACTTTACTCACATTTACACACATGTTTAACTGTATAACTATATATCGTACTGTATCTTCATCATATAATATATATATATATCGTATATACACTTATGTATGTACATACGGGGACGGGCTGAAGAGACTTTGATCCAAGTAAGAAAAACGCATTGAAAAAGTACACCAAAGAGTACAAGCTACGCGCAATACGCAGTTTTCAATTTTAAGAATCATTTAGAAATTGCAACGCTTGATTAGGTTTTTTTCGTAGTTAGTCATGGCCTTGAACACTGTACATCTGTACGAATATTGTTCCGAGAATCCAAATGTGACAACAATGTCTTCTTGTTCTTATGATGTGCATTGATAGCGCTTGTAAAAATTAGTCCTTCTTTGAAGAACTCTAAGACTCGAAAGATTTCTGCAACGTGCATAGGCCGAAACACAAGACGGCCTGAGTAGAAAACTTAATGGAGAGCCATGAAATATTGGCCACCAGATCCAAGAACACGATATTCCATGGCTTGCAATCAGTCTTTGAATCAGACAGGATCATTTGCCACAAGTAGTTTTAAAAGGCCGTATTTCGCACCCGTGCTCAACTCGATCCCATGGATCTAAAAAAAAAAAAATAGAAAAGGCCGTTTTCTTACTTAGGACCGAACTGTATCTCAGTCCGACCTCGTATACCTTTAGTTGGAAGACTAACCACGCACGTATCTCATCTCAGTTCCATATAATTGACAATATATTAAAGCTACACTGTTGAACGAAACTGAAAATTGTTGCTGTTTTATTTATTACGATTACAATGAATATTTATATATAGCCAGCCACACACATAAAAACCAACATATACACACATATACATAAATACATATATATATACCTATACTATATACATAATATTTGATTATCCTTACCCACGTACATACACGTAATACATATTTAAGTAAGTATTTTGCCTAATAGAGAACCATAAATGTTTTGTTATTGAGCATGTTGGCTTGTTGGTTGTTTGCTTTCTGTTCTGGAGCGCGGGTCCGGCTTAGATTACCACCTTCCTACATAAGCAAAATACTCGTATCGTACAATCAAATAAACCAAAACACCAAACACCAAAACGTAACTGTTAGAGCTGTTCAGCTGACTGTAAAAGCGGTTTCTCTCTCTCTCTTTTCTTCTACACCCCCCACAGGCTGCGTAAATATAGCAAAAACAAAAGCAAGAGTGGTGTTACAATTCGAAAAACAGTAAGAACAAGAGCTGCCCCAGCAGCACAAGCACAAGCAGAAGCATAATCAGAAGCAGAAGCAGCGCAGCGCATACAAGTACAAGTACAAGACAAGTAAGTGGGGAATAGGTCAGGTCGACTCGGACTCCACCGCAGGCGTCGCACTACGGGACGAGGGGACTATCTTTCGAGGAGCCAGAAGCTCTGAGAGCAGCGCAGCGTCATGCTCAACTCCAATGCCAATGGTGGCAACGGGAACAACAACAGCAACAACAATAACAACAATCATGGGGGCAGCAGTCGGCGGCCCTTCTCCCGTAACTCCTCCTCGGCCCGCTCCCATCGCGGTGGCGGCCGCATTCTCTACTCGCCGCATCCGCATCCACATCTCCATCCGCAGCAGCAACAGTCCCAGCAGCAGCTGCAACAGCAGCGATCCAATAGCAGCAGCAACAGCCTCCTGCCGGGTCACAGTCCCTGGTGCAATGTCAATGTGATGGGGCGTGGCGGCAATGAAACCGGCGGCAACAACAACATCAACAGCAGCAGCAACAGCAACAACAATGCCAACAATAACAAAGATGCAATCGACGGCCGAAACTCAAATTGGTAAGAGCCGAGAGCCGCTTGCGTTAGATCTTGTACCCGATTCGATCCCAAGGATCGGTCGAATTTATGTTAGCTTTAAGTGACATAAAAGCGAATTTGAAATAACCCCCTCCGCTCCCGAGAACCCCCACAATCCCCTCGATCCCCATGCCCCATCCTCGATGCCTCGATCTGCCATAAATAACAAAACATGTCCTTGTAACTCGTTCCGTTCCCCTACCACGCTCCGCTCCCCACGACTAGAACAGTTTATCTACTTTCTATCTCTATCTATCTATCTACTTCGTAACCAACCACACCTAAAATGAAACCGAATCGAAAATCGCTTTTAGGCTAAAGGGAGAATTTTGTAATTAATGTCGCGTATAGTACAAATCAATCCAAATTGAATTGAATTGAATTGAATTAAATCAAACCAAACATTTTATTGGTCCTAACCGTTGAATTTTCGAAGCACTAAATATAAAAAACTTGCATCGCCATCAAAGGTGGCGCCACATAAAATAATGAATACTGTTACTGTTACTTCTTGATCATTTGTAACTCTCTTACGTTCTCTTGTGTACTGTACATTTGTGTTTTGTTCTTCGTCGAGATTGGCACATTTAATCCCCACTTAAACCTAATTACCATGAATACTAATTATCGTTATATCTATCTCTGCATTCACATCACATACCACATAGACCACACAACAATAAATACCACATACATATACATATGGACATCCCTACACAAGATCGATCACACACCACAGCAAGAACAGATTTTTTTTTTAAATTTAATTTTTTTTATTTAAATAAATGTAATTGTATGTACATTCTCTAACCGCTTCTACTCCAATACATGCATTTGAAACGTGTGAAATTCAGTAGAAGATATCGAATAACAGAATCAGAAAAAACTCTTTATTTCGATTTTAACCATTTACGTATACAAAAAACAAAGAATTCCCCATGAAAATGCATGAAGAGCACTTGAAAATGGCGACCGAAAAGTATTATGTAGAACTTCTCTCTTCAGTTTCGTAGACGTTTCTTTCTCCAAAAAGCTTCTTCAGTTTAAGTAAAGCGCGCTTGAAGGACTTCCATACATAAGAACTTACCAGCATGCTCTCCCTCTCCCTCTCTCTCTCTCTCTATTCAGTATCCACTATTTCTCCTGCCCATCAAGAACATCAACATCCTTGACTGCCAAGTGTGCCTCCCTCCAGGAGCGGGGCTTACCTTAATCGAAATCCTTTTCTCTCTTTCACACTGACTACCGTTTTGTTCGGTAGCTGGTACCTTAATCACTCTACCGCTATAAGATGTTCGCTTTGTTCACAATAGTTGGCAGCCTCGTCCATACAACACATCTGTTAATGTTAACAGATTCTCTTTAACGAGTATTAGTTGTGGCAACGTGAAGAAGAGCGCCAAGTGGATAGAGCGTAGCCAACTGCCTGCCAAGTATGTGGCACCGTATTTAAGTGCAAGTGCTTTTCATGTATCATATCACCGAAAAGTGGGAGGTATTGACCAACCGTAAGAGAACAGTGAAAGCTCTCAGCATTAGGATGGGCATTTAATTGATTTGCAATTGGCAATATCCTCTCTAATTGGATCCCCCAGGTATTCGATGATGGACCTCCACGGTCCCCCTTGCATCTCAAAGATTATTGCTATCAAAAGAATTGGGCCCTCACCTTTTATTGAAATTTAACTCCGTTCATACATAGTACCCATGTACTCGTGGAGCCCCAGAGTTCCTTTCCACCGATTTTGTTACACATCTAGTTTCGTTACCAATCTATTATTTGGTTAATATTATTTTCGTTTTGCGCATAGTTTTGCTTCAATTTCAATGCTATACGTTAACAACAAGTCGAAACAAAATTAACAACAAGCATAATGCGATGATAAAAAAAAAGAAAAATAAAATTTACTATTAAATGAAATGCAAGCGTGAAAAAGTGCAAGCCAAGTATGAATTTAGTTACAAAATTTCCTCTTTATCCAAACCGTACCGTAAATAGTTGTAATTTTTTTCAATTCAACATTTTATGAATGATATGCATTTTAGTTGAGTTTCTTGATTGATAGCTAAGTACATACTATATTGATGGATTGATTGATGTAATTTGCTTACCTGCAGTAGGTCCAGTCCAGTCTAGTCCATTCGCTCCGAGTCTGGTCTGCATACATACCTTATCTTATCTTATCTTGCCGAAATGATCAACAAACTCAGCTTAATGTTTTACTTATTTATTTGCATTTTGCACACTGCGGCTTAGAATGTTTAACAAACAGTTTAAATGTACCCAATAGAACTTCCAAACCAAATGAAATAATTTAATTAAACCTCAACAGTGCAAACCAACAAATTACCAAACTATGTACCAATACTCGTACCAGATAAATCCAAAAACTCTTTTTTAAATAGTACTGTACTCGTGCTCTACAATAATAGTACAAACATGCGTTCGAGCATTTCTTCTATTTCTTTCTTCCTTCCCCCATTCTCCCATTATTATTTCCGCAACAGTTACCTATGTATCTCTCTCTTCTACTCTTCTACTGTTTGTATACGTATACGTGTGTGTCAGTTTCTGTGTGTGCGTGTGTGTGCTTGTTCGTGTAACAACAAGTACAGTAAAGCATTGTAGTATGGTCTTTGTCACACTCTGTTTATCCAGTATTCTCTGTATGATTTGTCATTCTACTCAGTTTTTCTTTGGTTTATAGCCAGTTGCAATTGCAGCTTTTGCATCTAGTCGGTACGTAAGTGTTGCCGTTGACACGATTATGTTTGGCCCACGCCCGCCCCCGCCCCCCTTTCCACGCCCCACCACACTCTCTATCTTTATCTCTCTTACTGTGTGACGTATACAATATGTACGTATATAGCCATACATAAATATATATATGTATGTAATTACATTTTGTATAGCCGATCACTCGGATCTGTTCTCACCCCCGCTAAGTATTTGTCAAAGCTTTGCATTCGCATGCGGTTACGTTACGATTACGGTTAGGGTGTGCTTACGTCGACAAACGTACTCGTAAGGCTGCGGACATCCATCCACCTCTCCGACGCACACGGCTGAAAAAGCTCGAGCTTACAGTAAATTATATACATACATACGAGTTCATTTTGTACCAGTTTATTTACGTTTTGCGTTTCTCTTTTGTATAGTTTTGGAGCATGACCAGCACTCTCTCTCTCTCTTATTTCTCTATATATATATACGTATATATATATATATATATATATATATAGCTCTCTCTCTCTCTGAAAAAACTATATACATATATACTCGTACGTATCCAAAAATTCTCTCTCGTGTTTAGCTAGTGCGAGCGGCCTTACGTTGTCTTACGTTCAGGTTGCCGTTACATTACGTTACGTTCAATTGTGTTCCGTTCCTTTCTATTCTATTCCATTCCATTCCGCTCCGTTCCGTTCGATTTGAATAGTACGGAAGAGTGGGCAATGCAATTGGCATTTTGTTGTTTTGATTTCCGTTTTGGTAAAGGCGTAGTGTGCATTCAAACAAAGCAGAAACAAATAAATAAATAAAATAGCAAACTAACCAAATTTCCATCTAAAATGCATTCAAAACCAAACATTCAACCAAAAGACAAATAGAAAAGCAAACGATGTGAAAACAAATTAGTACGTACGTATTTGTTTTATACTAAAAATGCATATGGTGTGTGTAGTAGAGATGCGTGCATATGCAGGACATAAACGTATATCGGCTATTGAATCTTCTTGTAAATCGTAACTATGTATATATGCATATCGAGAATACATATATATGTACCTACATACATACATACGTATAGACTCTAGAGTCTAGAGTCTAGACCCCAGATTACCATTACCGTTACTTCGCCGTGTAGACTCGGCTGCATATGCTCGCATTGTCGCTATGCCACGTATATTTATGTGTGTACATATTGATATTATATATATATATCTATATTAAACTAATAATCTAATTATTGCATTTTGCCATTTACATATATATTATTTTTATCTTTTTCGTTTTTCTTTCTTCTTCATATAAAAAAAAAAAACAAAACCGAAAAATACTGCAAAATAAAACTATATAAATAACGTATATGTGTGTGGCTACCACTCTGCATATATACACTACTACTACTACTACTACTACCTACTACCTGTACATGTATATGCATACAAAATAACTATATATGGGTTGTGTTTATACTACCACACACTGCTACTGCATTGATTTGATTGAACCATTTTCAACTGTATCTTGTAAACCGAATATTATACTCTCTATATACGTATTTTATGTATTACATATTATCTAAACGCAACTGCAAACCTAAATCGAAAATCCAGCGATGTACAAACAAGTAATTCTAGCGGAACTTGTATTTATAACAATAGCAAAGCGCATCATCATCACCACCACCACAGCGGCCACAGTCAAGGTCACACAACCACCCCCACCACAATCCATCACCAGCACCCTCAGTCTCAGTCCCAGCCACAGCCCCAGCCCCACCAGCATCCTCATTCGCATCCGCATACGCATACTAACTCTGCCCCACCTCAGTATAACAGCAACCGACCCCCATCAAACGCGTATTCAACATACTCACCAAACGGAAGTAGCAATACTAACCACAACGGCAGCTCGAGAGGCACACAGCAGAACCACCACAGCAGTCGAATCCACAATCACCCGATCTCAGTTCCTGACCTCAATCTAAATCCGAATAACTATAGCAACTACTACGACATTTGCCATAGCAGCGGGGCACAAACCCACACATACGGCTCCATGTCTGTGTCCGTGGTCCGACTGAATCCCGCCCGCTTGTGTCTGACAGTTGGTCCCGCATCGGAACCTTCGCCCCCGCCACCCAGTCAACACCACTCACCTCTCGTAGTGTCCTTTGCCACCAGTCCTACCAGTTCCCATCCACACCCACGTCCCAACGATCTTGGCCATCATGGCCACAGCGGCCTTAATCATTTCGTGCCCCATCATACCCATCCACATCCACATACACATCAATATCAGAACCACCATAATCCACACCACAATCAGCCACAACCACAGCAACAGACTAATCGCCAATCCCTCCCGCTAACACGAACGAATTCGAATTCAAATTCAACAAACGCAACAACTTTCAATTCAACCAATCCACAAACAACAAATAGTAATCCTACTGATGTTGTGAATGTAAATTCTTGTACCGATATAATTCCTTATGGGTCGTCTTCGTCGTCAATGCTGCCTCAACAACAACAACAACAACATCAAATTAATATTGCATCCGCACCCATCAATAGCCACAGCCAGGGACAGGGCTCGTCCTCCGGACCCAGTCACAGCCACCACCAGCGCGGCTACAACAATCGCGGCGGCGGCAATGGCAACGGAATCAACCTTAACATCAACAGTAACAGTAACAACGGTATTGGTAACAGCAACGGAAACGGCAACGGTAGCGCTAACGGTAATGTGAACGGACCACCCGATTACATGAACTATCGTCGAGGGGGAGGCGTGTGTCCAGCACTGTCGAGGGACTACTCCGGCAATGGACACAACCACAACCGTCGCCATATGACCGATAATCATCTGAACAATGCATCCACATCCATGAACAGTCACAACAACCCCGGCCACCTCCAGCGCAACTACAACGACAGGAATCTGAACAATAACAATAACGTGGGTAGAACGCCATACACTCCCCATACATTTCTCCAGCATTAGTCGATTAATAATTTCCCATCCCATCCCATCTCAATCTCAATCTGATCCCAGCACTTTGGCAATCAGGATCAAGGTGGTCCCGACCATCGAGCCGAGGGATCCTCGTATAACTTTATGCGCAATGGCGGCGGCCCAGGCACTGGCTATGGTCGAAACGGATCCCACTATCAGCATATGGGCAATGGCTATGGAAACAACAACATCAACAACAACAACAACAACAACGGTGCATCTACATCAACAGGTGGTCAGGGTCTAATGGGCGAAATGCCTTCTGGCTCTGGACTATCGGGCTCAACACTGTCGCTCAACAACGGACCCGTGGGACTCAACTCTGACAGTCCCTCGCGCAAGCGTCGCCGCATCTCGGGCCGACCGCAGGGCGGTGCACAGCCACCGCACCGATGCCTTCTTGCCCAGGTGAGTCTTTTCTGGTGTTAGCCAGAAAGAAGACCTTAAAGCAGAAGTCAAATGTCAAAGTCCAAGCAATTAGGATAGATATTTCTTACTGTTCTTTTTTGCTGGCAATCGACCAATTGACATTGATAAACTGACTAAAATATTTCGTTACCCTTTACAGATGCAGCAGGGAAGTCCTCCGCTGCGTCGGCCGCGACTGCGGGATGTGGCCACCTCCACGGGGCAGCAACAATACGCCCAGCAGATCCACCAGCCGCAGCAGCAACCGCCAAACTACCACCAGCTGCACCACCACCAGCATCCGCCACAGCACTATTCGACCCTGCAGCAGCAGCCGACACATCCGCAGCGCTCCCCATGGGATCTGGGCGGTAATGGAGCGATGCCGGGAGGCAATGCAGGCGGCGGAGGACCTTCGAGCAGCTCAGTGGGGACTATACTGCAGCAGGTGCAGGCACCGCCACAGCCGCCCAGCCACCAGCAGACGGTCGGCTATGCGCCACCGCCGCCGTCGGCCTCGTTGATGGTCGACCTCAATCTAAACCAGGTGCCCGTTAGCCTGGCCTTGCGCCAGGAGCCCTTCTGGGCCTCCTTCTGCACCTACCCGATGCCAGCACAGGCACGTCTGGCCCCATGCCACCTCCACGGCGTCTACACGCAGCCCTTCCCCACGGCTCCACCCGGTCTGGCCGCCGCCGCGCCCATGCAGGTGACCCAGGTGCCGACGCCCACGCAGATGGCCGCCGCTGCGGCCGCTGCCCAGCACATGCTGGCCCAGGCCACGCTCACGGCCCAGCAGCAGCAGCGAGATGTGGCCGCCATTGCCGTCGCCAACTTGACTCCCATGGACCAGCCAGGTGCCCATATGGACGGGCACCATGCAGCAGGTGCCGGACAAGCCCCAGGACCGCATGCCCACCCCCATCCCCACGCCCACACACATCCCCATCCACACCAGCTGCCGCCCGGAATTCACATCACGCCTATTAGCGGGGCTGCAGCGGCAGCGGCCACTCACCACTTACATTCCACGGCGGCAGCGGCCGCGGCCGCTGGGCAACTGTCGCAAATGTCGGCCGGACCGCAGCAGATCATCATCTCATCAGAGCGTCGTACATTCCCGCCTCATCGGCGTATACCGCGCTTCTGGCCCGCCAACCATGGACACCGGCATGTTCTTCCGCCGCAGTCTCTGGCTGCCCATCAGGCGCCGGTGCAAATCCAGACAACAGCCGGTATCATCAACCCGGGCTTCCTGCTCAACTTCCTGTAGGTTTACGCCAGATTCAACGAAGCCTAAATCACTAATTCTGGCTGATTTCTTTTTCAGGGCCATGTTCCCGCTGTCGCCATACAACCAACACGATCTGAGCTCCGGGGACACCAACGAGACGGAGAACTATGAGGCGCTGCTCAGTTTGGCCGAGCGCCTGGGCGAGGCCAAGCCGCGCGGGCTCACCCGCAACGAGATCGATCAACTGCCCAGCTACAAATACAACCCGGAAGTGCACAATGGTATGTGTTCATATTGTATGGGTTAACTAGAGGAAACCTTCAGCAATTGTTTATTTCTCTGACAGGTGATCAAACTTCTTGTGTGGTCTGCATGTGCGACTTCGAGCTGAAGCAGCTTCTGCGTGTCCTGCCCTGCTCCCACGAGTTCCATGCCAAGTGTGTTGACAAATGGCTAAGGGTGAGTCCGAGATTGCAACCTGAGAACAGAGATATCAACTAACATAATTGGCCTAATCGTATCCTCCAGTCCAATCGCACTTGCCCCATTTGCCGTGGCAACGCCTCGGATTACTTTGACGGCGCCGATCAGCAGCAGCAGACTCAGGCCACTGCCAGCGGAGGATCGTCGATAGGCAGCACTCCAGCTGCCAGCAATCCCGGTGCGGCAGCCGCCGCTACAGCCAATCCTCAGCAGAGTCAAGCAGCTTAGGGCCTTGCCCTTGGGCCTGGTGTTCCAATGCCAATACCCATACGCATACACATCCCCATCCCCGTAATCGTATTCCAAATGCATTCGCCGTCAGCCCCAGCTGCGGTTCCTGCTCCGGCTTTGGCTCTGCTCTCCGACGCAGCGAGGAATGGACTGGGAAGAGTGGGAGTAGGAGTAGCCACACACCCGCCTTTAATTGATGTAACGCGCAACGAAACCAACTGCCAAACCAACTGTCGCTTCCCTCAGCTCTTTCAGTCTCGTCTCCCGTTCTATGTCTCGCCCTCGCGCCTCCTCTTCAATAGCTTCTCGTAGACGTTAGTTTGTATGTGAGTAATGGTAAACTCAATTATGAATAAACCCATATGCATACCACCAAGATTTCAACTATTTAAGTATCTAATATAGTATAGGCGTGTGTGTAGACAAAGAGCAGGCAAAATGTACTATGGTATCTGCACAAAAAAAAGTTATCTGTATCTGGAATAATTAATTCTATAGATATTTCTTTGTCCTTTAACACTTGAGAGATCAGCAAACGTTACTGTTTTCCCCTTTAATTCATTATAACTGCTTAATCACCAAACAAACTTAAATAGATTCATGCAGATACTTTAAAGGCGACGAAATATTTAATGTATCGTCAATGGTGTATCTTGAATTGTTGCTGTCCACATACATACATATTGATAACTCTCTACATATATACATGCATGCATACATAAATATTTACTTAAAATTGAATATATATATTTGTATTTGTAACTTGGATTTTATGTTTTTTTGCTTTCGAGTCTGGCTTGCATATTTGCTGCTTTCTCTCCATACATTACATTTGTATGTATGTATAATTATAATTATTATGTTTAGTTTTTATCAAAATATTTACCCCTACCTTACATACGAGTACATACAAAAAAGCATATACATATATAGTGCATTGCATTTTATACTTATGGTACGAACTGAACCCACTGAAGAAGTTCTTCTTCTTGCACTAAGCAAAAGCAAAACAAAAATGGAAAATATCCTTTAAAAAATACATATATATATATATATATATTTTTGTTTCTACTGTTTGAGAATATAAGTAACTAAAAAAGGAAGCAACTAACCGTGAAACATATAAGCAATCTTTAAAATCGACTAAACCAGATGAGCGGACGACGACAAACGTTTCAGCAAATATACTATATAGATACACTCATACATATATACACGCGCGCACACACCGGATGCACCGGATGGAAGGAGCCGTAACATGAATTTAGCAGACATTGATCCAAACATAGATACATACATATGTATATTGGTGGGCTTGATATATGTACGAGTATTTGTAGTACATGAGTGCGTAACTATAATGCAATTACTAAGAGAACTACACAATTATTGTAATCGGTATCCAGGCTTGGACTTCTCCTACTGACCCAAACACTTCCGTAGTAAATACTTTTGCCTTTAAACTGTAACGTCTGTAGCTCTACACGTAAACCTCCTTCAATCAATGTGACTTGTCTATTAGAAAGGGAATATTTAAATTACTGCAACAGCAACGTAACCAAACTGAGCCGAGCATCAGATGCATAGGTACGATTATCGTATACAAATAAAAAAACATTACATATGCGAGTATGTACGAGTAGACACTATATATATATACGATTCAAGCAAACTACGCGCACTAGCCTGTAAACTGAAAACTGTAAGCCGGAGAACGGAGATTTGTAAACACAACAACAATTTTTACCAATATACATGTACAAGTACGATACAATAATTATCTATCTATCGATCGATATACACATACATAGGTACATACAAACATACACACATATATTATATGGTACATAACCAATTAACATGATAGCTAAACATAAAACCAAACGAGGAAAACAAAAGAACAAGAATAACAAGTAAATTGAAATGATTCCTGCCCTCCATTCGTATTAAAAAACCATTGAAACTAACTCAACTTTTTATAGCATATACGAGTATATATAGTATTGTGTACACATATGAATATGAATAGCATTGATTTTTGTGAGAATGGATATACATACATTCATACGAGTACATAACGTCAGTGTAGCCTTCTTCGGATATGCAGTAAACCGTATTTATTGGGTTATTTGTACGTTGCTTGCAGCGATCGGTAGAGATTGCGATTCCGATTCCGAAAACTAACTCCAGCACTTCGGCGCCGATCATTACAGTCCACACCTTGCCCCAGCCCCAAAATAAAGTTCTCAAATCCTTATAAACGCTATGCATTACTGAAATCTTGATACCTAGTATTTGTATATGTAAAATGTGTGTGTATTTATTTTTAATCTATATGAATGGTATTTCCAAAAGACCATTGTAAAGGTGTTGTGCTTTTCTAGAATTTTATTAGTAGGAACATCAACGGAAGGATAAATTAAAAAACACAAAATAAAACCAAGTAAAAATGTTTATTTTTCTGCCACAACAGAAAGTAACAGAAAGTTATGAATAAATGAAATAATTATATATAGAATATATATATATACATACAAGAATTGAATACCTTTTGTACGTGCACTGACATACTCACTTACGAGTATACATATAATAAAAGATCAATCAACCAAGCTAAGCAGGAACAGAATTTCTCTTCTGATATTTTCTTTCTATCCGGATTAAATTTCGCTCTTCAGTTATTTCTTTATCTCCGACTATTCTCTAACCGCACTAGCTACGTGTTTCCATCAAATAGTTTTCTTCGAACTCTTTCTGGTTTATTGTTTTCCAAACCTTTAACAAAAATCAAAAGCTTATCATACAAATATATTTATAGTATAACAAAAAAAAAAAAAAAAAAAAACAACAAAAAAAATTATAAAGTTTTGCTGTGATGTACGTTATATATATTTAATTACATAAAATGCAATAAAAAATTTAAAACATATAAAGCATAATTCCAAATTATTACAACAACGTAAAAAATAAAACAAAAAAAAGAGGAAGGATTAAGAAATACAAAAAAATTTTATGAAGATGAGGATTTCTTCAAAACAAACAAATATTTACGACCTACTATAACATCTGAACTTGTCTAGAATTTATGCAATTTTAAATGTGACTATATAATTTTACATTTTTGTAGACAGGAACCGAGACACTCTCTTCTAGTAATTGTAAATCAGTTAACCATAGTATTAAAACATGTTTTCAGTGGCATTGTAACGGTGAGCGGGCGTTTTTAATGGTAATTGCAATAATTTATATTTTCGGTTTTGTATTAACTCGCAAAATTTCAATAAAATTCAATGAACGTCAATAACTTGCATATGGTTTTATTTTCACCTTTTGTTGGTTGTGTTGTGGGAACCTTGTGGGACCTTACATTTAATTTTGTGTCCTCTTTTTTTTATCAGTAACTTCTAAAACTCCACAGAAGTATCCTGAGATTGTATAGGAATTTTCTCTGCATGCATTTACGTCTTCCCATTCCAATGAAAGATTATATGCAATCGATACGGTTGCTATTTTAGGAGCAGTGCGCCATCTTTGAATTTTGACCTCTACACAAAGGTAATTTATATGGAACTAGATGACCCGGCGAACTTTGTACCTTCTAACATTCAATGAATGTAGTGTTACAGATTAGCTGAACTTATTTTATGGAAGTAATATATGTATTTATAATATAAATAAATATATGTATTCATCGGGTTGGTCCGGATTCCAACTTAATCTATTGTTCGGGCGTTAAATGTGCGTTCGTGTGTTCCAGCTTTTACATACTGACCAAAGCATGATGCTTTTTTCACTGTTATGGTGATCTCTTGACGCCGATCCAGTTCATTCTCCATTTTGCCCATGAAGTACATTTGAAAGAATTTATGCTGTGGGATAGGAGCTGTATTTAATTTTGCAATCGTATAGAAACGCTGCTCGATTCAAATCACACTTGCAATAGTTCTTCGTGCATTTCGAAGACTATCTCTGTGAATAGCTCTACGATTTCTCATTTCTAATCTAGCCGTTTCACGGGCTGCCTCTCTTTTTGTTCTTGTGTATGAGAAGCACGATGTAGTTCAATTTGTCGTTCTTAATCAGTTGTGGAAGATTAGATGTCGCGGAATCTATAATAATAATAATAAAACAAAAATATTTTTCAAAATTCTAAAATTGATTTAACACTTTCCACACAATTTTCCAACTTTTTGAGTCAACCAACACTCTTAAACCTATTTTATTTTTTAAACAGAACTTATTTTTGTCTTAAAATCTATTTCAATCAATTTCATTATACACAAAAATTTTTATTTTTAATTTTTATCTTTATCTCACTTTACATAAATGTAAACGAGGGGGAACGCTGTGAGCCGCGTCTAAAGCCGCGGCTCTAGTTTATACACGGTACTAAGTAAGTATATATAAATGTGAGCTTGTTGTAATTTATTACATGTTCGCAAAAGGGACAAATTTAACTTTAGCCAAAAGAGAAAAAAAAAAATTAAGTCGAACCTTTTCGGAGATTTTTATATATTAGATGTTTCAATTTTTGTTACATACGTTTTTTACATCTGTCGTTTCTACATGTCTAAATCTACTTCCTACATACACATACACGGCTGTGTGCGAGAGAGAGAGGGAATGAGTCTGCGCTTGGAAGGCCACTGAAATTTCATTTGTTCCCCTATAGTCTTCGAGTACCGGGTATAATTAAGTCGAACCTTTTCGGAGATTTTTATACCCGGTACTCGAAGAGTATAGGGGTATATTAAATTTGTGCTAAAAGTGGATGTGTGTAACAACCATAAGAAATCGTTTCCGACCCCATAAAGTATATATTCTTTATCAGCATCAGCCGAGTCGAAATAGCTATGTCTGTCTGTCAGTCCGTCTGTTCGTCTTCATTAGCGCCTATAGGTCAGAGACTATAAAAGCAAGAGCAACCAAAATTTGCATCCAGACTCCTGTCATATCACACTATTACAAGTGTATTTCAAAATTTCGCCCAACCCCCTTCCGCCCACATAAAGGACGAAAATCTGTGGCACGCACAATTTTAAAGATACGAGGAATCTAAAAACGCAGAATCATAGAAAATGACCATATCTATCAGAGTATTGAATCAGGCTTAGGTCGGATCATAATTATAGCCAGAAGGAACAAATAAAATTTCAGTGGCCTTCCAAGCGCTTACTCATTTTCTTTCTCTCTCTTGCACACATCTCCACTAGTCGTAGCTAAGACGTATGTAGATGTAGAAATGTAGAAAAGACAGATGTAAAAAACAAATGTAAACAAAAATTTTAAAGGTTCGACTTTATTTTTGTCTCTAAATTTCCTTTTTTGGCAAATATTTAATTTTTTGCGAACATATAATAAATTACATAAATCGTAGGCTCACATATATACTGACTGAGTACCGGGTATAAAGAAGAGCCGCGGCCCTAGCCGGAGCTCACAAAGTTTCCCTTCGCTTTTTTGTGGATTTTTATTCAAGCTGTCGGAACGAATTATGTGTTAGAAATGAGACCATCTAATTTTGGTCCACATGAAAATAGACTAAATTGCTACTCACTGAAAAAAAGTTACAAACATACATATCTCAAAAATCAGATGACTGTTACCACCCGATTTCAGTTGGGACCCCACTATGCGACGCTCAAAGCCTCTCAGATCGTGGTTTTTTTTTTGATCGATTGTTACACATCATTACTTACCATATACATATGTGGTATACAAAGGACCCAGTTCAAACAACGAAAACGTTTTTCAATCTGGAGGTGGCAAACGAAAGTTAAATATTTGTTTACGTTACTAGGTTGTAGTCCATTAACGTTTCTTGCTCAACGTAAATTAAATCTGGAGAATGGATTATCAGGACTAGCACTTGGGAGCGATAGCTAAACTCTTTCATTTATTTGATCTATATTTTTATTTATTCATTAAAGGTCGATTTACAAAATTTATCACAGGAAAATTAATTAAATTTAACAAATATTAAAAAAAAAGGTTGTGTGAAAAACTAATTGAATTTATATATATGCAAAAAGAAACAAAAATACAAACATACTAATATGTAGTCCTTCTGCCACTGCCGTAATATAGCAATAAACCTTATTTCTCCCACTTAAATCAATAATAAATAAACGAAGAGAATTCTAGTGTGCAAAACATGCACTTAGTTAAATTTAACTCACTCCTTGCAATAATAATAAGCTTAAACTTGTAGCTCTGGGATATAGCGTGAGAAAAAATATAAATATTAATCGCGAAATGGCTGATCTTACATTAAGCCCTGAGGCAATCACTTTTGTTTGTGTTTTATACCGTTTGCAGAAACAGTACTATAACTTACTATATATTTCCAGTTTTCTGATCATGAAAACACAGACTTGTTGCCGAAACAGGCGTTTTGTTTTTGGCCATAATTGTCCAGTTCCAGGCCTCCAGTTTCATGTGTTCATCTAGTTGAAATGAAGAGATCATGAAAACACAGACTTGTTGCCGAAACAGGCGTTTTGTTTTTGGCCATAATTTTCCAGTTCCAGGCCTCCAGTTTCATGTGTTCATCTAGTTGAAATGAAGAGCTCACCTGATCATCATTTTGTAGTGTCCTTAGCAATTTACAAAAATTGTTAGGACTCAGGGCCGGGTAATTTAGGAATAAATCCTGGTCCGAAACGCACAGCCCAATGCTCCAAGGTGCTATTTTGTGGCAAATGTAAATGTAAAACATCTCGGAGATAATCATAAGTCCTTGACGAGTAAAACTTTATATTTTGCGCAATAACTTTCTCTGCGGGACTAAAGGTCTTTGTCTTTTTTAAAAGCATGATACATATAGTTTTCGCATCCTCAGAAACATGAGACATGTTGGCTATTGTGGGAAGAACACAATAATTTGAGCTAGCTCTAATTCTCCGACGCTTATTGTCACGAGATATGACTTGTTTTAGGGCCACATATCGTTTCTTCAATTTGTTAAAGTCTTCCTCTTTTTTTTTTTTATCTGCCAATATCTCAAAGTATTTTTTTGTGAAATATGCCTCGTTTTTCTCTTTTTCTATGCAATTTGTACAAAATTTGATATCAATCGATTCCGCATATTCTAGTGGATCTTTATCTGGCGAGCCAGAGTATGGCTCTAGTTCTTCTGAATTATTTATATGCACATCGGCCAGCTTTGTTCTCTTTGATTTCAGATGTTTTTCAATTGGTGTGTTATCTACCATATCGGCAGAAAATGAATTCTCATCACACATACTTGCATTTAACTTATTATTTTTTAAGGGATTTTCATCAGGGGTTTGTTCTATGTCGTTTGAAATTTTAATATGTACTTCAGCCAGGTTTATGCTTTTTGGTTTCATATGGATTTCTATTGGTTTTTTATTTACTGTATGGCCTGAAAATGTATTCTCATCACAAATACTTACATTCAATTCATTAATTTCTAATGGATCTTTAACTGGCGTTTGTATTTCGGGCTCTAACTCTAGTTCAATTGAAATTTTATTATGCACATCGGCCAGCTTTGTTCTCTTTGATTGCGTAGGTTTTTCAATTGGTTTGTTGTCTACTGTATGGCCTGAAAACGTGTTCTCATTCAATGGAGTCAATAGAGTATTATCTGACAAATTTAATGTTGGTATTGCTTTGGACTTTAATTTACGTGTTCCTAAATACTTGGCCTCAAAATGCCGTTCGCAAATTCGTGTTGTTTTCTTCACAAAATTTCTACCCAATCGGCAAACCTCCACCCATTTATTGAAGAATAACGGATCCGATGGAAATGAGAATAACTTCACAGGAAAATCGGCCGAACTGTTTCTATAAGCACTACGGCAGAATGAAATAATGCACTTGTGACCGCTTTTTCGGATGTCTTTTTGATAAGCAGACGAATCTTTTTCTGGTCCCTTTTTGCACAATTCGTTATCAATCGATTCATTATTTTCAAATGAATCTTCCTCAGATGTTTCTAATTCGGACCCTGGCTCTGGTTTAATTGAAATTTTACTATGCACATCGGACAGTTGGATTTTCTTTGATATCATATGTTTTTCAAATGGTTCGTGATCTACAGTATTAGCCGAAAATGTATTTTTATTACAAAAACATTCATTAAAATTATTATTTTTTAAGGGATTTTCATCAGGGGTTTGTTCTAGGTCATTTGAAATTTTATTATGTAGTTCAGCCAGGTTTATGCTTTTTGGTTTCATATGGATTTCTATTGGTTTTTTATTTACTGTATGGCCTGAAAATGTATTCTCATCACAAATACTTACATTCAATTCATTAATTTCTAATGGATCTTTAACTGGCGTTTGTATTTCGGGCTCTAACTCTAGTTCAATTGAAATTTTATTATGCACATCGGCCAGCTTTGTTCTCTTTGATTGCGTAGGTTTTTCAATTGGTTTGTTGTCTACTGTATGGCCTGAAAACGTGTTCTCATTCAATGGAGTCAATAGAGTATTATCTGACAAATTTAATGTTGGTATTGCTTTGGACTTTAATTTACGTGTTCCTAAATACTTGGCCTCAAAATGCCGTTCGCAAATTCGTGCTGTTTTTCTCACCACATTTCTATCCAATCGGCAAGCCTCAACCCATTTATTAAAGTATAATGGATACGATGGAAATGAGAATAATCGAACGTGGGAATCTTTTGGTGCATTTCTATACCCACTACGGCAGGAAGAAATAATGCATTTCTGACCGCTTGGTCGCATGTGGTTTTGATCAGCAGACGACATAATTAATTTATAAATAATAGAATTATGTAGGTTAATGCTTATAATGTAATATTAAGAAACTCATTAGATTACTCGTACCATAAATTAAAGATCAGCAAGTGGCACTGCACGTGCTCACAGAGCTACCTACTAAAAAGCGGGAAGACTGCCCAAGAGCAGTTCTATTGAGCATATTCAGTTATCCGCAGGAACGCAATGGCCCGGAAGAAGTGGCCGGAGATAGTTGTGCGGTTGTGAAACGAAAACATTTCAATCGAATTGCAATAAAATAAAGCACTTACAAACTGATGAACCCACAACGGGTGGCTGCAAGGGACAGCCCAATAGTGTTGCGATCGAGCTGTCGCCTGATTATCGCAAAGTGGCTGCAGGGTAGAAAGTAGAAAAAAATGATGAGCGCACTAATCAATGAGTTAGAATCACTCAAGAAATAAGCGGAAAACTTACCTGGGCATATGCGTCTATACGACGTGTGGAGAGAAGGCAATGGGCCTGCAAAGCGAGGAAAATTAAGAAAAAATACAATAACATGCAGTGTAAGAGCACTTACCAAGTACACAACGCGATTTGGGGGATGGATTGGACACTATTGTTTTTTTGTTTCACGTCGTTGTGTTGTTTCATTTATTTTTTGTCAGCAAAATTCGGGCTGCAACTTGCAATGCCTCTGTTTGTATGTTGTTTATTAATTTCAAGATAAACACGAACAGACATATGTGCGTGATGCTAGGGCTGCAAAACCATCGATGTCACTATCGATACAGCCGTTGTGGAATGGTGCGATAGATCGATGGTTTTTTCAAGCATCGATAAGAGAAAAAGTAGCATCTCGAATTACAAGATACCTCCAAACCCAACAACGCAAAATAATGATTATTTGTAACATTTGGTGTAGGAAATTATACTATTGAACAGATACTGAAGAAAAATTTGACAAGCCGATTCAAGAATTATTATCAGCAATTCTTAAATAGCAAACTCCCTTAACGGGAGTGATTATGAATCACTAGCTACTAGCTACTAATGAATGTATTACTGTCTCCATCGATTCAGCTTTGGTGTAAGCATGCTGGTTGGTTGACATCAGTGTAGTCCCCCTACCTCATTTCTGATGTGTAGATTCAGCTGCTTTTCCAGTGTTTTTAGAAGAAAAGATGTAAGGCTTATCGATCTGTAATCCTTGCGGCTCATATGACTGCACTTTCCTGCCTCTGGGAGGAAGACAAGTCGAGGGGTTTTATGGAAATCCATGGGGTAATCACCTCTTTGGTCACTTGAGGCATGGCTGGGAATATTCCATCTAGTCCAGTTGCTTTTACGCTCGCGAAGGAGCCTATGGCCCATTGGATTCTCTTTGGTGCTATCAGATCTGTTGGAAGTTGTTCCTCAATTTCTAGGTCCTGATGCTTTTTAGCATCTGTGACCTCGGTGCATCATGGGAAGTGAGCTTCCATTAGTGCTGTTAGGGCTTCTTCACTGCCCACTGTCCACTGCCCGTCATCTCGCTTGGTGGGCTCTCTATGGTGGGCTGCTTTGCAAGCAGCTTCCGGAGTCTTACATATTTCCTTCTTGCAATTTCTGAGTAGGGTTTTGTATTCCTCGTTGATGCTCTCTTCGTTCGCTTGTGTCATTTCTTTGAAGAGAAAGGTCCCGGTTCCAGCAGAGTGGTTTTTTCCTCTTCTTTGTTCTCGAGGGTAAGCATCCAGTAATTCCTTGGATAGGGTATCTGGGGACTTTTCTATGTCTTCGGCGGATTTCACTGAGCCCAGATTCGCGAGCTTCGAAGTAACCGTCTTTTTAAACTTTTCCCACGACTAACCCACACAATGTGGTGGGCATTGGCGTCCGTACCGATGAGTAGTTGGTGGTTTTTGTAGCGGTCTACTGCCACTAGACTCTTTAGTTCGTCAGGTGGTGCGGGCCTGTCGTGTATCATGTAGCAGGAAACCACCAAAAAGCGCTTCTGCGCCTCGGTCATCTGTGCAGTAATTAGACATAACGTAAGCGTGGATTTCTTTCAAACAAGTACGGTTCTGTTCCGGCTTACTGATTTTTAGTAGAACACGAGTTGCCTGTCGCAATCCTGGGCTTCTGAACTAGAGCTTTGTCAGCGGGTTCTGCTCCATGGCAATGAGGAGCTCCGCCGATACCACATTGCTTTTATGCAAGTTGAGCCGCAGCACCGTCAGCACCTGCTGACGGGTTGATACTGTCCATTGCCCAGCCGGCATCCTCGTGGAGTCATTGTATTTGAAAGAAATATCTTCAAAGTTCAAAGCACCTCTTGATTAGCCATTAAATTTGTGCTAAAGTTGATTTTAGGCAGCTAGTCATTTTCAAGATTTTTTCAACAAAGCCAGGAAATTCGCACGGAAAAAATTGTGGTTTTCGTCGCGATCAATATAGGAGAAAATAATTAAGGAAAATTCGACTAAAATATTCAAAAAGCATACCAAAAAAGTGAACTTTTCCTTATTTTAAAAGTTTTTTAGATCAAAACGAGGGGAAACGTTGTGAGCCGCGTCTACGCCGCGGCTCTACTTTATACCCGGTACTCAGTCAGTATATATGTATGTGAGCTTGTTGTAATTTATTACATATTCGCAAAAGGGAAAAATTTAATTTTAGCCAAAAAAAAAAATTAAATCGAACCTTTTCGGAGATTTTGATCTATTAGATGTTTCCATATTTGTTTACATACATTTTTTACATCTGCCTTTTCTACATGTCTTTATCTACTTCCTACATACAGTGATGGAAAAAATAATAGAAACGACATATTTTTTTCGTATTTTTCAAAATTTTGTTCAGTGAAATTTTTTTTTTTTCAAATTTAATAATTTTATTTGAAAGTCTATACAGTAACGCATAAAAATATAACAAAATAATAATTTTCAAAAAACCTAAACTAACAAAAATTAATTTTTGAATTTTTTAGGCCTGGAAAAAATAATAGAAACGCATTTAACTTTTGTTCTTATCTTATTTTAAATCGGTTAAAATCGTGTATTACAGATAACATTCCATAAAATAAAGATAAAAGAAGATAAGGAATACATATTCTTGTGGATCCCGTTTCGGTTGTTGTTGTTATTCGCTTCAGAATGGGTCGAGACGTACATTGTACGGCAATTGATAGAAAACAGATTCTAAGTCTACGGAATGAAAGCACAACTAAGTCAGACATAGCCACAATTCTAAACTGTTAAAAAAAAATGACTTTTCGGCTATTCACTACAAAAAAAAACCAAATAAACGCGAAAAAACGAGCGCATTATCAAAGAAATTCGACACCCTCCTTGTTATAAAATAAAAAAAAAATCCTTTTCTGTCATCGGAAGATCTGAGAAATGATCCAAATGCATCAGTCAATAGCCGTACTATAATATATAGTCAGATTGGTGTCGATTGAAAAGACCACATAGCTCAAAACGTATCATACCTTAAAAAAAAAAATTTCAGAAACCGAGTAAATTTTGCGAAGGTGCATTTTTGCTGTCCAAATTGCAAATATTTGTTGTAGTCGAATGCAACTAAGATCAATTTATTTGGATTTGTTGGTAAACTACATATTAGGCACTTAAAGATCGCTTCCCACCACCCAAGGTACTCTATTAAAACGGTTAGGCATGGTGGTAGAAACATCGTGCGGTGGGGATGCGTTTCTTATTCGGGTGTTGGTCGAATATATTGGATAAAGGAAAAAATGTGTGCCTTCCTCTACGTAAATATACTGGACAGTATAATGCTGAATAGAAAATGCAATTAAAGTGGGATTTCCCGTAGGATAATGACCCGAAACACTCCCAAATGCTGACCTCGAAATGGTTATTGGGCAACAAAGTTCCACTGATGAATTGGCCTGCACAGCCACCAGACCTAAATCCTTTAGGGCAGTTTTGGGGGATCTTAAAGAATAGGATTGGAGGCTATAAGTTCAAAAATTAAAATGATTTGTGCCAAAAAGTTCAATCCGAATGGTACTCCATTGATCCATCAATTTGGGCCGAACTGGTCGATTCCATGGGTCGTCAATGTGACGAAGCCACTAAAAATCACAGTGCCATAACCAAATATTAAAGTTAAAAGTAAATCTACTAGCCTTTGAAGCTAAACATTTGTTTTTCTTAGCCTCAAGTCTCCCGTTTCTATTATTTTTTCCAGGCCAAAAAAATTCAAAAATTAATTTTTGTTAGTTTAGGTTTTTTGAAAATTATTATTTTGTTATATTTTTATGCGTTACTGTATAGACTTTCAAGTAAAATTATTAAATTTGAAAAAAAAAATTTCACTGAACAAAATTTTGAAAAATACGGAAAAATTATGTCGTTTCTATTATTTTTTCCATCACTGTATATATACACGGCTGTGTGCGAGAGAGAGAGGGAATCAGTCTGCGCCACTGAAATTTCATTTGTTCCTTCTGACTATATTTATGATCCGATCTGATCCAAATTTAATACTCTGATAGATATAGTCATTTTCTATGATTCTGCGTTTTTGGTTTTCCCGTATCTTCAAAATTGTAGATTTTCATCTCTTGTGGGGGCGGAAGGGAGCGTGGCCAAATTTTAAAACAAACTCGTCTCGGTTTGATATCGCAGGAGCATGGATAGAAAGTTTGGTTAAACTAGCTTTTATAGTCTCTGAGAACTAAGCGTCAAAAAATTCGATCAGGCATAGCGCCTATCCCTGTGTGTGAGAGAGAGCGAGAGGGAACGATGCATTTCGAAATGGTTTTCTTCATTGTGGCTATATTTATCATCTGATCTGATCCAGATTCAACAATCTGATAGATATTCTTATTCTCTATGATTCTGCGTTTTTTGTTTTCTTGTATCTTTAAAATTGTGCATGCCACAGATTTTCGTCCTTGGAGTGGGCGGAAGGGGGTGGGGCGAAGTTTTGAAATATATATATACTTTATATACTTTATATAGAATATATATACTTTATGGGGTCGGAAACGCTTCCTTTTGGGTGTTACACACATCAACTTTTTGCACAAATCTAATATACCCCTTTACTCTTCGAGTACCGGGTATAATTAATGAAATTATATGTCAATTGGTTAAATTAATTTCAAAATTATTAGAAAATAATATCGGGACAAAACTGAATGGAAATGAGTTTTTATTGTCTTTTAAATTGCTTGGCCTCGGTGGAATAAAATTAAAATCTGAACGAGGGGGAACGTTATGAGCCGCGTCTGCGCCGCGGCTCTACTTTATACCCGGTACTCAGTCAGTTTGTATGTATGTGAGCTTGTTGTAATTTATTACATGTTCGCAAAAGGAAAAAATTAAATTTTAGCCAAAAAAAAACAATTTAAGTCGAACCTTTTCGGAGATTTTGATCTATTAGATGTTTCCATATTGGTTAACATAAATTTTTTACATCTGCCATTTCTACATGTTTTTATCTACTTCCTACATATACATACACGGCTGTGTGCGAGAGAGAGAGGGAATCAGTCTGCGCTTGGGAGGCCACTGAAATTTCATTTGTTCCTTCTGACTATATTTATGATCCGATCTGATCCAAATTCAATACTTTGATAGATATAGTCATTTTCTATGATTCTGCGTTTTTGGTTTTCCCGTATCTTCAAAATTGTAGATTTTCATCTTTTGTGGGGGCGGAAGGGGGCGTGGCCAAATTTTAAAACAAACTCGTCTCGGTTTGATATCACAGGAGCTTGGATAGAAAGTTTGGTGGTTCTAGCTCTTATAGTCTCTGAGAACTAGGCGTCAAAAAATTCGATCAGGCATAGCGCCTACCCCTGTGTGTGAGAGAGAGCGAGAGGGAACGATGCATTTCGAAATTGTTTTCTTCATTGTGGCTATATTTATGAGTCGATCTGATCCAGATTCAACACTCTGATAGATATTGTCATTCTCTACGATTCTGCGTTTTTAGTTTTCTCGTATCTTTAAAATTGTGCATGCCACAGATTTTCGTCCTTGGAGTGGGCGGAAGGGGGCGGGGCGAAATTTTGAAATACACTTGTAACAGTGCGATAGGACAGGAGTCTGGATACAAAATAGTGTTCCTCTAGCTTTTATGGTCTTTGAGCTATAGGCGCTAATGAAGACGGACAGACGGACAGACGGACAGACGGACGGACAGACAGACATAGCTATATCGACTCGGCTATTGATGCTGATCAAGAATATATATACTTTATGGGGTCGGAAACGCTTCCTTCTGGGTGTTACACACATTAATTTTTTGCACAAATCTAATATACCCCTTTACTCTTCGAGTACAGGGTATAAAAAATCTGAATAACACATGATAATTCCGTGTCATAATTTTCGACCATGGAAGGATGGAAGGAATTCCATCGTGGACGTCTTCAGGACGTTGCATGACGAATTCCATCGAGATCGTCCAAAATTATTAGTTTTGCCACAGAATTTCGGTGCTGTGAGAGAAATAATTGAGCAAAATCGTCATGCCACAATACCGTGAGATGAAGGCATCCTTAGGCATTCGTATGACGTCCATACAAAAGATTTTCCATGATCACCTCGTGGTAAAAAGGGTGTGCTCGATTTGAAAAAGGAAGTTCGTGTGGATTGGTGTAAGAAAATTTAAAAAAAATACGATCGCGTGTCTTCAAAAGCTAGGTTTATTACCCATTTAAAATCAACTGTAGACTGTTTGTTCGAAAACTAGTCAATGGTGTACATTTTTTCGATAGAGAAAGGTATAAAGACCTATTTTGAGTGGTAAATGACCATTTTTCGGCTGGAACTTTTTAGAGAATTGAGGAAAACCAACATCCAAATACGAACTGTACCTTGCTATCACAACTAGAACTCTCACATATCGCCCCAATCGACAGATTTTTAAACCACCCAAAATAACAAACCAAGGGCTAGCTATCAGAGGAAAGAGGCTGATGAAGCCTTGTCTTAGAGACACTACTTTCTGAGTGCCAAAGTGGTAAAACGTCGCTCGCTAATAACACTAGTCAAAACGACATTACCGCTGTGGCCAACAATTACTTTTATTGATAGATTTCGGGACTTAAAACTTTGTTAAAGAATTATAATGTTTTTATGGCTAAGTTTTTTTTTAACAATTTTTTAAGATCTGGTATTTTTTAATGTTTTTTTCAGAGGTAGTGCTTCTATTTTTCACATAACTTAAGTATCTTATATCTGGTTGCATAGAACTTTGCAGTTCTGAAAAACTGACAAATGCAGCTATAAATCTGATCCAAGCGCTTTGTAACTTTTTCGGAAATTTTGACTAAAACAAAAATGATTTCTTAGTCAATGTTTCAGCCCAACAAATATTTTTTTGTCGACTTTTTCTGAGTTTTCAAAGTCAAAATTTCCGAAAAAAATGTATAACTTCCAGACGGTAAGCTGCAGATACAAAATGTTTAGGTACGACTTATAGCTGCATTTATCAGCTTTTCAGAACTGAAAAGCTCAATACAGGCAGATGTAGGATGCTTGAGTAATGTGAAAAAAAGAAGCAATACCCATGAAAAAAAAACTGATTTTTTAAAAATTCTTAAAAAAGAACTGTGCCTAAAAAAAACAACTATAATTTATAAAAAAAATTTTAATTCCCCAAATCTATCAGAAAAAGTAATTTTTTGACAGCGGAAATGTCGTGTTGACTAGTGTAACTGAACTTAGATCTAGGGATTCGAAATTTGGGAGCAAACTAGACCGTTGAAATATATAAATAAATGTTTTCATCTTTGCTACGAACACAGCTTGAATTGAATTTGAAAGGCATCGAGAAAAAAGACAGTTGTTAAGTTTAACGAATTCGTGTTTTGGCAAATTCAAGCGGTCGGAACAACAAAAATTGATAACAATGAATTATGTGTTAGAAATGAGACCATTTACTTTTTGGTCCACCTGAAAATAGACTAAATTGTTGCTCACTGAAAAAAGAGTCTACTTTTAATAGTCATCTCTCAAAAATCAGATGACTGTTACTACCTGATTTCAGTTGAGACTCCACTGTTCGACGCTCAAAGTCTCTCAGATGGGTTTTTATTGATCGATTGTTCCAAATTGTTACTTACCATATACATATGTAGTAACAACGAAGACGTTTTTCAATCTGGGGGTAGCAAACGAAAATTAAATATTCGTTTTCGTTAGGTTCCAGTCCATTGACGTTTCTTGCTCAACGTAAATTAAATCTGGAGAATGGATTATCAGGACTAGCACTTGGGAGCTAAACTCTTTCATTTATTTGATCTATATTTATTTATATTTTATATATATTTATTTATTCATTAAAGGTCGATTTACAAAATCCAACACAGAAAAATTAATTAAAATATACAATTATTAAAACAAAAATGTTGTGTGAAAAACTAATCTAATTTATATATATGCAAAAAGAAACAAAAATACAAATATACTAATATGTAGTCCTTCTGCCACTGCCGTAATATAACAATAAAACTTTTTTCAGTTGATTTTGCATTTTCCAATAACTGTCATCCTCTACTAGGCCATTTCTTATTTCTCCCACTTAAATCAATAATAAATAAACGAAGAGATTTCTAGTGTGCAAAACATGCCCTTAATTAAATTTAAAAATTAAGCTTCAACTTTTAGCTCTGGGATATAGCGTGAGAAAAATTATAAATATTAATCGCACAATGGCTGATCTTACATTAAGCCCTGAGGCAATCGCTTTTGTTTGTGTTTTATACCGTTTGCAGAAACAGTACTATAACTTACTATATATTTCCAGTTTTCTGATCATGAAAACACAGACTTGTTGCCGAAACAGGCGTTTTGTTTTTGGCCATAATTTTCCAGTTCCAGGCCTCCAGTTTCATGTGTTCATCTAGTTGAAATGAAGAGCTCACCTGATCATCATTTTGTCGTGTCCTTAGCAATTTACAAAAATTGTTAGGACTCAGGGCCGGGTAATTTAGGAATAAATCCTGGTCCGAAACGCACAGCCCAATGCTCCAAGGTTCTATTTGGTGGCAAATGTAAATGTAAAACATCTCGGAGATAATCATAAGTCCTTGACGAGTAAAACTTTATATTTTGCGCAATAACTTTCTCTGCGGGGCTAAAGGTCTTTGTCTTTTTTAAAAGCATGATACATATAGTTTTCGCATCCTCAGAAACATGAGACATGTTGGCTATTGTGGGAAGAACACAATAATTTGAGTTAGCTCTAATTCTCTGACGCTTATTGTCAAGAGATTGTTTTAGGGCCACATATCGTTTCTTCAATTTGTTAAAGTCTTCCTCTTTTTTTTTTTTATCTTCCAAAAGCTCAAAGTATTTTTTTGTGAAATATGCCTCGTTTTTCTCTTTTTCTAAGCAATTTGTACAAAATTTGATGTCAATCGATTCCGTATATTCTAATGGATCTTTAACTGGCGTTTGTGTTTCGGATTCTGGCTCTAGTTCGATTGCAATTGTATTCTGCACATCGGCCAGTTTTATTGTCTTTGATTGCATAGGGTTTTCAATTGGTTTGTCGTCTACTGTATGGCCTGAAAACGTGTTTTCATTCAATGGAGTCAATAGAGTATTATCAGACAAGTTTAATGTTGGTATTGTTTTGGACTTTAATTTACGTGTTCCTAAATACTTGGCCTCAAAATGCCGTTCGCAAATTCGTGCTGTGTTTTTCACCAAATTTTTATCCAATCGGCAAACCTCAACCCATTTATTAAAGTATAATGGATGCGTTGGAAATGAGAATAATCTGACGTGGGAATCTTTTGGTGCATTTCTATACCCACTACGGCAGGAAGAAATAATGCATTTGTAACCGCTTGGTCGGTAGGGTTTTTGATTAGCGGACGAATTTTTTTCTGGTTCCGTTTTGCACAATTTATCAATCGATTCATTATTTTCAAATGAATCTTCCTGAAATATTTGTAATTCGGACTCTGGCTCTAGGTCAATTGAAATTTTATTATGCACATCGGACAGTTGGATTCTCTTTGATATCATATGTTTCTCAATTGGTTCGTTATCTATAGTATGAGCCGAAAATGTATTTTCATTACAAAAACTTTCATTAAAATAATTATTTTTTAAGGGATTTTTATCAGGCGTTTGTTCTAGGTCGTTTGAAATTTTATTATGTAGTTCAGCCAGGTTTATGCTTTTTGGTTTCATATGGATTTCTATTGGTGTTTTATTTACTGTATGGCCTGAAAATGTATTCTCATCACAAATACTTACATTCAATTCATTAATTTCTAATGGATCTTTAACTGGCGTTTGTGTTTCGGATTCTGGCTCTAGTTCGGTTTCAATTGTATTATGCACATCGACCAGTTTGATTCTCTTTGATTGCATAGGGTTTTCAATTGGTTTGTCGTCTACTGTATGGCCTAAAAACGTGTTCTCATTCAATGGAGTCAATAGAGTATTATCTGACAAGTTTAATGTTGGTACTGCTTTGGACTTTAATTTACGTTTTCCTAAATACTTGGCCTCAAAATGCCGTTCGCAAATTCGTGCTGTTTTTCTCACTACATTTCTATCCAATCGGCAAGCCTCAACCCATTTATTAAAGTATAATGGATACGATGGAAATGAGAATAACTTTACCGGACCTTCGGTAGAACTTTTTCTATATGCCCTACGGCAGCAAGAAATAATACATTTGAAACCGCTTGTTCGGATGTCTTTTTGATTAGCAAAGGACATACTTAATTAATAAATAATATAATTATGTAGGTTATTGCTTAAAATTTAATATTGAGAAACTCATTAGATTACTCGTACCATGAATTAAAGATCAGCAAGTGGCACTGCACGTGCTCACAGAGCTACCTACTAAAAAGCGGGAAGACTGCCCAAGAGCAGTTCTATTGAGCATATTCAGTTATCCGCAGGAACGCAATGGCCCGGAAGAAGTGGCCGGAGATAGTTGTGCGGTTGTGAAACGAAAACATTTCAATCGAATTGCAATAAAATAAAGCACTTACAAACTGATGAACCCACAACGGGTGGCTGCAAGGGACAGCCCAATAGTGTTGCGATCGAGCTGTCGCCTGATTATCGCAAAGTGGCTACAGGGTAGAAAGTAGAAAAAAATGATGAGCGCACTAATCAATGAGTTAGAATCACTCAAGAAATAAGCGGAAAACTTACCTGGGCATATGCGTCTATACGACGTGTGGAGAGAAGGCAATGGGCCTGCAAAGCGAGGAAAATTAAGAAAAAATACAATAACATGCAGTGTAAGAGCACTTACCAAGTACACAACGCGATTTGGGGGATGGATTGGACACTATTGTTCTTTTGTTTCACGTCGTTGTGTTGTTTCATTTATTTTTTGTCAGCAAAATTCGGGCTGCAACTTGCAATGCCTCTGTTTGTATGTTGTTTATTAATTTCAAGATAAACACGAACAGACATATGTGCGTGATGCTAGGGCTGCAAAACCATCGATGTCACTATCGATACAGCCGTTGTGGAATGGTGCGATAGATCGATGGTTTTTTCAAGCATCGATAAGAGAAAAAGTAGCATCTCGAATTACAAGATACCTCCAAACCCAACATCGCAAAATAATGATTATTTGTAACATTTGGTGTAGGAAATTATACTATTGAACAGATACTGAAGAAAAATTTGACAAGCCGATTCAAGAATTATTATCAGCAATTCTTAAATAGCAAACTCCCTTAACGGGAGTGATTATGAATCACTAGCTACTAGCTACTAATGAATGTATTACTGTCTCCATCGATTCAGCTTTGGTGTAAGCATGCTGGTTGGTTGACATCAGTGTAGTCCCCCTACCTTATTTCTGATGTGTAGATTCAGCTGCTTTTCCAGTGTTTTTAGAAGAAAAGATGTAAGGCTTATCGATCTGTAATCCTTGCGGCTCATATGACTGCACTTTCCTGCCTCTGGGAGGAAGACAAGTCGAGGGGTTTTATGGAAATCCATGGGGTAATCACCTCTTTGGTCACTTGAGGCATGGCTGGGAATATTCCATCTAGTCCAGTTGCTTTTACGCTCGCGAAGGAGCCTATGGCCCATTGGATTCTCTTTGGTGCTATCAGATCTGTTGGAAGTTGTTCCTCAATTTCTAGGTCCTGATGCTTTTTAGCATCTGTGACCTCGGTGCATCATGGGAAGGGAGCTTCCATTAGTGCTGTTAGGGCTTCTTCACTGCCCACTGTCCACTGCCCGTCATCTCGCTTGGTGGGCTCTCTATGGTGGGCTGCTTTGCAAGCAGCTTCCGGAGTCTTACATATTTCCTTCTTGCAATTTCTGAGTAGGGTTTTGTATTCCTCGTTGATGCTCTCTTCGTTCGCTTGTGTCATTTCTTTGAAGAGAAAGGTCCCGGTTCCAGCAGAGTGGTTTTTTCCTCTTCTTTGTTCTCGAGGGTGAGCATCCAGTAATTCCTTGGATAGGGTATCTGGGGACTTTTCTATGTCTTCGGCGGATTTCACTGAGCCCAGATTCGCGAGCTTCGAAGTAACCGTCTTTTTAAACTTTTCCCACGACTAACCCACACAATGTGGTGGGCATTGGCGTCCGTACCGATGAGTAGTTGGTGGTTTTTGTAGCGGTCTACTGCCACTAGACTCTTTAGTTCGTCAGGTGGTGCGGGCCTGTCGTGTATCATGTAGCAGGAAACCACCAAAAAGCGCTTCTGCGCCTCGGTCATCTGTGCAGTAATTAGACATAACGTAAGCGTGGATTTCTTTCAAACAAGTACGGTTCTGTTCCGGCTTACTGATTTTTAGTAGAGCACGAGTTGCCTGTCGCAATCCTGGGCTTCTGAACTAGAGCTTTGTCAGCGGGTTCTGCTCCATGGCAATGAGGAGCTCCGCCGATACCACATTGCTTTTATGCAAGTTGAGCCGCAGCACCGTCAGCACCTGCTGACGGGTTGATACTGTCCATTGCCCAGCCGACATCCTCGTGGAGTCATTGTATTTGAAAGAAATATCTTCAAAGTTCAAAGCACCTCTTGATTAGCCCTTAAATTTGTGCTAAAGTTGATTTTAGGCAGCTAGTCATTTTCAAGATTTTTTCAACAAAGCCAGGAAATTCGCACGGAAAAAATTGTAGTTTTCGTCGCGATCAATATAGGAGAAAATAATTAAGGAAAATTCGACTAAAATATTCAAAAAGCATACCAAAAAAGTGAACTTTTCCTTATTTTAAAACTTTTTTAGATCAAAACGAGGGGAAACGTTGTGAGCCGCGTCTACGCCGCGGCTCTACTTTATACCCGGTACTCAGTCAGTATATATGTATGTGAGCTTGTTGTAATTTATTAAATATTCGCAAAAGGGAAAAATTTAATTTTAGCCAAAAAAAAAAATTAAATTGAACCTTTTCGGAGATTTTGATCTATTAGATGTTTCCATATTTGTTTAGATACATTTTTTACATCTGCCTTTTCTACATGTCTTTATCTACTTCCTACATATACATACACGGCTGTGTGCGAGAGAGAGAGGGAATCAGTCTGCGCTTGGAAGGCCACTGAAATTTCATTTGTTCCTTCTGACTTTATGATCCGATCTGATCCAAATTTAATACTCTGATAGATATAGTCATTTTCTATGATTCTGCGTTTTTGGTTTTCCCGTATCTTCAAAATTGTAGATTTTCATCTCTTGTGGGGGCGGAAGGGAGCGTGGCCAAATTTTAAAACAAACTCGTCTCGGTTTGATATCGCAGGAGCATGGATAGAAAGTTTGGTTAAACTAGCTTTTATAGTCTCTGAGAACTAAGCGTCAAAAAATTCGATCAGGCATAGCGCCTATCCCTGTGTGTGAGAGAGAGCGAGAGGGAACGATGCATTTCGAAATGGTTTTCTTCATTGTGGCTATATTTATCATCTGATCTGATCCAGATTCAACAATCTGATAGATATTCTTATTCTCTATGATTCTGCGTTTTTTGTTTTCTTGTATCTTTAAAATTGTGCATGCCACAGATTTTCGTCCTTGGAGTGGGCGGAAGGGGGCGGGGCGAAGTTTTGAAATATATATATACTTTATATACTTTATATAGAATATATATACTTTATGGGGTCGGAAACGCTTCCTTTTGGGTGTTACACACATCAACTTTTTGCACAAATCTAATATACCCCTTTACTCTTCGAGTACCGGGTATAAATAATGAAATTATATGTCAATTGGTTAAATTAATTTCAAAATTATTAGAAAATAATATCGGGACAAAACTGAATGGAAATGAGTTTTTATTGTCTTTTAAATTGCTTGGCCTCGGTGGAATAAAATAAAAATATGAATAACACATGATAATTCCGTGTCATAATTTTCGACCATGAAAGGATGGAAGGAATTCCATCGTGGACGTCTTCAGGACGTTGCATGACGAATTCCATCGAGATCGTCCAAAATTATTAGTTTTGCCACAGAATTTCGGTGCTGTGAGAGAAATAATTGAGCAAAATCGTCATGCCACAATACCGTGAGATGAAGGCATCCTTAGGCATTCGTATGACGTCCATACAAAAGATTTTCCATGATGACCTCGTGGTAAAAAGGGTGTGCTCGATTTGAAAAAGGAAGTTCGTGTGGATCGGTGTAAGAAAATTTAAAAAAAATACGATCGCGTGTCTTCAAAAGCTAGGTTTATTACCCATTTAAAATCAACTGTAGACTGTTTGTTCGAAAACTAGTCAATGGTGTACATTTTTTCGATAGAGAAAGGTATAAAGACCTATTTTGAGTGGTAAATGACCATTTTTCGGCTGGAACTTTTTAGAGAATTGAGGAAAACCAACATCCAAATACGAACTGTACCTTGCTATCACAACTAGAACTCTCACATATCGCCCCAATCGACAGATTTTTAAACCACCCAAAATAACAAACCAAGGGCTAGCTATCAGAGGAAAGAGGCTGATGAAGCCTTGTCTTAGAGACACTACTTTCTGAGTGCCAAAGTGGTAAAACGTCGCTCGCTAATAACACTAGTCAAAACGACATTACCGCTGTGGCCAACAATTACTTTTATTGATAGATTTCGGGACTTAAAACTTTGTTAAAGAATTATAATGTTTTTATGGCTAAGTTTTTTTTTAACAATTTTTTAAAATCTGGTATTTTTTAATGTTTTTTTCAGAGGTAGTGCTTCTATTTTTCACATAACTTAAGTATCTTATATCTGGTTGCATAGAACTTTGCAGTTCTGAAAAACTGACAAATGCAGCTATAAATCTGATCCAAGCGCTTTGTAACTTTTTCGGAAATTTTGACTAAAACAAAAATGATTTCTTAGTCAATGTTTCAGCCCAAAAAATATTTTTTTGTCGACTTTTTCTGAGTTTTCAAAGTCAAAATTTCCGAAAAAAATGTATAACTTCCAGACGGTAAGCTGCAGATACAAAATGTTTAGGTACGACTTATAGCTGCATTTATCAGCTTTTCAGAACTGAAAAGCTCAATACAGGCAGATGTAGGATGCTTGAGTAATGTGAAAAAAAGAAGCAATACCCATGAAAAAAAAACTGATATTTTAAAAATTCTTAAAAAAGAAAAAAAACAACTATAATTTATTAAAAAATTTTAATTCCCCAAATCTATCAGAAAAAGTAATTTTTTGACAGCGGAAATGTCGTGTTGACTAGTGTAACTGAACTTAGATCTAGGGATTCGAAATTTGGGAGCAAACTAGACCGTTGAAATATATAAATAAATGTTTTCATCTTTGCTACGAACACAGCTTGAATTGAATTTGAAAGGCATCGAGAAAAAAGACAGTTGTTAAGTTTAACGAATTCGTGTTTTGGCAAATTCAAGCGGTCGGAACAACAAAAATTGATAACAATGAATTATGTGTTAGAAATGAGACCATTTACTTTTTGGTCCACCTGAAAATAGACTAAATTGTTGCTCACTGAAAAAAGAGTCTACTTTTAATAGTCATCTCTCAAAAATCAGATGACTGTTACTACCTGATTTCAGTTGAGACTCCACTGTTCGACGCTCAAAGTCTCTCAGATGGGTTTTTATTGATCGATTGTTCCAAATTGTTACTTACCATATACATATGTAGTAACAACGAAGACGTTTTTCAATCTGGGGGTAGCAAACGAAAATTAAATATTCGTTTTCGTTAGGTTCCAGTCCATTGACGTTTCTTGCTCAACGTAAATTAAATCTGGAGAATGGATTATCAGGACTAGCACTTGGGAGCGATAGCTAAACGCTTTCATTTATTTGATCTATATTTTTATTTATTCATTAAAGGTCGATTTACAAAATTTATCACAGGAAAATTAATTAAATTTAACAAATATTAAAAAAAAAAAATGTGTGAAAAACTAATCGAATTTATATATATGCAAAAAGAAACAAAAATACAAACATACTAATATGTAGTCCTTTTGCCACTGCCGTAATATAACAATAAAACATTTTTCAGTTGAATTTGCATTTTCCAATAACTGTCATCCTCTACTAGGCCATTTATTATTTCTCCCACTTAAATCAATAATAAATAAACGAAGAGATTTCTAGTGTGCAAAACATGCCCTTAATTAAATTTAAAAATTAAGCTTCAACTTTTAGCTCTGGGATATAGCGTGAGAAAAATTATAAATATTAATCGCACAATGGCTGATCTTACATTAAGCCCTGAGGCAATCGCTTTTGTTTGTGTTTTATACCGTTTGCAGAAACAGTACTATAACTTACTATATATTTCCAGTTTTCTGATCATGAAAACACAGACTTGTTGCCGAAACAGGCGTTTTGTTTTTGGCCATAATTGTCCAGTTCCAGGCCTCCAGTTTCATGTGTTCATCTAGTTGAAATGAAGAGATCATGAAAACACAGACTTGTTGCCGAAACAGGCGTTTTGTTTTTGGCCATAATTTTCCAGTTCCAGGCCTCCAGTTTCATGTGTTCATCTAGTTGAAATGAAGAGCTCACCTGATCATCATTTTGTAGTGTCCTTAGCAATTTACAAAAATTGTTAGGACTCAGGGCCGGGTAATTTAGGAATAAATCCTGGTCCGAAACGCACAGCCCAATGCTCCAAGGTGCTATTTTGTGGCAAATGTAAATGTAAAACATCTCGGAGATAATCATAAGTCCTTGACGAGTAAAACTTTATATTTTGCGCAATAACTTTCTCTGCGGGACTAAAGGTCTTTGTCTTTTTTAAAAGCATGATACATATAGTTTTCGCATCCTCAGAAACATGAGACATGTTGGCTATTGTGGGAAGAACACAATAATTTGAGTTAGCTCTAATTCTCCGACGCTTATTGTCACGAGATATGACTTGTTTTAGGGCCACATATCGTTTCTTCAATTTGTTAAAGTCTTCCTCTTTTTTTTTTTTATCTGCCAATATCTCAAAGTATTTTTTTGTGAAATATGCCTCGTTTTTCTCTTTTTCTATGCAATTTGTACAAAATTTGATGTCAATCGATTCCGTATATTCTAATGGATCTTTAACTGGCGTTTGTGTTTCGGATTCTGGCTCTAGTTCTTTTGCATTATTATTATGCACATCGGCCAGTTTCATTCTCTTTGATTTCGGATGTTTTTCAATTAATGTGTTATCTACTATGTGGGCCGAAAATGTATTCTCATCACAAATACTGACATTCAATTCATTAATTTCTAATTGCGCTTTTGTTTCGGATTCTGGCTCTAGTTCGTTTTCAATTTTATGATGCACATCGGCCAGTTTGTTGTCTACTGTATGGCCTGAAACCGTTTTCTCATTTAATGGAGTCAATAGAGTATTATCAGACAAGTTTAAAGTTGGTATTGCTTCGGGCTTCAATCGACGCTTTCCTATATACTTGGTCTGAAAATGCCGTTGGCAAATTCGTGAATATTTTTTTATACAATTGCTTTCCAAATTACAAGCCCTAACCCATTTATTGAAGAATAATGGATCCGATGGAAATGCGAATAACTTCACAGGATAAGCGCTCGAACTGTTTCTATATGCACTTCGGCAGGCAGCAATGATGCATTTGGTACCGCTTGGTCGGTAAGGTTTTTGATTAGCGGACAAATCTTTTTCTGGTACCTCTTTGCACCATTCTAAATCAATCGATTCATTATCTTCAAATGGATCTTCCTCAGATGTTTCTATTTCGGACTCTTGCTCTAGTTCGATTGAAATTTTATTATGCACATCGGACAGTTTGATTCTTTTTGATGTCATATATTTGTCAATTGGTTCGTTATCTACTAAATTTTCTGAAAATGAATTTTCATCAGAAATACCTTTATTTATCGGAGCCAATAGAGTATTATCAGACAAGTTCAATGTTGGTATTACTTTGTACTTCAATCGAAGCTTTCCTATATACTTGGCCTCAAAATGCCGTTCGCAAATTCGTGCTGTTCTTGTTACCAAATTTCTATCCAATCGACAAACCTCAACCCATTTATTGAAGTATAATGGATCCGATGGAAAATGGAATAATTTAACCTGGGAATCTTTCGCTATATTTCTATACCCACTAAGGCAAGAAGAAATAATGCATTTGTAGCCGCCTTTTCGCTTGTCGTTAGCAGACGACATAATTAATCAATAAATAATACAATTATGCAAGTTAATGCTTATAATGTAATATTAAGAAACTCATTAGATTTCGTACCATGAATTAAAGATCAGCAAGTGGCACTGCACGTACTCACAGAGCTACCTGCTGAAAAGCGGGAAGACTGCCCAAGAGCAGGTTCTATTGAGCATTGAGCATATTCAGTTTTCCCAGGAGCTAGCCGCAGGAACGCAATGGCAAATGGTTGCCCGGAAGGAGTGGCCGGAGATAGTTGTGCGGTGGGTGAAGTGCCTGGCGATCACGGGATCGGATACTAAGTTTCCAGTTCAGCTCCGTGTACGGATGTGTTCCGTGTGGTATATGCCAAAAGCAGTGAGAAAGTGGCTGAATAAATTTGGGAAAATTAAACGAAAACATTTCAATCGAATTGCAATAAAATAAAGCACTTACAAACTGATGAAGTTGTGGGTGGCTGCAAGGGACAGCCCAATAGTGTTGCGATCGAGCTGTCGCCTGATTATCGCAAAGTGGCTGCAGGGTAGAAAGTAGAAAAAAATGATGAGCGCACTAATCAATGAGTTAGAATCACTCAAGAAATAAGCGGAAAACTAACCTGGGCATATGCGTCTATACGACGTGTGGAGAGAAGGCAATGGGCCTGCAAAGCGAGGAAAATTAAGAAAAAATACAATAACATGCAGTGTAAGAGCACTTACCAAGTACACAACGCGATTTGGGGGATGGATTGGACACTATTGTTCTTTTGTTTCACGTCGTTGTGTTGTTTCATTTATTTTTTGTCAGCAAAATTCGGGCTGCAACTTGCAATGCCTCTGTTTGTATGTTGTTTATTAATTTCAAGATAAACACGAACAGACATATGTGCGTGATGCTAGGGCTGCAAAACCATCGATGTCACTATCGATACAGCCGTTGTGGAATGGTGCGATATATCGATGGTTTTTTCAAGCATCGATAAGAGAAAAAGTAGCATCTCGAATTAACAAGATACCTCCAAACCCAACATCGCAAAATAATGATAAATTGTAACATTTGGTGTAGGAAAATATACTATTGAAAAGATACTGAAGAAAAATTTGACAAGCCGATTCAAGAATTATTATCAGCAATTCTTAAATAGCAAACTCCCTTAACGGGAGTGATTATAAAGTTTGAAACTTCTCGAGAATCGAGGTGTTTTTGGCAAATGCAAGTAATTCCCTTGGTCTCCTCTTGGAGGCAAGACAAGGTGCGACACGCAAATACATTTTTTCTTAGCACATTCCCAAAGGATAACAAGTAATTTGGAATATATGTAGACATATATATATGTACATATATCCATATTTATTTATTGTAGTATCTATATACTTAAATATATCATACTTTTAGTTCAAATCACAATTTGTATATGTAAGATAACATCTATATGATTTAAAATATGTATGTAAATATGCATTTATGTTTATATATGTATGTATTAGGTATACTGTCTATTTAATTTACGTACTAAGTATAGGTAACTGTAAATAAGCATATTTATCATAAAAACGAGGAATAAAAGAAATACGGCAGAAAAAAATTCAAGGGCCGACGGCATTTGCATAATCTGTATTAAATTTATAATAATTTAGAATAATGTATAATAATGTACATATATAATAATAATAAATCAAACAAATAACATAATTAATTTTTTTCCCACGCCCAAGCGTCTCATTCCCCCACCCACCCCGCCCATTCTTCAATTATTTCGTGCCGTTCAATAAGCATAAGCTGAAGAACCAAAACAAAAACGATACACAAATTTCGTTCTACCAGCAGCAATACTTAAACAATGTACGTGAGCATATATGTGCACCCATACATCCAAATACGCTGAAGCAAAACAAAATAAAACAGAAACCAAAAACCCAAGAGCCCAAGAACTGGCAATGCCTACAATCAAAAATTTGTTGTGTATAATAACACACACACCAATGCCATTGCTTCGTTGCTGTCGGCTTCGGCTAGCGCCGCGTCATGAGCCGAACAGTTGTAGTACCGAGCCGAACGCTTGGTACTGCATTTCTCAGACTTCGCTTGCGACAGCCGTTTGTATGAAATGACATATCTATATATTGTATGGTTAGTGGTTATATGAACGAATGGCACGTAAGTGAGAGTCGAATGTCACGTCATTTGAACACTTGTTGCTTGTTGACCAGTGGTATGGACATTTGGATACCCTTTTTTCTTTAATTGATATTGAAATTGTGTTTTTAAAGCTGCTTTAAAACGTAACTAATAATGTCTTTTCACAGATTGCAATTTTTGTATCTTTTCATGCCTTTGATTTTTTTCCTGTATATATATCGCGATCCCGATCTCGATATAGTACTTTTATGGTTAGCTCTCTGTAAGAGGATCATTAACTACAATATTTCGTTGAGATTTTTTCTGCATTCATGGGAGCGATGAAAAACATTTCCTTAATTCTATCATAACTTTTTCCAAGGGGTATGCAGAATGTTGCTCATTCCGTGTCCATGTTGCTCCATGTTGCGGGACATTGTCGCTCATTTCGCGGAACATGTTGCTGGCCCATACAAGTTAATGCTGCCAACGGTAAAATACGTAAGTGAGAGTCGAGCACGACGTAAGTTAGTGTCGATGCTATTGCGATGATGCTGCGAATGTTGCAATGATGTTGCGAACCTAACATAGAAATACATAGCAAAAACATCGAAAACATAACATCAATTTTGATATTCCAAGACCCTACCCACTGACCACATAATTTTATCTGATACATTTTTAACAAGAATTTTTAAAATCCCATGAATATGAGTCGAATATAATAGGAATAAGAAATCTGGAAAATTCCGCCCAGATAGAAATAGAAAAAGTATTTGCTAATCCTGACTAATGTACACTTTAGACTCTAAAGTTTAGAGCGTGCCCCTGCTTCAGGTGCAAAATAAACAAGGCCGGTTCCCCTCCCCCCAACTAACTTTTCATTACTAAGCCAAAATCCCCAACAACAACAAAAGTTGCGAATGCGCCTTCGCGCAGCCGTAGACCCCGAAATAATGCCATGTGGAAAGCTATGGAAAATGTTAAGATAATGAGCTTTTGCTGTAGCTGTTGCAGTTCGATTTAAATAAAAAGTCGAGTTGATCAAAATAAAAAGTACACTTTATTATTTAGGCTGCATCACTGGCTATGATTTGAGCAATCATAGAATAAGATATTCACCTTAAATTGTAGCATACTTTTCAGGGCACATTCAAGAATTTCAAACGTTGAGAATGCCATCAAATGTTAAAAAAACAGAACGAATGAAATGGTTTAATTCGCTGAGTTTAAAAATTTTTAGAAAATAATATGTGTACAAATTAGCAATTACAATCATCCATATTTTATTTTTATATTTATTATTTCATTTCATTCAAGAATGAACCTGAACACAACCAACCAATCACGAAGAGGTACCGCAAGTTTATTGTTGCCAGATTGTTTTCAGATATATGAGAATGAAATGCTGACCTTCTTTGTTAAAATCTAATTTTAGACCGCAATCAAATAAAATATAGTACTACAAATATGTCAATCTGTAGAAAAATGATCCACCATTTCGGTAAAATAATAAGTTATGGGCTGAAAGACATAGCTAGGTAGTAATATTGAACGGAATATGAAAACCGAAGAATATGATTTCTGATGATGGCATATTTTGAGGAGACTGACCGTATATTATGATGAACATATGTCCATAGACTTATTAATGTTTTAAGATTTTAAGATTTATTAATGTTTCATATCCAAATTTGTCCACTGACTGTTTTTTTTTTTTTTAATTCCAAGGTTCGTACACCTGCTGAGTTGCTGAAAGCAATGGGGGCTTGTGTGGTCAGCCAGGCGAATGCTTTGGCGGCGAGTGGTGAAACGGCAGCCCAGTTGGTTGCAAAATGGTTCTGAAATTGGGCAGAGGAGCGGAGATAACCGGAACACTACACTAGTGGAAGACACCAGATTGCCGCCTAACTGGAAAAAATACTATTACCAGAAGAAGTCTACACCGACTTGGCGGATCGCCCTCGCCGAACCAAACGGCAAAGTGTTTTGCAAAAAGGCGGTTTTGAAACGTTTCCTGGCATCTCAGAACATTGCGTACTCGGAGGATTCCTTCGATTTTCGCCCGCATATTATTCAAAACCAACACTATTCAAGGAAGAAGGAAATACAAGAAAGTTTTAAAGGAATGCGAAACGAAAATAATTCGTAAGTTTTACAAATTTTATCTCTTTTCAATTTGAGATTGATGTGATTCCCACAGCACCGATGTGACGATGTCGGACTGTGAGTCTGCCAACCCGTCAACCAATGGCATTTTCCTTTTTTGTGTTTCCGACATTTTAAATGCAGCCACAAAAAGTGTTGCGATTTGCGGAAGTCGCAAAACACGTTTGACAATTTTACAAAAACTGTATCAGAAAGCGAACACAACAGAAGATTTGGATGGAATGGAACGGAAAGCTTTACGTAATACCATAGCTGACTACATTGTTGAAAAGAAATTCAAAGTGTGTTCCATAAATTTTGAAGAGATGAATTCCCAAATTTTAGCCATGTTTCCGAACGAAAAATTGGACGAACGAAAATTGGGTAAACGGAAGAGATGGAAGAAGTTTATTAGCCAAAACGTATTATAGTAAACAATGTAATTTGAATGAAACCCGCTTTTCTATCAATTTCCTAATATTCCAATTTTTCTCCTTTCAGCAGGAGGCTTGAGGAAGCGAAAGAATCCTTGAAGGACATGAAGCAGCGCAGCAGCATTCTTGGAATGGATCCAATGGGTGTCGTATGGAGTACTTTATTTTTCGTTTTTCGTTAATAAATATTAAAAATTACATGCATACAATACATACATCACATACATACATACGTCCTTTGTGTATATTTGGCTGAGGGCTGAGAACTAAGAATAACGAATATTGTTTATACAGAATTAATAACTTAATAAAATTGAAGGTTGGGCTGGAAGTACGCTTGGGAGTACGCTTGGTGCGCTGCCGCGCATCCCGAAAGTCTGGTGATTGGTTGATCCACGTCCTCGCGGCGGAGTTCCGGAGTTCGACCCGAAATGCATAGCCATCATGGACGGAGTACTTGACATGCTAGACAGGCATAGATGTTGTGGACACAATTCACTAAAAAAAATTCGCATTGCGCAATGCTTGTGTTCGAACTTAAATTAAAATTGCGGGTGTTAGGGCGGTAGCCATGGCCCATTTCGGTGTTCACACACCAAATTTGGTGTTAACAATGGTTAACAGTGGATATCTACATAGTATCTACATAGCCCATAAATGGGGGCTATTTGCCATTCGCCACGTGCGCTCAATTCAAAACCCGCTCAATTTGAAAAATGAATTTGAATTTACAATAATTCTCCGTTTACAATTTAAAACTTCAAAATTCCCGAAAACGACGTTTCCTATGATGTAATTTAAGTTTAATAACTTGGAAATTAGACGCTTTGTCGCTTCCTAGACACTTATACGATGGACAGTGGTGCAGCGTTTAAAAGCAGCTTGGAAAACATAATTTTAACATTAATTAGGAAATGGGATATTAAAATGTCTATACTCTGTAAATATGTTGTTGATATGTAGGACATTTATGTTGACCTTCTTTGTTTAAACCTTTATTTTATAAACAATCCAATAAAAAGGAATCCTTAAAATTAGCATATGTTGTGCAAAATGTATTGGATGCACATGATCGATTGTTTGACATGTATGTTATGTAAAACAATAAAAAGTAAACAAATATCAAATCTACAATTCTACTTTTGCACATTGGTAAGCAAACAATTACTTGTCGCCATCTGCCGTTGAATTTTGCTTTATTTACATTGGCCTATGTAGATATCCTGTGGATGAGAGTCGATGTTATTGCGATGATGTTGCGAACATAACATAGAAATACATCGCAAAAACATCGAAAATATAACATATTCCGTCTAATATTACTAGCTAACTGGGACCCTATCCACTGATCACATAATTTTATCTGATAAACTAATCAATTTTTAACAAGAATTGCACAATTTGAATGCCTCTGTTGGTATGTTGTTTATTAATTTCAAGATAAAGACGAACAGACATACGTGATGCTAGGGCTGCAAAAACATCGATGTCACTATCGATACAGCCGTTGTGGAATTGTTCGATAGATCGATGATTTCAATTGATCTCAGTTCACACTGACGTTTCCACCCAAAAGTATTCTGCTGTAGTAGTAGATACTGTTAAACTGATACTGTAGATACTCTGGATTCACTTAACATACGACTGGACGCACCTACTATTCATTCAATGTTTGCTTTATAATATGTATAATGTATATAATATAATATAATATAATATAATATAATATAATATAATATAATATAATATAATATAATATAATATAATATAATATTTATATAATACATATTATATTTATTTAGATATATTTAATTAATTTGGCTAATGTTTAATAACAAGGTGATTCACTCCCTATTTGATATCTCTATATGTATCTCGTTTAACAGTGTTTTGTTGATGGAATCCATCGTTCCATTCCATGAACCAAAGTCGTGCTCTCTCTCTTAAGATGAGTTATGTTAAGTGTTAAGAGCTAAGAGCCCAAGACATGTTAAATTTTTAAAACTCGCTCTCTACTCCCAGATAGACAAGCGTTTTACGCTCTCCAATAGGATTTCAAAAATTCCACTACTGTTTGCTACCGATTTGGAAAAAATTCAATGGAATTTAAAAAAATCCAATACGTTTGCTATCGATTGGGAAAAAAGGGTGGTTTTTTCTCAAAATATCAATATCAGAAATGCCATAATTCCAACCCTGCGACCGAAAGAGAGAACACCACCTTTATACTAACTTACCTTGATTCAGCTAAGTTAAGAGATATGATTTCTACCATGGTTTTTTTTCGACATTTCTTGCGCATGGTTGCTGTTGCTGCTGCGTTTTTTGTTTTCGGATATAATTTTTGTTCGATTCGATTCGTGTGGTGTGTGCTAATTTAGAGTGAAAAGACTGCCTTTTGTTGTTGGCTGTTTGTTGGTTTCGTTCTCATCATCATCGTCATCTCATCGTCGAGGTCGGCATAGCGGAAAAGCAGCGACAACCAAGCCGATCGTCACTTTTTCAATTTCCAAAAGCGCGCGTCCATCCGTATATCTGTGTTTATGCCGTGTGTGTGCGTGTGTTTAAAAAAATTCTTTCGTTTTAAGCAAAATTCCCCGCCGAAACATTAGATTATTCGACTCGACTGCCGGTTTCCTCGCAAGCTCTCACGGTAAGAATGATATGCCCGTGCCCTCCAACACCTTGGAAAATTAGTCATCGCTGTGGCTTATATGCCGCAATGGTTTAATTAAAAAAAGTGGCGCGGCTGCTGGCGCTGGCGGCTCCTGGTTCCCACCGCACCCAGTCAGGCGCTCACGAAGAGAGTCATGCCGCGAAGCAACAGCCAGCCTAAGAGAGCGCCCTAAGAGCGGAAGAGCGCACACGTGCTAGGCGATTTGGGGAAGGAGGCGGCCATAGTGTCGTACTGCTGGGGATAAACAACGGTAAATTTGGAATGCAGGCGGCGCCGATATGCCTCTTGGCGCACACATTCCCCGTTACATCAACTCCAATTGTCCAGCCCTAAACGGCTGCATCGCTGGGTTTTGCTGTTGCAGTTGCAGTTGCTCTTGCTGTCCGCTGTCCGTCAATCAAGAAAGTTTCACCTGTCCACTGTGCGGCAATGCGGAAGCATTTCTGCAGGTTTCTGCGGGTTCAGCACCAAATATGTATGTAGTTGGCTCGCGCTGCTGGCTGGCCGTTACGATCTTCGAATTGTGCCCTGACATCAATTAGCGCTGTCCGGGGTCCGGAATCTATGCAAACTGAACCGAAAGTGCTAACTGAACACTTTGCACCTTGCCCCCCACCGTGCCGCTGTACGGATAATTGCACTGCCGGTGGAGGAGGATTGCGAGATGTGAGAACTAAAAGCCGAGTCGACAGTTATCGGGGATGTGGTGGGTGGGGTGGGGCGGTGCGGGGCGGGTCCAAATTGGAATGCAACTGAAATGAGTGACGACACACGCCCACAAGAGGGGCGAACTAAACAGTGTTTAGAGACGAGACAAGAAGGCGCAATGTTTACGATAATTTCACTGTGTTCATTCAAATCAGTTTTAGAAAAGTTATAGCTTCATATTTATGTTTGTATAATGGATCCTGGTCCTGCCTCTCACCTCTCCAAAGTTCTCCCGGGAGCAGAGCAGCACACCGTCTGCGAGAGAGATCTGCTCAGTGCCCGCACACTTACGCACATTTATCGTGGCAAATAGAAATTTCATTACGGTAGCGTGGCCAAAGTCCAACCGATTTGTGGCTCTTCGGATCCGATGTAGTACCTAACTATACGTACACATACTCGCACATCTCCATATACACAAAAATGTTTGTCAGTTTGCGTGTGTGCTAATTTATGTTTTAGCAGCGCATGCTTAATAAGCACTTTTCGGTACCGCCGCTGTCATTATGGTATGCTCAAAGTTCTTTCCAAATCTCCAACCAGTTTCTGCCAGGAATGATTCCTAATGCTCTCCATGCCATCGGAGCTGCTCGGTCATTGTACCATATATATGATTTTGTTCCCAGAAGCTGCCAGTCGTTTGTTTGACCACAAACATTTGAATGGAATGGAACCACACCACATCGCAGCATCATCAGAACTGCCTCGGCCACCTGTTGCCGTGCTGTGCTGCGAAGCCAAGAGATACCGTTAGGCGTGGTGTGGCAGCGCTGGCGGCAGTTGAAAGTCTTCTTTCATCGGGTTTCCATATTACGGGCCGAGCGAGCGCTTGACGGCTCTATAAATATTTACTATCTAGCTCCGACTCTGTACCAGAATCAATCCCTTAGGTTTTATGGCCATGCGAGAGTTTCGCTCCGTTCAAAAGGGCCAACTGCCTGCTGATTTGCATAAGTTATAGTTATAGAAAGGGTTTTTTTTGAAGCCAGATACCAGATAATTATAATTAGAGACGGGCCCCACTGCACCGCTTCTTTTAAGGATCAATTAAGGAAATTTGCATAAAGGCCTGCGACTTTGCACACAGGATTCGATTCAACATGAATATTGTGCCCTCCTCTTGTGCGTATTCCATTTAGTTTTCCACAAAACGTGTAATTCGCAGAAAACTATAAGCAGGTACTGTAATTTAGAATTTCTACGGACTTAAATTAGTCATCGCCAACACGTTTTCAAATACCCCGAACCGAACTACAGTCCATGTTCTGCATAATTTCTCTGAGCACTCCGAGTCCGAATAGTCGGTTATCCATTACCCAGATTATCCATTTATTGTTTGTGTGTACATCCCTACGAACAATCTCGAAGCTCTTGCATATCGCGGCCCTTTCGACTTTGACTCCATATTTTGAATATTTCGCACTTTGTGCTGGTGCTGTTGCTGGTGCTGATGTCCCGTCCTCGTCATCTGGTTTTGTTTTCTTCGGGCATTTATCGCGCCTTGTGTTGTGTGCTGCTCTTTCGTTTTTCTTCTTTGCCCTTACGATACGCCATGCCATGCCATGCCATGCCATAAATACGTAATGTACGTGTGTGTGTGTGTGTGTGTGAGGCCGTTGGGCTCCGTCTTACCATAATCCAGACGAGTTTTTATTTATTTTTGGCAACCTACCTGGCCGGACGTTATATAACGCCAACTCACAACGGTTTCACCACGACTTAGAATGCCAAAAATCCGTCCGGAATTATGCATTTCAATGCGATGCGTACATATTTGACTTATTATCAACAAGTCTTCGGGGGAAATGCGTGTCCGTTTTCGTCAAAGATCGCATTCAGCTGGTCAGATGGTCAGATCGTCTGTTGTTGTCGTTGCTTCTGCGCTTGGCCTCTCCTCGCCGTCAAGCCACTAGTCAAATATCGGTGGCTGCTCTGGGCCTGTGGCTGCGGCTGAGGCTGGACGGGCGTGACCGGCTGTGGGCCAGATACTTGCGCTTTCATTTCAACATTACCATCTGTGCTTCGGGGCGTAGATTCAAGCGGCTTAACCAACTGATCGGGGCCGCCTTTATTTGACTTTTGAGACGCGTGGAATGCCAAGTATTTCACTGCAGTGCACCTCCAAATAGAGATGGGCATGGGCTCTGCACTTCCCCGTTGCCCGTGCTGCACTCGTGCCTAATTTCGTGAGTGCACAAAAGTTGAAACAAAGAAAAGTTTAGGATTAAAAGATAGTAATGTAATGGTTACATTACTTGACAAAATTTAACTTTTTATTTCCGCTGTGGCCAAAAATGACTTTTTCTGATAGATTTCGGGATTTACATTTTTTAAAGAATCATGTTTTTTTTTGATGGGGTAATTTTTTTTAAAGATTTTTTTTTTAATCTGTTTTTTTTAGATGCTTAATAACATCTTGACGGTAAGCTGCATTTACGAGGTGTTTGGGTACGATTTATAGTTGCATTTATCAGCTTATCTGAACTGCAAAGTTCAATACATCCGAATGTAAGATGCTTAAGTTATGTGAAAAAAAGAAGCACTACCTCTGAAAAAAATACCACGTTTTAGCAAAATTCTTAAAAAAACTAATGTAAATCCCGAAATCGGTAAAAAAAAAGTCAATTTTAGTCACAACGGAAATGTCGTGTTGACTAGTGTTATTGGCGTACCATTCCCATTAATTCGTATAATCAACTTTCATGGAAAATTGAAATTCATTTCAACCAGTATAGTTTCTATATATAGTTTGTAGTTTATACGATTTCATGGATACCCGAACTGCGCCCATCTCTACACGCCATGGCATGGCCTTCTCTGATCTGGCCTGTAAGGGGCCGCACTTGAAAATACATACTCTTTCAAGGTGTATTACAATTCTGCCCAAAAGCTTAAGGCGCAAAGAGAGAACACATCACTTACCTATAGGATCAGTGTCTATCCAGGAATAAATTAAAGAAATCATGTTTCATTGATCCTTTCTGCGGGTACTTTCTGCGCTGCTGTGTACCGCATTTGGATTACATTGAAACGATCGATCGAAAAATGTATCGAAAGGGTATCTACAACTTGACCTCCAGAAACTAGGGTTTTTCTCTTGTTTATTTATATTTCTCTTTTTAGGCTTTGGGAGCTGGGAGGTTCCGTAGTACGTACTCTGGTCGCTGCTACGATCCAGCTCTCTTTCGCTCTTTCGATTTTTGGTCCGTTTTTCGTTTAATGCAAGACCTGACTGGTCCTCTCTTCTGCATCTCTGCTCTGCGACTAAAATTATTTTTATATTTAAACAATGGATGCTTCCCACGAGCTACATTTTTCTACACCTAGAGAAAAGTGGCAGAGTGAAATATTTGGGTTTTAAGTGCAATCGTGGTCAAATTAATGATTTAAACATAAATATATTAAGAAATTTTTCTTGATACGGCCCATATTTAATCTTTTAAGTAAATATTTATTTATATAATGCTAATAAATAGTTAAAACTAAGAATTAGCAATAGACTGGAGCTATATATAGCTACAGAGGCCCTAAGGTCGAAATAAATAAATGTATTATGTTTGTAGGAAATATATTTAATGTTAATATGAAAATATTTCCACTTTCATTTCAAATATACATATTGCTATACATTTTTAAGTCCAAGTGTAACTATTCGATTCTCAGGGGTTTTTTCCCTGGGTGTTCATCGTATATCAGGCAAAAATATTTCGATTTAGCTACTTTCGCTCTTATCGCAGAATATGAGAGTGGGATGGGATGTGTTCTGCCCAGGAAAATGTAGATACTTGTATTGGGTATCGAGTATTGGGTTCAATTTTCAGCAGCCCGAATGGTGGATGGGCGTAAAGTGCAGTGACACTTGAAAGCAAACATTTCACACAGTGATAACATCAGGGTGGCGCAGTTTACATATCACTCATTCATAAGTCAGTGCTCTCAGAAGCCCTGCCCACTACTACCCACCACTCCCACTCCCACTCCCACTCCCATTCAATGTGCTCATCTCTAGCGAAATCGCCGCTTGCGCCAATTCCGGGCGCATCCAAAAATTAATTGGCTCTTGTGTTGCTGCTCGCATTTTGGCCTGGCTTGTACGTGCTGACGCTGCTTCTGCTTGGCCAGTTGGACAGGTGTTTTCGTCGACCTCCATTGGCTCTACACATGCATATGTACATACGAGTATGTATGTATGTATGTATGTATGTGTGTGTGTGCGTGAACATAGTTATGTTATTGGTGTGCTCGACTCATTCATAAATAAAATAATAAAAACACCGAACAAACTTACTCGATCCGTGTTCCATATCCACGGGTCATGTGGCGGTCGGCTCGGGCGGGTAGCGGGGTGTGAGTCCATCGTTTGCCCATGCAATCAGCGCCATCTAGCGTTAATGAGATGTGCCCACAAAGGATATATATACATGTGTACCTATACGTACCTTTGTATATGTATGTACTACGTACAGTGCAAGCTCGAAAGAGTGAACACGTCTCTAAGTGGGGTATTGAATTTCGCCTAAATCCATACACTCGCACAAGTTTCACACGTAAATATAGTAATCCCCGCAAGAGTATGTCAACATGTAAATATTTTGCATATAAATGTGATTAAATGTATTTATTTGTCAAGAGAGAGAGATATAGTCCGGTGCGATCTGTGTCAACGTTCATTTGCATAAACCCTGTTTTGCGACCTATACTGCTTTGCTTTGGTTCGACTTTGACCGTGACTGTCCGCCCAAGGGGGATTTCACTGTACGCACTCACACACTTGCAACCGATGCATATCTATGTGGTGGTATCGAAAGATGTCTTTAGCTGCTGGCTGCGCAACTTGACCATGAAATTCATTTGGGGCTACGTGCTACTATTTCCGTTTTGTAAGAAAGTTAATTTGCGTCGAGTATTGAGTGCGGAGTGGGGAGTGTAGAGCGGGGAGTGTTGATTTGTGCAGTTTCCCCGCACTTGTCTGACTTTGACCCGTTTCGCGTATTATTTTCAAATTTCGAGCCACTTTACATTCATATTCACACATGCCCCGCACTCGCACTCGCACCCGCACTCGCACCCGCACACCCACAGTAGTTACGGCAGTGACTGATGGTTGGTTTGGGTTGGGTTGGGTTGGGGTCAAGGCAAAGCTAACGATTCTGAACCGCAATACTCGGGGAATTTTGAGGTGTTATTTGTTCGATTTACTGATTTGATTGCTACCCAGCGCTTCTCCGTTCTCGGTTCTCGGTTCTCGGATCTCGGTTCTGTTTACTTTGAAAATGGAACTGACGGCCTGACTAACAGTCAGTGCTGCGTCCAAAGGTGCGACGAGTATACTGTTTGTCCCCGAATGGAGTTAATTGATGAATTGTTGGCTTAAGTTACCTAAGATTTCCTCTCCACGTTCCTCAAGGAACGTATCCATATCACTGGAGTACACCTCGGGGCCACCTCTCGTTTGCGCACCTCATAGATAGATGTCGACGTCGATGTCGTGTGCTAAAGATACTTTTGACTGCGCCGTTCACAAGTTGAGTTTTAAGTCCATGAAGTCCATGAAGTCCATGGGCTGTGGGGTTGGTTGCAAAGGTTTACCCTGCAGTCGACCTTTAGTTTGTTTATCAATTTGTCCATTGACATTGTCTCAGCGACACATGCCGAAAAGATGATGGAAAAGTCCGGAAAACGGCACTCTCAAGCATTCGGCAAGGCAAATAGAGCCAAATGGGCAAATGTCAGACAGCAGGCAGTCACTTCCCCAACTGCCACCCCCACTCCCACCCAAGTATGGGACCACCAAGGGTCACATTTGCATTTCAGAAACGAATCGATCGAAAAGAAAAGAAAGTGGAGGCAAAGGCAAAGGCAGAGGCAGAGGCCCAGACAATACTAAAGCGTATTTCCAGTTGGCCAAGTTCTGATGTTGGCCAGACCAACATCGGCTGGCCGGTTGACTGACTGACCGACCAGTCGACTCAAGTCGACTCAAATTGGGCCTCAAGTATGGAAGTATGCAGGTAACGGTTCCTCGACTTTGAGCTGCAACCAAAAACATCAGCTGTCTCATTCTGGCTCTCTCTGGCTCGCTCAGTGCACGAGCATGGTCTCTGGTCTCGGGTCTCGTCTCGGCCGGGAATTTCCGCACACTTGTTGCATGTGGCACAGTTTTGCAAGCAGCGGCGCTGCTTCCGAGTGACGTCTGCGCCTGCCACCCCACTGCCCTACTACCCCACTCTCTGGACAGCGGGCAGCTCTCCGCTCGCGCACACACAGAAACAGCCGCAGAAACAGACAAAGACACAGAAACGGCCCGGAAAGCGAAAGTGGTTTTGGCATCAGCTCCAATAGCCCACAGCCAGCCAGCAGTCCAGCAGGCCAGAGCCGTTGGCCAAACGAATGCATAGAAATGGCTAGCCAGCCAGCCAGCCAGACAGCCAGCAAGCAAGCCAGCAAGCCAGCAAGCAAGCGCTGTTACATCAGCCAACTGTTGCCGCCACGGAAGATGGCGACTTGCGGCAGCAACAGAAACAGAAAAAGCACCGCATCAACATCTCTTGCTCTTGCTCTCGCTCTCGCTCTCTCTCTGCATGCTCTTCTCTCTCCGTGTATCCGTGTCTGCAGCTGTGTATCACCATGTACATACATAATTTGCAATGTAAGCTCAAGTTGGATGCGGACCACGGGCCGACCAGCAGCAGCAGGCCGTCTTGGACCGGCCGGGACGCGGCTTCAGTTGGATTTCTGGCACGCTGGCCAACGGTTCAAGTAGCGGGTTGACGTTGACGTGTCGTGTCGATCCGCTGGCTCTCGTCCACTCACGCGACTCACGCCGCTCGATGCACGACGCCTGCACGACCCGACCGGACGACGTCTTTGATAAGCCTGCGGCGACCGAAGTAAATGTTAAACGATATTCGGATTCCCGATACTCTTCTCTCACTCTTCGTCTCTTCGACTCTCTGGCGCTCTGGGGCTCTGGGGCTCTCCCTACAGGGCGCGCGCTCTCGCAGTTGGTACTTGGCATGATTCACCGTTAAGCCGTATAATCGCTTTACTCGTGCGCGCACTGATCGATTCAGCTTCGTCGTATCGTATCGTTGTCGTTGGCGTTGCCGTTGCCGTTGTCGTTGCTATTGTCGCTTGTCGCCATTGCCCGCCCGCCTGATAAGGTTCAGACGCACATCCAACCAGCCGTCAGTTGGCTTAAAAGCGTCCAAGGCAGAGCATCGGGCCACAACCGGAACAACCGATCAGCGACAAACTGTTGCCAAATAATACCCAAATACCCAAACAGCACGGGCCAAGAAGACGCGCCACTACTTCGAGTTGGTTTTTCTGTGAGTGTGTGAGTGTCGGCGAATAAAAGTACGAGTACGAGTGCGAGTGCGAGTGCGAATGCGAGTGCTAGTGTCGAGTGCGTGTGATTAGATAATCGGCGTAAGCCCGCCCATAAATAGTCCATACATACTCGTACATACATACATACATACATATGCACGTAATTAAAGGGCCAAAACCTCTAAGCTGAAACCGAAACCAAAAACCCAGCCAGTGCCAAAAAACACAAACCATTACATTCCCGCAAGAAAGCGAAACTTTCAGGGGCCAGGCCCAGGCCCAGGCCCGAAGCAGGGGGAGGCAGCAGGTGCGTGGCGTGGCGTGGCCGAAACCTATGGACTTAGTCTGCTCGAGCCGCCCGTGTTTCGGTCTTGCAATCCCCAATTGTATAATCGCCCCAAGTGCGACCCAAACGTGACGCGACTTTCGAGTGCACACACACACCCATGCGCACACACACACAGTGGTATGCATAGATAAGAGCAGCACGGCCAGAAGTTAATTTGTATGATCTCCATGCGGCGATCGTTACTCGGGCCTCAGATATGGTGCAGACTGAAGAGTGGTCCGGTCCGGTCTTGTCCGGTCTGGTACGGCCGGCTTACGCTTATCGGCCAAATCCAATTAGCTGATCGGCCATCTGCCGAGGAGCGGACAGCGCCAAAAATATCCATAGTTCTTGAGATTGATAAGAGCAGGTGCAGAATGAGTTGGCGCCGATTGAGGCCAGTGGCAGTGAGGGGTACTTCAAGGAAATTGCTTCCCTATCTCTGGAGATTAAAAGTCTGCCATGTGACTCACACATTGATACCCGTGCTGTGGGGCCAAAGCGTGCGTGTGAAGAAGTCCCTGGCTTATCGTCCAGGAATGCGTCATTGGCCCAGCCCATGCCCCACTTCCTTACATTACACACATACATACTGTATGTATGTATGTATTGGCGCTCTTCTGCATCGATTTTCCACTTAATTAGGTTTTCTAAACGAACGATTACAATGGAAAACATGGCCAGAGCCATATAATCTCCATACACCGAGCGCCCCGCGGATGAATGGCGATAAAATCAACAAACTCATCAAACTATTTGCGCTGCTTTTGTTGTTTCTGTCTGTCTGTCTGTCTGTCTGTCCGTATGTCTGTTGCCTCTGCCTGTGCCTCTGCCTCTCTCCTCCCCCGCTGTTGCTGCTGCTGTTAGTCGTAGGGGGTAGGGGCGGAGCTGCTCTAATTGATTTCTAAAATGCAACCACTCCACCACGGTTACTTCAACATCGTGTAAACACACCACAAACAGTGGCGTGCCACCAACTGCCACTCTGCCACTCTGCCACTCTGCCACCCTGCCACTCGCTCAGCGATTGCATTGCGCTGCGCATCTCTAGGCTGCAATGGGGATGGATGGTCGAGCTGCCACAGCCGGAAGAGCAACAGGCGGCTGGGGCTCGATGGCTCATTGATTGTTTACCTGGGCGCAAGCGGTGACGACGCCGAAGCACATGTTGGACCTGCACCCGCGACCCCCCACTTGTTTGCGGATTTTGTTTGCTTCACTTTGCGTTCCGTATCTTGTATCTTGTGTATTGTATCTTCTTGGCACTTTGGCACCTCGGCACCTTGGCAGCGAGTCAATTACATAAGCGGGAGCGTTCCTCCCTTTTTTCTGGCTCTGTGTTTGTTTGCCATGACAATTCGAACGAACCAGCAACGCCTCCGACTGCCTGTCCGACGGGGCCGTCCCATTCCGTTCCTCAAAAGAAACGTCATCGTGAATGCTCCGAGTATTTCGTAATTCATTCGAAACAAAATACGATAAATACGGAAAATATGCGACCAAAAACAGCGGCTGTATGTCGTCGCACCTCGGATGCTGCACGCCTTCGGCTTGCCGCGATCGGAGGCCAGGCCAGACCAGGCAGCGTCAGCCGACCCACAAAGCGTGCCACTGACCCACACAGCCACGCCAATTGCGACAGCCGCGAAATTGGCGCTGGCTGAGGAAACGACAACTGTAATAAAAGCGGCACATTTTTGTCAACGGTTATTGAGCCAGTTGCTCAACTCTTACGTCTCCATCGCCGTCGCCATCGACATCGACATAGCCATCTCCATCTCCATGGCCAATTAATTGTTCATGACATTCAAAAAAGCAACCTGAAGTGGCCGCGCAACCACGACCACGACCACGACCCGCGACTCGGAAGGGGGCGACGGCGATGGCGAAGGCGAAGGCGATGGAGCCCGTGGGCGGGAAGGTCGTTGGTGCAGGTGAGGGAAAACGCTAAAGCTCGATGGAGACAGAACCCTCTGGGATTGCAATGGCGATCGCGATACGATCAGGAATTTGCTTTCACTCTGTACCCAATGCCGCACAAGTCAATTGATATTCATAAGACAGTTGGCGGCGAGAACCTGAATCGGAGCTTGAACTCGCTGAACCTGAGCAGATCGAGCGATCGAGCGATCGAGCGATCGGGGCGGTGCGGTGCAGTGCGGTGTTTACTGGAATCCGGGTGGCACAAAGTGCAGACTCTGTCCAGCCACCGGCTGCATCTATCCAGACACGGGTAATTGCTGTCTGCCAGCAAATAGCAAACAGCAAATAGCCGTGATCATTGCGCAATTTCTTCTCGGTGCTGGGGCGAGCAACTGGCCAAGTCACGCCCCTGATTACCGCCGTCACCGCCGTCGCCGCCGCCGCCCTCTTCACACATGTCGGTAATGTAATTTCCCGATCCCAAGTGTTGATTAACGGGCAGATTGTTAATTGCATGCATTTTGCATTTTATTGTGTGCACTAGTCTCTAATGCACCGGCAATTAACTTGTCGAGATCCAGCTCTGGGTTCGTGTCCGAGCGAGCCCAGAGCACTGGACAAAGATGGACAGAGGTAGATGGGGGGAGGGAGAGGCAGAGAGAGATCAGCTGCCACTGTGCGGTGAGGTTCAATGTCGCCGTTCAGCGTGTCCGGCATGCGAATGGCCGAATGGCCGTCTATCGCTTCCTGTTCCTGCTGAAAGCGATCTTGCTGTTCCTTTTGGATGCAAATGGGGACACATAACATTAGCTAACACCAGGTGCATTTCCATTTCAGCCTTTTTACACCGAAATCAGAGACTGCAGACCACGGCAGACGCAGAGCGGACAGGAGGAACATCAGAATGGCGATCATACTGCAAGAGGCCCAGGAGTGGTACAGGGAGCTCTTGGACAACAAGAGCGGTAAGCATTTGGATATGGACTCGGAAGTGGAGCTTGAGACTTGAGACCCATACTTATTGCAGATCCCCGCGTGAAAGACTTCTTTCTGCTATCCTCGCCACTGCCGACCCTCGGAATGTGCATATTCTATGCATATTTCAGCAAATCCCTGGGACCAAGGCTAATGGCCAAGCGGAAGCCAATGGAGCTGCGGTCGGTGCTAGTCATTTACAACGCGATACAGACGATATTCAGCGCATGGATCTTCTATGAGGTTAGAATCGCCCGGCACCTGCCCCTCCGAACAAGCCAATTCTCAGCCAATTCCAATCTCTTGTCGTTGTAGTACTTAATGAGCGGCTGGTGGGGCCACTACAGCTTTAAGTGCCAGCCAGTTGACTACGGCAACAGTCCCCTGGCCCTGCGGGTAAGTGCTCCCCCTCCCCCCATCCCCCCATACCCCACAATGCAGAACGGGCAACCCTCATTCTTTGACTTTGACTTTCACTTGTAGATGGTGAACATTTGCTGGTGGTACTACATATCGAAATTCACCGAGTTCTTTGACACGCTCTTCTTCATTCTGCGGAAGAAGAATGAGCACGTATCCACACTCCACGTCATTCACCACGGCTGCATGCCGTTCTCGGTCTGGATGGGTCTCAAGTTTGCCCCAGGTGCGTATCCTTCATGAATACTACATACATATACAGATATCCTTCAGAGAATTATAAATATTTGCCACATTCCCTCATCCTAGGTGGACACAGCACTTTCTTCGCCCTGCTCAACGCCTTTGTGCACATCGTGATGTACTTCTACTACATGATCGCAGCCATGGGCCCCAGGTACCAGAAGTTCATCTGGTGGAAGAAGTATCTGACCACCTTCCAGATGGTAAGATATTTGGCATCTATTGGGCGACTCGTGCCACCCGCTCTAACGCTCTAACGCTCTCTCTCTCTTTCTCTCTCTCTCAGGTTCAGTTTGTGGCCATCTTCACGCACCAGTTCCAGCTGCTGTTCCGCGACTGCGACTATCCCAAGGGCTTCATGGTCTGGATTGGCCTGCATGGCGTGATGTTCCTGTTCCTGTTCTCCGACTTCTACAAAGCCAAATACCTGAATGCGGCCCGTCGTCGCCGGCAGGCTGTCAAGGCCAATGGTCATGCTAATGGCCACGGCCTGCACACAAACGGTCACAGCAAGCACTTGGGCAACGGCGATGCACTGCTCGCCAACGGCAGCAACAAGGGTGCCTGCATGGTAGGTGTCACATTGTTACATCGCCACCCGCTCTCCAGGGCGGGTTAAATGCGCAGTTTAATGCGCAACCTTAGATCAAGTAGCCCTTGAATCTTATTAGCCGTGGCTGAGCAAACACATTTACCTGGCCTACACTACCCCCGACCGGGCTGGACTCGACTCGAGTCGAGCCGTGTTGTTTTGTTTTGTGTTGTGTTGTGTCGAGGGCGATCAGAGTTGGAGGAGAGTCGAGTCGAGTCGAGTCGAGTCGGTGTGGGTAGTTGTTGTATCATCAATTTTGTTGATCAACTTAAAAATTCTAACTAGCTAAGTTAAGCAAACGCAAGCGCAAACAGCACAGCACTTGCAAACTCTCAGCGCTGGCGGGGGACGTTTCAATTAGCGCTCACATGTGAAGCCGGATGCGAAGGCCCAAGCCCAAGTCCAAGCATAGTCCAAGCTTGGACAGAGTCACAATCCCAATTCTGCGGCTATCCATTAGAATGGCACACACACGCAGCTTTGCAGCTTCTCAGCTTCTCAGCTTAGCGCAGATGAACCTCAGCTCGGGGCACACACGTGTGCCGCCGTCCGCTGGACGCAGTCTGAACTTGAACTCATTTGGCAATCGTTTGTTCTCTTTGCAGCCCGTGCTGGAGGACGAGTACGTGACGAGGAACGGGAACGGGCATGCCGGCGGTGGCGGCGGCTTCGAGGACGGCTTCTTCAAGGAGGGCGCGTTGTCCAGCAACGAGTCGATCCTGAATCCGGACAGCAGTAGCTCTAGTCTGCACCAGCGCAAAGTCAAATAACTACTACTAAGATTTACTACGATGATATTCATTATGTTTACTGTTAAGTGTTAGCATGTAACCGAACCGAACCAGATTGAAGAACAAGACGGCCAAGAAGCAGCTGCAGTATGACCATTGAAACCTGGCAAGGACCCTGGACCCGGGAGAACCATTCGCTTTATGAACAGTTCTTTTAATAACTTATAGAACAAAACAATTCACCTCGGAATCTACTCGGATCAACTGTATCGTACCAAATTGAACCGAATCAACCTGTCCTGTCCTAACACCACCCCCACATTACCCCACCCAATCTGTCTAAACATAATAGATTAAAGCTAAGCAGGAGAGAGCACCAGCACCCCAGCAGAAGAGCAGGAGATCAAACCGAACCGAACTTTTTATAAACGTTTTCTATTGTGGCACAAGTTTACAGGCCCAGCCCCCTTACGATCCCATCACAGACGCAGACACACATTCGACAATCGACAATCGACACTCGACAGAGAAACATATATTTTCGAATGATATTTGTAGAGCCCCATTGAACCGCGAAACGTGTTCGAAGCTAGCGACAGAACAGATCCATTTATATTGTATTAGATCATACCACCCAAACAAATGCCACCAACACTATACACACACATGTATATATATACAGATATATATATACATATATATAGGTATTCGTACGGGCGACACACTCACTCTAGTTGTAGACTTTTTTATGACAATTTTTGATAACATTCGAGATGTAATCCTAACGATAAACGATAACTAAACTGCTCTTAGGTCTGCTTTAAACTTAAAGAACACGTTAAACTATTTGTAGCTTGTTTTTGTATATTGAGGAGCGAGGGGAACAGCAGTTTGTTTGTTGCAATAATTTGTAAAGGTCTTATAGTAAAACTGATGTATGTATACTGATAAGTATAGTGCCTGAGAGGTAGTTAGCTAGCCAATTGCAAAATGAAGCACACGATCCCTAGCCTAGCCTAGCCTACGGGTAGCACAAGAGCTAACTAAGCAATCAAACAGATAGTTAGGTAGATAGACAGACGGACAGACAGGCAGACAGACAGACAGACCATGGAGATAAAGCTTTTAGACTGTAAGTGCAAAACGGCTTAAGGAGCAGACAATCAGCGATTCAGAGGAATTGGTGTGGTGTGTGAACCAAGAACAAAAGTGGTCGACTATTCGTTTTTATTGGACCTCATTTGGTGTGGCTTATACTCTTATACTCCTATATATATGTAATATACATGTAGGCCTTATATAGTGACTACTTATTGTACTATTGTATGCCCCATCCCCACTTTTGGTTTGAAGTTGTTGGCTAAGCGGTTTCGCTTCACTTCGGAGAAGAGGAGCGAAAATAGTGTTCGAGGAGATCTATTCTATTCAATTTGTATGTGTAACTGTAACTTTAACTGTAACTGTAACTGTCTGTTAATCTGTGCGTAACGTGTTGTATTGTATTTGATTGGTTTCTTTATTAAGTTATGTGGTTTAAGCTGACAAGTTCAAAAACAATGGAAAACCTGAATAAAGCTTATTAATTTATATTGAAATGGTGAAAGCCATCAAACTCTCTTCACTCTGCTGTCGCCTGCAATGCTTTAATCATCAGCTTTAATGGTTCGAATAAATGTCAAACAATTTTCGAGAGAATAAGGAACTGTTCAATCGTACTTTTGTTGGGTTGCCTACTTTTAGGGGGGACATGGCCGCCATAATTCAAATTTAAATTTGACTCAAAGCAAATGAATTCATCCACTTTGGGAAAATACTAAGATTGTTCTCCTTTGATGCTTTCCTCCACAAGGGAAACCTCCCCCTGGTCACCCTAGTCTCCTCAACTAATGGTACTCTGGGGATTCCTGGGGTCTCTCAGCCAGTAGAGGTTGTTATCCAACATTAATCTACGCCGCTGGAGATAGATGGGAATATAAATAGAAATACCACCTGACCGTTAGGGGAAAACGCGTCAGCATGATGTAAGTTGTAGGATAAGTAAATTCACTTGGCCACGACGATCGAAGGCAAAGTTTAAGTTGTCGTTAGGAATCAATCATATATCGAAAGATGTATGTACGTATGTACGTACAGTACTTATTAACACTCATAATGATGAGTGTATAAAATATCCGATTCGGAACCGACAAACCGCAAGCACGTAAGCCGCAGCTGGAATAGCTTTGCATGCCATGCCCATGCCCCACTTGGCGCCCGAAATAGATCAGTTGCAAGTCTACTGTCCAACTGTCCAACTGGCCAACTTGCCAACGGCAGCGCCTCCAATGTCGTCGAACAACGTCGAACGCTTGGCTGGGCAGGGAAATCGTTAAAGAGCGGTACGTACACACAGACGAGTATGAGTATGTGGGGAAAAAGTTAATAACAATGAAATGTTTGCCATTGGCTAAACATCGAAATTAGCAATTACTTAATTGACTAATTATTGGCAAACAAAAGCCGTTCAACGGGCGGTTGTGTGTCCGGTCGATAGGTGGCGACCGCTGGATGGTAAATATTTGACACCCACTTGACCTTGTCAAAGTGCAGGCGCAAGCCGCAAGCCGCAGATGTCATTCGAGATCCGGCGGCCTAGTGTGTTAGCCAAGTTTACATAACTAAATGCATCGGGATGAGCTGAGCTGAGGATGAGCTGAGGATGAGATGAGGATGAGGAGCCGCTCTTGGCGGCGATGATGTATAGAGATATGTCTAGAGCCGGGGCTTGCCTCGAGGGCAGCACTACTTACTTCAAGTCCATTGTTGTGTAATTCCCACTGCGAGTCGGTGGCGCGCGCGCGCGCTCAATTGAGTTAATCAAACACTTGAAAGACTCGTCAGTACTCTTTAAACTTAGCCACCCATGCATTAAAGCGAAGTCATTTCGATCCAGTTCTGGGCTCCAGTCATATACCATTTCATGCGATTGTTCTTCATCGTGATATTATCGATCGAAGCTATTACCAAATCATCATTACATACCTACTATTATACTTCCTACCTGAACAGAAAACTACTGAATTTCCGTTTTATCGAAATTATAGCTAGAAATTATGATTTGCAATTTGCAACAAAGTCGTCACTCCATCTCGCTGCTCAGATGCATTTTGGTCCAGAATCCAGAATCATTCTACGAGTACATTGTGTTGCTATGCAGCTCCTTGCGGCCGAGATCCAGGTTTCATATCGGCTGATGATGCTGATCAGGAATACTCTACCCAGAGGTAAACGCTTCCTTCTGCCGCTTAGAAATCTACACAAATTGCACACTCAACGACTCAACGTGGTATAATTATAAAATGCACATTCCAATATTTCCGATCGATTTATCGAATGTGGGAGGAGGATAGTTCGTTAATTTTAATAAGTGTTGGGTCCTACAGCGGCATCTGTAACGTAGCGCTGTTGTTTTTTTTTTTGTTTTTTTCTGAAACCCTTGGACATTGTACAGCTGGAAAGCTGTGATGCGAAAATTCCAAAGCATTCCACAGTGGGAGCAACCAGTAAATGGACACCTGTGATGTGATGTGTCCCCTTGAACCTTGGATGCGAGGCTGACATCAACAACAGGAGCACGTCGTGCAGGGGTTCAGGTTCGGGTTCAAATTCGGGTTCGAGGCGGGTCCAGGTCCAGGCCCAGACCATGGGCCAGGGGCCAGGGGGCAGGGCAATTAGACTGTTTGCTCTGCTCCATGCACTCGACGCAGAGGCCGCGGAAAGTTTTCTGGCTGCATTTGTCACCGACCAACCCGACCGACCCGACCGTAAAGTTTCCATAGCCAGAAGCTTTGCAAGTTCTGCGCCTGCGCCTGCGCCTGTGCTCTGCCGATGCTGGCCTGGTCTGGCTAAGCTGACTGCGGCGGCAGCGACAGCGGCGCCGACGACGACTGAGACTGAGACGGAGACGTAGACGCCGATGGCAGGCGGCCGCGTCCCCACTTTTCGCGTTTAATCAGCCCCACATCGCGAGCGAAACTCAGTTTTCATTCAGAAGTCAAGCGCGCTAATCGTCGTCGGCTCCCCGTCTCAATCGTGTGGGCCACAGCAAGCAGTTGCGAAAATAATCAGTTTTACAAAGTTCTTTGGCAACAATTTGGGAAATAGTTCGCGCCGCGTGCAATTTTTGTGTTGTGGTTTTTGCAGTTTTCAGTTTTCAGTTTTTGGTTTTCGGTGTTCGGTTTTCAGTTTTCGGTTTCTAGCGATTTACCAAGAGTCGTCGTCTCGTTCCCGTTCCCCGTTGTGGCTCGCCTTGCTGTTGCCGATCTACAGAGTTGTTGGTAAGTTGGTAAGCCTGGCCTGCTGCCTGCCTCCACATGTGTTTTGCCTGCTCTTTTGCAACTGTTGGTGGGTCCGTTCACAATAACCATTTTGGACACCAATCCACCACTCGTCTCGCCTCGTCTCCTTGCCTCCCCATACCCCATACACCATACCACTCTCTGGCTAGCCAATCGATTAAACTGGCAAATCGACTATCATTACCAGAGGTGTGTGGCAACCCTGACGCTTTGACACTTGCACCCGAGCGACGAAAGGCGATCACAAAGAGATCATAGAAGAGATTTTTCTCCATAGCTTCCAATAGTTATCAGCTGACTTTTGTTTTTATTACTTGCCCATCAGAATCGATTTTAAAACGCTTCTTCCATTTCATTTGTTTGTTGTTGTGCCCGCTGCAGATGCAAATGGAGAGCTTTGAGCAAGCTTTCCCCCACACCACACCCCCGCTACAAAGCTCAGCTCCCGTCCATCATCTACTCATCATCGTAAATTCCATGCAATCGAATCGATCGTCTGGTCTGTTTTGTTTCTTAGTACCTTTTGGCTCTGCTCTCTGCTCTCTACTCTCCCCAATTAGCACGCCCTTGGTGCAAAATAATTGCCAGCAGCCGCAGCCCTGCTCTTGCTGGATGGAGCATCTTAATATAAATATTAATGCGAGGTAAAAAAATGATAAACAGCGCAAAAACTTCCCCATAAAACCTGTGTGTCTCGCCTTGGACCGGGCCTGACCTTGGACTTGACTCTATGCCGGATCGGTGCCCGTCTCCACTTGACGTGACAGACCAGAGTCTGTTTTTTGTGTTGAGGAGTGCATGTGCATCCTGCCCTTATCCAATAATTTCCTTGGTTTTTCCCCCTGTCAATCGTTCGTATCAGAATCAGAACCAGAACCAGAATCAAGTTGTAAACGACTTTTGGGAACAACATTCGAGGAATGGAATTATGGTGGAAGCGGCGCATATTTAATGGCCTCCTCGTGACTCCTCATGCGGAGGGACCCACTAGTTCGATGCTCGCTTCCGTGTTGCCAATTAATTGAACAGGTTAATGGATGGGACGCTGGAAACTCCCGGGATTTTCCTGCAGTTCCAGTTCCTGCTGCTCTCTAGCTGCTGCTACCTGCTGTTAATTCCTTTGTTCTGACTCAGAGCGGGACGACTTCTTGCTTCCTCTCCAGATTCCTCATCCCAGATTCCAGATAATTGCCGCTGTTCACGCCCAAGAATCATTCCAAGCAAATCATTTCAAATTGTAAACCTCGGGTTTTGTTTTCGGCATTTACATATGCAAACGATTCGCGTTCCTCCGCTCTTCTTCGAATGCCACGCACGTAGACCCATTTCAAGCGAATGTTCAGGCCTCACTCCCTCTCGCCCAGCTGCCAAATCCCAGCTCCCAGCCACAGTGGAGATTGGACTGGACTGGCCTGGCCTGGACTGGACTGGGCGGAGATCGCACTCGCAGATCTAAGGCCCGACGGACGGCGCAGAAGTCAATGTGCTTCAATCCCAGAGATCGGCTTAGAGCGACGACTCATCCAGCAAGCGATGAGAAGTTGTCAGAAACATTACGACCAAAGCGTTGAGCACTCGACTGGGCCTGGGACTATGCTCACCTCTCTATAAATAATTCTGTCTAGAACAGGATCTCTGCTTCCTCACCCCCCGCGATGATGGGACCAACCTGCTAATTGACAAACAACCAGCGCACACGCCCATTCAACTGTGATTTTTGGAAGGCATCAGAATGGCTAGCGAGGCTAGCAGAATAGAAAGAACAAGTGTACATTCGCAGGTCGAGAGAGCGCCAGAGAAAGGGAAACATAAACGAAGATATTGCTGCAGAAGTACAGTGAAACTGCACTAAGTCTGATTTTTGTATTTTGATTCCATATGGGTGTCAGGAGTCGACTGGAATTTGTATATGAATAGTACGTGTAGTAATCCGTAAAACAAAATGAATTGTGCAAACTAAAAGAAAGTGAATTTACTTTATCAACCACCCAGCGAAAGTAGTCCTGCAATTTTACTACATTCACTTATAGATAAATATTTATGACATTAATGTAGAGTGGAAATGTTACAATCGAACAATTTTCACTTATATTTCGTCGTAAATATATTTCATATTTAAATTAAATTTCGTATTTTCTACTTACATTTAATGTTACAATTTAAATTAAATTTAAATATAATTACTTTAAATTAAAAAAAAATAATCAAATGGAATTTCATTTAATTTTACGATGTTTTCTTTTTACTCTGCCACTTTTCTCTCAGTGTTGTGGGGGGTGCAAAGTGCAAAGTGAGTTCTGATCAGGATTCGAATAGGTTTGCAAAAGTCTTTGGGCAGATAAATACATACATACATACATACATACATACATACATATGAATGTACAGATGGAGAAGTAGTAAATATGATTATATTTATTGTTTTTTGATCTGCCGCTTGATAATTACATATTCATTTAGCCATTCACTGAGGTTCAGTCGGCGTAACCGACCAAAACTGAATACTCATTCATTTTAGAATCAGATAATAGACGTCCACTTGTATTGCCTGCCATTTGTGAACGTCATCGTTTCATCGTTTCATCGTTTCATCGTATTGAACTTTGATCGGAGATTCTTGCGAAATGGCTGGGACTTTGGAGAGGCCTCTCGATCGGGCACCATGCCACATGATTCGGGGTGAATTACACCTCGCTCGGAGGCGGAGTACGAGTATAAATAAAATACCTACATGCATGTATATGCAAATACATTTCGTACAGATACATCTACAGATGCAGATACTGATACCTGTACGAGTACAATCGTGTCAGCTGGTTCAGGGGGTTCTGTGTTCTGTGTTCTGTGGTGACTAATAAAGACAATTAACAGAGTTTCGTCTGCCGCTGTCTGCTACGTGTGGGGCATGTCCAAGCAACCAGAAACAGAAGCGAGATCTCCCCGATCTCTAGACAGATATTGACAGGGGCTCAGAAGCTCAGATGGTGCATGTGTGTATGGGGGGAGGGGGCAGGTGTGTGCATGTGAGGAGGAAATTGTGACTCTGACTACGAAATTAGATGAAATTCCCCAGCCTCAGCCCCTCTCTGAACTTCATTTTCGTCTTTGGATGGTCCCATCCGATCCGAACCGCTCCGCTCCGCTCCAATCCGTCATCATCTGGCCCACTTACAGACAAATTTCACAAATCACAACAAACCGAAACAGGCGGAAAGACGGACTGAAAGGCGCAGATACAATGAATAGAGATGGAGACAGAGATAGAGATACAAAAGCCAATCACATCAGTGTGTGCGTGTGTGTGTGTGTCTCTGTGTGTGTGTGTGTGTGTGTGTGCGAAGTTGTCTACAGATCTTGCCTGTTAATTGCCGTAATTAGTGCGACGAACAGAAGAGAGTAGCGGAAAATGCAACAAATTGATCATTACAAAATCTTCCATAAACGATTCGGGTTTGGGTTTGCGACTCTCTCACTCTCTCTATCTCCGCCTCTGCCTCTGCCTCTCCATCTCCAACTCCATCCCAATGTGTCTGGCAGTCTGTCAGTAAGTTACTCCGCTGGTCAGTTGAACAGTCAGGCTTATAATTAGCTGGACTCCGAGGTGATTGGCGCTTTTTGGCCAAATTGTGACGACCATTAGGGCTGAGGGCACCGGAAACACAGAGCCCATGCAGTAATGAACAGTTTTCCCATCTGCATCCCATCTGCGTGAAAATGGCTTGAGGTAGCCTCCGGTGGAGATGTGGTATCACAGAAGTGGTAGAACCGGAACTAACCCCCGAATGGGCTGTGACACAAAAGCTTTTCACGCCCCCCGATTATTTCCGCATGGGGCTGCCTGCAATGGCAAATTGGACCTGCACCTGGACCGAGCAGAGTCAAAGCCCGAAACGGATTCTGTTTGCTGCTCCGGAAGCAAACGGAGGGAGGAAGATGAAAGCCCGAGTCCGTGACGCAACCCTGAAGGCCGCGACATGGGGCACGGCACTCATAAAACCGATCAGATCGGACCAGCCCCACTCGAATTAGTGACTAATGTGGCCAAAACAAAAGACAATTGTACAGCGCATTTGAGCTGCTTCTTTTTAATGAGTATTTTTTGGTCGTTTGCGCCGTCGCTTCACTCGCTATAAAGCCGTCAACAAAGCCCCGACTTCTCAGCTGAGGATTTTGACATTGAAATGCGGCAGAAGATGGAAATGGAAATGGAGGCAGAAGCGGAGGTGGAGCTGGAGCTGGAGATGAACCACCTTGCGACGTTGATTGAGTTGTCAAAAGCCAGCAACAATGCCAGCTCCAGCACCAGCTCCACAAAGAAACAGCCAGCCCCAAAAAAGATACATTTTCCCCCATCTTCCACTCGTCATTGTCTTGGCCTAGCCAGGGTCTGCGCCTGCGTCTGCTCCAGTCAGAGCCGAATGCTCATTTGTGGTCGGTGGGCCACGAGAGCGAGGAGGAGCACACGCACATGTGGCTATATAGGTCGGCGGTGGTCTGGCGGTGCTGTGCTGCGGGTTTGCACAGAGATTAGTGGCTATTAGCGGGGCAGCCTTGGGACGGATGTGAGGTGAGAAATGTGCCCAAGAGCCGGCCTCGGCTCGCTAGTGTTTAACCATTTTAATTGGCATGAAACACTTGTCGCAGTGGCAGTGGCAGTGGCAACGGAGGCGGTGGCGGCGGCGGCGGCACGTTCCCATCTGCCCACAAAGTGGCAAGATCTCTGAGACCTTTGAGAGACCTTCGCTGCTACAGCTGCGACCTGCGGCTTCCTGGAGGAGGTAGGGTAGTATTAATGGAATTAATTTCAGGCTGGCATTCGGTAATCAATGCCTAATACATACTGCATCTGACATTAGTACGATGTAAGCATCTTAGATTGTTGTGCAATTACCCAAGGAATTCCATCATGAAATGGCACTTTTACTGGAATTACGGGAATACTCGGATACTCGGATACTCGCTTAGCTGTTGATTAACAACAACAACCCGCCAGTTGTTTTTAATTGCGGGTTCTATCTTAATTAACGCGTCCATTGGTAATCGTTTCGGTGCCAAAGTGCATTAAGATTTCGCAAGCAAGCAAGCAAGCCCTTTCCACTCCTTTCCATGGGACGAGCTTTCCAATAATATTTGACTTTTAGTTGTTTAGTTGTTTGTTAATATTGTGGGGATCGGATCGGATCGGAGTCGAGTCGAATGTTCGTTCGGTCGCTGGCCAAATATTTGCCTCGGAAACTCGGAAAAACTCGAGTGCTTCGGCTCAACGGACCCCGAGATGAACTTTGTTTATCCGTTGTCCGCTGTCCGTTGCTTTTAGGCAAATACGCTACAAATTGCGCCATGTGTGGCCCACGACGGCAGCTATCAACTTTCGATCATATTCTCACACTCCAATCGACAGATCAAGAAACCGGGGTGGGCCGAGCCCTCCGTATCATTCTCTTGAGCAAATAAATCGGCTAGGCTAGGAATGGGGAAACAACAATACGCGCAAGGTATGTATGGTATGTGGTCCCATCCCTCTCCCCATCCCATCCCATCCCATCCCACCCCATCCCCCGTTCTAGCCAAATACGAGCAACGGAGATCGCGGCTCTGACGTGTTTCCCATGACACTCTTCCCATGCAAATTACCTCCCCATTGGCGTTGCACGTGCACCGCTGCACCGCTGCAACGGATCTGTAAAAGGTTAAGTAGCCCAACCTAACCCGACTGCCGCTGCCGCTGCTGCTGCTGCTGCTGCTGCTGCTGGGGCTACGGCATGGGGATTATTTTGATTAGTTTCCGTAAACCTTTTGTGTGTTTGCTTGGCAATTGCGAAATTGTGACGCTTGACTGAATTTTATTTCCAGCCTCTAGGTGTTTGCTATCGTCGCACCATCTCCATCTCATCTCCATCCTCATCCCCAAGTCCAAATCCAAACCCGTCATAGCCGTCAGTTAGCCCAACAGCTGGTGTGGTCCGAGCGCCCCCATTGGTTGGGCGTGGCTGCGGATGCGGAGCACAATCTATATGCTATATAATCTTCTCATTATCATTGAGCGTAATTTTTAGCCAAATTTCACGCGTTTCTCAGGGTCTAGAACCCGTTCCGAATCACATTTGATGGTTCAACTTTTTTTATTGCGGCCAATTGCGAGGGCCGACTGCTGTAGCTTTATGGCCCGTAGAATTGTCAAGTGTGTGACCGCCGCAGCGGCGTAGGGTCGGCCGCGAGAAAGTCATAGTCAGGGCCGCAATCGAGCTTCCATTGGGCCATCCCATCCCATCCCATCCATCGGTGGGCTGTCACTTTCGGTTGAGTTGGCCCAGACCGAGGCCCATGCCCATGCCCAGTCGCAGTCCCGTCCCGTCCCGTCCCAGACCAAGACGACGCATATTTGGCATTTGGGGTATTTGCCAAGCTTAATCATTATCATTACCACACATTAGCTAACTAAGCCTTCAATTTGAAAGGTGGCTCTGAGCTCTGAGCCCTGGGCTCTGGGCATTGTCTATTGCGATGAGGTGGCACTCATTGTGCAATGGCTCAAGTGCCAGTCCCGTCCCTGCCGCAGCCCAAGCCCGAGTCCAATTTAAATAGATTTCTTTTTGTCGCTGCCATTGTCTTTGGCTCTTTGGCTGTTTGGCTGTTTGGTTTTGGTCTCTTTGCTGCATATTTAATTATTTTTATTTTTATAGTCTAGTGTCGAGTGTCAGCGCGGCAGTGCTCGTAGAGAACCTCGCTACGCGGCCCGTAAAGCTATCGTAATGAGCCGCCCCCTAATGAGACCGCATCGTCGCGTAGGTTTTGTCTTCGGAATGCCGTGGAATGCCTGGTATGCTGTACCCCATAGATTATTTATTAGAGCAACCTGTTGCAGTATATTTACAAGAGTGAAAGGTGATGTACTTCCACTCTGGGCACTGGTATCCATTTATCTGTGGGATTTATGCTCCCAACAAAAGTTCTAAAAGAACCAACCGCTTTCGAAGGTTTCTAGCCCCTCTCTAAACTCCAAGCTAAGCTATTGGCAACCAAAAAAAACTGCAACTGCCACGCCCAAGATCTGGGGGGCGGTCGTTGGACGCGCTGTTGGCCTTACCAAAATCGAGTCCCCTACGTGTCTGGGCTGCTTAAAACGATCGCGCCCTTGACTCAATTACGTTGGCCTGACCTGGTCCGTGCTCCGAGCTCCGCTACGTGGTCCGCTCCATGGCGGGCCGAGGTGGGCCGCGGCGCATGCGCAGAATGCATATGATCAATGCGGCTGAGCATGCGGCAGGCCCACACTTTGGGCAGGCCCAGGTCGAGTCCATCTGAAGAAGGAATTCTGGGTCTGCGTCTGCGTCTGCGTCTCATTAGGATTATGATTAGGAGGCTGATTAGTTAATTGCTGAGACCGCCCACCATTGTGCCAGGCATTCATTGTGGCTCTCATTGCAGACCTCCATCCAGTGCATTCGTTAATTAAATTCAGCAACAGCTGACCCATAAGCTAATTTTAATTGCCGCTGCGGATGATGATGCTGGGGCAACAGCTGAAGCTAAAGCTACAGATGGAGCTACAGATGGAGCTACAGATGGAGCTACAGATGGAGCTGTTAATGGAGTTGGAGCTGGGGACGGAGTCGAAGCTGGCGGCAACGCAATCTCCGGCTTTGATTGCTGCTGTCGTCGTGGTTGCCGTTACTTGTACTGTTGCTTGACTGTGGCAACGCAGTTGCTGCTGCTGCTGTTGCTGCTGCTGTTGATAATGGCATTTCATTTACGAAACTTATTAATCGATTTATATGCGCCGGCACACTGCCACACAGACAGCCGAGCGTTTTAGCCCGCAGCCCCCACACACGGTTCCCGAAGCAGCGCTGCCCAGAGCGCGGGTTCCGGCGATGCAGGCGGCCCCAAGGTGAGATGTAAATTGGAGTCTTTCTTTGTGGTTCGCTTGATAAACCGTTAGCGTTTCGCGATGACACAAGGGCCCGGAGCTTGGGAGCTCCGGAGCGGGGCTCGGGGATCGTGGATCGTGGCGTGAGCTTGACACGTTTCATTTTGTCATTGTCATGCCAAAGCCCCAAGAATTTTGGCCACGGGCCAGTGGCAGAGTCGGAGCCCACTTGGCCGTGCCACGCCCACCCCCTACGCATTTTGTTCGTGTTATGAAATCGTCAAGTTGTCGCGTTGTCGCGTTGTCGAAGCTTTTGCGCATGCGTACCGTACCGTATCGTATCGTATCGTATCGTATCGTATCTATTGGAATCGATTCGATTCGATTCGATTTGTTGTCTTCTTCTGGCAGTGCGGGGCTGGCGACCGACTCTTCTTCCTCTTCGGACTCCATTTTGTTTGCCTTCAAAAGTGCGTTATGGTCGGTCGCTGCCGCCGACTTTTTATTTATTTATTGCTCACTTCTGTTGCGCAATAATGCAATATTAATTGGTTATTTGAAATGGTTTTGTTAGTAGCAGGTCTCTCTCTCTCTCTCTGTCTCTCTCTCTCTGCCTCTCTCACTATTGATGGGTCGATATGTGTTGCCTTTTGCGATGAGACGCGATCCCATCGAATGTGATGCGAGACGGGGCAAGAGATAAAGGTATCTTCACAAAAAATTTGTATTTTTTTGTGTGTAGGGGGCCTTAAAGGTGACAATTTTAGTGGGCAATCAACTGAATGGTTTATTTGCTAATTGAAAATCTTGAGATGGTCCGTGGAATGGAGAAATCCGAGGCACAGAGCCAACCAGGTGTGAACAGATGATCTGCCAGGAGGAGGCCTTATATCGCATATGCGACTGTTCGAAACGTTCAAAATATTCAACGAAATTATTCAAACAAATTTCTCATATTTTGTAACTTTAAAAACATTCAGTCTATAGTTAGTAAGAATATAATTACTTTAATTCAAAGAACCAAAGAAGGCAAAAAAGATGCTAGAAAATAAGAAATATTATATGTATGTCGAATCTGAGATCGAATACAAAAACTGAGTCATTCAGTATTCAGAACTAATTATTCATGGTTTTGGTAGAGCTGAGATATATTTGCATCTGGAAGATGCATCTACCGAGGGCTGGGAATCACCCTGCAGCTGTATAAATACATCATAAAAACAATGAAAATTGTATGAAATATTTCTTTTTTTTTAATATTATAGAAATTCCTTGCGTTCGATGACCATAGGCACAGTTTTTGCCTTAGATTAGCAATTTCGAGCTGCCCTTTCAGTCGGGGAAGTGGCTCGAGAGTGGCCATCCACGAAGGGGTATCTCTGAAGGGGTAACGTCATTTCCGGTTCATTTCCGCAGAAAAGAGCAGCAACAAGAGGGGCAGAAAAGCCGAACAACCGACACTCACAAGCCAGTAAAAGTTTTAATGCTTATATTACGACTGGAAGATACCCGCTATTAGTATTAGTTTTAAATTAATTAATGATTGAGTGCTGACTGTAGATTATACATAGTTAGCCATACCCATAAGAAGGAGCACATATCGTCTGAGATCCAGAAGAGATCCCCTCGGAAGCTGATGGCTGGCCAGCACAATACAGTACTGTATATGTGGTATATACCCTGCGATTAGAAGGTACAAGCACACCCCGAAGGATGGACTAACCGAAGCGACTACTGAGCCGTGTCCTGTCCGTGTACATATTATATTGTGTGTGTGCGTGTGCGTGTGCGTGTGGCCAAGGGGTGGCTTTGGGACACATTGGGACAATAAGAATACGAGTACAACAATAAAATGCAAGCAAACAACAATCGACTGCAAAGAGAAACAGAGAAACGGAGAGGCAGATAGAGAGTCGGCTTCTCTTCTCCCAGCGACTGACTCCCCCGATGACATAATGCCCGACGCATGTTTTGGGCATACGAGTATGAGTATCTACGGCCGCTGCCGCTGCTGCTGCCGCAGCTGCTGCCGCTGCTGCTGTATTTGATGTTCTTTTCGGGCTCCGCTCCACTCGAGTCTGCCACTTATTTGGCGGCATGTGCGTTTCGGGCGGCTGTTGGCTGTTGGCCCGAGACGTAACGTAACGTAACGTAACGAAACGAAGGCGATGACAACCCTCGTATCCAACGGATATACACGCTGCCTTCCGCAGCCAAAGAGAACGGAGAGAGGGAGACAAAGAGAAGCCGCGAGAGAGCGTGAGAGCGAGAGCGGGCGGACGTTATCAGCAGCACATTGAAGAGCAGCCGGCCTTTTGGCGCTCCAAGGCAGCAGCGAATGTATCTGGCATGGCAGATTGTATCTCTGTGTCTGTCTTCTGTGCGCTGGTTCTGGCATTGGTACTGGTACTGGGACTGGTACTGGTAATGGTAATGCTAATGGTACTTGTAATGGTGTTGGTGCTGGTGTTGGTGCTGGTGCTGGTTCTGGTGCTGGTGGCTATGTGGTGTGTGCGCGTGACGCAACGTTCAACGTGTGCCCCAGTGCTTCTTCTTGCAGCTCTTGCTATTTGCCATTCGGTGGCAGTGTCTGCTTCTTGCCGCCTGCTGCCATCCACCAGATACAGATACACAGCCCACAGCCAGGCCAGACGTCGTCGTCTGCCGCGAGTCTCGTCGCGTCGCGTCTCGCGCTCTTGGCGCTCGCTCTCTCTGGCGTGGCCCTCTCCGCTCTCCTCCGCTCTCTGCTCTCTGCTCTCTTGCAGCGGCATTTAGACGGCCTTTGGGGGTTCGGTCGCTCTTCGCCCGATTCTGCGGCCTCAGTTTGCATTTCGCTTTTCGCTTTGAGTTGTGTCTCGTCCGGTTCGCTTTTTGGGTCAGACCAGAGCGATTTCCACACACAAAAATTCCTAGGCCGCTGCCCGAGATACAGCCACAAATCCACGAAAAGTCCAAAGTAAAGTGTTTATTCCAATTCCAATTTCAATTCCACTACCAATACCAATAGCAATAGCAATAGCAATTCCAGTTCTAGTTGCAGTTGCAGTTGCACTTTTGATTTTTGATTTTCGATACCAACTTTCAAGTGGCTCCTCGAGCAGAACACAGCTCGAAGAGGGACGTCGCGTCGCGTCGGTCGCGTTAGCACGGTGGATATAGTACGGTAGTACGATACGCGTCGTATCTGACGGATACGATACCCAATACCCCCACGTAACAGACGGCAGGCAGCTCGAGTGCTGTGTCGGTTTCCGCCTTTCGGAAAGTGCTCCCCGCGCCATGCCAAAGACATTAACGAATGCTAAACGTTTTTTATCTGTTTATCTGTTCTACTCGATAAATCAAGCGATGTCAAGCCAAATCAGTTAATGCTGTCCACCCGGACAATGCTGTCCGGGTGCGGGGTCGGGTTCGGGTCCGGTGTTGTTCAATTAGCCTGTCCCACAGCGCCTTGCACGGCTTTTCAACATTAATTGGATCCAAGTGTATTAAACACAATCTCTCTCTATCTCTATCTCTGTCTTTGTCTCTTTCTCTGTCCCTCTCTCTCTCTCTGTCTCTGTGTGGGCACCTGCAGTTATCAGTTTCCATTACTTTTACCTCTCTCCCCCCAGCGTCAGATGGGGTCAGACGATTAATCAAGAGTGATACGAACCGAACTGATTAGAAGGGACGCGGGCCGTGGCATGTGTGCCGACACACCTCACGTCGCTGCTGGTAACCCTTGCGCGTGTATGTGTGTGCGTGTGTGTGCGTGTGTGTATAGATATGTATGACATAATTCCAAGATATTCCTCTCGCATATCACCCAAAGGAAAGAAAGAACTCTCTCTTTCTCTGCCTCTTTCTCTGTCGCTGTTGCAGAGCAGGCGCTCTTAGATGGCGCGCAAGAGCGAGCGCCAAAGAGAGGGCCGCCATCGCATCGCCATCCATCAGGTGCTGGCGCCCGACCTGACCCCTCAACAAGTCATCGCTTGGCCCTCGGCCTTGATTCAATTTTGTATGGCGGAAATCTGGGTGCAGCTCCAGTTCCAGCTCAGCTCCAGGAACGCATTCCGGCACAGAGCGGGGCGACCCAGCATTATCCAGCATTACTTTACTCGTATGGGAATATTTGAATATTTTTGCCCGGATTTGATCAGAAAACAGCATCGAAATTTTCGGAATTATGAAATGGCATTCTGCTGCGCGGGGGAGGGGGGCGACCCAATAACCAATAACCAACCAACAATCAACCATCAACAAAACAAACAGCAACCAACAAAAGCCGCATTAGATGATTGCGTCAAGAGCCAAACGCGTTTCCAGCTCCATTTCGTCAGGTCAACCTGTTGGCTGTTGCCTGTTTGGTTGTTGCTGTTGGAGGTGGGTTGGGGGAGGATGGTGGGAGGGGGAGGGGGGGCCTTCCTTTTGGCGACACACATTCGGAAACGGCTTGACCATGAATTCGATATTGAATGCAAAAGTCCCAAAACCAAAACCGAAACCAAAACCAAAGCCATCAACGGTCAAAGAGAAACGTGAAAAGAAAACCTGAAAGACGTGAAAAAACCCAAGAGCTGTGCGTGCGTGTATGCTTGCATCTGTGTGTGTGTGTGCGTGTGTGTGTGTGAAATGCCGTAATAATTAATTGATCGACAAGTGCGGGGATCCGATGATTTGGTATGCGGACCATCACCTGCCTCCGAAATCGATCATGATCATGACGCGGAGCTGGCCCTTACACCACTCAAAGTCGCGGCAGCGTCAGTGTCAGTGGCAGCGGCAGAGGCAGAGGCAGCAGCAGAGACAGAGGCAGAGGCAACGCAGTTGCGACAGCATATTCACCTGTTGTTGTTATTATGTACACATACCCTCTCCGAGATGGGAGTATAATGGCTTTTGGGCAGCATTTCCGACCCTTTTATTGGGCTACAACAATTCCCTGTGAAAGTAGTCCTATAAACATCATATGTTTTTCCATAGCAGAGCCACGTTCGATAGAAATCAGTCTGCTAGTGGGCCAGAGGAACGATGGGTCTCGTCTCTCGATGGGATTTCTCTTTATGTTCGGACCTAAAACTGGCACGGCCTGGCCTGGCCTTTCTTTCTTTCTGGTTTTCGGCTGGTCCACTCCGAGATTTCCCAACGCAAGGGAGTGGTGTCGATGGAGCTGGTGGGCGGGGGAACGGTCGGTTCATCTTGAGTCGTGAATAGGCCAAATCAAGTCCCACGAAATGCTCAAATGCCCAAATGCCCAAATACCCAAATCGGGCATCCACACAGTCAAAGGCCTTTCCACCGCCAATCACAATAGAAATGTATGCAAAGAAATTTATATTAATTCGTAATCGGACGACGACTGCGACAGCGACAGCGTCGCGAGGGCTGAAGCTGAGGCTGAAGCCACCGCCAACGCCAACGCCAGCGCTGGCGTCGAAAGCCCGACTTCGACTGCGACATCGTGTTTTGCTCTCTCTCTCTCTCGGCTTTGTTTTCTCTGGGCCCGACCAACGCATTTCTCGCAACGCATTGAGTGGGATTCGTTCGTGAATTTTAATATGTCGCTCCATCTAAATGGGAATCAGACTCGGAAAACAATTAGAGCCCTCCACAAAGCAACAAGATTTATTTACATTTCGGATTAATTCCCATTAAAACAAGAATCCGGACTTAATATCAGTGCCGCGAGAGAACGGCCGGAGAGCCACATAGAGCGCAATGCTCGATTTTGCGGAACTGGCAGCGACGCCAGCGATGGCAGCGACGCCAGCGACGACAGCGACGACAGCATGCTACCGGGGTATGGAATGGCGTGGTATGGGGACTGGGCATGTCGCTTTAATATTTCAATACTTTCTCGGCCGCGGACAGCGAAACAACAGAAATTTCGTCTTGTTTCAAGTCTCGGTTGCCCTGGCGATATATCAATATATCTCCGACATCCCTACCAAGTTAGTCGTGCTCCGCTAGTCGTTGTTGACGGTTTTGTGTCTCTCTCGGTCCCTCCGCAATACGCTACGCCTCCGCCTTACCGCGCGGCCACAGAAGGGCCCAAGTCCCCAAGTTTAAGCGAATCCGTCCCAATCGGGCAGTGTCTGACAGGACTCGGATGCAGCCTGGCCATTTGGCACTGCAGCAAAGTGATAAGAACGCTACACAGCGAGAGCCTTGCGCCCCCAAGGCCCATGAGTGGAGTGTGTGTGTCGCCAATCGCCCCAAAAATTGTTCCAGCATTCCCATCAGACGCGCGGCTACCCAGTGCACCCACGGGCCCCAGAGGAGCGCCAGACGGAACATTTCGGCCAATTTTGGCCATCCGCTGTCCGCCGACCGCTGATCGCTGATCGCTGTCCTGTGCTCCGTACAAGTGCCACAACTCCGAATCAAGGTAAATGCGATGTGGAATGCGTGAAAAGGATCGCATCACAGAGGAAAGGAGGTCATCTGAAAAGTGTTTATTGTGCTCCTCGGGCCGGGATATTGCCCTTGTCCTCGTCTGTCCAGAGTGGTTCCTGTCTTAGAGACTCTATCCCCTCGGCTTATTCCACTCCATAATCGTATGCACAACAATTTGACCCAACTTTCGCAATTTACATCGAATTAATTATGAATTAATTAACGCCAAATACGGGTATACATATATACATATATGTAGATACCCGTTTGGGTTTCTCTCCGTGGAAGTGATTGAACCTTTTGCGGGAATGCTAATTCATGTTGCTGGGGCTGTGGAGGGGGAAGGGGAAGGGGCATACAAATGAGTATGTGGCTGTGGCTGTGGCTGGGGCTGGGATTAAAAGCCCAATAACTCAGGTATAATTTCATCTGGCATTTGGGATGACCCCCACCGTTACACGGTGCATGCTGCCAAGCCGCGCGTGGCTTGCGGCTCTCGTGGACTTCGATCGCCCAGCCATCCTCCGTAGACAGCTGCTGGACAAAATGTCAAAGGGTGTGTGTGTGTGTGAGTGTGTGTGAGTGTGATTTTTTTATTGGCAAGCAACTGCAGTCGAAGAGCTCTTGACCAGCGGCATCCACAAACGGTTTCCTCATGCGTCCCAGCGCCACCCATTTGGCAATCCCTCCCGCACCGCCCCGCACCGCCTCGGCTGTCCGGCTGATTGTTGGCCAAGCAAAGGGTTGCCGTTGCCGTTGCCGTTGCCTCATCCGCCCATTCCATTGACTTGTGGCCACCACAAAAATTGAAGACGCCAGAATTCACCAAAAAATACGAAAAAAATCAATAGCAAATAGAAAAGGAAATGGAAATGGAAAATGGGGAAAGGCCAGTCCCAAACTCCTCCACGCACGTGACACCTTCTCCCTGGCGCAAATTGATGAGGTGGATCATCGCCACACACCCCACCTGGTACCTGACATAATAGCTGCCAGAAAGCCAACAGAAAACCAACAGAAAACAAAAACAAGAAACAAGAACCGTGCCACAAGCCTCGCGCCACGCGCCACGCGCCTCTTCGGCGTCATTCATGGCGTGGCTTGGCGTGGTGTGGCGTGGCGTGGTGGGCGCGTATTAAACGCGTTTTCCCCACCCACTGGTTTTCCCTCACCTTTTTGCATGGCCTCTTGGTATTTTTTTTGCTCTTGTTTTTGGGTTGGGGCCACTGCCAGCCCAGCCGTTTGGGGGTGCGTCGAGTGAGTCACGCGAGTCGGACGGAGCCCAGAGGGTTTTCCTCTCATAGTCGCGTTTTTCATTCAAGAATCCGCCTCGACTCGAGCCTCTGCGCAAGAGCAGACCGAAGACTGACTGGGACGCCGAAGAGAAACCGTAGCAATCGAGCAATGGGTCGGAATGAAATAGAATAGAATGGAATGGAATGGAGGGTCCATCACGTGATGGTGTAGGAGGTGAAAGGGTGTACCGGGGGGCTGTGCGGGGGTGTGCTCGAGGATTCGAGTGTGACAACGTGGCGCCGGCTAAGCGGCGTGCTGCTGTCTGCGCCCCGAATGGGTATGGCTATGGCTATGGGTATGGGTATGGGTATGGGTATGGGCACTGGTTGGGGCTGGGGCTGGAACTGGGGCTGGTGTCGTTTTGGGGTGTCGCCTTACATGCTCATGTGTGCATTGTTGCTTCATGGGTTTGGCTTTTGTGTGGGCTTACATGGGGCTAACAACAGCGGCAGAGGCAGGGGCAGCGGCAGCGGCAGCAGCAGCAGCAGCAGCAGCAGCAACAACGAAATCAGGTCAATGAAATAGCAATATTTGGCACGGCTTAAAGTCGCTGGCTGGCATCGCTTTCAGAGCTCAGAGCCCTCTTCTAAACGAAGGTGAGCTTACGATTACCTGGCTGCAATGGGTGGGCCATAGCCCCATGCCCCATGCCCGATACCCCTTTCCCCTCGACGCTGTTAAATCAGGCGAAGGCAAAACAAAGCCATTGCCAGACCTCCTCCACCTCCTCCTCCTCCTCCTCCTCTGCCGCCGCCCACTCGGTGGTTCGTGCCAGTTTTCTGCCCCCAACGTCTTCCATTTTTTGTATTGTTGTATCTCTGTTGACAGCATTTTCCGTTGGCTGTTGGCTGTTGCCCGTTTGCCCGTTTGCCCATTTGGATGTCTTCTTCTTTTTGTTGCCTTGTTTTGACTTTGGGTTAGTTTAAATTTGGCTTTTCGGTGGCAGTGGCTTAATTTGCTTTCTTGTTGTTAACGTTGTTGTTATTGTTGTTGTTTGCCAAAGGTGTTTGTACTTCTGTTTGCCTTGCCTGCTGCTGCCTTGCCAACCGCCAAGCCCATCAAATGGGCAAACATTTGCAGTTTCTGTTTGCTCCCTGGCTATTGAGTAGCTTCAGGGCCGAGTGGACAAGGCAGGATGATCAGCATTAGAATGCATTCCCAGCCTCTCTCCTCATCGCATGGAAGGACCCACTGTCCTGGCACGCTCTCTGAAACGGAAAGCACCACAAAAAGTGCTTTCGTTTGTCGTGCTGCTTCCTGTGCTCTGGGGCCCGTAGCCCGTGGCCTGTCGCTTCCATTAATTATACTTTTATGCGGCCTATCCGGCCTATTCACCGAGGCCCCGAGGAGGACCGTTGTAGTGCCATTAGCCGATGCCCTTTCCCCGCTCACACAATTATCGCCTACACAGCCCGCCCCCACCCGCTTGCCACACTGTCCCATTCTGTTCAAAGATGCCATTGAGCTCTATTATTAAACATTTACGATACACTTGTCTGACGTTCCACGCGGCGTATGAGTAATGCCCCTTATGACGGAATGAGAGATGAGCAAAGGGAGAGCAGTAGAGAGAGCGGGAGAGAGAGCGGGAGAGCGTGTGTCTGAAAACAATAGATTGAAATTAAATACTCGTACACCTACTTGAAAGATGTCGGTCCCAGCCCTGCCTGCTATTCAGGGTCTCTATAAGGAGCCTTACCTTTCCTGGAGAATGCTCTCGGAAGAGGGGGAGGGGCTGAGACGGGACTCGGGACTGCTGCACTTTGGACCGTGGAGCGTATGAGCCGTCCGCTCAGCTGTCCTTGAACTCTCTGGCTTTCCCCCCACACCATTGCTCACAGTATTCAGCCCCGAATGGGGCGGATAGCATTTATCGATCTGCGATACTGCGATACTGCGATACGAGTATCGGCCGAGTGTCGGCGATAAGGGGCTCAAAGTCTGGGGTGCCTGCGGTGTGGCATCGCAAATAAAGTGCTAAAACAAAAGACGACCCGAAGACGAATCGAGTCGAGTTGAATCGAGAACGACCGACTGACTGACCACAAACAAGATGTAAATGTGCCGATCAAATGCTGACGGAGCAGCTTTTGCTGTTGGTTTATTAACCTCATTCTCATTCTCCATCTGATGCCCCCTCCCATGGCAGCCGGAGCCCAGCTCTGCTGCTCATTCGAGTGATATTCATGAATATTAAAATACAGATATCTGTGCCAAATATTCGTCTCGTCTGCGCGCTGAAAGTGGGCTGATAAGAAGCTAAAATTCCCAAGTGGAATCTCCATCGATATTGGTATTGGTATTGCTTGGCTATCAGTTTCGGTGTTCCCTTATATTCGGTTTCTAGAATAATTGTACTGCTAGATTATGTGAAATCGTGTGTTAATGAAATTAAAAATAAACAATCAGACAGGCAGACAGTCGGACAGTCGGACAGATCGAGGGGCAGTGCCACAACACGTGCTGGCATAATTCGCTGGGTCCACATACTTATGTACATAGATGTTTATTTATAACAAATTATTAATCTTCTGTCGTTGCAGCTCGACAAACCCGCACCGCATCGCACCGAATGCTCTGAATCCCGCAGAACAGGAGACTCCGAACCACCAAGAAAAGGATACCATCAACCAGAGCCCCAAGCATAAGCAGAAGGATTGCAGTAGCAGTAGCAGTAGCAGTAGCAGAAGCGGCATCCACTACACAGTAACACAATGGCCTTAATTATGAAATACATCGACACCGTAACCAGGTACCTGGACTCACATGGTGGTAAGTGCCGGGCACAGGGGACGGGGGAAGGGGGCACGGGGGCCCTTGCTAATTTGTCTAACCTTGATTTTGGGGGAGCTTTGACCAACAGCCAACAGCCAAGAGCAGCAACTACCAAAAGCAGCAGCAGCAGCAACTGAGACTACTCGTCGTGGCCTCTCTTTCTCGCCCAGTTCTCTGCAAAACCGGCAAAAGGTTTGGCAAACGATTAACTAATTTTTGACACCTGCTCTCTAATTGGCCAGAGACCGGGGGCCAGAACATACAATACAATGCATACTATACACATATTCAGAGAGAGAGAGAGGCCAGTCTGTGTGGATATACTCGTAGTATCTCGTAGTATATCGTAGTAGTCCGAAGAACAGGGAAGAGCCTATGTCCCAATGTGTCTAATGTAATATGGCTGGGCGATTCCCAGCGGACAACATTATAGGTACACATACGTACATACACACATATGTATGTATTCCCATGTGCCCACTATGCTATGTATTAGTTTCGGGTGGAGAGCCCATGCAGTTCCAATCGCGATATTCGATATCTCACGCCGAGATAGAAGAGGGGAGGGGCCAATAAATCGATTTATGGGCCACGGAATTTCACAGGGAGTCAGATAGCGATACGCGCTAGATACGCGCTAGATACGCGCTAGATACGCGCCTTCCCTTCTGGGAATTCTGACTAAATATACCTAATATGCCCCATTGCAGAAAACTGAACTTACTGTCCCCTTTTCGAATATTTTTGATTATGGTTTTCAAATCAGAAGAGACCATTGTTTCAATATCTCTCAATAGATGTTTACAATGATTATTAATTGATGATAATTTCCGGAGAAATATTTGCATAAACAAATTGCCCAACTAATTTCCTCCGAACTAAATTGAAAATTACGGCATTTAGTGGGGATTCGAATGTGAAATTCGGCGGATACTCACACAGATATGCAGATACATTTTGGTCTGAGTTGGGCCGCAATTAAGAGTGTTAAGAGTGTGCACGTGTGCGTGCCCAGCTCTTCATTATCGCCCTTCCACTCCACTCCCTGGCTGCACTCCCTGCCTCCACGAAGATCGCCGTGCCATGTGGCCATGTGGCCAGGGCCAATGCCAATGGCCAGGCGGGGCGGAGTGGAGTGGAGAGGGGTGGATCAGGGCCAATGCCAGCGATGTGGGAATGATAAGAGCACGGCGAGCTGTTTTTCTGCTTTGCTGCTTTGCTGTCTTGCTGCTTGGGTGTTGTGTAAGAGGCAGCCAGGGCAGGGGTCCACGGGACCACGGGACCACATTGCACATTGCACATTGCCCGAAGGACTACTAATTCGATTCGATTCGATTCTCTTCCCCTCTCCTTCTCCGTGCGTAGACTCAAGGACAAAGGACTGGCCCATGATGTCATCCCCGTTTCCCACACTGGCCGTGTGCCTCACATACGTCTACCTGGTCAAGGTGAGTTCCGGAATCCATTTGCCGCCTGCCGACTCAACAGGTGTCCCACTTGAGTCCGTCCGCGCTCCCGGATTTGGGTCAGCTAATCGAGTCAATCGAGCTGCTCGAGCTGATCGAGCTAATCGCTGACTAAGCTAATCGGCGGCACTAATCTCAAGTGCTAGTTCCACCTGGGCGCGAGCCTGTTCTACAGCACCTGCCACTCAGCTTGCCCATGAGTCAGGGCGAATCGCGGGGGAAACCCGAGTCGGATGCGTGCATAAATCGATGATGATACCGAACCCTCTCTCTCTCTCTCTCTCTCTCTCTCTCTCTATCGTTCGCAGGTGCTGGGACCGCGGTTAATGGAGAATCGAAAGCCCCTGCATCTCCAGAACACACTAGTCCTCTACAATGCCATACAGGTTGTATTCAGCGCGTGGCTATTCTACGAGGTAGGTACTCGCCCACCCATCACCCATCCACCATAACATTCCCAACAGCCACATGCCACATGCCACTTGCCACACTCTCGTCGAATCGTTCGCATGGCATCGTCGTCGTCGTTTTCGTTGTCGCTGTCGCACCACTGGAAATGGATGGAGAGCCTGGAACTGGAGGAAAATCTATGAAGCGGACAAATGGAAAAGCGGAAAACATGCTTGGCGCTTGATTTGATTTGATCCTGATTTGCCTTACTTTATGACATTTTCTGTTCTCTTTCCTTTTCTTTCGTTTCGTTTCGTTTCTTTTGCAAATGATTTGTTTGTTCTAGTGCTTAATGGGTGGCTGGTGGGGCGCGTACAGCTTCCGCTGCCAGCCGGTGGACTACACAGATAGTGCCACATCCCGGAGAGTAAGTGTCCCAGCCCCCTTCTATCGTATAAATGTGTGCAGTCTCTCGCGATCGAGTATCTCAGATACTAGGCGTAGGCGTAGGCGTAGGCCTTACCCCTCGTTCAGAGCCATCTCCAATCCGAGGAGAGCCAAGCCCTGCCCAGCCCTGCCCCCCCCCCGATCCGAATCGATTCGATTCGAGCAGTTATCCGCATACAACCCAAGACATTCCAGCGTATACATTGCTTTGATTAAACCACATTTTGCGAGTGACCGTTGACCGGTGACCGGTGATCGGTGAGCGATTAGCCAACGCTTCTTGGAGTATTAACCAGCAGTATTAAGTGCAATGCAATGCTTCGCCTCGTTGTTCTTTACCCCCAATATCCTCAATCAATCATTATTTCCACTAAGTATTAGTAAATAGCATTATCCATGGCACATTTAACACTCGGCCGCACACTACCACAACTGCAGCAGATGTGTGTGTGTGTGCGTGCCGGCTTTGACTTTGACTTTGACTAATCCCAAGCGAGTGTATCGGTACGGTACTATGCGGTCTCTACCTGTGCGGATCGTGCTGATTGGAGCCCCCGATGTCCAGCAACAAAATGAATAAAATTCTTTGTTTTGTATATAAATGCTAGCCAAATACCGAACTACCGAACTACCGAAATACTCCACAAATGGTGATTAATTTCGCTTTGATTAATCATAGTTGCGCTTTTTATTTGCCTAAGTAAATACATATATTATCTAAGTACTTTCTTACTCATACTAACACCCGCACCCGCCTCCGAACATGCACATGTGTAAATACCAGAGTGAGTAATCGAAAAAAAAGCAATAAAGAATAAACCTGAAACCCGGAACCCGGAACCCTGGAAGCCAGCGACACGACCGAAACAGCGACTGCGACTACGATCCACGATCCACGATCCACGCATCGCATCGCACCGCATCCATCCACCCCTCCAAAAGAGCCCAAAACCGGATATAAACGTGACATTTTGTGCTCTACATTTGCAGATAGGCATTTCCGGTTGGCTAACTGGACATTATAGCTTCCGATGTCAGCCAGTCGACTATAGTAATAATCCTAGAACGTTAAGGGTATGTGTTAACCTCACCACGAGCCGTAAGATAACGATAACAGTAGCGATTGCAGTTGCTATTGCGATTGCGATACACCCATAGCGATAAGCATTCTAATTATTTTAATTTTCGCCTTGGTTTGTGTGCGTGAATACATAGAGATAGATTTATACGTGCGCGGACATATGTACATAGATATATACACACCCTTGGAGTCTGGCACAATGATAATATGGGTTTAATTTACGAATCGGAATGGTTGGGTTAATGGGCTATATTCTAAGTGAAAACTAACGCTAACATCGACCACACACACACACACACACACACACACGCCCACTCAGATCCTAACCCCCTCCCCACCAGATTGTAGCATGTGTATGCCGTACATAACTGATAACTGTCAACGTGTTTCCACTGTCACTAAACCCCAGAGATTCAAGGCCCCCACTTCAAGACTTCGATATACGTAACCCCGGTCTATCCAGGCTCTGATCTGATCTATTCTCCCACACTCCCAGCCAATAAAACCAGCTCGAAGGAATCCAACGAAACGGTCAATTGAATGTGTCCTTCGTTTGGTACTTTCGAGCCGAGATCCTTAATCTATATTAAATCTTATGGAATCTCTCTCCCTCTCTCTCTCTCTCTCTCTACCCCTATCCTCTTTCTCTGCCCTGAAGAGTCTGCATGAATGTTTGATTTCATTTGAATATGACTTACGAGTAACAGTAACGAGTATCACCTAATGGAACGAGCTGTCGGCTGCACCGACACGAGTGTATGCCCTATCCCCCTCCCAAGGAACATCATATTGCCCATCCTTGGAAAAGAGTTGCCATTAAATTTAATTGCAATCCCAAAGAATGCCAATCGAGTCTCCTTCAAGGAATGTTAATTGGTGTTCAACTCCCCATTGGATAGGGGATGGGAATGGGGATAGGGATAGGGGATACTCAGTCTCAGCTAAAATGAATGCCAGAAATGAACCACACAAATACCTGATGGCAAAAGAGAAACAATGCTAATCGATATGTAACTTTCTCCTCCCGCTGCCCGCTGCCCGCTTCCTGCTGTCTATTGTCTGCTGCCTGCTGCCTTCTGTTCCCGAATCATCAGATGGTCCATGCCTGCTGGTGGTACTACTTCTCGAAGTTCACAGAGTTCATGGATACGGTGAGTGACAGATCAAAGCCCGAGCGCCGCTTCGGGACGCTCCCAGGGCGATAATTGCATTCATGAATCAACGCGGCTCTCGCTGTTTTGTGTCGCCACAGATTTTCTTCGTGTTGCGCAAGAAGACCAGCCAGGTAACGACACTGCACGTCATCCATCACGGCTGCATGCCCATGTCGGTCTGGTTCGGCGTGAAATTCACTCCAGGTGAGTGTTCGCGCAATGTCTCTCCCTCGACTGCTCCAATCGCCAATGACCAATGACCCAATCCCCGTCCAATCCCATCCATCGTCCCACCAGGCGGCCACAGCACCTTCTTCGGACTGCTCAACACATTCGTGCACATCGTGATGTACACCTACTACATGTTCTCGGCCATGGGACCCCAGTACCAGAAGTACCTCTGGTGGAAGAAGTACCTGACCACCCTGCAGATGGTAAGTGCTGACCGGCCAGATTGTCTCTGGGGACACACAGTAACTCTCTCCCTCTCTCTCTCTCTCTCTCTCGCCCCCTCTCGCCCCTGCAGGTGCAGTTCATCCTGATCATGGTGCACGCCTTCCAGCTCCTGTTCATCGACTGCAACTACCCGAAGGCGTTCGTCTGGTGGATCGGCATGCACGCCGTCATGTTCTTCTTCCTGTTCAACGAGTTCTACAAGGCAGCCTACAGGAACCGTCTAATGGTGAGTCCGACCTCCTCCGAATAAATCCGGAAACGATGTTCCCCCCCCCACCCCCTCCCGAACGACGCGCTCCGACACTTTCTCACATTAATAGCCCTAACGGCCCGCCGTTTATCATTGGCCAAGATCAGTGGAAAGCCACAGCTAGGTGGGGGGGCCTCGGCCTGGCCCCATTATTATCTATCGGAGATTTTCGGGCTCGCACTTCCCACGTTGCCCCGAGGCGTATTTCAAGACCGCAATTAAGGCGGCATGTCGCAAGGGGACTCGGTGACGCGACCAAAAACACAGTGTTCCAGATTCCGGTCTGTGTTAATGAAAATGAAAACGAATCCGAAAACGAAAACGAAAACGAAAACGATCCGAAGCCAGAGTGGGGCAAAAGCGCCGCTTATATCATCGCCAGCGCTGCACCTTGCGGACGTCTCTGTCCGTCGTCCGCCTATTGCATATGCCCGAGATGCTGTGGTCCAAATTCATTAACGAGATTTCGTCAAGTGGGTCTGGTCTCTGGGGATTCATTCGGGTGCCGTGTTGGGTTCACAGCTACAGCGCAAAACGAAGACAAGGTACAAAAGAGCCGAAACGAAGCCGTTTAACGATCGTTATAACGCTGTCGTCGGGGGCAGTGGCAACGGCAGCGGCAGCATCCGCTGTACGTGGCACAAGTGAAAGTTGAACGGAGGAGCCACAGCAACGGGAAAGACACAAAACAAAACAAAACAAACACAGACTCCGACTCCGACTCGGACTCGGACTTGGCAGATCATTGCATAACGGTGGCGCAGTTGTGCTGTGGGTCACATCACTGGGTGACGCCGGAGACTGGGCGAGGGAACTGGAGGGGGGGCATGGAGTCGCATGTATTCGCAGTCGCAGTCGATCCTTACACCTTTCCCGTTTTGTATTGCGTTTTTGCAGAAAAAGAACGCGTTGCTGGCCAACGGACACGCCAAGCCGAACGGCTACTGCAAGAGCATCAATGCCCACGACGACCTGGCCATGCCCCAGCCCACGGCTGCGACAGTGACACCGGTGTCGAAGGCGAACGGCAGCGCGGCGCCCCTCACCAACGGCCATGCGAATGGCCTGAGCAACGGCTACAAGCAGCTGGCCAACGGCAATGCGCCTGCGTCGACGACGACGATGCAGAACGGCAGTGGCCACAAGGGAGGGGCAGGGCCCAACGGCCTGCTGACGAACGGATACGCCACCAAGCTGCTGGACGACGCCTCCCAGGACCTGAAGCAGCGGAAGACGCAGAAATAATATCGGGGCAAAGCGGGGCGGCGCCAGCACAGAGCCTAGGACACAGGGCATGGATCAGCAGCGCCGGGAGTTCTCCCTCGGAACGGGGGAGCTCCACAAGTCAATACCACGTCACACGTCACACGTCTCGTCACGTCACTTTCTCCCATTCTCATCCACACAAACACATACAGAAATAAAAATATAAATACAAATAATAATAAATAGCACACCGAACACACTCTGGAGAAATGCCGAGAAAAAAGACTCCCAAGAGTCTAACCGAAAGCTTAGACTATGGGCATGTTTTACATCGTATACGGGCAGATATTCATACTCTCTCCTCTACAATACACATCCCCATCCCCACTCCATCCATCCCATCCCACACCCAACACGGACATACCACGGATACACAGTCATGTCATGCTGAGAGTATGCGCGCAGGCATACCTATTTATGCATCCCCATATCCAAATGTATAGGCATTGCATACGCGAATCATCAGAATCAGAGTCAGATTATGCATCAGATCGGAGATCCATACACACACATACATACATACGAGTATATATATTACACATACAATATTTTGTTGCTTCTTTTCTTTACAAAAAAAAAAAAACTACTTTAGTTGTACAAAGCTTACAAATTAGAAGTACAGTACCATGAGAATTGTATAAAATGCGAAAATTCAAGAAGGAAAAGGAAAACCAAACGGAAGCCCAGCATAAACAATTTATAAACTAAAGCTAATTCAAGTTTATTTAATTGAGCTTGTGTATGAGCATGGAATTCAACTATTTAAGAATCTAGAATTTAAATTATATTATACAAATACACATACACACATCACACACACACACACACATACACGTACACGTATAAATAATAATAATAATTAAAAGAGAGAGTTTGCTGGCGTGGCAGTCAACGACGAGTTTTGTAAATGTATAGATCAGAAAAAAAGTGTAATTTAAAATTAGGCACAATAATTGTTACAAATAAAAGTCAAGCAAAATAGTCAACCACTATTTAAGTCAGGCAGGAAACAGAAACCAGAAACCAGAAACAGAACCATCACCAGAAACCCCTCCCACAAAATCATACCGAGTATTGGGATCGGATTGGGCCAATTTGTGCAACGTTTCAAACTAAACAAACTACGAACCGAGCAAGCAACTAAAAAGAAGGAACACAGGCTACCCACATAATGTTTCATTAATTTATTATAAATAAATTATGCCGCTGAACGAAAAGTAAAATCCAGACATTAGAGTACCACACAAATTTGAGATCGGAGATCGTAAACGGAACATTAGAATTGGCATAGGTATTGTATTGGATCGATTCCGACCGCAAGGCAAATCGTTGGAATCAAACAAAACAACAAATTAGACTGTAAGTCTCTATACGAGTAGATATGCAATTTCAGTACATTTTGTATGCGAGAGACATTTTTGTGGAGCAGCATACTCGTAGTATGTAATGTAAGCCCCTACCTATGTAATTATTATTATACAAAAACACAAACCACATTAAGAAAACAACAACATAATGTGTAGACAATTAGGCGAAACGGAGTGGAGCATTTTTTCAATAAAAAAAAATAACTCAACAAAATACAATTCTCTTCTCTGTCTCTACTAATCTGCTGGAATCGAGACTTAAGGGATTTAAGGGTTTAGGCGTTCAATACAGTTTTTATTAACATTTATGTTTAATTTGGATGCGTTAGATCTTACATGTGTGCCTCGTCGCCTCGCCGCCTTCCCTCTGTACGCTGCAGAAACGTATGCGAGGGCGGGGACGGAGGCGGGCGGCTAATATACTTAGAACTTAGAGCTAAACTTGTTGGCTACGAGCTAGGCGTGTGTTAAGCTGTCCATAAGTGGTTGGCAGAAGTAGAAGTACAAGTACAAGTAGAAGTAGTGGCTAAAACATAGACGGTATCTAAGTGGTAGGCAATTGTACGATTCTACGTGACAAGTAAAACATTGTCACGATCATCTTTTAAATTTAAAGCAATATGTAAACTATACAGAGAAGTATTTAATATGGCTGTTCAACGTTGATGGGCTGGGCCACGGCGTTGCAAGCCAGCGCGGGACGAGAAAGGAAGATGAGTACTTGCTCGGCAGCTGATTCGGCTTCTGGCGGTGCTTCTGCTGCAACTGCTGCTGCTGGCGCATAGGTGTACAAGTGAGTAAAAACCACGCAGCCGATGATGGGCACGCATGGGCACGGATTATAATTGTAGATTAGAGATTTTAAAAACACTTAGGACTATGCGGCGCCAGGGTCTCAGTTGCGGCGCGTGCGACGTCGTGCGTTGCCCGCAAAGGCATTGGGCGCACCCGGATGCTGGCCGCTGTACAAATTGTCCAAGAACTCGTGCAGCGTAGCCTCGCTGGAAAAGTAGCGACCAGTTGCCAGTTAAATGCTTGCCACGGCTTCCGGATTCTCCTTACCTGACTCCGCTGATTCCACCGCCTGGATGGTGCGCACCGCGATCGTGATGCGGGTGCGGGTGCTGGTGCTGTTGCTGCTGCTGCTGTGGGTGGTGGTGTGGTTGCGGCTGCTGCGATGGCGGCTGCTGCTGGGCACCACGAACTATGCGATACTGGACCATGTGCGAATTGGGCTCCAAATGGGACAGGGCTCCCTTTTGGCAGTTGGCCCACTCGGTTATGTCGTACACCTTGCCATCCATCAGAGCCAAATATTTCCATCGCAGACCCATCATACTTGTCTCGGCCCAGATATCCCCCTGCCACGAAAATAGACAATAAATACCTATAAATACTTACTACTACTCCTCAGAATCAGGGATACTTACATCCTTGGCAGAGTGACGGATCTTACAGGAGGCACATTCGCGGGCCGCATAGTGAGGACGCTCGGTTAGTTTGCGAGGGTGGCGTTGGGCACAGGTGCTGCATCTACAATGCATCACAAGTGTTAGCTTTTGCTGCCGTTCAGGTTGCAGTCACTTACCTTATAGTGTTGGCTGCCTCAGCCATTTTGGTTTGCAGTTGCGACAGCAGATCATGCAGCTCCGTCCAGGCCTTCTCGGCGTGCAGAGTCTCGGCGATGCTTTGGTCATAGAGAAGACGGTTCTCCTGCAAATAAGAAGTAAACGGATCAGTTTTCACTGCCATCAGGGTGGGATTAATGGGTCTAAGGCAAACCGTACCGGTTCCCCGATCAATTCAAAGGCCCGCTGGAGCACCTTAAAAGCCTCCTCCGCGCCAGCCTGTTTGTTCTTGTCCGGGTGCACCAGCACCGCGATTTTCTTGTAATGCTTGCGGATCTGCTCCTGAGAGCTGTCTGGCGGCACTCCCAGTATGCTGCAACCAAGGAAAATGTGTGTTAAAGGCAAAGCGTTGGCATCGTGGATCAGTGTGGCTCACCTGTATGCATCTTTTCCTTTACAATTCAGCAACGAGTACATTGCTTCCTCGCCTGTCTGGGGCAAGCGTCCCGACTTGAACGATTCTGAGGTGGGTTCCGGTGGCTTCCGCTTGTAGAATCGCCGCCAGAAGGCCCAGCGCGAGTTCTTGGCGAAACGGGCATCGAAACGTCGCCAGTAGTTTCGCCACCAGATGCTCGGCTTTCCGGAGTTCTGCTTCAGTTCCTTGTGCAGCTGCCGCGCATAAGCCAGCCCGGCCACATAAGCCACAGCCAACCGATCGTAGGCCATGCTGAAGCCCAGCACAACAATGTCGTAGACCAGGTAGAACAGCCAGGTGAGCAGTTTCAGAGTGTAAATCCACCAAGTGTGCAGAATCCGCTTCGCCAGCTCGTAGTTCCTGTTGCTGGACAAGCTGCTGGCGTGGGAGGGCGAGTTGGATGAGGAGGAGTAGGCGTTGTTGCTTCGATTGCTGCGCTTCGAGGAGTACGAATACCCAGAGTTGTTATTCGAGTTTATGTTCATATTCGAGGAGGAATATCGTTTGGACGAAGAGGAACTAACATTGTTGTTGTTTGTGTTGTTGCTGCTGCCCGAATTTGGTGTCGATGAGGCAGTGGAGTTCGACTGATTTGCATTTGCATTGGCGTTGGGTTTGACGCTGCCGCTGCTGCTGCTGCTGCTCGGCTTGCGGGACGAAATGCCTGCATTGATGGCAGGATTCGTGGTCGAATTGCTGTTGTTTGTGTGGTTCTGGGCGCTGCCACTGCCGTTGCTGTTGCTGTTGCCGTTGCTGGCGGGAATCGATGAAGCGCTTATCTTCTGCTCGTTAGCCCTAACGTTATTCCTTGGCAGCAAGGACCGCTTCTTCTCCTGATTGGTGGCTTTATTCGTTTTGATCTGAGCGGACTGCTGCGTTGCAGGTTGCTGGAGCTGTGGCTGCGTCTGCTGCTGTTGTTGTTGTTGTTGTTGCTTTAGCTGTGCCGCGTGATTCGATTGTCCACGTTTCTTTCCACGACTGCCATGGCCATGGCCAGCATTTGAGGCCAGCACAAGTGGCGTGTCCTTTGCATCATGCAAAGGAGAACGTTTCGCCGTCCGCATCTCTCGACCGCCGACGCCTTCCTCTTTACCCTGCCGTCGCTGCTGCTGCTGCGGACTGGCGTAGTCCAATCCGTTGGCCGTGCGCGTGTCGCCTCCTGAGCCGCTTGACTGCGTGCCCTTGCTCAGGACATCCGAGTAGGACATCGGCATGGGCTTCACCTCGGCCACAATGCGCTTCTTGCCATCGGGCTGACTTGCCACCACAATAGGAGACTTGTTGACGATGGCAGTTGGTGAGATGCTGGCTGTGGCCAAAGGCAGCACTTTCAAAGACTTGGCTGTCTTTGTGGCCACGGGCAATGGGCTTACGGGCTTGCTCAATTGCTCCGGCACCTGCTGCGGGGGCTGCAGTGTCGCCTGCGATGGCTGCTGATGGTGTGCTGGCGGCGGCGGCTCCATCTGGTTGGTGGCGTTTTCATTGATCTCGTCCCCGAATTGTATATAGCTGCCTCCAGTCAGATTTGGCGACCAGTTGTTCACCAGATTGTTGATGAGCAGATTTGCACTACTTGGTGGATGGAGGACTTGCGGAGGAGGGGGCGGAGGTGGTTGTGGGTGGGGGTGGGTCTTGCCCTGCTGAGGCTGAGCCTGGGACTGGGGCTGGGGCTGGGGCTGTGACGGTTGAGGCTGTGCTGCCCCAACCATATTCATCTCCGGCTTCGGCAGCAGCGGACTGGCGGCGAAAAGTTCATAAAGAGGCGTGGGCTGGGGGGGTGTCGGTGGCGGGGCTTGGTGATGTGGATGCTGGTGGTTCAGTGATGCCATATTGATATGCGTGAAGTGGGGAGCGGTGCCGTCGTTGACCGGGTTCTCCGGACAGTGATATACTTTGAGAAAGTTCCCATGCCCCACGGGCAGGACCGAGTAGGTCTCGGGCTGTCCAGGCTGTCCCGAATACGCCAGGTTGTACAGATATTCATTATACACATGGGGCTGCGGTGGTGGTGGCTGCGGCTGTTGCTGCTGAAGATGCGGTGGAAATTGGGCACCCAAGTGCGGAGGCGGCGGTGTCCACATCATGGGTCCAGGGGGAGCCTGACCATGTTGCTGATGCAGCATAAAGTTTTGATGATGATGATGCTGCTGCTGTTGTTGATGGGCCAAAAAATTCGCCATCTCTTCCGTGTGGGGCAGAATGTGATAGGAGGCAGGCTCACTGCCCCCACCAATCTCATCGCCGCGGTCATCCTGACGTGTCGCCATATCCCGCGACGTAAACGCAGAAGCGTGCTCTCGAGCCTGTGCTTTTTTCACACACTGCGCTCTCCTATTGGAATTTCATTCGTCTACGCGTGTCCTTCGCCTGACGAAACATTTACGGTCTACTACACTCCCTGCGAGGGCCGAGTGGTGAGGCATTAAAACAATCAATAAATATGCTGATCTGCCTTTTGCAACACGAAACTCACAAATAATGTCCAACGCGTGTGAGTGTGAGTGTATTTTTTTATTGCAAACGTCGAATATAAGAAGAAGAGCTCATTGCCACCAAAAGTACTCTGATACATCGACAACAACGAACATCGATGTTTTTCCACCTCTAGCAGCCACTCACAGGGTGCGCGCACAAGCAGCAACAAAATGATGCAATTTAAACAACATTGAGCTAGAATATCCATGATTCACTTCGAGCCGAACCTTAAGAATTAGTTGATTCACTACTTTCAATTAAAACTTTCGTTTTTAAGAAATGGAGTAATTCCCGGCGAGTTGTCATTATCTAAAGTATCGATAGAATACATCGAAGATTTTTCGCAACTACAAATGCAACCCTAATTTGGCAGATTTAAAATACGAAAATAAATAATTGTTTTTTCTTTAAACAAACGAAAATAATATGTGTGTGAGACGACCGCTCGTGACTGTGGTGCGTGCTGGACGCCACAGCTATGCCAGCGGACTGAAGTTGCAGCAAATGCTTGCGAAGTCCACACAAAACTTGGACGATTTCGCTGAATTTCGCAATTACATCGTTCTCCAAGAACACGATCCGGTTTACACAATAGGCATTCGGAGCAAAAATTATACAAAAGACGATGAGGATCGGCTGCGAAAATTAGCAGAATTTCATCGCACGGATCGAGGTGGTTTGATTACGTTTCATGGGCCTGGTCAGCTTGTTGCGTACCCGATTCTCCATCTTCGGCAATTCAAGCCGAGTATCCGCTGGTATGTGGCCGCCCTGGAGCGTACGGTTATAGAGACATGCCGGCAGCTGGGTATTCCGAATGCTGTTACCACCCAGGACACGGGCATTTGGGTGGGCGACCACAAGATCTGCGCCATTGGCGTGCACGGTTCTCGTTATGTCACCACACATGGAATTGGCTTGAATTGCTGCACTGATCTGAAATGGTTTGAGCACATCATCCCATGTGGAATCGAGGGCAAAGGCGTTACCTCTCTCACCAAAGAGCTGGGCAGGCACATTGGCATCCCAGAGGCCAGTACTGCCTTTCTCAGCAGTTTTGCCAACATTTTCGAGTGTCGTTTAGCGGAGCAGGCAGATGTTGTGGCACGGAACACAAATTAGCTTATCGTTTTTTCGTTTTGATTGTGATTGCACTAGGATAGAAATGTTAAATAATACAAATCCCATAAAAGATTATTATTATTTTTAGGCGAATCGGGCTTTGTTCAGGTCACATTTCTTCGCGCGTCCATCAGTGGGAATCTTTCCTCGACTTGCCATTTCCAGACGACCGAGCTCACGCAGTTCTGCCTTGCGCATTCGTCGATCCTTGCGAGACTCTAGAGCATTGTTGAAGTAGCGATCCCTGAAGTCCTCAGAGGGCGTAGGTACATGTGTTATTCTGGACTCTGGATCTTCTGTGTGGTTGTACTCCGAACTCTTCTCATAGGTGAGCAGGCGACGGGACGTGTTGCCAGTGAGGGGCTGTTCGGAGTTGGCCACCAGCCGTAAATGCTTGTGATGTGGCAGCATTGCCTCATCATAGTCCTCTCTGCGTGTGGTGGGGAGGGTGAATGTTTTAATTTGGCCAATCTATTCAAAATGAATGGATTCTCACCGATGGAAGGGAAGCCAGCAAACGAGCCGACCTCCTAGTTTCAAGTGCTTCGCAGAAAACTCTAGCAGATCGCAGTACAAGCTCTGCAGTGAATAGTGCGATGTTGACGGATAGTGGACCATGTCCTCACTTCGTGTGTCCTCTTTTGCACTCTTTTTGGTCTCCACCTTCTCCGTGGCCTCGCGTATTCCGTATGGAGCTAAAAGTGAATATAAATTTCGGTTTAGAACCCACTGGGGGACACTTTGCAGCATTTCGGCATTGCAATCTCTACCTACGATCGGTTATGATGCTATCGAATAAAAGGCGAGGATGCCAGAGAGGATTCGAGAAGTCTGCTACCAACACATCCATGTAGCGATCGGCGCACCCATACTGCTTCAGGTTCGTCCTAATGCTCTCGTCCTTTTCCCGAACCCTTTGGGATATACGGCTGGGCCGGCATTGCGCATGCACCATCATATAATCAATGTCCGCTCCCAAGACATACCCACCGAACTTGGCCGCGCTTACCAGCAATGAGCCCGTCCCGACGAATGGATCAAACACCAAGTCGCCATCACGCACCATCGCTTGGTTGGCCATGAGAAGACTCAGCTGAGCATCCATACTGGTGTTTCCGATGAATTTGCGATTCTTCAAGGAGAGATCCTTGATTAAATGCCTCTGACCCTGGGCCAGAAGACGTCCAAAAAGAATGTCGTCGGGCACAGGGGGCACTGCTTTTGGATCCAAGCCCCAGAACTCTATGTACCACCACTCCACCTGGGGGCTCTTTAGATCGACAGTGCCTTTAATGGGCAAGTAGTCCATCGTCTCAATCTTCTCAACTTTTTCGCGCTGACTAAAGTGCTTGTTGTAGGTCTCGACAGTGATTTTAAAGCTAACATCGGCGCTAAAGTGGCGCGCGAGCTCTTTGTGGTGCGTATCCACGTGAGAGCCAAGTCTTTTGTGAAACTCTTGGTATGTGTGGGAGTGGGAATAGAGCTCGAATATAGCACGCAAGGCAATGGAGCGTGATGCATACTACAATTAAATCAATTTAATATGTTTATTTTATATAAATATATTGTCACATAGTTACAAATTACCATCAAAGCAGTCTTTTCGTTGGCGAACTCCACTAGCCAGAAAGGTTTCTGCAGAATAAGTCAATTAAATAAACGGACAGGACAAGTAATTGTATCCTCAACTTACCAAGAGCTGTTCGGACACTCGTCGAAACTGAAGGCCGAACATTTTAGCAAGTGATTCGAACTCTGATATTCTGAAGTCGACATGCTCCTGGGCAAACCATAGTATGTATTTCTTCCACATTTTGATTATTTAACTTGTATTTTTTGTGCATTTGCGAATTGTTCCCGCGTGCTGTTGTTTACATCTGGCAGTAGGCTGTGTTCAAATTGTCAATAGCTATCGGCAGCGCTTACTATCGATAACTGCAAATTTCGTGCAGCCCTGACAGCCGTAAACTCGGCCATTTTGTGTTAACCTCGTAGGCCACACGTAGGCGAGCCGAAAATTTGTACAATTTTCAGGCCCCAGAAACATCAATAAAAGCAACTGCCTGTGTCGGTGCGTAAACATTCTATTGAGCAATCATGGCGCGTTATACCCAACGTCCGGAAAATGCTCTTAAAAGAGCTAATGGTAAGTGTGCTGAAAAATTTTCCATGTGGTGGCGGTGGCCGACGACAAATGTCAGAGGGCTACTCTCACTCTCTCTCTCTCTCTTACTTGCCATTCGCATTTTAACGTCTCTCTTTCTCTCTGTGTCTCAGAATTTATTGAGGTGGGCAAGCCTTTGCGGGCTCTGGATACCCTTCAGGAAGTGTTCCGCAACAAGAGGTGGAACTATGCCTACTCGGAGACGGTCATTGAGCCGCTCATGTTCAAGTACCTGTACTTGTGCGTGGAGCTCAAGAAGTCGCACATTGCCAAGGAGGGTCTCTTCCAGTACCGCAACATGTTTCAGCTGGTCAACGTGAATTCGCTGGAGAATGTTATCCGCGGCTACTTGAAGATGGCCGAGGAGCATACTGAGGCCGCCCAGGCGCAGTCCTCCGCGGCTGTGGCTGTGCTGGAGCTGGACGACTTGGACAACATCGCCACTCCCGAGAGCATCCTGATGAGCGCAGTATGCGGGGAAGATGCCCAGGACCGGTCCGACCGCACCATTCTTTTGCCTTGGGTGAAGTTCCTCTGGGAGTCGTATTGCCAGTGCCTGGAGCTGCTGCGTGTGAACACCCACTGCGAGGCGCTATACCATGACATCGCCCGCATGGCCTTCCAGTTCTGCTTGAAATACAATCGCAAGAGCGAGTTTCGTCGCTTGTGCGACAAGCTGCGCAAGCATCTTGAGGACATCTGCAAGAGCAGCAACCAGACCACTGGCGTCTCGATCAACAAGGTGGAGACGCAGCAGCTGTGCCTGGACACCAGGCTGTATCTGCTCGACTCGGCCATCCAGATGGAACTGTGGCAGGAGGCCTACAAGGCCATCGAGGATATCCACGGCCTGATGGCCCTCTCCAAGAAGACGCCCGTGCCCAAGACGATGGCGAACTATTACCAGAAGCTTGCCATGGTCTTCAGCAAGGCAGGCAATCAGCTTTTCCATGCCGCCGCCCTGCTCAAGCTCTTCCAGCTGACGCGCGAGCTGAAGAAGAATCTGACCAAGGACGACCTGCAGCGCATGGCTGCACATGTTCTCCTGGCCACCCTTTCGATTCCCCTGCCGTCGGCCCATCCGGAATTCGACAGGTTCATTGAGGCGGACAAGAGCCCTCTCGAGAAGGCCCAGAAGCTGGCCGTCCTCCTTGGTCTGCCCCAGCCGCCCACTCGTGTTTCTCTCATCCGGGAGGTGGTGAGTAGCAATCTTAGAAGCTTTACTGAAGGAAATCTGAGTATTAATCCGTGTAATAATCCCCTCTAGGTGCGCTTGAATGTGCCGCAACTCGTCTCCGAGGACTTCCGCAACTTGTACAATTGGTTGGAGGTGGACTTCAACCCCCTGAATCTCTGCAAGAGGATTCAGTCCATTGTGGATATCATCGAGACGGGCCCCACGGAGACCAACCTGCTCAGCCCCTACATTCAGTCGCTGAAGGACGTGACCATCATGCGCCTGATCCGTCAGATCTCGCAGGTGTACGAGAGCATCGAGTTCAAGCGCCTGCTGGAGCTGGCCACCTTCTGCAACATCTTCGAGCTGGAGAAGCTGCTGGTCGAGTCGGTGCGTCACAACGACATGCAGATACGCATCGATCATCAAAAGAACAGCATCTACTTCGGCACCGACCTCACCGAGAGTCAGCGCGAGTACCGGCCGGATGGACCGGCCCTGCAGTCGATGCCCTCCGAGCAGATTCGCTCCCAGCTGGTGAATATGTCCACCGTGCTGACCCGAGCCGTCTCCATTGTCTATCCGAATCGGGAGCGCGACCAGCGGGCCAAGCTGCGCACCCAAATGGTGCACCACTACCATGAGATCAAGGATCGCGAGCACCAGCGCATTCTGCAGAGACAGAAGATCATCGAGGACCGCAAGGAGTACATCGAGAAGCAGAACAACGCGCGCGAGGAGGAGGAGGCGCGCCGCCAGGAAGAGGAATCACGGAAGGCCAAGCTGGCCGAGCAGAAACGCCTTGAGCTGGAGCAGGAGGAGCGCGAGAGAAAGCGCCACCAGAATGAGATTCAGGCCATCAAAGAGAAGAGCCTCAAGGAGAAGGTGCAGCAAATATCGCAGACCGCCCACGGCAAGAAAATGCTCTCCAAGCTGGACGAGGAGGGCATCAAGAAGCTTGACGCCGAGCAGATCGCCAAGCGCGAGAGCGAGGAGCTTCAGCGCGAGGCTAAGGAGCTGCAGTCGAAGCTCAAGTCGCAGGAGAAGAAGATCGACTACTATGAGCGCGCCAAGCGCCTGGAAGAGATACCTCTCTTCGAGAAGTATCTGGCCGAGAAGCAGGTTAAGGACAAGGAGTTCTGGGAAGCTACCGAGAAGACGCGCATCGAGAATGCCATCGCTGAGCGCAAAGATGCTGTCAGCCAGCAGGAGCGCCTCAAGCGAATGTATCCCGACCGAGATGAATTCCTTGAGGCTCTCAAGAAAGAGCGCGCCTCCCTCTACGTCGAGAAGCTCAAGAAGTTCGAGATCGCCTTGGAGGCGGAGCGCAAGAAGCGCCTGGCCGACCGCGTCATCCGTCGTCGGGAGGAGCGTCGTCAGGCCTTCCTGCGCGAAAAGGAAGAGGAACGCCTTCGCAAGGAGGAAGAGATCCGCCTGGCGCAGGCCGCAGAAGAGCGTGCTGCTGCCGAAGCCCGTCGCCTCGAGCGTGAGGCCGAGGACGAGAAGCGTCGTGCCCAGTACGAGAAACAGCGAGCCAAGGAGGAGGAGGCCGAGCGTAAAATTAAGGAAGATCGCGACCGCTTGGCTCGCGAGGTGGCTGTCGAGCGCGAGCGTAGTGATAAAGAACGCGACACCTGGCGTCCACGTGGAGGTGATAGGCCCAGCGCAGCGGCAGCTACAGGTGGAGGTGGAGCCGGAGAGTGGCGTCGTGCTGCGCCGGCAACAGGTGACCGGAACGAACGTGCCGGGGACCGCAACGAGCGTGGAGGAGAGCGCAACGAGCGTGGAGGAGAGCGCATGGAGCGTGGAGGGGATCGGATGGAACGTGGAGGAGATCGCATGGAGCGTGGAGGAGATCGCATGGAACGTGGAGGAGATCGCATGGAACGTGGAGGAGATCGCATGGAGCGTGGCGGTGAACGCGGCGAGCGAGGTGCAGATCGCGATCGTGAGCGCAAGGACAACGAGGGCGCCGACTCCTCCTGGCGTGTGCGTCGCGAGCCAGATTCCCAGCGTGGTGCTGGAGTCAAGGATGCCAGCGGCAGTGCTGCCCCACCATCTCGGGATGATAAGTGGCGTCGAGGCGGAGACCGTGATCGCGAACGCGATCGTGACTTCCGTAATGATGGACCACGCCGCGACAGAGATGACAGAGATGATCGCGACCGTGGTGGCTTCCGTCGCAACGATGGGCCACGCCGCAATGATGATGCTGCACCGCGCGAAACCGGTGGCAACTGGCGCGACGCTCCACGTCAGAGTGATCGTGACAATCGTCGCCCTGCTGGCGAGAGACGCGACCGCGATTTGCGCGGCCCAGAATCCCGCGGACCCAAGGAAGGTGGACCCAGCGGTGGTGCTGGTGCTGGTTCTGGTGCTGCTGCTGCTGGTGGAGGTGGCGGCGGTGGTGGCAATTGGCGCAATGCACCCGGCCCTCGCGATGAGCCCGCTCCCAAACGCGATCAGCCCCAGGACAAAGGTAAGTTTTCCCTCAAACCTCTCTATCTTTGAACAGTTAATAATAATGGAGTTCCTACAGAAAACAAGGCCGTTGATGATGGCGAATGGACTAGTGTGAAGCGTCGTTAAATTATCCTCGAGTTGAATCGGCTTATATATGTAGCTATCCCCCCCCCCGCATTTTCGTCTATACAAACCATACTAACCCGAACATGTTTTTCTGATTTTATACTACTTGTACGTTGTCGGATCGGAAGAAGCGCTATACAGCTCAATAAATACACAAATGCTTGTGCCAGATAAAGTAAAGTGAAAATAAAATAAATATGTTTCAACCTAACCAAGTTATATTATTTGTATCAATCGGTGTTTCATAGCAAGATCCCAATGACCATTTTTGGATTCCATCAAAATATTTGCTTTCACTGAAGGGCATTAAAAACGGGAATTTATGTTTGCATTACAAAGATAACAGAGCGCGCCTAACAGCACTGTCATGTAACAGTACCACATTGCGCATAGAGTATATCAGGGTATGTAAGGAGGACGAGGTAAAGTTCGTACCATCTCTGTTGTATGTGCTGGGCGTTTCACCTTGTTTTGCATACCTTTTGACACATACTCTGCAGCAGTTTGAATATACCCTGCAATACCAGACAATAGCGACAGAAAATATTTAAGCAATAAACAATTTTAGTATTTTTAACCACCAAAAACTTTGAAAAAAATAATGGAATAAATTTCATTTCAAAACTGTAGCCCTACAAACAATACAATAACACAGGAGTGTACACGGATTACCAGAACTGCCCAACATTTGGTTCTGACGTAGCGCTGGCCTAAATTTGTTTAAGTAGCCCTGGGCCCGCGAACTAACAGAATAACATTGCCGCGCAGCCAGGTCCACGTGAACATATTTTGAGCAATGTGATTCATAAACTTATCAGATAAAGCGAGCGTGAAATGAATTATAGTGGCGTTCGATTACTATAAGCTGTAAATTTGAATGAAAGTGACAGTGAGACATAGCTAGAAATCGTTGCCGTCGCGTTTTAAACCAATAACGTAAATTAAGGGACCTGTGCTTGTGTTGGTGCTGCAGACGCGGCGCTCAACATGTGAGGTTAAAGCAGACAGACAAACAGACGGCGGCAACAAGCTATTAAAAACAACAATTAATACAGTTGACATAGGGCTAGGATTTAAGATCAAGAGTGGATAGGTGCCGTGCGCAAGCTGAAATATCCCAAAGGTAATATATGGCAATTGAAAACCACCTGAAAGCTGAACAGGCGCTCCAGCCGCAGAGTGGGTGCTCCGGCGGGCAGTCAAATTCGCAAGAATATGAATATCTACATATGTATGTCGGTGGATCCGTTTTGCATACATTTATTTATTTCGAATGAAAACAGCTTCTTAAACAATAGGCGGCTGTTGTCTGGGGTGGTGTGTGGGTGTGGTGTGCGTGAAATGTGATAGTGTAGTTTGGAATTTGATTGGATTGTTGTGTTGAGGAGCATAAAAAAGCACATGGCGTGGCGGCGGCATTTACGCATACAAGCGTATGCCCGCGCACACACACCCACACGTGGTTCGTGAGCTCTCAAAACATGTGCGGCGCCCCATCTTCTTCTTCCATATTTTGCCTGTATGTGTTTGTGCGCATGGGATTTTTTGTTGTGTTGTTAGCCCGTGATTTAAATTTAAGCCATAGAACCGGAACGGAACTCGTCTTTCAGCAGCTGTTAATCCTTGTAGGCTCTCAAACAGATGCAACGTGCATCCATCCCGGCGTACACGTGAGAGGGTAAAACTGCATGTTGCTTTCTCCTGTCAACGTGCCACGCTGCTTTTTGCCGTTCCGTTATGGTGCCCTTCGGTGCATTGCTGGCGTTGCCAACTTGTTGAGTCTTGCGCGCGAAATTTGAATTTGGAAATATTTTATGTGTGTGTGGTCAAGTGGCGATGTAAATGTAATGTAAATGTTTGTATATAAATGTAAATGTTTATTATGTCTATTATAATTTGTAATGCTTTCTTGCTCCGCTTCTTTTTTGGACGCGGCTCGCATCGCTCGCCAGCATTTCATGCTTTGAGTGCATTTTCTCGATAATCTTTTCGCGGTTCAGGAGCAGATCCTCCAGCTGCTGCAGCACTTTCTCCTCAGTGCCCTCCGGGAGCATTAGGGATTGCTCGACAGTAACGCCTTGGTCTTTCAGTTCAATTAGCTTTTGGGCCAATTGTTCGTCTGTGCCGCTGACAACGAAGTAGCCGGTTCCGTCAATGATCTTAATAGAGTCATCTGGACGGATGGAAATGGATGTCTGGGCTTTCTCGGCCTTTTTCACACTCCCTGCGGGCAATTCGGGCTGAAAATGATTCGCAGTCTGTGTGGGATCGAACTTCTGTAATGGGGAATATAAGTTCGCGGCCATCTCGAAATCGAAATCGTTTTCATTCTCAATGCTCGCCAGATAGTTTTCGACTGCTTCCAATGTCTGCGGAATCAGCTCCATTTCACTGGGTGTGAAGTTCAACGAAGACAAGCTAGGCGACCCCCCTCTCTGGCGCTTCCGATAGATCCCCTCCGACTTGGCCACTCCGCATTCAACTGGCAAGATTCCGTGCCACCGACTCTTGAGTTGTTCGCAGATCTTAATCAGCAATGGGATATTAACCGTTTTTGGCGATTCTTTCGTGGTCAAACCCATATGTTTCTGTATTTTGTTCCATATCGAAAGCAATTGCTCCTTGGCATGCTGTTGATTAATGCTGGGTTGAATCCTTCTCCCTATTTCCCCTTCAGGGCCAAGGGAAGGGGTAGAGGCAGAGCCATTAGTCCGAGGCGTAGCCCCAGAAGGAAGTTTGGGGTCAAAGTTGATTGCCTCGGGCTCCTTCTGCGGAAGCCTTTCACTCGGCACTGGGGTCTTGCTGTAGATTATCGACTCCACCAATTTAGTTGACTGTGTCCGCTTCTGTGTCAGTTTTGCTGTCTCGTTGGTTGGAGCAATCGTTCTTGTCGGTGGCTTTAGTGTTGGAAGGTGATTGGCTGCAGGTGGACTACCTCCGGGTATAATCTGCTGCTGCGTCTCCGCCGGATTTGACGGAACCGTTTTCAAATCCTTCACGGGGGTCACCGACTGTGGGACGGCCACTAGTTGTGGATTCTTGAGGGCTTCTTCTGCGGCTTGCCGTATGGCCTCGGCGGCCTTCCGCTGGCGGCGTGTTAACACCTTTTGTGGCATGTTTCCCTTTCTATGATTTTAGTTATTCAGAAAATTGCAATATTTTGAGTATATTTTTGATTTTACTACCTGATTTCTTGATTTTTCTGTTTCATTTTGAAAGCACATGCCAAATGAACAACTTCTCGTTGGTCGACAGCCGGAAATGAAATACATCCCTGCTTATCACTTCCTCTGTGACGTGACAGGTTTAATGTGTCAAAAGGCACTTTCGAGTACGTACTCGGTAATCGAGCTACTCGGTATCGATGCACGATAGAAATTTTCTCAAAGTACTTGAAGATGAACACGATGTTGCAATTCTTATAATTGCCCTAGTCTTTTTGATGAACAGAAAGAAGCATCTCCTTGAATCTCCAAATTTTATACAGTTGTGTGTGTGTGTGTGATTGTTTGCCCTCTGGCTTTTCGATCCCCTGGAGACGCAGATGGTTGTTTCCAGAAGTGTTTTCCCTTTGGCGGTTTGTGTTCGCATAAGACTCAATCGATTGCTATGATTATATCTAACAAAGTTGAATCTCATCCGGTATGCAGCAGTCCCCTTGAGACGCGATGGACTCCCGATTGCTGAATGTTTTTCACGAGGATCCCTTCGAGGGAAACTTTTCAAAATATGAGACCGAGCCGAGCTTCTGGTCGCCCAACGATGAGTAAGTACTGAATACCGGAGCTGACAATGCGCATGCTTATGCATCGTTTGTTTCATTCTCGGTTTCAGCCTGCAGTTGACGGACACACTGAACGGGATACTGCCCATTGCGCCCACAGACGCCCACTCCCTGCTGGGCCACGACGCCGACGAGGAGGTGGAGTTGCAGAGCAGCAAGAACCTGGTAGGTGGTGGCCCGAGAACTTGAACTGCTCAGGAGGCTAAATGTGTGTATCCATCTGTTTGAATAGCTGATCTACAGCGATTTCGTGGAGCAGCAGCTGAGTGACCAGGAGGCGAACGTACTCAATGCCCAGGTCTATCAGGCCTTTACCGACGGCGAGGTGGAGGTGGCCTACGAGCAGCACGAGCGTCATTTGAGCGCCGTAGCCCAATATGCAGACCCAGACAATGTAGCTCTTGGAGGAGGTCTCATAGAGGAGGAGGAGGAAGAGGAGGATGTGCGGAGTCAATGTAGCAACTCTACGTTCCGCACACGTACAGATAGCTCTTCAATTGGAGACTATGAGTCGCACTCGAGCGACTACGATGACGATGACGAGGAAGAGGAACCGCAACAAGAACGGGAGCACGATACAAGTCTTCTCAGACATAATATGGATGCATTGGATGACTACAGTGATCGCAAGAGTCGAACGCTGAGCACCAACACTATAGTCTCGGAGGCCGATGCCTTCGGGCTGAACATTGATGTGAATAACTTTGATCTGGCTGATTTTATCACCAAAGATGACTTCGCAGATAACATAAGCGCTTGTCGCGTGACAGAGTCGAACCAGACCCAAGAAACGGCTCCACATACACACTCCAAAGTCTCATCAGTGCCACCATTTACTCCATCAGCTGGTACTGCTGCTGTCACGGCTTCCGTTGTGCGAAAACCTACAGTTGTATCCACGAAGCAGCGCGACTCTGACGACGACTCAGACTCCATCATCGATGTAGAAACTGTCGATGTGGTGGACGTGGATGAGACTTTGTGGGCCACAGGTCAGGGGGAGAAAGGGGAGGCAGCTGCTACCGAGGATTTGTGCTATGTGGACAATGTGAAAGCCGATCCATCCTGGTGTCCGAAAGGGTCTGCAAAGAAGACAGTGTCCATTGCTAAAGAGGTCAGTACCGAGAGTTCAGAGCTTCTTTTGGCGCTTAAATTAAATACTTAAATGCTCTCTCGCTTTTCCACATTTAGCCCAAGCTGGCGCCGATGGAAAACCAGGAAAACCAGGCTCGAGCAGCCTCCAGCTCGACCAAGCCCAAGACCACAAACAACATTTGCCTGGTGCCCAACAAGAAACAGTGCGACTTCCTCAAACGAAAGGTGGCAGGAGGTGCCGCGTCCAAGTCGAATAAAGCCTCGAAGAAAACTCAAGAGGGCACAAAATCTGCAATCGGCAGCAAACAGCAGCAGCCAGCCGCCAGCACTGGCTTGGGACTGGGAGGGAAGAATCTAGCCCTTCTCAAGCATGATCGGGAAGCGGCAGCAGCAAGCCTGCCGCCAGCACCAGCAACAGGATCTTTGGCATCGACACAGGCGCCCAAGCGAAAACTTAATCTGGAAGAGTACAAGCAGCGTCGCTGTGGCGGCGCCACTGCCGTCCCCAAGACCAGCACGAAGGCCAAGCCAACGCCGCCCAAACAGCCAAAGTTAGAACAACAAAGCTCCCCCCCAACTGCCACAGTGGGTGCACTGGGCGCGCTAAAACCAATGCCAGTTTCAACGACATCGAACCAACATCAGCAGAAGACCGTGGCTATAGCCAACATTGTCAACAGTCTCAAGTGTCCCCCCATTAAGGGAGGGGCAGCAGCAGCAGCTCTGCCCATGGATCCGATTACTGTGGCCAAGAACAAGGTGCTGCGTATGCTGGAGATGAAGCGGGCCCAGCAGCTGAAGATTATCGATTCGCGTGTGTCGGCAAAGGTGCCGCGCGTGACGAAGCTGCCGCCGCTCAAAGACATCGTGAAGGACACGTACCGTGTGGACCTGGAGGAGGAAAATAACAGCGAGGCTCCAGCAGCAACAGCGACGACGCCCAGAAAGAACAAACTCCGTCCCGACCTGGACGCATTGATTATTGTTTCGGCAAGCTGCAACACGGACATAACGATACCGCCAAACCAGCTGAGCAAGGCCTCGCCCCGCTCGCTGCTAAAGTCCTCGGTCCTCCTGTACAACATCTCCAACGGCAAGGACGCGAACAAGAACATAAGTAACTCCCTCATCGCCAGCATACAGAGCGAGGTAGTGCGACAGACCAGTAGCACGGCCATGGCCACGATGCTGCCAAAGAACAATGGCGGTGTCAATGGACCCAAGCCCTCGAATGGGACCGAGAAGAACGTGCCGCATGGCGAGGATATGGTGATCATGCACTTGCCCAAGAATCGCGAGCGTAAGACTCTTGTCAGCATGGCTACCCAAACGGATCTGCAACCTGAATTTCCACTCCTGGTGCTGCCCGCCATCACGCGGCAGTCGCGCGAGCGTTCACGGCGCAACTACCGCAAACGGCAAGCCCCAGGCTCGGATGAATCTAGTTCCTCGAGAGGTTCCTCTTCGGATTGCAGCAGCCTGGCCTCGTACAGATCCCGATCACGTTCCCGTTCTCGCTCCCGCTCACACTCAACAGAGCGGCTGCGCAGCCTCGATGCAACGGCAACGTGCGGAGGCAGCAGTATTGGCAATGGTGGCTATTCCTCGCGCAGCACACACCGCCACCGCAGCTCGGTTAGTTCCTCATCGTACTCGGAAGCGGGCAAATATGAACGCCGACAGCGTCGCACCAGCTACAACAAGCGGCGCTCGAAAAACCAGCAGCCAAACCGGGCCGGCTACTCTAGTTCGGGCTCCGAAATCAGCGATCGGGAGCGTAGTCGTAGTCGCAGTCCTCAGCGTCCCTTGCGGCGCTCTCGTTCGCGCTCACAGTCTGAGGCACGTTTCGAAAACAACAATAACAATAGGCGGGGATTTGTGGATCGGAACGTATCACAGCCGGCGGTGGAGGAGCGCCGCATCGTGTATGTGGGCCGCATTGAACAGGAGACCACCAAAGAGCTGCTGCGCCGAAAGTTTTTGGCCTATGGCAGCATTAAGCAGATAACAATACACTACAAGGAGAACGGGTAAGGAGTTGAGAGCAGATTACTCTACCAAACAGAAGTGCATTTCTAATCCAATTGTATGTTTTTGTTGCAGCATGAAATATGGCTTTGTGACGTACGAGCGAGCGCAGGACGCATTCACGGCCATCGACACGAGCCCAAAGGATCCACAGATCAATATGTATGATATTAGCTTCGGCGGAAGACGCGCCTTCTGCCGTGCCTCGTATGCCGATTTAGGTGAGCGTCACAAACAAAGTTTAAAGGGCCTTTGAATAACTCAACCTTTGTATTTCGCAGATAATGCTGGCATCAACAACTACCACTCATATGTGTTTCCCAAGGAAGCACCAGCCCCAAAGCCGCAGGAGGACTCGTTCGAAGCTTTGTTGCTGAAAGTAAAGGCAAAGCTGAATGCTGGCAAACCAGAAACACCAGCAACTGCACCAGAAACTACACCATCAACTGCACCAGGAACTACAGCAGCTGCTCCGGAGCCAGATCACAGTCAGATTTGACATCTTTGCTCCCACAGACAGTTTTTCGTATTTTTACTTTACTTTTTACGTTTGTTTATCCTAGAAGGTGCTTGCGACAACAAGCATTCCTTCCTATCCTTACCTATCTATATGCTATAAGGTATGGCATGGGTCTGTAGACCAATCCCCAAAGTTTCCAACTCTGACCTGAAAGCCTGATTATAATTTCTAATCATTTCGATATCGTACATAAGTTGACAGCAGAGCTATTCGTTGCAAGCAACGAAACTATTAAACTATACATATATACTAGTATAATTCTGAAGAGCGAGATTGGAAACTATTACAATTACAAATGAGAGCAAGAAATTGGAACGAAAATGGAAAAGTGATAGCCGCACATAAAGTGCACACAAAGTCATTTATTGCGGATAAGTTAGCAAGAAATCCAGAGAAAAAACAGACTCCACAAACTCAGAAAAGCCTTGTAACAATCCTATCTATCCACCGCTATACACCCATACACCCCTGAAACTGGAACTGAACTGAAGTATAAACGTCTAAACGAGCGTGAGGAGAGGTGACACCAGAATCGCAGAAACAGCGAGAGGAACACGTTACACGACCGTTCGCTGAAAAGAATATAATATATGTACAGCGATCATGCATATATCTATAGTTGAGAGAGCAAGGAACGCGCATGCTGCATGCGTCGGCCACGAATTAAACTGTTGATAACTAAACTTTGATATTAGTTTGTAAAGAGAATATTTTGTATGTACGTTTAATTTACTCGATGTCCTTTGAATAGCCACCCACAAACACAACCACACAACCAAACAAACACCGAGCTGTCTAAAAACGCCAGACGTAAACTCCGCAAACACACAATCCACAGAAGCAAGAGCGAAATTAAAACGTAATTCGTTTAAGCAAACAAATCTAATCCAAGCATGAAAATTATTTAATTTGTTATATCGAAATTTCAAAACGATGAAACCCAAACTGTGGCCAGGCATGTCTGTCAGCATGGACTGACCTCACTGCCCAGGGCCCCTTGGAAATCCCCTATTGTAAGTTGATTGAACAATGTTTCATGTTTCGTGGGTTTTCGTTGAATGAAACTCATTAAAAAGACACCTTTATGTTGAACACACGGCGGAGAAACTCGTTGAAAGAAAGATGCACATACAGGGTAACCTAACCTAAACCACAACAAATCGTAATCGTACGAGTAATTAAGTAGACACCACAAATTGTTCTTTAAGTTCTTTTGTACAATTATCCTTTTTATAGATTAATAAATGCTTGCTAGTTTCAGCAAAATGAATTGAAATCGAACTCTGCTTGGTTTCCGATCAGGAATGATTAACTCCAAAGACCGGGCCATTTCTTCAGATTATGCCTGGATTAGGAATAAGTCAACCGTTTACAACATTTAGATTCTCGAGCTCTGATTGGTGTTGTTGCTAATCTGCACGTTGTACTTTCTTCTTAATGTGCCCCGAAAAACGAGGAAGGTAAAGTGCTTGTCTACGATACGAAAGCACTACCCCCTTGGAGGAAATCGTCATCATCTGCGACTGATGCCCAGATCAAGTGACTCTTAAATGCAAATTCCAAATTCAAGCCACTAAATGATTTATGGGGTTCAGAACACCCTCTCAAACATATTGAGGAACGTTTTCTTTGAAGTGGGACCGTACTTGGCAAGACCTTGGCAGAACGTGGAGATTTATTGGAAACTTTTGCCATCGCGTATAATGAAATTAATTATAGTCCTCTCTTCGCCTTTGGCTCGGGTCAAAAATTGTGATAGAATTCTCTGCTCACTAGGGGAGGTGGGGGGGGGGAAGCTGATTGACGCTTTCGCTTTAATTACACCTAATTGCACTTCAAATGGCAATGAACTGGATACGGCAGCGCCGTTTCAAATATCAGTGACTGCAACTTGTACCAGCCATGGAAGGTACTGCAATCCTCGTCGGTCATTCCATGTCAGGGCCATTCGCAACGCTTTCCCCTGGAGTCTGGATATCCGTCTTGATTTTTATCATTATTGTTGCCATTAATGTCGAATTGTTTCGCCTGTACGCCTGAGGGGCTTGGTGGCGCTGCAAACGGCACTATTCAAATATGGCTGAGTTTCTAATAAAGCAGCACGCTTCGCCCAGGACCCAGGAGAGGAGCTTCCCACGGAAGAAGGGAACTATATAAAAGATTTTCCAGTCCTGTTCTGGGAGCCTGTCAACCTGTCGTCTGTGCCAGCTGCGGATGAAGGACGGGAGCAAAAGCATACAATACTAAGGGCTGGATCCGCAATTGAGGAAAGACCGCAACAAAGGTTTCAAATTGTTTTTCCCCTGACTCCGATTCCCTGCACCGACAGCTGGCACAGTTGATGTCTGTTAGGTTCATGTTGGTGTCGTTCAGGGGGTTCCTTTGTCCTGACTCTTCCTCCTGGTTATGCGAGTGGGCGTGGGGAATGTTTTGACGATATGAGCTGAGCTCATGGCCAGCATTTGTACGAGTATTTGGCTTCTCGTTATTGCTCCAGAAAGCTGTTGGACCTGGCCAGTGGACAAATGACAGGAAACTAACAAGATGATAAAGATAGCAACAGATTACACAACCAAAGCGGTCCTCTTTTGGCATCATTAAATGGTGTGTCTCGAAAAGAGATCAGTTTTCAGTACAAGGATAGCTTTGAGCTATGGCTGTGTCCAGTCCAGTCCAATTGCCAGTCTAGTTTCTGCTTTCGATCAGTACACACTCGTATATAGTTACGAATTCAGTATTATCGCTTATGATGAATTGGGACTCGGTTGAAAGGATCCGATTGGAACGTATGGGAAAATAGGGAAATAGGTAAAAGTAATTTCCCCACCGCCGAACACCTCTCTCTTTTAGTATAAATATATGTAGCGGCGGGATAATAATTTGTAGGTGGAATGAGAGAGAGAGTGAGATGAAATGGAAAGTGCGATATGGAAACAGCTAGAACACTTGTCATTAGGGGGAAAGTGGTCAAAGGGCATGCTGAAATAATTTGTATAAGTTACAACAAAGCTTGAGGGGTGTATCACTTTTATTCTATTTGATTTAAAAGAAAAAAAAAGGTCAACACGTTCTGTGAGTGTCATACAGATGTAGTATGACACACGTCTGCCCAATCATTTTTCCTGAGAGCTTTATCGCAGCCCTGCCTTGTAATTGTTAACGCAAATCTCCCCTTAGATGCCATAACTCACTACGCCGAATGTCATATCATTGTAATGTACGTCATTCCCATGGCAGGTCTCATCTACCCTATCCGGTGCCTCCCAATTGTTGTGGCCATTCAGCAGTGGTGAATGCTTTTAGAAGGCCCTATCACCTCTATAGTATAAATAGTATCTAAAATATCCGATTGACGGATATTTTTGTACCTTTGAAAACCTTATTATACAGTTGATTTTTTGACCATACAAGAATGAATGATCCCATATTTGATAATAAAATAGAACCTACTACAGTCGAACTTCCATATAACGAACCCCTACAGCAAAGTTTTCTACAAAACGAATTTATTTTCAGCACACTCCAAATTCTTGCTATTTTCAGTTCGTTTTGCTCTCCTTATAACGAATTTTTGTTTTCCTTATAGCGAATATTTTACTACGATAACTATTCGAGTACATCATACGCTTTCGATCTCCCTATTGCGAATTCTTTTTCAATTATTTGGTTTCCTACCAAAACAAAGGTAATAATATATTTGGGGCAGTCCCGAACAATAAAAGTGTGCTTATCACACAAAAATTTCCCTCGTTTCGTTATATGGAAGGTTGACTGTATATGCAATATGTACATTGCACATACATACATACATACATACTTGATCAACACAAAATTAGACAGACATAAACATGTTTAACCAAAAAAACTTTTTACTGAGAACACCTTCTTTTTGTTTTTAAAGTTAGTCCAACCAAAAGTTTGGCTTATGGATACGTACATAATATATACGTATATAAAACGGCTGTTTGTAAGAGACAGGTTCATGTATATGTTACTGGTTATTAATCCTACATAGATATGGATATTTTGTTCTCAATATTTTCCCTTACATGCTAAAGTTTATAGTACCATTCATCTTTTCCTTTAATATGGATAATTGTCAGATAAATTTGTTGTACAAAGCCATATGTAGGTATCTACGAGTACCTATCATTCGAGAATATTGCTTGTCGAACTGGTCCCATCTGCTATTAATTAAAATGCGTTTATTTCACCGCACTTGTTGCTTTTGTCAAACTAGTCGACAGGAAAAACAACTCAAATACCAACGCGTATTCACCGTGTGGAAGGGACAAGAGATGATGCGAAACCGGACAGAACAGACTCTGGGACTCTGCAAGGACAATGCAATTGTGGCATTCGTCGTGTGGGCGGTGGAAGTGGGAAAGCGGAAGAACTGAATTTGAAATGTTTTTCTGCTCTATCTCTGTGTCTCGGTATGTCGGTCTGTCCGTCAATGTTGTCTCATGGATGAAAAGTGTCACCTGCAAGCCCTCTTAGATTGAACTAACAACAAAATCCTAAAAACCTGTCAAGAGTTGGGTATTTCTATCTGTTATCTCTGATAGTTTCATCTGAATTTGTGCTCAGTAGCAGTAGCTTCCTGCTTCAGATATACATACTCCATTCCATTGCAGGCCATTAATGCCACAACGATGTATTACATATGTACATAAATGTACCTTTTATAGGGTCAAACCAGTGGCTGACTTATTGTCTCGAAACGCACTGTATGCACTGCACAGCTGCAAGCTCTGATGGACTTCGAATTGTCAGTCGGTGGCGTGGCACAGTCACGAGTTCCGGCCGGTACTCGCAGAGCACAAAGCTATATTGTATTCGGAGCTTTGTTTGCCCCCAAACATTGTATGTACACAGGCATACGTATAGTTAATTTTAAATTTTACATTCTGTTTTTTCTGTTTTTATTGAGCCACGAAATGATCTGATGGTTAAGTTTGGAAGCCAACTTTGTCGCCCGAGTTGGCAGACGCAGGAGCATAATAAATTGAACATGAAAATAGCTCTGAATAATTTGTGACGTGTCCGATGAGGCGTGACTAACCAACTTAATTGGACTTGCATATGAAATCAGGCATAAATATTTCAGGGCTTATACACGATTGATCCAGACGAATTTAAAGCTTGCGCCCACAATTGTGTGATAAATGCCATCCGGAAAGCGATGAATTTGTACCAGCAAACTTTCGGAATTGATTTTAGAGCGTCCTTTCCTGCTGACGAATCCAAATCGTTTTTCCGGCCAATGGCAAATAACAGCTTCAACAAGTAAGTGAGCGGAAAAGTGCAAGCTGGCTGCCTTCGCGGGCCAGCAGAAGCGGAGTCGCTGGGAAGTGCACAAATATAGCCATCGTACATACATATAGTACATATGTTGAGCGCCAGCCAATATTCCTGCGAGTATTGAAGCCGCTCTTTAACGTATCGCAACTCCGGAGTCCGGACTGCGACTGCGACTGCGCCTGGCACCGCCGACAAGACGCTAGAAGGCTCTGTCCGGTGCCAAATAATATTATGGCTTCAGTTTGATTTTAGACCCTCACGGTGCGGGTGCTCCACGCGACTACGATTCGGGCGGATCAAGCGACTGCCAAAGGCGTAATTTCCGGAGACAGAGCAGTGTGGGTGTCGGCCAGTGCTTTTGTCGAGTTGGTGCCGGTGTCGTTGTCGGTGTTGGCGGCGGCGTCGTCAGGAGTCTGTTCGCATGTGTCAAAGCCTGGCGCCAGTCGGCAATGTGCAAATAAATATCACTTATACGCATAAACATCCTCGAGAGTGGAGTGGAGTGGAGTGAAGGGAGACCTGGATGTGGATTTGGATGTAGTGTGGGCCGAAGATGCTCGAATCGCATGCTGAATTCTCTTAATCCACCCAACCCAATAACGCAGGCTCCTTCAAAAGGTAAGGCGGGCAGGCCCAATGAATGCACGGGTTAAAAGGGACTTTAACCTGCACTAATTAAATCCACTTGTTCAGGGCTTTGGAGTCTTATAATGATTTATACTCGTATGTATTCGTATATATGTAAACAAACCCTGGCCTAGGAGTAGGAGTTAGCGTAGCACCTCTGCGGTGCTGCAGCATATGTACGCCTAGGGCGCAGGGAATTAATCAAGCCAATCGAACCAGAATTCCCGATATGCTGCCACCGAAACAGAAACAGAAAGGGCTGTATCCTGTGCATGAATGGAATGGATGCGTGTGTGGCCGGGTCTGATGGATGCGTGTCATTAGTTAAAAGTTGGCCAAAAAAACGTGGCAGCAGTGGACGCAATCGCCTTGGAGCAGGAGAGCTGGGCATGGCTTGGGGCTGAGGCTAAGCGGCTATTTGTGGGTCCGCAGGAACAACAAGAAATAAAATGGAAAATGGAAAACTCATTTCCCGTCGCCAGGCAACGTAAATTGAATATGGCTTGTCTGGGCTGCGATTTTGCGTTAGCTTAGCCCCAAACAGGATATTGTTTTCAGAACGCCTCCCGCTCAAGGGAAATGAGCATTGCGGCCGGATTTGTTCGGCGGTTAAAAGAGGTCGGTCCCGATGAGCCAGGGCTTTTGATGTTTAGCCATTCATGCAAGCAAAGCCGGCCGCCCCACTTGGTACCGCTTGCTTCTGACAGCTTAATTAGGCCCCTAATAGTTATGAAATTCTTGTAGCTTGAACTCAAGTTGTGCAAACAGTGGTGGAGGGTGGGCGGTGAACGGTGGTTGGGGAGTGCCTGAAAAGGACCCTTGGACATACATATAGCCGCACGTGACCAACTGCAAAGAACGTGTCCCAGGACCTTGCTGGGCAATCGGACTCCTGCGCCAGTCGGTACGACGCTCCATGGCAATATAGTAGAATGGAACGACGCCACGTTGCGAATGCTTTATGACAAATATTTATATTGAATTTGATTGGTTTTTATGACGGTTCGATTTGATGATAGCCCACGTCGCTGAGTCCTGGCCGCCATTGGGCAGCCCGAAATTGGGCACGCACAAAGCCAGAGTCCTGGCTGGTCCTTGCTTTAGCAGATTGGATGTTGATTTGGATGTTGATATCACCCAGGCCAGTGTTCTCATTCCTCCAGTGGCTAAACAAAACAATTTAGCAATGAATTTTACGGGCTTACTATTACGGGCTCGTTGATTTCTTATATTTCTTGTGCAATATTTTATTCATTAAATCTAGAGGATGTCCGAATGGGCTCTCGAATTTCCTAAAGCAGTCCATCTGCTTCCAGTCCATCTGCCAGAAGATGGTGTCCTGCCGCAGCTCCCTGCAGATGTACTCCGAAGATAGAATTCTGGAATCGAAATCGGAACTGCTGCCTTCCAAATAAAAATACATATAAATTTAGAGACATAAATTATAGTTTGAATCATTGGCTCCTTAATCCGGCTGAAAAATTGATCCAATCTTTAAGATTTTTGCAAACTGCTGAAAGGAAAAAGTACAATGTTTAGCTGGCGTAATAAATATTCCATTTGTTATTTATTTTATTATACTGCAAGCAGGGGGCTTACAATTACAGCACTAGTCACTATTTATTCCTTTAGCTGTTATCTGTATAATCTGTGTATATTTTATGTATAAACAAAATTCCATCTATATGGTGATCTAGTGGCCCAATTTTTTCTGGCGAAAAAATTCTTTCTTGTATTGACCACAAAAAATGTTCAGACTTATGAACATTAAGTGTTCCATTTGCGTTTATGTACTTGTTTTCTGTTTTGGTTTGTGACGAATTGAGTCTGAAAAGCTCCCGGCTAGTCTAATGAACGGCCCATGGACCAGGGACCAGGCACCAGGTACGAAGGACCGCATCAAAGTGTCGACAAGTTAATTGCCAGAATTTTAAATTCAATGGATACATGCGAGTGCGAAGGTAGCCGTAGCCATGGAAGGCAACGCTAATTAGGGCTTTTTGGGTAAATATTTGCCGGCACTTTGCCTGAACCAATATTGTCCCAAGCAGCATCGTTCTTCCAAATGACGAAACACTAAAAGGTTTGTTCGTTCTGCTTCAAATGACAATAAAATAAATTCGAAAGTCCAGAGCAGCGCTAATGCCTGGAAATGGTTTTCATTTGGCTCAAAAAAATCAAAGTGCGATCTCAGCCGCGGGATTGACAGGCTCTGCTGCTCAACTGTTGCACACACTCTGAACATCCCGCGTACCCACTAATTAGCATACAGCGGGTTACCCCGACAGCTGCTCAGTGGGCTCCAGCCACGGATTGCGCTGGAGTTGACTCAATAATTAGTCCCATCCATCACTCCCTTTGATGAACCCGACCCGCTCTAAATATAGCTGGTTGCCTATCAGGGAGCTCCCAAATCCAGCCCCACGGCCACGCCCACGTGGGCCATTAATTAATGCAAAGCTCCTGCATTAGTCCCATATCCAAATATATGCCTCGAACGTGCGTGGGTTCTGTCCGAGGCAGTCCTCCTTGCACGTGGATGACATGACTGAAGATTAACCGGAAGGCAACAGATAGGCAACTAATCAGAGAATGCAAAGTAGCCTCACGAAAAACTGTCCAGTATTGAATTTTCTGGGAGAGCATTACAACTGCCATTACAACCACAAATTTTCTTTTCTATACCCCCTATTACAGTCAATATGGTTTCGAGTATAATGTGCAATTTAATTGAGAAATTTCTATAACTGGCGCCTAATACGATTTATGTGTTCAAGTTTAAATGAATCATCTCCGGGTCGACCCTTGGCTTTAAAACGCTTCTGTTATGACACTTCTGCACACTCAAGCCCGTGCCCGTGCCCGCGCCCGCGCCGAAGCACTTTGATATCTGTTGCCGTTTGTGTATCCTTGACAACACATTCAAGTTTTCCCTGATTATTGACTTATGCGACTAGGACACATTCTGGGACTCCGCACGGGGGCATGTGTGGGAGGGAGGTTCGCTGTGATGCGGAGAAGAACCCACGGCCCGGACCCAAGCTTCCTTCCCTTCCTCCTTCCACATCGTCCAACTAAACGAAACGTAAATCTCATTTTCAGTTTGTTTGCCTTTCGCCATCGACTTAAGCCGGGGCTCTGAGCTCTTGACTGCTGGCTTCCAAACACTTGTTTGCCTAGGCCAAAAGGCAAGGCATAAGGGATGGGTCTGTTTACACTATTCGATTGCCATCTCATGCTCAGCAACAGCTTCAGCTTCAGCCTCATCCTCAGCTCAGGTTTGGGGCACAGCCAAGGCCAAGGCCACGTATGCGCTTGGCACCCCGCCTGCCAGTCAATCTGGCTCCAGCTCGCTTCAGTGCATGGCTTAGAGGCAGCTTCTGCTTCAGCTTCAGCTTCAGTCGGACCGTAGTTACGCACTTTATTATAATTCTACTGACCCCCACTCTGACGAGCAACTCTGGGAGGGAGATCGGCTCAGTTGCTGTCGCTGATGCCCATCCTTGGGCGTTCAACTAAAATACACATGTTGAAGTTAAATTGTTCACTTTGCTGCCATACATACACATAAGTATAGTATATTGTAGTACACAGTAAATAGTGTTTGGCTGACTACTGAGTGGGGGAGCGGTCACTCGAAAAGTGCAAGTTCGTAAGCCAGTTGCAGCATAAATAATGAAAACTTTAAGCCCGCAAAGTCTGGCACTTGGCATTGGCATTGCCCAGGCTTAAAAAAGTTTGCCTCTCCTCTCCTCTGCTCTGCTCTGCTCGCCCCCAAGCCGCTCGGAATTGCACTTTTTCCCCGCTTTTGTTCACTCTGGGAAAATTGCTTCGAGTGCACCTCTGGGTCCACCCCTCCTCTGTGCTGCTCCTGTGGGTGCTTCTTCCTCTGTTTCTGGTCCACTTTTGTGCTCTTTAATTGCGTTCTGCTCTGCACTCGGTTACCGAAGCACCGAGGCGAACGACGAACGACTACACACGGAGTCACCACAAGGGAAGGCATGCAACAGTTTACCATCAGCTCTTACAACATTATTGGCTCTGCGATGAACGTGACGGGGTGTGTGGCGTAGCACTCTCTTACCTCCCTCCTGCCTGCATTTCCACGCACCATAATCCTCTGCAGCAGCTACGCATTCGGGAGGAACTTCCCTGTCCAAAGGACTGCTTATTGCCCCTATAGAACTGCTAAGCGGCTAGCAATGGGAGGAGACAAGGAGGAGGGTGGAGCTGCCAGCAAAAAGGAATGCAGAATGCACGCAGAACAGAGCCTGGATTAAGTCTTTGTGGGCACTGGGCACTGGGCACAGAAAAGCTCTACTGGTCAGCTCAGTTAAGCATACCAGGCCGAAGGAGGCAGTGGAGCCCCTGAGCTGAGAAAATATTCCTTTATTTCTTTATTTAATTTTCCTACGGAACGTCAAGCAGGAATTGCAGGGAGGGATGATGGTAGTCTGGCAGTCGGACCGAAACTAAACATTAAATTACATCGTTTTCAGGTATTCAGTTCGCAAGTGGGAAAGGATACCTTTCACTTAAGGCGGTAGTTGAAATGTGACGGGATCTGCCAGCAATAATTTTAAGTTGAACTAAGTTTCTAAGAGAGGGGACAAGGGGCGCCAAGGTTTTAGGGCAGATTTATGATAAGAATGTTATTATACTTTAAGCTGCCTTACTTAACGAAATGACACAGCCCTAGTGTATACAAGCGGTGGGTTCAAACAAAGAAATTACATAAATAGCAAGCTGAGTAACGCCATACAAATTTTTTGCACTCGACTTTTTCTCGTTGGCTTTTGAGCTGGCTCCAGGCTCCAGGCTCTCTTGAAATGTTTTTCAATACATTAAAACTAATATCTAAGCATGATCAAAAAGTACGCTGTCACATTGAGTTAAAACGTCCAGGAGGAGTAATTTGTTCTTTAAACACAACACAAAATATAATGAAAAATATCCAAGAGATTTCGAAAGCTTTATATATTGCCATATCATTTCATTGCATACCAGATACAGCTACGTAAAAGTTACCGATGATGGAACATGCTCTATCGAAGAGATGTTCATTGATTTCAGGGGGTAGTCTGGTGTGTCGGGTTCATAAAATCAATTTTTTTTTTACACATTTCGAAAGTAAACGAGGGGGAAATTTGTGAGCCGCGTCCAAGGCCGCGGCTCTACTTTATACCCGGTACTCAGTCAGTATATATGTATGTGAGCTTGTTGTAGCTTATTACATGTTCACAAAAGGGAAAAATTTAATTTTAGCCAAAAAACAAAAATTTAAGTCGAACCTTTTCGGAGATTTTGATCTATTAGATGTTTCCATATTTGTTTACATACATTTTTTACATCTGCCTTTTCTACATGTTTTTATCTACTTCCTACATATACATACACGGCTGTGTGCGAGAGAGAGAGGTAATCAGTCTGCGCTTGGGAGGCCACTGAAATTTCATTTGTTCCTTCTGACTATATTTATGATCCGATCTGATCCAAATTCAATACCCTGATAGATATAGTCATTTTCTATGATTCTGCGTTTTTGGTTTTCCCGTATCTTCAAAATTGTAGATTTTCATCTCTTGTGGGGGCGGAAGGGGGCGTGGCCAAATTTTAAAACAAACTCGTCTCGGTTTGATATCACAGGAGCTTGGATAGAAAGTTTGGTTAAACTAGCTTTTATAGTCTCTGAGAACTAGGCGTCAAAAAATTCGATCAGGCATAGCGCCTACCCCTGTGTGTGAGAGAGAGCGAGAGGGAACGATGCATTTCGAAATAGTTTTCTTCATTGTGGCTATATTTATTATCCGATCTGATCCAGATTCAACACTCTAATAGATAAGGTCAGTGTCTATGATTCTGCGTTTTTAGTTTTCTCGTATCTTTAAAATTGTGCATGGCACAGATTTTCGTTCTTGGAGTGGGCGGTAGGGGTCGGGGCGAAATTTTGAAATACGCTTGTAAGAGTGCGATAGGACAGGAGTCTGGATACAAAATTGTGTTCCTCTAGCTTTTATGGTCTTTGAGCTATAGGCGCTAATGAAGACGGACAAACGGACAGACGGACGGACAGACAGACATAGCTATATCGACTCGGCTATTGATGCTGATCAAGAATATATATACTTTATGGGGTCGGAAACGCTTCCTTCTGGGTGTTACACACATTAATTTTTTGCACAAATCTAATATACCCCTTTACTCTTCGAGTACCGGGTATAATTAAGTCGAACCTTTTCGGAGATTTCTATATATTAGAAGTTTTCATTTTTTTTTACATGCGTTTTTAACATCTGTCTTTTCTACATGTACTACATCTACATCTACTTCCTAGATAAACATACACGGCTTTGTGCGAGAGAGAGAGGGAATGAGTCTGCGCTTGGAAGGCCACTGAAATTTCATTTGTTCCTTCTAGCTCTACCAATGATCCGATCTGATCCAGATTCAACACTTTTGATATGACCATTCCCTATGATTCTGCGCTTTTAGTTTTTTCGTATCTTCAAACTGGGGAATGCCACAGATTTTCGTCCTTGGTGTGGGTGGAAGGAAACGGGGCGAATTTTTTGAAATACAGGAGTCTGGATACAAAATTTGGTTACTCTAGATTTTATACTCTCTGAGATCTAGGCGCTAATGAAGACGGACAGACCGACTGACGGACGGGTGGACAGAAAGACATGGCCATATCGACTCGGCTATTGATGCTGATCAAGAATATATATACTCTATGATGTTACACACATTCATTTTTAGCACAAATCTCACAACGTTCAACTTCGTTTTAAATAATTTTCCAATAAAAATCTGGTTTCGATAATAAAGAATAAATTGGAATTTTTAGTTTTAGACATCCCGAACAGCCGCTACCGACATGACCAGTTATGAAAAATGAAATAATGCTAAAACACCGAAAAATGTTTTGGTTTAACTTAAGATGTCGTTAAAAACATATAAAAATATTCGAATACTTGCCAAAATTCTGGAAAACAGTGCAAATTTAGGCGTTCACACCAGACTACCCCTTAATTGAACCACTTTGAATCTCGTTAGCGTTTGTTCAAAATTTGTTGGTATGTATTGTTTTCCTCGTCTCCTGAGCGTTGATTAGTTTGACTATTTCATTACAAAAATATTCTGATACGCGCTGGTTAACTTTAATCATGCTGTAAACACATTATATAAGGAGCTTGCAAAGGTCATAAAAATGCTAGAAGAGCTAGTGGAAATTAAGAAAAATAAAAAACTTATCGAGGTGCTAAGAACTCGATGAAACACATCAAGAATGTACATTTTATATTCAGTTTGGATGCTTAGAGCAGCATTTTGTCAGAAATTAAAGCAGTCAATGTCCTTTTACCAAAAAAATATTACAGTCGCCATTGGCAGACATTTTATTAAAAGCCTTCAAACTACAATAAACAACAGACGAAATTAAAAATGTAAAATTTATGAAAAAGAAAGTCTGGATTTGGCAAAAAGTTTTGGTGTTGCCACTGAAGTTAAAACAATCAGAAATCGAAAAGTACGGCGGCAATTCGAGCACGAGGCTGTTGACGAAAGTGAAAACGTATCACTTAAAATCTAAAGCTAGCTTAAGCTCCTAGTCAAACTTAAGTTAGGTGAGTAAGCATTGAAATGATTTATCATTTAATTAAGTTTTGACATCATTATTCATATAAAATGAATTGCTGTTTGTGTTGCTTTAAAAAGTAGTCTCTTGATTTAAGAGAAAGGTAGGCTGGAGAGGGGTGCGAGGGGTGGGTGGGCTTTGCCTGAACTTTTCCACGGGGACAAACTTTTCACGCAACGGGGATGGCTATGGATAAATATAAACTCTGATAGTTAAGATAATGAACACCGAAATTGGATTTTACGTATGTGTATGTGTATGGTTACTTTGCAATTATCCCGCAATTCATTGGCGGACCTTTGCGACAAAAAACTGTGTGGTCCGGGGCTGGGAAGTAGCTCCCCTTTGGTCACGTAGCCATGGATGGTCTGCCCCATAGTCGGACGACCATAAATAGCTTGTGCTGTTGGCCAGAAGCAAACAAACCTCTTTTATGGCCATGTTGTTATTATGTTATCACCCAGAGGCCACATTCGCCCGGAGCTAAAGGCTGTCGAGGGGTTGTTGTTGGAGGTGCTGGAGCTGGTGCTTGGAGCGAGGTGCCAACGCTTATCATAACATATGCAATAATAATCCACTGCCGGCCCGCCGGCCGGCTGGGTGCCAGAGGACGACATCAAGTTTGATAATAAAGGCGAAATGTGGCCACGGAATCACCCGGCGGGTCAGTGCCATCTGGCTCTGGCTCTGGCTGTCTGCTCCCTTTCCCAGAGCCTCCCTCTTCAGCCTTCAAAAGTTTATTGTTTCGTCCGACCCACACCCACTCCCACACCCCCTCCCATCGAGGAGCATGCCGAGCCACCGAATGTGGGCCAGCTTTTCCCATGCGGGCCCAGTGATTGGCATTTATGACTCATGCTTGTCTTGCAGGACCATTAGAGGCAATTATTGATGGTGGCCCAGAAGAGCCAACTGAAACTGAAATTGAGACCGACCGAAGCTTTGGGCACACAACCCCAGGCGGACACCTTTTTGACAGGACACGCGACAGGGGTGGGACGGGACGGTACGGGAGCGGCAACTGTTGTCTTTAATTGATTACTTGTTAAACCTAATTGCAGGATTAAAGTTTTATTTAACGGCCAACGGAAGGACCAAACGGGAACGTGAATTGCATTGTAAGTGAAGTGAATCTAAATGGAATAACTAGTATGTATTTTTATTTTCGTACAAATGATGATGATTTTAAAAACACAAAAGCGAAACAGAATTGCATTTGCCGCAGCGACTGTCGCATCGGGAAAAAGTCATTAATCGGATTTGCATCGAAATCCCATTAATATATATAATCCCATCCCATCCGGATAGGGGGATGTGTGCGCGGAGCTTTAAATGTTTAATTGAGTTTCAGATTGCTCTGACATTTAATTTTCTGTGAAACCAAACCCCTCCTTCGGCCATGCCTTGAAATTGAGTTTGACAGAGAATAAACAGTGTTTTTTTAATGCAATAATAGAGTCCGAATGGAACCAAAAAGTATAATTAATGGCTTGTGCTAATGAGAAGCCGCAATGAGGCAAGTTGGGACAAACCTTACACCACCCCACCGAACAAAAGCCACAAAACCCAGGGAAAAGCTACGATCGCATGTTGCATTGCGATCATTTATCCGTATTTTCTGTGCAAAAAAAGCCGAATGTGCACAGCCTCCGAACTATGTTTCGAGTCATTTCAAAGACATGCGACCGAAAGTTGGTTCGTAGTGATGATTCGGGGTGATTCGAATCTGACGGAAGGCATGATTCGGAATGATCGAACGCATTGATGTGATGTGATGTGATTTTATGAATGCTGTGGATTCATGCAGGGATCAATTACATACATCATTAGCAAAGAAACTGACTTTGTCTCACAAAGCTTAAGAGGAAATTAGATGACACAACTTCTAATACATATTCCCTTGAATTACAACACTAATAATTATGGTCCACACATTTCGGGGTAATGGCTAGAATGAGATGCAGGCATTGCTACAGAAAGTTAGGCTGTACTTTAATACAATACTCGTGTACCTTTGGCCTCGCCGAGTACCGCCGGCAAGGAGACAGCGACTGAGGAGAACGAACTTTTGTAAATTACTTGGCTTTTCATTGCTATCCAGACCTTCAGAAAAGACTTCCGTTTGTACATCTGTGTGTCTGGCAGCCGCTATTACTACTACTTCATCTCTTTGACATCCAGTGTATGGGTGGGTGAGCACAAAAAAGAAAAACTTTTTACTGGATAACTAACTTGTGGTTTTAGATCTTCCGACAAACTCTCGGCGCGCCGCTCCTCTCCGCTCCACGCCGGAATGGGTGGCTGGCTCATGCATGCATAAGTAATCCTAATGCCCGGCATGTCCATGTCCTGCAGCAATAGTGAAATGTTGTACATGCTCTTGCAGCTCCATCTAGAGCACTCGACTTGGTAGCTTATGAAGCGTTAATAAAACCATCGCCACGCCCCGTCTCCTCGTACTGCTCTGGCCTCAACGCGCCCCCAGTGACATTTGGCTGGATTATGAGGCAGCGCCTAAGGACTCCAGCCCCTCGGCAGAGCTGATTATTAATGCAAAACAATTAGCGCAATGCCCGTACCGACGCATTTAACAAGCTTAAGCATTACACAGTACAGCTACGGAGTCGGAGGGGGCGGATACGGGTGACACGGCGTGGCATGATCATCGAACACATTTTTCAATCGCACCAGGCTTTATACCCAATTAATTTTACACAACATATGACTCGAATCTGTGCGGCAGCCTCAAAGTATGCAGAAAAATATTGAAACTTGTAATTGTGCCGAATCGTATCCTTGTATCCGCGTATTCGTATCCGTGTGAGCGTGTGTAAGTGGGTAGTTAATACCTACTAGGTATGCGCTTGTATGGGTCCTCTGCTCTGTCGCCTGGGGAGCTGAGTTCCTTGCAATGGCAGAATAACAGCCACAATAACGGAGGACAGGACATGCCAGCCACCTTGAGCAATAAACATACTTTCCTGTTCGCGTCGCAAATATTTGCTCTTCCCTTTCTCTGTCCCCAACGCGCCGCGCCTGTGGCATGTTTGCTTGTGTTTGTGTCCATATATGCATGCATGAAGTGTGTCGACCAACAGAAGGGGCAGAAGTGGCAGAAGGACCAGGCTTACGAGAATATGTACATTTGCTGGGAAGATATTCCTGGGCACTGGTATTCTAGTCCTCTCCTGGTATTCATCTCCGGGCAATTCTGCCTAAACGAAGCAATTGAAAAAAGCTAGAAACAACGCAAAAATTATAATACACTGGCAGAAATATTGTATACCTCTCAGGAATATACACTATTCTTGAGGAACTTTATTTATCTACCCAAATGTGGAAAATCCAGAATACTTTCCTGCAAGTCTTTTACTTTTATTCCAGAACCATACGCTCAGAGGTAAGCCACGAACAGTAACGGAAACAGTGTACACTGTACAGCATTTACGTAACATTATCTAATAAAACGAATACATACATTTGGAGAAGCTTTTCAACCTCGTCCCTGTTTATGCATTCGAATAATATTGATTGCTAGCAAAGAACTGGCTCCAGCATTTAATTGGGTACTCGACTCGCACCGAAAATGCTCCCACCGAGCATTTCCCCACACACTCCACACCTCTCGCGCTTCTAATCAAACATTTGCATGACTTTTCCGCTGAGCTGTTCCGACCGACACATAGGCAAAGAGGAAAAGTAAACCCCTCGCAACGCTCCGCTCATGTTCCATGGGTTGGATGATTTTCCGCTTGGTACACAAACACAACCTCCCCCCCAGAAACCCAAGGCCCCCAATCCCAGGGAAGTGTTGCAGTTGTAAACTTTTTGTGGCAATTTCGAAAACTACCCGAACCCTAATTGCGTTTTTGTTCCGACTCGCTCCCGCTTCCGTACTTTAGTTAGTATTGTTGTCGAAGTTTTAGTTCCAATTGCGATAGAAACTAGCAGCTCGTTTTGGGCCCGGTACATTAGTGTTGATTAAAGGTTCACAATACAGAGGAACTTCTCTAGGATACAATACCATACCTCAAGCTCAAACAAAACATAGTTCTTGGTAGGATAATAAAGGCGTACAGCGACCTAGACGGCCTGAAAATGCGATCCAATACGAAAACAGAGACAAATAGAGAATCGACGATAAAAGTATTATAGTTTACATTAAACATTGCTCAGATGGCAGGTTCTGACTCCAGTACGTATCCATGAATACGACCAGGACGGTTGGAAGGAATCAAACAGGACTGAATTTGAAGGGGCCTGGGCTCTGTTCTGGTTAACTTTTGACGAAAAAAAGAGCTGGGATAAGCCTATGGACTGAAATTGAAAGTTCAACTGACTTGTTTTATGGTGCGAGTGGAAGGCGAACATCAGTCGTTCTCACCTGCTTCAAGCTGTCAATAACGGAAAGGCGATTTGGAAAAATCTGAATTCTGAGTCCAGTTCGCAAGGCGTCAATTGACAGGTTAAAGAGCAGTAAAGAGAGTAGAAGCTTTAACCAAGGAAATAAACCGACACTGCGATTGAGAGAGAGAGAGGATGAGAATTTGAATCAGTGATTTAATTGGATTTATCACTTTTATTCAATTCAATAGTAATCTACCTTCACTGTCACAATACAAGGATTACAAAGATGCCAAATGTAGCACAGTGTCTGGGAAAAAGTAAATACTAACGTAGCAACACTAATGAAATCTTTGTTATTGCAGAAAAACAACAATCCTCTGTTCCATTATCAGGGTGCTTTGTAATTAATTAATATTGGGGAGATAGTCGGTTGCCAGTTACGGTTGCAGTTGCAAATCGGAGCGAGCAAGGCCTGCAACGAGCTTGGTTGTAGAAGAGAAGGTCGGACGGAGTGCTCTGAGTGCTCGTTCACTCTGCTCTGACCTCCACATTGAAATTGTGCTTTGAGACGACTCGTTTAATTCAATTAATTTAAATCCCAAACGGCGCCTGTTGCTTGGGGCGTAATGGAGTGCGGTGCGGCAAGTGGACGGTCGGATGTGGCAAAGAAAAAGTTCCCATCGGCGGGCAGGACCAGCAATGGCAGGTGGCTGGCAAATTGAAATGGCAGCCAGTAGGCTTCCCCGCCAAAACCCCCAGCCAAACACACATCCTTATTGGTGGCGCCTTTGTGTGCTTTGTATGAAACGAAGCCCCGTAAATAGTAGAGAATCTGGAAAACAATGACGAGTTCTATCAGAGGGTCTACTGTGTGACCTGGGAACACTCTCAACACACCCCAGAGCTACACGTGTACATTTATCTATCTTTCCATCCATCTTTCTTCATCTGATGTACCCTTTTACCAACTTCAAAATCATCCAAAGGACGAAGCGCATACACAGACAGATACACAGACAGTTACAGATACACATAGAAGCGTCTCAAACCGCATTGGATTATACGTATTGCTCCTTGTAAGACAAACAATTTTGACTTTGTAGAATTTAAATGGCCTTTTAGGCGCCAGGAGCATTAGGAGCGTGTCTTTAGGAGCGGGGGACTGGGGGCAGGGGGCAGGGGGCGACGGAAATGTTCTTGATTGTGAGAGTAGAGGTATTTCTGTTGTGTGTCTCTCTTTCCATCTCTTTGCAGCATTATCAGCAGAATAAACAATGAAAATTTGAGTAAACAATGCGAACAGCTCACAAAAGTATTTCCCACAAAAAAGCAACGAAAAGTGCCGAGGAGGGCGCCAAAGGACGGGGTCGCTCTGGTCGGCAGGATAGCGGTCCTTCAGGTGCCCCTGTACTCGCATGAAGAGCTACAAGTGTAAGCTTAAAACCATGTCTGGGGAGAATACCATTTGTAGGCACTTTAAAAATAATTGCATTGCATCTCAATACTATACTCGTCCTAGAAGACAAATGGCAGACAATCCACAGAGGATGTGCTCCAGCCTCCAGTCGAGTCGGGTGCCGGCTTATCCGTCAGCGAGATGTGATGGATGCCCTGGCTCTGACTCTGGATGTAAAGTATGCGGCCAATCAATTTGCATTTAGGTTGATGCCCCTCCAGCCCAGGCAGCAAGCACCGGTTGTACGACAATCCTAATGATAAGCATAACGAAAATAATCACGATAATAAAGTGTAGCCAGAGCCAGCTTGGCTAATTGGCATTCATTCATAAGGCTCGGCACAGATTTCCCTCCTGCTGCTCCTCCTCCGAAAGCACAGCACTGCACGCTCTCTTAGCGCTCCTGCGAGTCTGCGCGCTCTCTGGGGCTATGCCCGCAGTCTGGCAACGCTGTGCGCGTAAAACCGTAAACAATGGGTGCAGTCCAGTCCTGTATTGCGTGTTCTGTTCTCTGTTGTTCTCCGGCAATGGCGACCACCGGTTGTTCTCCGCGCACGGTCTCTGTGGCACGGCCGCGCACACAGACGGGCGATTCGTGAATGTGATTTGCCGACGGCGATGCTAACACTAACCGTAATACTAACGGCAGCAGTAACGGTAATGACAGCGGCAATGGCGCCTATCCTCCATGCCCCATAGTACATATGTATGTATGTATATGTATGTGTTTGAGTGCTTATCTTGGAAATCGCGTGACTTTTCGCCGGCATGCCTTAACATACTACATCCATCAGGAGTCGAGTTCAAAGTAACAAGAAGTAAAATTTCTGCGTGCTTTCCCCAGTGCAGGTACTGTATACATACATATGTACATATATACAGTTCCCCCTATGGGGAATTTGAATAGCCGAACATCGTACATACTCATGTACATATGTACATCACATGCATGCATATCATATGTACGAGACGTACGAGGGACCCACTTCTTGGCAGTGAGCAATCTCAATCGATAAATTCAAAGGAGCTAAGTGGTACCCAGCCCTACCATCCATCTTAAGAATTCTGTGTACACTTCCCCCCAGACCAGAGCAGACCCGACCCCAGCAAACATTTCCAAAGTGCGCTGCTGACTTAAGCAAATTTGATGTGTCCGATTGGGGAGTAGAGTGTGTTTTGGTCGTACTGTTATTCTTGCTGTGTGCTCCATCGGGCAGGCGAGAGGACGGGAAGGACTCTTCGGGATGTCAATGAACCCCCGTTTGGTATGGTATGGTCTGTAGCATTGAATTTACTTACTTGTCAGTTCGGGGGTTGGCGGCGACTCCTGACACCAAAATGGTTGTTTTTCCTGTGTGGCATTTTGATATAGATTATGCTCGAGATCGAGACATTAAAGGCTCTCCCAATGGCCTGCTTCGAGGGCCTGGAATAAATTAAACGCGAGCTGAGCGGCCGACCATAGACGTGCACAGCGCGTCCCGGCTCCACCGAGTCGCTTCAAATTATAGATTTTTCATCTGGCTATGATGATGATGATGTCATTTCGCCCCGGACTCGGATTCGCAGGTTGGTTGGAACAGATTTGAGTCAATGCCCACGGAACAGAAAAGCTAGCAGTCGCTAGCGTTTTTCAAGTATCATTTTCCAAGCCCGAAACTTGATACAATTCAGAACCAGTCAGTAGTGGTTACCAGTACTGGCTCTTACCAGGAAGTGCTTCCTTCTGGCTCTTACATACATTTGCACTAGCAGAATACAACCTTCCACTGTACGCTATACGCCGCACCCGTAAGGGTTATTAATATTAAAACGCAAGTACATTTGTGTTTATAAATCGCCATAGCATTTTCAAATCATAAAACGGACAAAACGACACGCAACAGTACAATGCGCCGGCAGCCATAGCCGTAATCTGAGAAATACTCGTATTTTTTGCTCTCTGAGGTCTCTGATCGTAAACACCAAATATCATAAAATGCAGCCGTTTACGAGGCCCTTGCCTTGCCCGTTGGCGCTCCTTCTCCTCCTGCTTCTCCTGCCCGTGGCTTGCTCTGTGTCGGGATTTGTGTTAATGTGCTGTGAACAGGCAGACATCCTCATATGAATTATGATTAAGTAATGTGAATAGTGAAGGCGTCGCCACGCGTCCGGAGAGACGTCGGGATGGGCTGGTCGTGGGAAACATGTGTCTGGCGGTGTTCCCTCCCGCTTTCGCCACGGTTTTGTCAACACTTGTAATCCTTTGAGGGGCTCCCGGAAGGGGCGACGCCTGGAGGACAGGACCCATTGTTGCAGGCACAGCCTGAGGGCTGAGGCACGCCAGGGATTAATGCGCATTTTGAGCTTCGTTTACTGTCGAGCGCACAGCTTGGAGTTTTCTGCGAATCGGGTTAGGAATTAAAACATAAGACTGCCATCAGCGGCAGCCCCACTGATTGCTTTTTCAGATTTTCATTGTGAGGGTCTTATCCTATTAGCGGTGAGGGAACAATGACAGGACAGGATAAACGCCGAAGCAAAGGGAAAACGCCCGTAAAAAATGCACATTTTCAGAGCTGATTTGCCGGTGTTTGCTTTGCCTTTTGTTTCGACCGTGGCGCTGGACAAGTTTCGGCAGACATTTGCTAGGAGAAGCGCTGAAAATATCGAAGCATTTCGAGCCTTGGCATTAATAAGGACCTCTTCTAATTGGAGTCTGCAGAAACACGCCACTCCCGCCGCCCCAATGAGAGGACAAAGTCGAGCAGCAGAATCGAGGCAGCATTTTGATTGATTCTGCTGTCATTTGTGTTTTAATAACGGCTTCCAGGGCTCGATGCTTGAGGCGTGACTGGGGCGGAAGCCAGTGTAAACAGCTCGCAGTCCTCGCAGATCGAGTTTCGCTTTTTGTGTGGTATTTTCCTATGGCCCAGCCCCATTTAACAAATGCAGAACCCATTGGATAATGGCTAATGGCGATTGGCCAGCGGAACGGCGGCTCCCACCCACTCGACCCATTTCTGTGCGTCCAAATCGGGCGATTGTTAATTATGTAAAATCGATAAATAAAGTAAATTATTTTTTGGCAGGCAGTGTGGAGTGAGGTGTGCAGCAGCTGATGGGTTGGGATTGGGGTTGGCGTCAATGAGTCAATTCCGGGAGATGCCGGAGACCACCAAGCGAAGGACCACAAAAACGAAGGCAGGCAGATAAAAAGGCCAGCAGAGCAGCTAAGCGCCAGCCCTTTATCGCATCAGTATCACACTCTCCGTCCAGACCGCGAAGAGCCACGTGAACTGAAACATAAAGTGGCAGCTCCGCTCCGATCCGGTCCTTAACCCTTTGCCCTGGCAATGCCTTTGTCGGGGCTAACTTCGTTTTCCGCGAGATGAAAGCGCGTTTTCCAGAGGAAGACAGGCAGGACGTAAGAACCGGATTTCTTGAGATGAAATCCGTTCTGTAAAATACGAAATCCGCTTTATGAGTGCTCTGTGGGCCGCTTGACGACTTCCCACAGACACTCACCACTTGAAGTGCGGTGCGGGTGGTGGGCTGGTGGGCGGGTTAGTGGGTACGGTAAGTCGGAGCCCGAAATGATTTGCATGTCAACAAGGGCATGTTGTTCTCTCAAAATGCCCGAATGTGCCGTAAATATCCTTGTATCGAAAGCCGCACATGCAACAGCTAGTACCACGGAGTAGTATTCGAATACTACGAATAGATACTACTTACTACTTATTGTAGCGAAATATATCTAAACACTGCAGAGTGCAAAAGGTCCTTTCGCTGCGGATAGCGTATAGCGTATGCGCTGGAAAATTAATATTTAGAAAGATGGTGACGTGGGGCCGTGGGTGCTACCGCAGCTGAGGCTGGCCACAAACCGCAGCAAAGTTGACGAAATTGTTACTCACGTAACTCAATAAAGGACTTCCAATTTAAATAAAAGCAACCGGAGCCGCCGCCCGCGTCAGTCTATAGAGGACCAGGCCAGCAGGGCCAGGGAGCATATTCTACCATTGACATGGAAAAACACGGGAGAGGAACACGTTCGCTGACTTTCCACTCCCACGGGGGATTTCAAGGTGACACATGGCTCAGGGATAGACTGCTGACTGGTTTTCTTGTTCAAGCAATCACATCAAAGGACAGTCTGAGCTGCTGCTGGTGTGCCGTGGCGCCGAACCGAGCCGCACCGTGGCTTTGTCGAATTCATAAAATATTTAAATGCAAAAATGAGCATGCAAAACGGACGAATGTTTCGCTACATTAGCGACGAGGACAACAAAAGCGCCAGCCACCCAGCCACCCAGTCGCCTCGCACCCGGAGGCCATTCCTATTCCCGCTCCCTTTGAGCATATAATGAAGCAGCTAGACTTTGGAGCCATTTCGTTAGCTCAGTCGGCACCCGTGGGACACTTTTTCTCGCCAACCTAATGGCAGCGACCCACCATTGTTGCCGTCGCCAAAAGCGCGTTTAAATGTTCTTTGCCCTATGAAGTTAAATACCTAATGGATGGGATGGAATTAATGAAACAAAAAATGCAAAAATCATAATTTTCATTCTGCTATAGCTGCCTGGAAAATCGAGGGGAGTATGGGTTTCCTTTCTTGCGATAAGCAAATCAACAACCATTCCGAACATGCTTTGACGGAATGTAAATCGATATCGTTGAAGTGGGCTCCATTATTTCGATGGTCGTGAGGGACAGGCTAACTTAGCTAACTTAGCCCCTTGCGATATGTAAAGGTTCCGACCGACATTTTTAAAACCATGACCCTGACTCTGACCTCATTAGAGGTCTTGAGCAGAATGATGAGCATCTATATACATATATCCGGATAGGTCTTCCCTTACCTGTATTCTCCGAGCATCGCATCAGGATACAATGGAAAGCTTCCCGGAAAACGTAATGGAACTTTTCAATAACCATTGGCCACAGTCAGCGCGATGCAAACATACACAGATGTACAAATGCGTATACTTATTTGATGGCGTTGGTATTTGTGGCGAATGGCGTAAAATTGATACGTTTCCAATGACGCCGGGGAAACGGAACGGAACCGAACCCCTTGATAGACGAGACACGATGAGAACTGTCATGGGCTGAACGCAAGGACGTCTTGATGGATAGATCTCTGAAGGAAAGTGAGTGAGCAGGAGTGGGACAGCAGAAGCCATCCAAATACGTATGCCAGACACGACAAAATTGCTTTAATCAATCATAGAAATGGTTCCAATTAAGAGTGGCGTGGTGTGGCGTGTCTAGGCATCCCTTGAGGTCGTGTATGCCAATGATGAAAATGTTATGATACAAAAAAAGACTGCTATCGAGTTTAAAACTAAAATACTTTGAAACTATTAAACTATGGACCTGAGGACCTATTAAACCTGAGGAGTGAGGACGTAAGCAAAGCCGCATATTTGACGCTGACGGAAGAGACTCTATGGGGAGCAGACAAGCTTGACCACTTTAGTCCCGACTTAACAGAGGCAGGGCAGGGCAGGGCAGGGGGGAATATGAGATAATTCACACATCGATCGACCCAAGATAATCTGTCATGTGGTCCGAATATGCTTGCAGCGGAACTCTGTCATTTTTATCCTGGTTTGACAATGTTCAGGCCAAGAGCTGATCGACTTAGTTTCGGAAAGCAATATCTGTTAAACGAAAGCTTCTTATTCCATAAATACGAGTATTCCGGATTAATTAATTGCATAGTACTGGAACAGTTTTAAGGGAACGATTCTTACACACATTGTTTGCAAAATGGAAGTTTACCTGGAAAAGGAGTAAATAAAGAATAGCGAATATAAATAATAGCGAACAAAACAGTCGTGACGTAGTTTTGTGTTTTGTTTCCATATAGCACCGTGCATCTCTCTCTTCCCACCAACGAAGTACCATCGCTTCCCGGCCGTTATATCTCGCTCACTCCGCCAGGGCGTGCCACTGGCTGAGGAAGAGATGGTGAGACCAAGTGCAGGGCAGGGGCTTCAGCCACGACTAATCTAATTGTTTTCTTCGATCTGGTTATAGTAATAATGCTATCTGATCTAAATTCTGGATTAAATTTTATTTGTATGTACAATATGTCCGAAACGAAGATCATGAGTAGTGTGCCTGATGGGGTGTGGGTGTGTGTGTGGGTGTGCGGGGTTGATGGGTCAAAGTGTAAGTTGTGGTGCTCGATTAGCTGTTGCAGAATTTCAGTAGCTTGAAAGCATTCTCCAGGCATCCCGTGGAGATGACGAGATCGCAAATATTGCGACGATGATTATTGTAGCCCGAAATAACACAGCTTCAAATATGTGCAAATAAGATTCAATAAGACGTCTCGAATAATGGCGCGAATGCCGCCCTGGTTCGATTCGTTGTGCGACGACTTCCAAGGGTTGGGCAGAGGCTCTCTGTTCTCGAGTCCGCGCTGGGGATTTCCGCCATTGCCAGAGCCGCGCGAGAACTGCTGATAGGTCAAGGCCAGAATATTTTCTTCGGATCGGCGCATTTTGCTGTCGAGGCGGTCCAGCAGCTGACGCCCACTAGGGACGAGCTCCATGCGCATTATTAGCTGATCACGACGACGGCGCTCATACTCCACCTTGGCCTGACTTGTGGGCAGCGGAACCACCGGGTAACACTTGCGACTGGTCTTCATGTAATTACGCAGCGTGCCACCCAGAAAGCCTCTCAGGCGCCTTTTCAACAGGATCTTCATGCGGTCCGGATTATAGATCGTCCTTCTCAAGCAGTTGGCAGGCTTAATCTCGAACAGGCGGTCCCAAGCCATCTGTTTCGGGGGCGTGGCCGTAGTTGGTGGTGTGCTGGTTGCAGCCTTGCCTCGACGGCACACCACGTGCACATTGACGCCAGAAGTGATACCAATGGAGTCAATAGTGCCAGCATCACGGAGTACCTGACCACCAAAAACCAGCACTATTTTCTCAATATCCTGCTCAAAACGCACGGCCACCAGGGCACGCAGATTCCGAATCAACTCCTTCTCGCGCACCGAGACGATGGCCTCAATTTCTATGGACTTGGCCACTATTTCTATGGAGTTTCCGCGGCTCATGACGACGACTTGTATGTATTGTAGATATGAGGTTGTCTTTGAGTTGCTGTCTTTCTGATTTAGGAAAGTTAGATTCAGATGTTCAGCCAGTCTGCGCTGATGACAGAAAAATCTATAGTTTGATTCCACAGTCACACATTCTATTAGAGGTGGCTGCCACGAGCTGCCAAACTTGATACCAATCGGCTTTACCAACACTAAATATTTACCAGCACTAAAATGCAACAATAAGCCGCATGCCCACAAATTAAATTACCAAAACAGAGATATTGCTACAGAGACCCCCCGAAAAATGGAGCACTGTAAATCCTTTATTCCATTTCCACTCAGATCAGCCCCTACTCTGTCTGTCGTTTCAGCCGAGTCAACAAACAAACACCGATACTCCGCTGGACGGACACGCCACAACCGAATCAATTGGATTTCGTAGAGGCAAGGGAGGTGGATCCGCAGGTTGGCGAGAACCATTGATGTGACAGCCATGGGTGCCAATACATCGAGCAGAGCCGACGCGAGTCTGCTCGCCGACGATGACGGTGAGTGGGGATTGGGGATTGGGGCAAATCAGTTTGATCGCACAACCCAGTAGCCCGGCGTTGACTGAACATATTGAAATCGCTCACGAATCGAGGCAGGGCCATGGAGCTGTGGAGAATGGACGAACTGTGCCTGGTAAAAATATTGAAATGCCTCGCTTTGCCGGACCAGCTGACCATGCTCCAGACCTTCGAGCGGTGTCGACCGCTCCTGGGGCGCATCTGGCGCATGCAACTGACCGCGATTGAGCTCAACCTACTGGAGGTGTCGCTGCACAAGGACGACTTCGACTTCCTCCTGACCAATGGCCGTGCGCAGCTGAACGAGCTGAGGCTCCACTATCTGGGCAGGGACCAATTTGAAGTACTCGTCGGGCACAGGTTTCCCCAGCTGCAGCTCCTGGAGGTCGATCTCCTGCCCCCGTTCTTCCTATGCCCACGATTGAGACATCAGCTGAGACAGACTATGCAGAGATCCCCCAGCGAGGGGGTGTAAGTCTGGGCCTGAAATAGTGGGTGTAGGTGTGAACTGAAATAAATAGTAAATATCGTGCGTTCAGTCCGCAGATATACTGATTCATCTCTGTTATATTTTCAGTTAATTTTGACCATTTCCAAATACTTCGTGCCATCGGCAAGGGAAGTTTTGGCAAGGTAAGAGCATCCGCCCTACTTGGGATGGGTTCACCAGCATTTCGTGTGGGACTTTTCGGATGAACAATCTAACATTTCCAGGTGTGCATAGTGCAGAAGCGAGACAGCGGCATTCTGTATGCCATGAAATATGTGAGTCGCTCCGCCTGCGAGATGCGTGGAGCGCTGGGCGGTGTCATCAAGGAGGTTGAGCTGCTGTCCTCATTGGAGCATCCGTTTCTCGTCAATTTATGGTTCTCGTTTCAGGGTAAGTGCACACAAACAGAGACCCAGCACAGACCGACAGAGCCAGCAAACACCGTCCTAAGTACGAGTATGCAAATGAAGCTGCCACTGCTACCTTTGGCCGCTTAGCAGCTCCTTTCGTGAGTCTGCTCTGGCCGTCTTTGCTCCTAGACCCTTGCCTTTGCCTTTGCCGTTGCCGATCCCGCTGCCGTTCCTGTTGCTGTGGCTGATTGGCAATCAAAATGCAAATTAACTCCATGCATTTCCTTTGAAGCCCGAGAATCCGACATTTATACTCGTATACCTTTCATCCTTCTGGCACACCATACCCACATCCATATCCAGACGAGGAGGACCTATTCATGGTATGCGACCTGTTGACTGGTGGCGATTTGAGATATCACTTACAGAACCGAGTAAGTTCGCACACGACAACCGACAACTCTCAGCTTCAGATTCTCAGATTCAGAGTCCCCCCATTTTCTCCCATTGCCGGTCCTATGCTTGTGTCCTTTCAGGTTGAGTTTTCCGAGCAGAGTGTGGCCTTATTAGTGTGCGAGCTTGGCAGTGCGCTGGAGTACCTGCAGACGCAGCGTGTGGTCCACAGAGACATCAAGCCAGACAATATTCTATTGGATGATGGCGGTGAGTATTCGGAGAACAGGACTCGCTCCCGTTGGCCGTGCGACGTGAAACTTTGGCTTTTCATTTTCTGAGACAACACAGACAATCCGTGCTCAAAAATATATTGACTTCATTCGGAAAGTTCTGTGCCTGTACCCAAGCGGCCAGTACGGCCACTGAAGCTCCTCCTGAGGTGGCACAAATTATTTATTTGCCATCCAGCCACCAGAACTAGCATTTAATTTAATGTCATTGAGGTGATCTAGCGATATGTTCATATCCACGTATCCATAGTTGGAGGAGCAGTTCAAGGCAGATAGATGGTGATTCATAGTACATTTTTGTAAAAGAATTTCTTCCCAATCTAAGTCGAAATTCAAAGCACAGAAAGTTATGCTGACTGCATTTATGCATTGCAATAATTCAGAAATAAACCAGTCAGCCACGAGAGATTGCTTTCTCAATTCGGGCTATCCGGCTATCTGGATAATCCGCAATCTTGTAGACTTGGTCTGTCTTCAAAAGGAGTGTGGAACTGAAAATCAAATATCATGCGAAATTTTAATAACTGCTGTTGCAAGTGCACCACTCTAATTCCACTCAATATTCTGAAATGAATGTCCTTCACGAACATTGCAAAGAGCATTAAATAATAATTGTTACGGAATTGCAAGCGAAGTAGGAGCCATAGGTGGAGAGGGGGAATGGGGAAATGAAGAGCCAAACCCAATTAGACTACCACCCACCCCTACGCCCACTCGAAGGAGCCACTTGCATGCATTAAGAAGCCTGCCCCCACTGACGAGAAATAAATTCCAGGACACGCTCATTTGACTGATTTTAACATTGCGACGAGGTTGCAGAAGGATGCGATGGCCTGCAGCATGTCGGGGACGAAGCCGTATATGGCGCCAGAGGTTTTTCTGTGCGCCCTGGACGAAGTGGGTGAGTGTGTCTGCCCAGGCAGAAACTGAATTAAATCAACAAGAGCTCTGTCCTGAAGATGGAGACGGGGATGGCGATAATTGACTGCTTCCTGATTGTTTCAATTAAATTACAGCTGGCTATAGCTACCCAGTGGACTGGTGGTCCCTGGGCGTAGTGGCCTACGAGATGCGAAGCAACGTCCGCCCCTTTGTGGTGCACTCCAACACACCCTTGGCGGAGATCAAGAACATCCTGAACACACCGGTGCACTATCCCCGCTATTGGAGCAGCAACTTCATTGATCTGCTGCAAAAGGTAAGTTAGCTGCTCGCGCCCACCGACTGATTGTCCTTTCAGATCCCACTCTGCTCTCTTGCAGTTACTCTCCACGTATCCCGGCGGCAGAATCAGCACTCAGCAGGAGCTGCATCAGACACCGTTGCTGCGTAACGTACAGGTGCAGCAGGTGCTCGACAAGAAAATAAAGCCCATCTTCAAGCCACCCGAAGACCACCTGAACTGCGACCCGTGCCTGGAACTGGAGGAGATGATTGTGGAGACGCGGCCACTGCATAAAAAAAAGAAGCGTCTGGCCAAACAGCGGTCGGCCCAACGCGACAGCGATCCCGAGACCGTGCTCGTCAAAGAGTTCATCGTTTACAATCGCTACAAAGAGCTCAAGCGAAAAGCCATGGAGCAGAAGGAGAACGACTGGCAGCGTGAGCTCGAATTGGCCATGGCCAACTCGATAGTCAACAGCTTGGCCCCCATTCAAGAGAGGCCCGCCACGTCCACTTCCACGTCTGCAATACAACCCGCGATCACCACTCCCACCCCTACGCCCACGTCCACGCCAGCAGCCACGAATTCACCATCCACCTGCAAAGAGAGTGACAGTATCGAATTCATAGATCGCACGCCGTCCCCGCAGGACACAGGCGGAGAAGGAGCCATAACTGCCACTCCGACACGGCTCTGCAGCATGTTGGACAAGGCAACGAGCACGGCACAAAAGTAGTATCCAACTACGATTAGCACCTGAACCCCCCGCACGGAACTAATGATGCCTATGTATATATGCATGTACATCGTATGGCAACGCAACAGGTTTCACTGCGAGCACAAACACAAGCCCCAACCCCAGCCCCAGCCCCAAAGGCCTGAACAGCCATCAAAAGAGAACAAGAACCTACGAGTATTTTTAGAGTTCCGCTGAATTTCACCTTTGTACGAGTACGTGTAGATATATAATAATTTGATATCTTTTAGGGTATTTCTATTCCATAAGTCTTAAGTCTAAGTCCCTTTGTACATATGTGTATATGTATGGTTAGATGTTAGCTGAAATCAAAATAAATTCAAAGAGGCACTGCAGAAAGCGGGTTTTACCTCTCCAGGCATGTTCGTAAGAACTCAATAAAACTAGCAGCGTAATTTCGATTTTTTTTGAAGTTTTTATTTCAAGTTATATTTCATTCATGTTTCACATATTTTTTGTAATGCCTTTCTTTGTATAAAAAAGAGTAAATAATTATGTTCTGTATGTATAATTGTTGTATTCACGCACTTGTTGATCTCTCGTTAAATATATTAGTTTTGGGCTGGTGTTATTATTGAATTGGTGTCGTGTCTGTGTCGAAAGTGGCTAAACACTAACCAAATTTCTATAATAATCCCCTTCTGTATATTATTTTATCAGCAAAATGCAACATGTTAATAGTTTGTTAATTTCTCTGGTTCTATCCGCGATCTTTCGATTTCATTTGTGGGCTTTTACGGTTAATATAACATTTTACGAATATTATTCTAACATTATTAAATTTCACCCATCATTCCATTCCCCTTCCCACCCTGTTGTCAGCAGCTCAACTGCATTGGGGAGTGGGTGGGGTCGGAAGATGGTCGCTGGGTCTCGGTGCGAGGGCGAGAAAATAGAAAAGAATAAAGAAAGTCCCCAGCATGGGGAGCGTTAACTTCGAGAAGCGTTAAGAGCAAGTGTATGAATTATTGTTTCTCAGTAGAAATGGTGTTCCACTTAGCATTTGTGGAAGGAGTATTTCAAAGATTCAATTAAGTTGAATAGCTTACAAGGTTTAACGAATTTTCCTTTTGTTTTTCTTAAGCAAAAACAAATGCAATTGTTTAGAAAAGCGTCAGTTATGTGTGTGTGTGTTCTGTTCTCTATAGAAAATCTGCTTTTTTTGTTCTTCTCTTTTGGGTTTTTTGTGTTTTTTTTTTGTTTATAGAAGAATGAAGGAGTAGAAGAAACTACAAGCTGCTAAAATGATGTTCCGAGTATGTTTGTGTGAGTGTGTGTGTGTGAGGGAGATGAGTGTAAGTGTATGTGTGTATGTGGTGTGTTTGGAGTTCGGCTTGTCATTTTTTGTTTGTTATTTTTCGGCTTTTTCTAAACAAAATGTTACTTTTTTTCGTTGAACTCCATGCGTGGCACTGCCGGCGGACATCCGCCGCAGCCGTTTGGTGGCTGCGCTAAGCGCTTGGTCATACTACACTGTGGTGGTGTCCACAGACTCGATACGTGCAGCGCCCGCGTCCCCGGACCCCACAGTAGCAGGTTCGGCCCCGTTCAGCGCCCCGCCATCGACAGCGTTGCCCTCCTCGACAGCGCCGGCATTGGCAGCTCCACCACTCTTCTTGGCGCCAAACTTGATCAGCTCGACGTGTACGTTGATGGTTTTCGTCTGCGCTGGCTCTGCAGACTCAGCTGGCTCCGACTTCACTACAGTATCACCCTCGGCACCAGCTGCGACTGCCGGAGCCGACTCGCCACCGGTGGTGATGGTCAGCGAGAGATCGTTCAGTGATTTCAACACCTTGTCGACATCGTCCTGGGTGCTGGGAGTGCCATTGCGGTTGCCAAAGTAGAGGAAGCACTTGCCGAAGTGGCCTGTTAGGAAAAGCGTCGAGTGAGTAATGAGACACTCTCCTCCCCTCCTGAGTGTTTTTTAACTACATACCCTTCCATGCGATAGACATCGGATTGCATTCGCGCTTGCGAAGCTCACTTTTCAGATCCTTGACGCGAATGTCACGAGTCAAGTTAGTCAACTTAACGCAAAAGTCACGCGGCCCGCGGTTTTTCTTCTTCGTCTGACGACGCTCGCCAGCACCACCCTCATCGAACTTGCGATCCTCACTCTTGGCACCTCCCTCAACTCCAGACTGATCGCCCTCAGACTGAAATTAAATGAAAGTGTGATTAGGGGATCCGTAATGGCCCGAACTACCATAAACCGAACCAACCTTGGTTGTGCGTCTGCGGCGGTTGACGAAGCGACCCTTTCGGCGTGGTGCGCGTTTCTGGGTATTTTCCTGCATTGATGAACCATACATATTTCCACATAAAATATACCCTTTACACAGATTTATCAATTATTTTACTTACGCCCTGTTGTTCGTTGTCAGTCTGCGAGGTGGTGCGTCCTGGGTTTCCTCGTTGGAAGCGACGACGCAACGGCCCACGACGGCGCCTGTTGTTTTGATGCTGCTCAACATCAGTGTCCTCCGCCTTCAAGGCAATTGTCTTGCCTGATTTCTCCTCTTGCTCCTTGAGCTGTTGCAGAACGGGTAAGATCTTAAGGCGACGCTCAGACAAAATCTCCCAGAAGACGCCATTGGGACGGGGTAAGCGCTTTGCAACGCGTATGACCTCGGTGGGCGTTACGATTATGTCCACTGGTGTGTCGTACTTCTGAAACAGATTCAAGGGCAGTGTGTCCACCACCTGCAGATCGTGCACAATAGTGGCTATCACTGTGTCCGGTGTTATGGCACCCAACTCAATGAGCAGACCAATGTCCAGGTCCGCAAATCCATTGCCACGGCCAATTCGGTAGCCCTCGCGTGAAACTACGACGGAGCCAATCACCACAAGATCTAGTTTCAGTTTGCTCTCCAGTCCGATTTCCGTGCGAAACTTGAGAATATCCTGGACGCGCAGAGCCTCTTTCTTCTGTTCCTCGGTGGCGTCCGCTGGTACATCGACCTTAAGGCACAGCGCCGACGAGTCGCGTGTGCTGGGCAAATAAACAGACTTGTCGGCGAGCAAAGCCTGTTCCTTAAAGTCGTGGAGAGCCCGATCGATGTTCACCTTGATGTGCTCTGCGGAAATAACAAGATCAATGGGTGTCATGTCCTATGAATGTGTTCACTTAATCCACTTACCGGCCTTCTTGAACTCCTCCTCCTGAATGAGCAATGCAGCAGCCTTATCGGCATCCACAAACGCAGGAATCCGATTGAATATGTTGTTGAATCCAATGCCAACCTTGCCCTCCTGGATCTTTTTCCAGGTCTGCACACGAAGCGAGCGCTTTGTGGGCTCCACGGGCTGAGCTATTGGAGGAAACAATTGGTGTAACATATTAGTTTCTTGAGCATTACGTTACAAGTAATGTATAAGTACATAAGCCGGTAAAATACAAAAAGAAGAGGGCGACGATTGCCGCCTGTTCTTATCGCTGGCCCGAGCTCATAGCAGAGGTATGTGTTATCACAGTTGTATGTATCAGTAGTATGCTGGACAAAAAACGAATATATGTATTTCTCAGCTGATACTAGTGCTGATAAACCGGTTTCCACGCCCAACAATCAGATATCATCAATTTAGTCTATATAAACACTACCAAAGGCCGGCAGCGGAACTATCTTTGAACAAACAAATGTGCATGGAAAACATTCGCCAGGGTTGCCATATGTCTGAATTTCGTTAAAGTCTATGCACATGAACACACACCCAAGCATACGTACCTGGTACGTGTATGTGCAGAAATAATAATTGCAAACAAATTCTGGTGCACGTGAATGAATGTGCAGACATATTTACATGTGTGCGGAAAAGAATTGCGTGTGCGTTTGAAAATTCAATTTCAAAGCATTTAAATATCGATATTGACGCATGACCAATAAGTTGGCAACGCTCTAGCACTCACGCACACATACAAGCATACACACATACAAGCATGCACACACAAACACGCACTAAACATTTCTCGGCGATGAGCGCATCAAAACGCGAATTTCTCAATTAATATGTATGTATGGGAGTAGTGATGTGTGCTTGTGTGCAATTGTGGGAAAGGGAAAACCGACAGGCGACAAGCTACAAGAATGACATTAGCACGGGCAGAAAACTACACAGATCGAGCAAGCAGTCAAAATGTTTGCCGAAAATGATTCACAGTGTAGTATTTGCAGCCCGAAGAGTTCTTAGCATAAGAATGCGCGCCACGATGACGTAATTAATATCAACAACAAAAACTAAGACCGCCGACCGACATGAAAATTGTTTTTGTTGTACTTTTTGACATCTCTCTACTCTCATCCTTCGTCATCCGTGATTCCTTTTGATGACAATTTGACAACTCATTTACCGCAAGAGCCGCATAGAAAGAAATATGGCGGAATTTTGTGACAATTTTTTTGTGCACTGTATGTAAAATGGCCGAATGTAAAAGGGGGGAGTGGGAAAAAAGAAAAAAAATTCGTTTAATGCCGCTCTCTATAATAATGTAATGCCCTTGATCTCTTTTAAAGACATTTAGTGCAATGCACTAACTTAACACACATGCGAACACGACGCAGAATGTTTATGATAACATTCTCACACTCGCTCAAAATATATGCAAGTTTTCTGTTCTACTTCGTCACCCTGACGAGGAATACTTACTTGTCGATGATACCTCCTGGGCTGTGTTAGCGCCATTCTCCGCGGCGGCTGCAACGGGATCTGCGTTGCTTGGATTTTCCATAGTAATTCGTTAATAAATTGTGTACTTAAACTGTTTTTTTTTAGTTTTTTTTCTTCAACAATTTTTTTTTCACTGAACACAAGTTACACGGCAACGTCGTCTTTCTCCGGCTGCTTCCAACACACCACGTTTTTGTAGAGCTGGAACATCGATGTCAATATCGATATAGTCGATGTGTAACGGCACATCTGGTCACACTGGTCACAGAGCAATATAAAGGCTACTTTTTGTCGACAGAAAATTGTGCGGATTTGAGTGCCAGCTTGAGTGTCAATAACGACAAAATATAGAATAATTATATTTTGTACTCTAGGCCAGCAAATACTTTGCTTTTCTAGTATATATCGTTGCCGTTCCAGGATTAATCGCCTTTTTTTCAGATTCGAAAAAAGTTCTGCTAGCAAAACTAGGCCATATATAACCTAGTAACACTGTAAGCCTAGTACCACTAACCATGCAATATGTAGATATGCCATATTGTATGGTTAGTGGTACTAGGTTTTTGGAATAAAAATCAAGCGGCCTGGAAAAATACCCCAAATACCATGCAATATTTTTCCAGTATATATCGGCATGTTTGTTTGTCGAATTTTTCTAGCAAAACCATTTGCCAAGAAAAATGTTCTTATCGGTTTCATACGAATATCAACCCTGATTCTGTTCGCTAGCCCTTTTTTCGGATCTGGGTACTAGGCTTTAAGCCTAGTACTCAGACGAGCAAAAATTTTGCAATATAAAAATACTAGCGGCCGAGTGTGTCCAGGTGTGCATGCCCTACGGTTACACTGTGTACAAATAAAATCAGTTAAGAATTTAAATTTTGTATCAGAGCAAGCAGAAATGTTTATTTGTGGGCGCAGTGGCGCTGAAGGACGACAATGCACGGCTAATGTACCGCAATATTGTATAAATGCATTTTCGCGGAACAGAAATGCAATCAACTATTTTTTATTCCCTATTTATCACCTAAATTTCATCCCTCAACGATTTAAATAAATTTGTCGTGCCTGGCGGAATACCATTAAATACTTTTCCAGCATATATCGGCAATTATTTTGCTCGTGCTGAGTACCGCCAAAATAATGACCCTAGAGGAATAATTTTGCCGGCAAAATATTTGTATCGGTTTCATACGAATATCAACCCTGATTCATTCCGATAACATTTTTTGCTCGTCTGAGTACTAGGCTTTAATAAAAAATTTCTTTAACCATCGATAGGTCGAAAGCAAAAACTACTCTCGCTCATTTTTGATATTTTTTTTTTTAATTTGGCGGTAGTTTTGATAAATTATTGATGAAATTGCTGAAGTATACCAGTTTTTTAACTGGCAACTTTGCTCGAGATGAACAAGACTACATAGTTTTGAGAAACCTATTGAATTATACTATAAAGTTTAAATGCAAAGCTACAACTTGCTGTTGTAACCCTACGCACAGACCAAATAATTTATACTAATAAAATAATCAATTTTCAACAAGAAATAGGGTTTAAACAAAGAGGGTCAACAAAAATGCCCCTTTTTGTACATGGCAACTACACGGAAAAACGTAAGAAAACGTAAGTGAGGATTGCAAGATGCTGCGACGATGCTGCGAACATAACTTAAAAATAAATCGCAAAAACATCGAAAACATAACATATTCGTCAATTTTGATATTCCGTCTGAAACTACTAGCTAATCAGGTTCCTACCCACTGCCCAGAAGAAAACTCTCAGTGAAAACCCACCCCGCGTAACGGTCGTTCTCTGAGGTGACGAGGGACAAGACCCTAATTGGCGTCCTGGTGAAGGGCGCCAAGGACGGTAATGTCCCCCGTGATAAGCGGCACTTGGTGGAGAACGAGCTCCAGGATAGGGGCCACCGCCCAAATGCGAGGACGGCGGGTGGCATCAAGACACGGTGAAAGCCATCGCCTGCCAGGATGCTAGCTCGGCAGCCCTCTACATGAAGGCAGTGGCTGCGCTCACGGAGATCTACCCAGGAGCCAAACTGGAGGCCGTTTAATGGGAAGATGTTCCCAGCAGACAAAGGGCCCGAGCGTAGGTCTCTGTAAAACCTGCAGAGCCTAAGAAGATCCTCAGGATTCTGCAGGTATGCAACCCCCACCTTCCTACAGCCGATTGGAAGGTGGCTAGGGTGGAGGATGTCGCAGGGCAGAGGCGCCAGATCATCCTCGTCCTGAATGAGGAGTCCTTGGAGCTGCTCTCTAACACGGACGTAGTAGTGGATTATGGCTGCAAGAAGGTGGCCATAACCCCTTACAAGTCCGACTCCAGGGGCAGGCAAGCGGAGGTCGAGCCAGACCTGGAGCTGCCAGAAGCCTCTAAATTGGGGAAATGATCCCACCTTTATAATTACGAACCGCAAGGAGGTCCTGGACTTCACTCTTGCCTCAAATGGGCTACAGCGGAACATAGTATCTTGGAGGGTCCTAGAAGAACACACCTTCTCTGACCACAGGTACGTCGAAACTGTACTCTGTTTCTCAGTACCGAGTCCAGCCCGATTCCGGAACCTCAGGCGGACCAACTGGACTCGGTATTCAAATCACCTGGGCCGTATTCTCCCCGAGTCCCCCCTGGAGGATGGGTTCTCGCCGGAGGCTACGAACCTACTTGTTAAAACATTTACCGACGCCTGCACTGAGGCGCTTGATAAATCTTCTCCCTCTGGGGGAACCAGAGGCAGGAAGAAACCGGAATGGCGGACTCCAAAATTAGGGGAACTTCGCAAAGCCTCGCGGAGACTCTTCAACAAAACTAAGGCGGTTAATGTTGAGTAGAAATGGGTCGAGAACAAGACCAGCCTGTCAACCTACTATAAGGAACTTAGGAAAGCCATGGCGTAAGTTCTGCACCGAAATCGAGAGCAACTCTGAGCCCTCGAGCTTGCGTAGAGTTCTCCCCAAAACAACACCCATCCTGGGCTACCTGAAGAAAGCCGACCAATCCTGGACAACATCCACCGAAGAGTCGTTAAACCTTCTCCTCGACACCCATTTCCCGAGCTGTAAGGTAAACAGACCTGACTACGCTGTGCCCCCGTCTGTTGCCTCCGGTTCTATCCTGTCTGTTAAGTCAGGAGAATAATTCCTGGGCAATCAAGAGCTTTAAGCCCTACAAGTCTGCTGAAACAGATGGCATCATTCCTGCCCAACTGATCCATGATCCAGGCCAAAAAGCCATTAACTGGCACAAAAGGATTTACGAGGGAATCTTCTCCTCCTGTCCTCGACAGAAAGCTCGATTGGAAACTGAGCATAGAGGACAGGGTAAATAAAGCCACAGTGGCACTCTATATCTGCAGGAAAGCCATCGGACTGAAATAGGGAATGACCCCACACATAGTTCGGTGGCTCTACAGTGCCATCATTCGACCAATAATCCTCTATGAAGTGGTGGTATGGTGGCCAGCCTTAGACAAGAGATCTTGTCTCAATAAACTCAGCCGAGTTCGACGCATGGCAGCGCTATGCATAACAGGCGGACTTCGCACTTCTCCAGGAGAAGCTCTGGACACCGTGTTGGACCTTCTTCCCGTGGATCTTACGGGAAAGAAGGTGGCAACACTTTCCGATCTCAGAATGAGAGAAAACCGGTTTGTGGATAACATCTGCGGCTGGGCACTCAGGAATTTTGACAAGACTTCCGCAATTAGCAGAGAGGACTGATTATTGTGTCCCAAGTGATCACCTCTCGACGCCCTTCCTGGCATCAATCTCGCTTAGGGAGGACTGGGAGATGGGCGAACCTGGGCCTGAGAATGCGGGCGACTTTTATACTGATGGCTCAAAATTAGGCAACCGCTTGGGAGGGGGTGGTCTACTGTGACGAGCTCAACAGGCTCTTCAGGCTCCCGGATCACTGCAGTGTGTTCCAAGCCGAGGTAGAAGCAATCAAAGAGGCCATTTCTATTGTCTTTAAACTACCCCTTGACGGGCGCTCAGTATGCGTCTTCTCTGATAGCCAGTCAGCCATTAAGGCACTAGGCGCAATATCGTCAAACTCCACGACTGTAAATACCTGCCGTAGGTCTCTAAATGAGACCTCAGATCAGTTCTAACTGCTAATGTGGGTCCCCGGACATAGGGACTTCCAGGGGAATGAGGCTGCTGACGAACTGGCCAGGCAGGGCACTACAATTCCTCTCCAACTGGAGAGGGAGTAAGTAGCGATGCCAATGGCTACGTGCAGACTTCACACGCACACGCGAGCAACTCGCAAGCAGGCGATGGGAGGAAACCATCACCTGCAAAATCTCCAGATCGATATGGCTGTGTCGATCGAAAAGACGCTCGGCAGAGCTATATAGGCTCAATAGAGTTCAATGCTCTGCAGTAACACGAGCTATAACGGGACACTGGCAGATCGGCAATCACGCCTCTAGACTGTCAATCCCCCACAACAACTTCTGCACAAGCTGCCGCGACGAGGAAGAGGAGGAGTCAGTCCCCCACTTCTTCTGTCATTGCCTGGCCCTCGGAAACCGTAGACTCCGTATTCTTGGGGCTGCGTTCCTCCCGGACATTTCGGACCTTTCCGAAATCAAACCAGGTCTCTTGACCAGGTACATCCGAGCCACCGGATGGGGCGGCCCTTAAAACGGAAACTTGTGCTCACCACGGTCTAGGCAGTAAGAAGGGGCTCACGCCCATGCGGCATCACAATGGATCTTTGCTAGGTCCACGTATGCTGATGAGGTTCTCTCACCAGCTACCGCCTTAACCTACCCAAAAAACCATACAATATTGTATGGTTAGTGACCTAACCTAACCTAACCTACCTCAAAATATACCGCAAGTACCACAAAAATAACATATACATACGTCAATCTTGATATTCCGTCTAATATTACTAGCTAACTGGAACCGCACTGATTAAATAATCTAATCTGATAAACTAATCAATTTTTCACAAGAATGGCTCCATTTTAAGGACCACTTGTATTGGATTCTTTATAAAATTAGCTTTAAAACCGAACAAAATTTGTTTAATATTTTCCGATATGATATAGGATATTTAAAATTTCATATTCGATTTGGCGATATTTAGCAAAATCTCGAAATAAGATTTTTTTTCTTCAATGCGAATAATAATCAAGGGGCCAGTACAAATACCCCAAATACCATGCAATATTTTTCCAGTATATATAGGCATGTTTTTTTTTGTCGAACTGAGGACTACCTGCAGAATTTCGCTAAGAAAATCATTTGCCAAGAAAAATGAACCCTGATTCTGTTCGCTAGCTCTTTTTTCGGATCTGGGTACTAGGCTTTAACCAATACAAAAGATTACCAAGAAGTTGCAAGGTGTGTGACCTAGAGAGGGTTATCAGTTATTTTCTCACAGCGATGCACAAATTAATCAAATTCAAAAATGTACGACGATAGAGAGGAATTTTGAAATTTAATCCTAATACTGTTTATTTAAGGATTTAAAGACTGAATTATTTACAAAAACTAATTTTAAATCGCAATCTGTCGTAATAATTTATAACATTAAGGAGATATGTAATTGCACACGGTATTGTCCCTTCTATGAAGTTAAGAAAATAAAAATAAATAAAACTGCTACCGTCAACGTATGGCTTGCGACATGTGCAGGGGGGTCACCATTAGCGTCAATTCGGCATCCTTTAGGTTCGCTCCTCGCAGATTAGCTTCCTGGAGATCGCTGCCCGACAAATTGCACCGTTCCAAGTCTGCTCCGGCCAGAACGGCGGCCCGTAGATTACAATTCTTCATGTTGGCATTCTTTAGATTGGCAACTCGCAAATTGACGCCCGCCATATTACTGCTCTCCAAACAGGCGCTTTTCAGATTAACGCCTTCCAGATTAGTACGCACCCCTGTGGGATCTTCAAAGTTGCACCCACGTAGGTTGGCCCCTTCCTAAATGGAGAGTAATCTGTCTTAAGCCACCAATCCCATACAGCATTTAGTGGTGTCTTACCATGTTTGCGCATAGACCTCGTACCGAAACCAATTGGGCGCATTCCAGATTCGCATACTGCAGGTCCGCTCGCTCCAGACAGCAATAATTGAGATTGGTGTGAGAAAGGTTGCAGTGCGACATGTTCGCGTACTGAGGAATGCAGTAGTAGTGGTAGAATAATGCGGAGGGCTCCCCCTGTGCAGCTTGATAGCTTACCTTAAAGTTAATGTTGCGGAAATCCAGCTTTCGTAAATCAGCTCCCGACAGATTAACTCCCTGAAAACGCAGCTCCGTTATGACGGAGGTTTGTATGATGGCCTTTATAACATCCATTCTGGTAAGAGGTCTGTCGCTTTGCGGTTCCTCCTGCTGGCCTAGACGCTCCTCCAAGTGCGTTATTAGCGAGTAAATACCGAAGAACCGTGCCTCCTCCAGAACACCCATCACACTAACGTTGGCGTCACATATAAACTGACCATGCCGTAAGTAATTAATTATCGGCTCAAAGTAACGCGGGCTCCTGTCAATCAGGTAGGCGCCCTTTTCATCCTTTTCGCTGGGCATTATGTTGCCATCCTGCAGGAACATTCGAGCAAGCATAGACTCCGGTTCTCTGCCAACCAAGGTGTCAATAGTAGTAGTGTATATTTGCCCGCCCACATTCAGCTTCACCCAACGATTGGGGGCAAAGCTGCTGGTGACGGCCAAGCTCCCACTGGCGGTGTCGTCTTGTCCAGTATCGCTTTCCTTCGGCTCATTGTCCATTTATTTTAGAAATTACACAAACAGCTTTTTTTTTGTGTTTAGTTGATTCCACTGTTTCCTTGTCTTCTTCTTCCAGACTAATCGTGCCATTCACAGCGAGTGTGTGTCATCGGACAAATCTATTTCGATAATATGTACATACATATAAATATAAAATTATAAAATTAGACTTGAAAATCACCAATAAATTGCTTAAAGTCCAGTGCCGTATACGTTATAAACAATGACCACCGCCGAGATTGCCAGCAGCAGCTCCACTTCCAACTCCACGGGCCAGCGTGGTGTTAGTCGTGTACTTGCCAAGTTGTCCCATTCTTTGGCCGGAGGGGAGTTCTACGAAGCCCACATGATGTACAGAACGTTATATTTTCGTTATACCGCGCAGAAACGCTACCAGGACTGCCTGGACTTGCTTTTTGACGGAGCACAGAAGCTGATTGCCAAGGAGCAGGAGGGCAGCGCGGCTGACCTGTGTCTATTATTGGTGGATACACTCGAGAAGAGGGGGCCACTGCCTGAGGACACGGAAAACTTCCTGTGGGTGCCACGCTTGGGCGCCCTCATACGAGGTCTTAGCTCAGGCACAGTGGAGCGTGAGACGCTAATTGTAAGTAATGAAATGTTCCACTGGAAAGATTCTTGAATTGTATTCTCGTTCCAGCAACGCGCCATCAAATGGAGCATTTCTTTGCACGGACATTACGGACACCCGGTCTTGCACAAGCTCATTGCGCACGTTTTTTGGACGGAGGGCAACATAGAGTCGGCCCGACACCACTACCTGCTCTGCCAGGACGGCAGTCTCTGTGGTCGAGTTTTGATTGAAATCAGCCAGAGCAGAGGGTTCCAAAGTGAGGTGGATTTGTTTCTGGTGCAAGCAGTCCTTCAGCAACTGTCGCTAAAGGATCGCAAATCCGCCGAGGACACGTTCATTGAGTACACACGCTACCACTCTAAGATACTGAGGCACGAGTTTCCCTATAAGGAGCCACTGGTCAACTTTTTGTACTTTCTGTTTCGCTTGATCGACACAAAGAGTGTGACAGGATTTCGTGCCCTGCGAAAGCTATACGATCCGTCGCTAAAGCGCGATACATCGTTTTTGAAGTACGTAACGAAAATTGGAGTCATTTACTTTGACGAACAGCCGGAGACCAATGCCGGCCCTCCCGGATTGGGTGGGATGTTCGGCGACATATTCAGTCGGCTGATGCAAGGCTTTGACGAGGAGGATGCGGAAGATCAGAGCACGCCGGCAGAACACAGGCAGGTCAACAACGAGCTGGACTAACAGCAGTTCCAGCTGCAGCTTCGTCACGAATGGCAATGGAGAACTACTTGGTTCTTTTTATTAATGGACGCTTTTAGTCAACGAGGTTCAGTGGCGCTATTGCACCGGACTATTCTTTTCCTTGTTATAATTTTAATATACTGTATGCAAAATTATTTAACATAAGCGTATAGTCGCAATAATCGCTATGTAGATTCCGTAAAGTTTCGAAATGAAAATATATGATATATTTCACCAAGAGTATAGCGTACATTATATCAAAAAGTCCATTTTGATACCCGTGATGATAATACGGGTGTGGGATGTAAGACTAATATTGAATAAAAGGTTATGTTATCTGTAATAAGACACTACCACATTTTCACGGAACCCCTTAATATTTGCATAATTTTGCATTAAAAACCAATCAATGTGACCAGTCACCGTTGAAAAAAACTCTGCCAGCTAAAAAAATGTTTAAGAATAGCTAACGTTTTTTAACAGAAAATTTCAATTTTTCATTGGTTTGTATCGGGTTTATAGGCATCCATTCTGTCATTTTTCTTTGCCGCAACTCACAGTTGTGGTAGCATTACTCAATCATACATAAATAAAATCTATACATATACAATTTTTAGCCCACAAATATAATTGCGCCCATTACTTAATGCAGAAAAAGCTATTTAGTGTAGACACGTTCATCTTATTCAGGAGCATCCTTTCGACCATGAGACAACATGCGGATAGCAAAAAGTCGCCAATTCCACGAATCTGTCAGTTTCGATTGAAAATAGCTATATTTCCGCTAATAGAAGATTTTGTATAGCAATACAACTTTAAAAATAGTCACGCCAAGCTATAAGAAGCTGAAGTTGCAGCACTGACGCGGTCAGAGGACTTAGTATAAAATATTATCTGGTCTCACAGAAAATTCATCGGAAGTAGATATGTATCAACAAATTATTTTAGTTTCGCTTTAGTTTTGTTCTACAACTAAAATTCAGACTTTCGTACCTTCACACTATACAGCTTAAAATAGCAAGTGCAGGAAAAAGAGACGAAGAAAGACCAGAGGCAGCGGTACGCACGCAGAGTAAGCTGCATCGAACAGGTCAAACGCTAGCGCAGACGATATATGGTGTGATATTTGCAGCGAAATGGCTGACAATGCGGCAGCGCCCACTGCCGATGTTGCAACTGCAACTGACGTTAATACCGGTGATAGCCCGCCGCCCACAACCTCACCCGCGTCCGCTGATGACCACACGACTCTTATATTGCCAGCTGCAGGATCAGTGGACGCACACGTCTCCACCCACGCAGATAAGCCAACGACAGATGCCACCACATCCACAACAGTTTTGGTGGGCGGGGAGCCCACTGAATCGGAACGTTGTTGTTGGATTTGCTTTGCCACCGACGAGGACAACCGTTTGGCTGCCTGGGTGAAGCCGTGCCAATGCCGTGGTACTACCAAGTGGGTTCACCAGAGCTGCCTGTATCGCTGGATCGATGAGAAGACTCAGAAGGGAAATGCGTTGCGCACCGTATCCTGCCCGCAGTGTCAAACGGAATACATAATTGTGTTCCCACAAATGGGAAAACTCGGTGGCGCCCTGGAAGCGGTGGATAATATGATCAAACGGTTGAGTCCATTCCTGGCCGCTGGTTTCTTTGTGGGTTCCCTATATTGGACAGCAGTCACTTACGGGGCGGTAACATTCTTACAGGCAAGCGTTTACCTTATTATTTGTTATTAAGTTTACCTAAAAACGCGTTTCCTATGGCAGATTGTAGGTCATGATCATGGCATGTCCATAATGGAGGCGGGAGATCCGCTAGTTCTTCTCATCGGGCTGCCAGCCATTCCAGTTGGTCTGGTGCTCGGCCGATTAATTCGCTGGGAGGATGCTCTGCTGCGTCTAATTCGCAACCGCGGCACAGTGGTGCGCAAATTTCCCTTTGTGAACCTCCTTTATCCGAGCCTGTAAGAGAACGCAGTCCCATCAAACTATATCGACGAGCACGGTATTTATTCGTTTATTAATTCCACAGTACCCATGAGGAGCAGCCAATCAACAGCAATCCGGCAACACCTGCTCTGTCTGATCCAGTTTCAGCAACGCGTGTCTTCTGTGGGGCCCTTCTTTTGCCTACCATCTCGTCCATTGTAGGTCGGATTCTCTTCGAATCTGTGGAAAATACGTTACATCGCACGCTACTGGGAGGTCTGACCTTCATAACGGTTAAGGGTATCCTAAAAATATATTTGAAACAGAAGCAATATGCGCGTCGCAAGAAGCGTCGCATCGTGGACTACACGGAGGAAAATATACGGAATTTTATGCATCGCAACACTAACAACCCTGCCGGCGCAGCACGTCAGCAACAGCAGCCACACCAGCCCCCAGTGGCCCAAGCTTCCCGGATAGCTGCAGCAGCGGCCCGTGAACGAGAACGCCAGCATGGGGACATTGTCTAGATTGGATGGCCGGCACAGTGGACCCAGTTGATAATGCTGACGTTTTTTTCTAGTTCTGTTCTCGGCTCTTTACGTTGATTGTCTCATCTCTCGCACCTGCAGGACTACGCTGTACACTAGCTGCGAGCCACTATGCCTGTGATTCAGCATATTCATTAGCTACTGGCATTAAATATTTCATTCATCTGGTACTGCTCTCAGCGCCACAACAGCGTGGATTGCCAGCAAAATTGATTATAAAAGTAAAGGAAATTAGGTGTATGTTGAAATATTTGACCACGCTTTTTGTTAGCAACACAAAAAAATCACCCCGCCCATGTCCCATCCCATATCCAAGTAGGCTATATACATATACATACCTACATACATATATGCTTCCACATACATATTTGAATTATTCGTTACCATTTTTGTAAATTACAAAGTTGCCTCTGTAAATAAAAGCAAACCCTTGGCTGTGGGTGAATTATAACCATCATATTAGGGGTACTTGAGCACGTCAATGGCTATCCATGCCTATTTCTTTGCCCCTGCAACGTCTCGAACTTTGGAACCGATTGGGTCTGCTCTGAACTTTGGTGTAATACACCAAAGACCACAGTGTGAGCAGTTTAGTGCAATTCGACAAACTTTTGTGCTCCGGCTGCCAGATTAGATAGGGTTTTATCTCTCCGAGGTCCGTGTGCGAGAGAGCACAGACAGACTATGAGCTGGTGCTGGTCTCTGCAAGCTGCAAGAAAGTGTGAATAATTTGTTTATTAAATACTGGCTTGTAAGCCGGCTGCGGCTGGTGTTGGTGGGTCTGCTGAGTCATTCCGATTCAAGACAATGTACCCGCAACGCAACTGGCCGCCTGGACTGGCATATGTATGTACGTACATACATACATACAAGTGCCTATCTGAATCTATGCAGGTGTGTGATTCATACATACATATGTATTCCCAGTACTTAAGCCTAGGCTTGGCTTGAACCGATCCAGCGACTCATGCATTTTATATAAATGTACAAGCACTTCAAATGTATATAAGATCTACATAGGTATATATGTATGTATGTACATATACAAAAAGATACTGTTAAAGAACCGTCCAAAGTGAATGCTCCAAAAAGCGATCTAATCATTTATAATTGTTAGCAAGTTGTGTGTTTGTTTTGTCTATTTGCGCTTATCATCGACAACACCGGCAGAAAGATATAGGTGTGCATTTGGGAGATACTTCCACTCCACCGAAGGAAAAGCGAACCCTATGCGGCCTGCTCGACTTATCAATGGGCTTGGAAACAAGTAGAAATAAATTTATTTGTATCATTCTGCATAGTTTGGACAGCTTCTTTAAGGATAGTTCAAAAATGTAGGGTAGGGTGCTTGGGGTTCTTATAACGTATGTAGGTAGGGCATTGGGGAGATAGGCGAAGTCGCCCCAAGTCCCAACACACAGTTAATCTTGGCACATACACACACGTGCATAAAGAGTGACAGAGATGAAGAGAGAGGGAGATGGTAAGATATCATACCGGTGACGTATGTGTGCTTGAGCACAGCTGCGGATGTGCATTTGTGTGTGTGCTTGGCCCACCTGTTTGGGCTTTCAGGAGCAATCACACGCTCGCGGCAGTAGAAAGATTTCTTGCTGCTTTCTTTATTCTCCTCGGGCCTGGGGTTTGCTCACTTTTGGTGACAGCAAGCAACAACAGCAACAACGCCAACGGGTTGCGTTTGTTCTTTGTGACTGACGGTGGGGTGTGAATGAGGGAGGGTGCGGCATGAAGTAGGCGGCAGTCGGCACATATCGTATCGCTGGAGCAGCCAGCGTCAACGCCAGCGTCAACGCCAGCGCCAACGTCGGAGTCGGAGTCATTTGTGCGACTATAGTTATAGCAGGCACATCGGGAGCTCGTCCCCCAATCGCAGACCACACGCGCCACGGGAACCATTGAGCGAGGTTTCGGCACGCACGACGCGTCATCTCTTTAACAAAAACAAACAAAACAAAAGACAAATGGATGTACGTACATATATACATATGTGTGTATGTGTGTAGCAACCATAAACCTCTCGTATGTGCATTTGTGAGTGCTCCTATCGCTCCTGCCCGACATTATCAATATATCAACTGAATCAACCAACGAACGAGGGACATGAACTAAAGCGAAGTCGAATAAGGCTGTTGTTGTCCCATCGAACTTTACCATTGAACCAGCGTGTGACCATTGCCTCCGATAGCAGGAGAAGGGAAGAATAAATCTCACCAACAATCGTCAACGCGATATCCAGCCCCACCATCCATCCAATGAGCAACACAATGACAACCGCCCACGAGCCGATCCACTACCTGGACAGTGTTCTTAATGAGGAGGAGAAGCGGTGCGAGTACAGCCATCAGTGGCGCAACTTTACGATCTCTCGCTCCGGCCGCTTCAGGTCAAAGAACAGGAAGCGCGATGTGGTCGATGGCAAGCTCTTTGACGCAAACAGTAGCGGAGCATCGACGAAGGAAAACGAGAAGGTGCGTCCATTTTCCAGCTCCCATCTATGTACTATTTCCCGGATCCCAGCTCCCTGCTCGTGGCCATTTTCTTTATCAGCGCAGGCATTCTATAAATATCAGTTTATCGCAAGTAGCGACCCATATTGTGAATTGGGTGCGTGATTTCTTTTACTATCTATCACCGCAACAGCTCCACCAATCGCAGATAGATTTACCTCGTTTTCATGGTTCCTCTTTTTGGGGCTTGTTGTTTTCTTAGTTCTTTTCTTAGCTCCACGATTTCCTACTGAAGTGCATAACAATTGTAAATTGTCGGATAAAACAACAGCTACAACACAGCTACAACACAGCACAACAAAAGTAAGTCCGGGAAAACGGAAATGCTCGTTAATAAAACGGAAGTTGGCTTTGTTGTGATAAGACCTCAAGGCAGTAGTAATATTGTATATAGTATATTGTAGGCATTGCAGGGTGTTATTCATTCAAGTGCATTGGATTGGACATTTTGTAAGATCTGCTCCCGGATATACATATGTATTTGTTTACAATTCAATGTCAGGCAGGGCGTCGAGTGAAATCGAAAACACCAAGCTCGAGAAAGAGTGCGAGTATAACCACTTGTACTATGGATACTCGATGATGTGTGAGAGAATACCTCAAATCTTAAATATTTGTACTTATTTAATCGATGCATTAATGAGAAGCGAACTCGAGTTGCTTAAAAAACACCAGCCTATGGGACGTAAATCTCACCCAAGATTGTGGTCCGTTCAGGTTCATTTGGTTCCCCTTATAGTAAATAGAAAGTCTACAAAGGTTGTTACCAATTTTAAACTAAATTATTGGTGTACTTTGGTCTTGCCAAGATTTATATGTAAAGTACTAAGCCATGATAAGATTAGATTATATAGGAAACTTTTTGCCATTTTACCTGCAACGGAGTACTTTGTATGTGAAATGAATGATTTCTTACCTCCTATCCGTGTTAGGTATACAATACACTACGGAAAGTCCTTTATTAGGGTTTAATCCCACTTCTACCGTCAAATATACATCTAGAAGCAATTACAAAACAAAGGTGCCATGAACGAGGCTCATAAAGTGCCAACGAAATGCACTGCGCACTGCACTCTCCTTTTCTAATCGTTTGTTTGTTTCGCAAAAATGCTTTTTATCAACAAAATAATAAACAAACACAATTCTGAAACAAAAGTCGTGTGTAAGCCAAACAACAAGTTCAAAAGTGGTCTGTATGCGTCTTCTTTCTGTTTTTGTTTCTGTTGCTGCACTGCTCTGCTCCCTTCGTTCTGCCACGCATATTCACCTGAGACCAAGCCGACCGACCCCGACACACGTAAAAACACCTTTCTGGAAACATTATACTTACTTTGGATGAGTAAAGCGACTGAAATTTGCCCAGAATGTCATTTAATACGTTTTTGTACACGATATACAATTCTACTGTATTAAGAGTAAAGGAAGTGCACGACAGGGTAGTGCCGAAATCAAGGTCTCGGATTTGGTGTCACGCGAGTGCTGTATTAATTTGCCCGAGCACCAGTTCTGCCGTGCGGTGGTGACGGGGGCGTCAGCCGCGTATCGTGTGTGGGATGTCCAAGGAGGGCGTGTGGATCTGATTGCGCAACGCAACGCAAATGCATTGACCGATCGATCGATTGCCGGCCGACATTGTTGTCGCGTCATTGTCGTCTGTGCATTGAACTTGGGATAAGCGTTTTATGATGCCGATATTGATGATTGATATTTATATCGGCGGTAACTGATGAGGACTCTCCGCTGATGTATGGATGTATACATTTATAAACATTTTAAGACCGAAAGTCTGGAGTTGTTCCTGAACCAGATAAAACATCGTCAGCAGAAAGAATATACAAAGAGGAGAAGATGATAAATCTCCAGCTAAGAGAAACTACCCAAAAATGCGATTTTTTCCGTAATGCAGAAATGGCATAAAAGGAATCGTTGAAATCAAATTACGGGAATGTTTTTGATATTATTTTCCGTTTCTTCAATTATCAGCTAACAAATTCAAGGCGGAGACATGTCTGTATGCATTTACTGATCAGTAGTTGTGGGCATTGGGGCGTGCCGTATCGCTGATAATAATGAAGCGCACAAAATATGACGACGGCTTTTCCAGTTAAAGAATAGAAGAGCAGGCAAGTTTTTTGCAAGTTTTCCCTCTTTACCCCGCCAACTGCGCACTTAACTGCGTCTTATCAAAGAACAAAAACCTGAGAAATAACAAATGTCTGCACATATAGTATGATACAAACACTGAAGTGGCCTTTGTTTTTCCCTTTTAGTCCGGAAACCTGTCAAAAAGGCTTTAATTATAAATGTCCTCAAGCTTGATTAAAATGAGGTGCTAAATCATTAAAAGAAATCATATTCGGTCTGCTCGGGCATGTCTTCTGATTAGCTTAGAGCCTTGTGTGGTCTGTGATTACCGACCCGGAACGATAAGTGGGATGTGAGGAGATTTAGTTTGAACATACATATATAATTACCGATTTCATTTAATTTACTTTCAGATCTCATCGCGCAGTTCGTCAACCGCCTTGCCCAAGTCTCCAGCCACACCCACAACAGGATCCTTTGGCGGCCCAACGGTAACAGGGAGCTCAGCTCGAAATCAACGCGAAAAAGTGGAGAGCTACAAAAGTTTTTACGAAACGAATTTATAGATAGTGGAAACCTGTTTCGCAGTTCGATCTATTCTCTTTGCACTTACACTGTGCATTACCAGTGCATGACGCTTTATTATATAAAATTGAGAGGGTGAAAGAGAGAGAGAGAGAGAGAAAAAATTTATTCCAGGATTCGTGGACTAAAATTGAGCCCGGTAAAGGCTGCGTCTAATTTCTGCGCTGGCTGCTTGATTAGGTTTGTTTTAGCATTTAATAAGGCATGCTGAGGGGTTTATATATATTCATATATTCAACATAATATATACAATATAATATACACGCTTTCTCTCTCTGAACTTGGATCGATTGTACTTATGTTAAATTATTATATGCTGCTTGCTTAGATTGTAAAAGTATTAAAACGTGATAATTGCACTAAATTATAGAATATCTTTAAGTTTATAGCTACATAATTGTATTGCATGTATGTCTTACAGTTAATCAGAAGCAGTAAATTTGAGTCTAGCCAATAAAGCACAAGGTTGGATCTAATGAATTGTTTAATCGTTGCTTTAACACAGTCGCAAAGTTTGAAATCATGAACTAGAGACATCGCCATTGCCATCGACCCGCTCTTCGGGCGCTCTGATGTAGCTCACATCGAGCACGCAAAACTTCGCTCGGCACATTGGACACGTGCACTTCTGTTCCAGCCAAATTGCGCGATCCACGTCCGTTTGGCGTGCGGCAAACCACCGGGCCAGGCACTCCACACACCACATTGGGCGACAGTAGCAGTTGGAGCAGGACGCCTCGTTCGTCAGGGGAGCACCATTGCGGTCCACATCGGCGCATTGCTTGTTGATCTTAATGTTCGGATCGATCAGCATGCAGGCGAAGCATTTTTCCGTTATGGGCTCCGCTTGGAAGACGGGATTGAGGGCCACTTGGGCCTTAAAAACATCTACGAAGCGGTCAATCACGTTGCGATGGAACTGTATGTTGGAAGGTATGGCTATGGGCCGCCTCAGCCGATCCTCCAAATTTCGGAATTCCAATGCATTGATTCGTATGTGAAAATCGGACACACCTTGACGCATGGGTCGCACGATGATACTTATCATCTGCAGAGTGTCGTTCTGATCCTGGTGTGTTATGTTGTAGGTTTCCGCCTGCAAGGAAAGATGATTAATAAAAGCGGGATCGCGGGAAAAAGCACCTATAACCGGACCTTTGCCACACTGAGAGCCGTGTTGGTTTGGTGCGCAAAGTGAACATTGTACATGGTTGTTTTTATAATCCAATTCTCCGTAGCTATCACAGTGCTAATGGAGTTTAGTTTCTTTTTATAGATTTCCGGACGACGAAACTCGGTGCTTATGTCGCTGGCGACGGCACTGTAGCTACTCGGCGTGTTGGCGTATTTGGAGAGGGCTTTGTTTATTGGATGTCGCCGCCAGTTCTGCTGGTGCCAGTTGAATATCAGGGCGGGCACTGCGAGCACGGCCAGAACGCTAAACCGCTGGGCCGTCTTCCACGTGAGCGTCTTGAACGCCACCGCTTCCTGGGGCATTGGAAAATCTGGGTCAAGCTCAGAGTGCTCCAGCGGCTCTTCCGTGGAAAAGACGGAGAACTTTAATCTATGGATTAGAAAGTATGCAAACGGCAGGCACGAGTGCACAAAGAGATTGAGCGAAGTGCGCCGCAAGTGATATCCTACGAAGTCCATAGTTTCCTCTCCAAGAAACCATGAGAACAACTGCTCGATAGTAAAGCCCAGCCGCTGAAACTCCTCCGGTGGGTAAATGATAACCATGCACAGCAAAAAGTAGAACAGGTTGAAAAGCAGTTCCGACTCGTCCATGTTTCGAATAATATTGCTGGATTCAACACAACCAAACTCGCCCGGACGAATTCAAATATTTCAGTTGGAAACTTTTGATGGAAAGGAAAGACAATAATAGATTGTTTGTTGTAAATGTTCTTAGGATTTATGTATATTGTTGTTGTTGATGTGTCGTTCAGGGCTGCCGTCAAATTTCAGGGTACCCGTAATTCGAATGTCAGGGTTCTGGTTCCACCAGGGTTTTTTATCACTAGTTCAGTTCGTGGTTCCGTTCCCTTCTGATGGTATGACACTTTGCTAAATAAACTCTGCCGCAGCACTGCTCCCAACTCAACTGGAAAACCAAATGAACGCATACATAAATCTCACTCGCTCTCACTGTATGCTTTTCCCATAAGTCTGTCTCTGTTTTTTCAGCTAGTCCAGCTTCAAGGTTTAATATCATATGGCTTTTGCACAGGGACGACTAAAATTGAGCATTCAGAATGATATATGTAGCTACCGGTAGGAGCGGATTTGGATTGCCGATTCATCGATTGGGATTATTTTTTATATTATATACGCGTAAAAAAGTATGTTTCCATCGTTCTTATTGCAGCTTATTAATATAGTGAATCAAGGGTTGTCCGATCTTGACCGATATTGTGCCTAATAGCTTCTAAACTGGCCACTAGTCTGCATTGGAATAAGCATCCCGATATGTCTTGAGCTCGTCCTCCCGATCAAGAATAATATACTTTTTATGTATACCCTCTTAAAGGATATACAAAACCGGCAGTAAAACCCACAAATCGCTATTTTAATGTTTTTTTTTTTTAAATAATTCATACTTTTGTAAAACATACAAATTTTTGTTAAATTTGTTATTGGGTTACATACACATGAAAGGAATATGCTTGATATTACCGGACCCGTCGTGCAACCGTGTCTCTAGCCGCGATATGGACAACAAACTTACATATGTATATGCTACACGCTTGTCTTGAATCTTAGACTCTAGTTGGACCTTATAGGTGTAAGCATCATATAACTAGGCCCTCATTTACACGCCGCCATCGGCTAACATAACGTATAAAGTATAAATACTCGCACATGCACATTGTATAGACTTAAGCTAATATGGTTAACGGAATGGAAAGTCTGGCTTGTTGTCCGGAAACTAAGTATTCGGACGGTGAAATCGTCTCATTTACATAGGTAATCTACTCTACTGCTGCAGTTCACTCAAGTTGGGAATGTTGCTGGCGTAGTCATCGTTCGAAGCTGAGCTGGAGTCGTTTGTTATTTCAAAGCTATTATCACCGCTTGTACCAGTGACCGTCGTCAGACTGGAGTCGTTGTTTGAGTTTTGCTGCTCGGAATTGCTAAAGTTTGGCAGGGATGCATCGGCGTATTCCCCCTCTTCATCTTCGTCTCCGTCTACCTCATCGTCGTCATCTTCGTCGTTGCTCAAACTGCTTGTGCTATTGCTGTCTTCATGGGAGGCTTCCCCATTATCAGCGTTTAAATTTAAAGCACTTATCATTGGCAAATTATTAAGGCTTGCTGCTTGCGGGGCAGTAATCAAATTGGCTGAATTGGCCAATGCCGCATCGGCGGGGCTATCAATTAAAAGAGTGATTATTGGTATATTGGGTGGATCTGTAGAGCTGCTTCCATTGCTTGTCTTCTCAAGCGCAGTGGACGCCGTTGTCATTGATGCTGCTGAGCTGTTAATGAGTATAGACAGATTTGGGATATTTTGTGGCGGCGGCTGCTCCACCTGCGCCGGCTCCGGTATTTGTTCGCTGGGATTGAGGATTGTTAGATTGGGTATATTGGGTGTGGTTGCAGTCGCAGATGTGGTGACTGTCGAGGCGTTTGGGCTGGCAGTGCTCTTTTGACGTCGTGAGGAACGAGGCGGCGCTGTGGGAGGAACACTTGCTGATGGTTGCGGCAGACTTTTGTCTCGCCGGACCATGTGCTTGTCAAAGTAATCAAAGTTTAATCCCAGACTACCTTGGGCAGCCGCATTCAATGCTGCTGTGTTGGGCAGATAGCTGGGATCCTCGGTGTCCACGTCCATATCGTCGCCCAACTCTAGGCTGAAATGCGCCGCAGGTCCATCAGCAGGGCGCTCAGGTTTGGGCTCTTAAATACGTGATACGTGAATCTTTAATCGTATATAAACAGACAATTCCAACCTTACCATTCAGGAAATTTAATGCCACGAAATCAGCTGCACTGAAAAGCTCTGCTTCTACCAGGAGCTGTAGTAGCACTCCGACAGTGGGGCGCTCGTTTAGCTTTCCGGACGTTTTCCACTCATCAATCATTACTTGCGAAATGCTTTGATCGGGGGGCAACCTTTCCGCAACTCCGTCAATTAGGCTTATGTCTTGAGCTGTATACTTTGGCCCGCCGTTGCCAGTAATCTTCACCGCACCGGCTGCGCTGCAGGCCTGCACGTCCAGGCCCTTGGGTATGATGGTCATAAGCTTTCGCCAGCAGGCATTCACATCCAAAATCGTGGCCAGCTTGTAGATGTCGTTGTCCTCGACGCGCCGCAATTCTGTGGTGCGCGTATATTTTGAGGAACCATTTGCCTGCACTCCAATTCCGCACCAACCGTTCGCCTTCGCCATGATGATGTTTTCTTCTCGAGGTTTCCGGTGGAAGGGTGTGCGCCTTGTTCAGGTTGTTTGTTTTTGTTTCCAACTGTCCAGCCGTTCGATGTGCGTTATAAAAACATTTTCGCATTTCTTCAACGCCGCAACACAAAGTATGTTTCAGTTTCAACTAGTCAGTCAACTAGTTTCATCAGTGGTGCCAACTTTTCAACAGAAAAAAAGCTGTTTCTAACTTGAAAAAAGGGGGAAAAAAGCTGAAAACGTTCAGAAAAAATCGGTGTCGATGTGATGTGATGTTTTCCCATTTTATTAAATGAATATCGCTATATTGGCGTTCAATATCTGAAATATTTTCAACTTTTGCAAACAAGAGTTTTTGACAGAAACCATTAATGTTTTGGAATTTCAAAATTATCTGGTAGCCTGCAATTCATAATTAAATTATTTCTTCACTTACAAAACAATAATACAGTATTGTTTACTTCTATTTAAATTTCTTAATCAGCTCAATAAACAAAAAATTTGTGCAAGGTCACGAAGTTGTTCTTTAACATTTGAGCGAATATTTACAGTCCTTATTACCATTGACGTGCTCTTTTTTTCGTAGAGGTGATAGTTTTCCTTAAACTAGTGGTGGTATCGAAATAATAATGAAACTGCCACATTTTCACATATTTCTACAAATTTCCGGCTCCCGAAATTCACAGTTTTCCCGCAGCTGGCCTTAAAAAAATGCTAAATCTTCGGGAAAAAAACGAAATCGACAGCCCTGGTTTCCATGCAGTGGGATAAAATATACCGGCTATTATACCGAAAAATATTGATGGAAAAAACGAACTTAACCCAATTAACCCCCCTCTATTCAAACAGATGAACAACTTGAGTTAAACAGCGGAAAGTAATACCACTAACCATACAATATATAGATTAAGTAATTTCATACAAACGGCTGTCGCAAGCGAAGTCTGAGAAATGCAGTACCAAGCGTTCGGCTCGGTACTACAACTGTTCGGCTCATGACGCGGCGCTAGCCGAAGCCGACAGCAACGAAGCAATGGCATTGGTGTGTGTGTTATTATACACAACAAATTTTTGATTGTAGGCATTGTCAGTTCTTGGGCTCTTGGGTTTTTGGTTTCTGTTTTATTTTGTTTTGCTTCAGCGTATTTGGATGTATGGGTGCACATATATGCTCACGTACATTGTTTAAGTATTGCTGCCTGGTAGAACGAAATTTCTCAATTCCCTTAAGATTCTTGGATTTCTGTGCTCTTGTTACCCTTTATTTGTATGGTTAGTGGTAATACTGTTTCTAAATTCTCTTCCTCTTATATATCCATTCTATACTTCCTCTTTACAGTGATAGTAAAGTGATACAGGAAAGGCAGATGTTAGACTAAGGCTGGGGTTATTCTAGGGCTTAAAGAGAATGCATTCAAAATTATGAACATTATTACCACGAGAAAGGTATGTGAGTGTTAGTAATTAAAGTATAGGAAGTGAACTAGCAGAATATATAATATGGTAGAGGGAATTTTAATCCGATCATAAGACCTTTAACGGTAGATGCAAGCAATAAGTCAAGCTCCAAAGCGAAACGAACTAAGGATATATATTTTCTAGTGTATCTAAAAACAGAGTCTATCTATACTAAATGAAATTTCAAATTATTAAAAATATCAAATCCGAGAGTCTATGATGTACAGTGTACTTATGTATGTATGTATATTCCGGCAGGCTCAGGTTCTCATTACTTTTCTGTTTTCAACAAAACGTTAAAGTTACGTTTTTAGTTCCTTTTGCGAAAATAAAATTTAACTTAATTATTATAGTAATGCAACCCATCTTTTCATGGAAATACTGGATGGATACTGCCGCACCATATTGGCTGGACGTCATCAATAGCACCGATAAGTAAAACCAGAATTGCTCAAGTTTAAATAAATGAAAACATATTTATTTTTCCTTTTTTTCTCAAAAAAATTGGACGGAATTGCATTTACATGAAATTTGTTGATATAAAAAAAGCACAAGATAATGGACACAAAAATAAAAAATTAGAAACCTGATTTCAGCTTACACTAATACTTCGTTACTAGATCCAAAAATATGTTCAAAAATTATTTGTAAAAGGTTTATGTTTTTCCCCATTTTGGGCTACTTATTCTTATATAAGGTCACTTTCTTAACTTTTTACCATATGTATGTATATATATTTTGATGTTTGTGCATATAAATATGTATGCGTCTATATGTGATCAATTCGAATTCGTTACGTTTGGGTATTCAAGAAAATACGGAATGCTTGTTGACCTTTTTATCATCTAAACGAGACTCTTGGGTTTGTTTGTGTGTGTAGTCAATAAAGCTTTGCGCTTTGTCTAATCCTGGACGGCTCTTCGTTTCTTACTGCCTAATAAGCTGATCTGATTCCTGATTTGTCCTACATTTAGTGATTTGTGTAAAGGAAGGTAGTGATAAAGAGCAACACGGTCATGATCAGCGCCGTATTAATGTTATGGCCATGGCGCGTGTTTGCAGCATTGCGCGTGGTCTTGCCCATTTGGAAGCGCAGCGTGGGGCTGGACATCCGACCGTCACCTCCGTTGCTGAAGGCTAGCACACGCATGTTGTAACTCTTGCCAGGCGTGAGGGTGTTGATGTACGACTCCAGCTTTTGTCCCACTTTCACGATCGTGTTGTTGGCAGTGATCATGTTCTGATCCGTTTCCCAAATGCGAACCTAAAAAGAGTAACACATGTTAGCAATTAGTCCATTATCACGGACTAGCTCGCCTACCTTGTAGCCTTCAATTGGCTCTTCGTCCTGCGAGGGTGATACGTATCGCCATACAACTCGCACGGTGGACGGATTTATTCCATAAACATGCACCGAAGATGGCGGCTTCTGTGGGGCCTTGCGATATGTGCGTTCTGGAATGAATTCAAGTGAAAGCCACTATTAAATAATTAAATCTCTCGATTGTGATCGCTTAAGACAACCTTCGAATCGTTCGCTCTCGGGTCCCTCGCCTGCAGCATTGTAGGCCATCACTTTGACAAAGTAATAGGTGTCCGGTTGCAGACCGACAATCAGCGCCCAATTTCTTGTTGTCCGTGAGAGGTAATACACGGAATCTTCCTCTTGGTGCGTGGTCTTCCAGTACTTCAACTAAAAATTCATAAGGCTATAGTACAAATTTCAGCCCCGAGTCCGTTTAGGTTCTTACCCGATGACCAATCAGCTTGCCGCGGATATTCTCACGGGACATGTCGATGGGTGACCAAGTAACGTTGAAACAGGTCGAATTGAAGGGCATAGCGAACGGTTTCTGCGGCGCCACCTGAGGCATGTCCTCTGCAGAATGAATAATAGCGACCTCACTCTCTGGCCCCTTGCCAATGCTGTTGATGGCCTGCACCTTGACTTCGTATTCGGTGTAGTAGTTGTTGAGAGGAATGTTGACCACGGCCACGCCCAAGTTCTGTTTCGTTATCTCGTCCGTTGCCCACTCTAGGGCACCCTTCAATTTCCAAAATACCTTATAGCGTATGCCGTGGCTGTGCTGCTCCTCCGGCAACAGGGGATCCCAGGTGATGGTCAGATCGCCGATCTTGCCACCGCCGCCTCCCACTCTCCTTGGTGCTATGTAGGGCTTGTCCTCATACGTGCTGTAAATGGGCGAGGGAGCTGAGGGCGTACCTATGCCCAGGTCGTTCACAGCCGTAACACTGAACTCGTAGGCCGACCAGGGAGTCAGGTTTACCACCTCGGCCTGCTGTCGTGATGTGTAGCGATCGACTTCGCGGGCCTGCACATGCGTAGACACATTTACCCATGTGCGGTTCCAGTTGGTCCGACCCAGAATGTTGTAGTAGCGGATGGCACGGCCATTGTTCGCTCCGTCCACCCACTCGATGATCGCCTTCGTCTTGCTAATCTGAATGACCTGAACGCCGCCTGGGGCGCCAGGTGCCCCCTCGATGACCACACTGGTCTTGCTGCTGATCTCATTGACGGCCGACTTGACGACACACTCATAGTCGCCGGCATCCCGCATGGTGGTGTTATGCACCGTCAACCTGTTCCAGTCGACAATCTGCAGATAGTGCGGTTAATATTAGATCTGTTTTCAATATAGAGCAGTCAATATCAGTTCAGTCTTACAATGCGCTCAGTGCCGTCATGGTTGTTCTTTAGAATCTCCCCATTGTGCTTCCAGACATAGGCAATGTCCAAGAGCTCATCATAGGCGGCCTCGCAGTGAAGGTAGATCAAATCGTGTTCCTTAGAGACAATGCGCTGGGGCGGTGTTTGGATGAAGCGTATTTCCTCTGTAAATAGAAAATTGTACAAAATTGCGGTAAAGTTAGGGGCACAGCTTTGGTCTTACGTAGCACAATTACGCGAGCATGGGACTCATCTGTGCCGGCCTGGTTTGAGGCACTGCACGTGTACATGCCCTCATCGTCGCGAGAGGTGGGCGATATAATCAAGGTGCCGCTGGGCAAGATACGACGATGTCCGCCCGAGCCCAAGAGCTGCCCGTCCTTTTTCCACTGAAACTTGGGCCGAGGAGCTGCTTCGGGGTCACAGACGATCGTTGTGTTGCCGTTGTAAACGGCATAAATCTCAGACTCGAGTGGGTGCTTTTTGAAGGATGGCTTCATTGAGAGCACTCGTAACTGGGCTGAGGAGAAGGAGGTCTTAAGCTGGTTCTGGGCTCCACACTGATACATGCCCTCATCCTTCTCCCTCTCCAGAAACTTGATGGTCAACACATTGTCCTGGATCACATACCGATCCCGATTAATAGTCAGCGGATCGAGGCGCTCGGCGTTTTTGTACCAAGTGTAGTTGGCGTCTGGAATGGAAAACGCCTCGCAGATGAAAGTCACATCGCTGTTGTAGTCCTTGATCATATCTTTCAGAGGGATCGTAAACTCGGGTCGCATCTGGATGTTTATGTAGATGCTCTTCTCCAGCGTCTTGCGCGGGTTGCTAATGGTGCAGCTGTACTCGCCATTGTCGTTGGTTGTCGCGTTCTGAATTATCAGTACGCGTCCGTAGTTGGCTGTGTAGGCGTTGCGCTGCAATGGTAGGCCCTTGCGCGTCCAATTGTACGAAGGAATGGGATAGCCGAAGGCCACGCACTCCAGGCGTATTTCACTACCGGCCACTGGTGCCTCCGGGAATACCTTTGGGAATGTGTTGGCAAATATCAGAGCCTGGTAGTTGCTGTTGGGCGTGACGCGCAGAGGGAAGAAGGGCCCGTTGCGACCCGTGTCCGATATTAGAGTCTGCACCGTGCACGAATAGTTGGCCCTGTCCACCGTCTCGATGAACGAGAAGTAGAGGGCTCCATCGCGGGAGACAAACACCCGCTGGTCCTCCTCCACAAAGTTCGGGAAATAGTCGCGGGCCCAGTAGTAGCGAACGTCTGGGTAATGCTGTGGCGGATCGCAGAATATCGACTTTCCCCAATTCATCTCGCTGGTCTCCGCCGAACGCTTCAGATTAAACTCCATGATGAAGCCAAAGTTCAAGTGCGCACTCTCCGACCGGATGCGGCCGAATTTGTTCTCCGCCACGCAGTGGTACGCTCCCTGGTCGAGGGCCTGCTTGGGCTCGTATATTATCAGATTGCCCCCCGATATCGTGTAGCGATCCTGCGCCAGTGGGTCAATCTTCTGGTACTCCAGCGTATCATTCACATACACTTCGCGGTACCAGTAGTACGTCGGAGTGGGGAAGCCGCCGGCCAGGCAGCTCAGTGTCACATCGTTGATCAGCCGATTCTTGTTCACGTCAAAGGTGGTGTCGTTCGGCTGTTTGACAAAGTACGGTCCGCGTGGTATGCGCTCTATGTCCCTTATGTCCAGGCCATAGTGATATGGACGCTTGTCGTCCAGCTTGATATTGACATTGTCCGGACTGTACAGCACCCGTGACTCGCAGATGAACAGATTTAACTCGATCTCGTAGGCTGGCATAAACATCCACCGATCCCGCTTCTTTGAGTAGGCATAGACAACGCGGTCTCGCACATAGCCATTGTCTCCAAACGGCTGGTTGGGACCTGCGTGTAATTCGTAATTGCAATTCGGAAGTAAGCGAAAGATACAACATTTTTAAGGAATTTATTAACTCACCGATGAAGCCACGCAGATTATTTTGATTTCGTTGATTAACATTGCCAGGAACTGCATTGTAGTACTGATTGGGATTGTTCAGATTGCGATTCCGGTTGTTAAGGTCGTTCTGTACGAGAAATCTGTTGTCGTGCAGATCCTCGTTCTCCCAGGGCTGCTCTTCGTCAAAGGCAAACGAGTCCTCGATCTGCACCAGCTGAGTGTTGTCGTCATTGACCCAATTCTGGGGGCCCGTCTGGCGAGCGGAGATGAAAAAGCGATTCTGCCGATGGTTCTGCAATATGAGATTCTTGAGTATGAACGAATGCTTCTCCACATTGTCCACGTTCAGCAGATCCGCATTGTAGGCCTTGCATATCTTTTTCGCCTCCGCCCAATTGCGCTTCGGCGAGCGTATGAAGCGGTAGCACGTTTGCCTAAACGAAACCCAGTACTCTGGACAAAAGTTATCTTCGTCGCTGTACATGTCCCGATAGCTGACTCCCCCTGCGCCAACACTGTTTCGATTGAAGGGATCGTATTGGGGACCCAGTCCTCCCAAGCCGCCCCCCAGACTGTTCCCAGGTCCGCCTATGTTGCTGCTGCCGAGGCCTCCGAGACCCCCGATGCCTCCGCCACCGGCGCCTATCTGTCGATTGCCATCGTAGTACGTGTTGTAGCTGTTTGGGCTCTGCTTGTCCAGCAAGGGATTGTCGTACTGCGTGGTATCCGGATTTGATTGCTGCCCCGTGTACAGTGGATTGTAGCGCGGCGAGTAGTCCTTGTTGTAGCTGGGCTGATATGACTGCGGCTGCAGTCCCTGCGGCGGTCCCTGCTCTAGTTGGCCTTTCGGGAGGTCTCCAGGCAACTGGGCCGTTGCCAGGATAAGTAATCGCAGAAACAAGCCGGCCAAAAGGCCGCCTTTCAGTGACATGCTGACTCGGTTTAGATCAAGTCTAATGTGGGAACTACTTCAGGTGTCGTTTCGCTCCAGACTAGTGGCACATTTTCGTTCAAGATTCGTGAGGCTATAAGCAGAAGAATGCAAAATTAAAACATTGTTTATTTTCCCAGCTAGTGCCGTAAACAAACAGCGACGTATAAACAAATCCCTTGATCATCGGTCCGTCAGTCGATATTCGTTATTGGGAATCCACTACGTGTCGGTGTGTGTGTGCGTGTGATAGGTGTGGTCGTAATCAACTTGGAATTAACTCCTATAGGCATATACTACTAGTAATTAATTAAACTAATCAAAATGTAAGTATCCAAGTGCAAACACACAGCTTAGCTTCAGTCGAGCTGTGTCTTTTTTAAGGAGGGGCTTATAGGAGCCTTATGCCCTATGAGCTGCGCTTAGTCAAACATCCAAACCACACCTTAATTAAGATTCTCTTCAACAACAATTAACAGCCCCTTCAGAGCGTTGAAGCGCTATGCATAGGTTTGAACACTGATACCTTAACGTTTTAGGCTAGTTAAACCCACCTGTTGAGTATAACTTTATCACTAAACACCCTTAAATTATAGTTTAATTTAAAATTAAATAAAAACAAAACCTGGTTTTAAGGCTTGTGATACGATAGTATCGGTGCGATATTTTTGTCTACGATATAAACTGCAGGAAAAATATCGATATAAACAATGAAGTTATCGATGCAGTTATTGATGAAATAATGACGTTATCGATTTTGGCACCTCAAGGGAAGTTTATAAAATTTCCCGCTGGGAAATTCTGGGGAAGTAAAGACATGCTACATCATCGAAAAATGCCGGCTAGGTGAGGTTCGTATGAGCTTTAAATTTCCCTTGGCTGTTTTTGCCTGTTGACCATACCTTTCGTTCGTTGAACCCAATAAAAGAACCAAAAAGAGGTCGATCGAAAAAATCTTACCCAGGTGAGGCCTAATAGCTGATAAAATATCTTGTGAGTGTTGGTTAACGGAGAACAGGCCCCATTCACGCACGTAGGAAAATTCGAATGAATTTTTCAATTTAAATTTAACGTGTAACAGAAATTTATTGACTTTGCTTATAATTTTGTATACAGACAACATCAAGTCAGGAGTATCATTTTGGTTTTCACATTAGGTATATTAACAACGAGGAGTAATATTATGAGTAAAACAAACTACATACATACATACGTAAATATAAACGCCATGCGAAGAAATGATCCCTTATCTGGCCGTGAGGTATATTTGTGAACAAAAAAATGCCTGCTAAATGCACAATGAGTAAATAAATAAAAGTCTTAACCAAGATATTGTCTTCTATAAGCTCGTAGTTGGGCGGCTTACAAGCCCTTGTTGTACCACACGGTCTCTAGTTCGGGACGTTTCTTCTCAATATTTTCGCGCACCTCGGGTTCCAAGCTTGCCACCTTGATGGCAGCGCGCTGTTTGAAGAACGCACAGCCCAGGGGTGTGGCAAAGATGAGCACGAAACCGCAGAATAGGGTTTGGATGGGAGCATTAGATTTCGGGTATTTGGCTAGGAATCCCCTCCTCTCAAGCACGTTCATGAGCATCGGAGTCAACGCTTGAATAGAATTAATTGATACGTTAGTTTTTGTAATTCCGTACTTCTCATATTGGAGGTTGGGACTGGACTTACTCATTCCTGGCAAGGCCATGCAAATTCGACTTACTATTACCGCCGATATGCCAACACAAGCAGCCTTCTGGGACACGCCCACCTCGGCGTTCTTCTCATCCAGCAATACGACGCCGTTGCGAATCTCCCTGAAAGTATTTCGAGTGAATTAGTACGTCCCAGCTAATACTTCTGTCCCAGCTCCACTTACTGCATTCGCATGCAGGGAATGTTTATGCAGTTGGCGGCGGCCACAGCCACGAGAGGCACCATACGACCCACCAGTGGATTCATGTTCTTCACGGCCCGGTTGAGAGAGAGCGCTGTGGCCAGTGCTCCGCCGGTGGCCAGGCAGTACGAGGTCAATAGTTGCCTGGGAAGAGCGGAGGGCATGCTTAATATGTGGAATCATTGTCACGGGTGGGGGTACCTACGAGTTGCTGAGGGGCGAAGTGCCTGAGCGATTTGTGTAGTTGACAATGGCGTTGAAGGTTTGATTCATCCACTGCCAGAAGACAACGGCGCCCGTGCTTTTGTAGAAAGCCATCATGCCTAAAAACAGCGATACGCACACCATTACCACACTATTTTATTAATCAAAGCGCGGAAGCAATTTCTGGAATGGTACAATTGAATCACAAAGGTTGCTGTCCCACTCACCGCCAGTGATGAGCATGTTCATGGGCATTTGAGCCGACATGCGGCCAATTATGATTTGCTTATCTCCCGTCTCCGGGTGAAAGGCCGAATCATACAGGTACTTTGCTTTCCACACATCCTCAATCGTTCGGCACTCGGGCACCTCCTTGCCCGCTCTGTACTTCAACACGATCTGGCGGGCCTGCTCCAGCTTCGTGTTGGTGGCCAGCACGTTGAGCGGATTGGTGACAAGCAAGAAATGCTTGGCCCTGCCCACATAAGTGCTCTGGTCATATTTGGGCTGGTCAATATCAACACGGGGCAGTGGGGTCATTTTCGAAAAGGCTGCAAATTGGTCCCGCCTATTGAGATTAGACAAATTTAATTTAAAGGTTGGATTTAGGATTGGATTCTGGAGGTCTGCCATCATTTAATTCTAAATCGTATCAACTCAAACCGGGTCGAAGGGCACAAGCTCTCCTTATCAGAGGCGATGCGTTCTGTTCTGGCCTTATCTCGCTGGTAAACAAGTTTCTGCCGGGGAGCCGTTCGATTCTGTTTTCGAAATACATATACATACATACTATATGTATATGTTCCCACACCACACACACACACACACACACATAAGAACATGGGTATCTACATCTGTTTCTACACTTGTGTATGCAGTACACAATATATTATGATTTTTGAATTTGTTTTTTCAGGCACAGCACGGTTGCTATCAACTGTTCGATTATGCGGAATGGAATCTGTGCGTAAACGTTATATAATTCAACTGGGGCTACGACAACATAATCGACATCCATATCATATGCCTTATCAGTGGTGGGACCCAGCATACAGCTAGAGAACAGGTTGCAGAGTTTACACGCCCGTACGTAGCCGTGTGTGTGTGAGTGTGTGCGTACAAATTGTATAATATTTTCACCGACAGACTTACACACGCACAGAGCTCTCGGACCGTTGGTGCTACCACTTTGACCGTTGAAAAACGAATGAGACACGACGACGAACGAACCCTCCGCCGGCAAGCTTGCTCCAGAAAGCTTTTCGTTTCGTTCTTTTGGGGCGTGTGTAACGGTTATTTTGGAGCCCACTGTATTTTTCGGCCTCGCTGACATTGAGAATTCTGGAAAAGGGCGAGGCGAGAGAGCGTTGGATTGTATTTCTCCATTTCTCGTCGTGTGGGTGTTGAAAAAACATTTCTACGCGACGATTTCTTTTATTTACACAAGCAAAAATGGAACTTAATTTTAGACCAAATAATATAATTTACTTAAGTTATTATATTTTTATTATAATACAATATTTACAAGTGGGTTGTCATTGGAATTGTGTTGCCAATAAGGCGAATATCCCAAAAACTAATGCAATGAAAAATATGGGATTTTCGGTGCTCGCATATTCGTATGCGTATGGATGCAGCATTGTGTTTAATCTTGCAATCACCTCCTCTCCGATGCTCTCCAGCGTGTCACTATTAATGTGGCGCATTGGGAATATTTGGACCGATTGCAAGAAGTGGCGCCGTACCATTTTAGCCAAGTTCATCATTTCCTGATCGCACCTCTGCTTTATTAGGTTTTCCACGATGCTTAACGTGGGCCGAATAGGTAATTTCGAATTCCTGCAGTTTTGCCTCAAAGTTTTCTGCCGTGTACAATTTTCATTAAGAACTGCCAGAAGCTGGAACGTCTGTTCTTTAACGCAGAATGCTCTATATGCCAGCTGCCCAGGCTGCAACATTTGCAGGTGTGGCATGACGGTTCTTTCTCCTCTGCAAAGTCTTAAATTGGAAGGTCTGGAACCACTGTCCGAGGATCAGGTTAAGCGTATTTGCAAAATAAAAAAACTAAAAGAACTCCATATATCCTGCGACACCGTACCCTTGATAGACTTTATGAAATTGAATGACGTTCTATACCTGAATTTGGACATGCCTATCACAAATAACCAAATTATGGACCTTCTTAGGGGTCTTCCACGACTGTACCATCAGAGTTTACTGAATAGTGTTCGTATCTGGGCTAGCATACAGAACGAGAAGCGTACAAAAATCATAATCTGCATCGGTGAATTAGATATAAATGATATTCTGTACGCCAATCCCATGGTCGAAATCAAGAGGGGTTTTCAAAAATACGGAATATTAATAAACGAAGAGCTTGGTAAACGAGATCAGAACTAGGAAGTCTATCCTACCCTACCGATTCATCTTGAATTAATTACAAACATAACATGCCAATATGGGACTTCAATGAATGAAAACTTTAATTAATTAAATTAATTACATTACATTAACATTTTTTCTCCTCTTTTTAATTTTAAAATCAATTTCATATTATGTATTATGCAAACAATAAACACTCCGAATACAGCAAATCTTAATCTTAACGGTAGGTAATCTAGGTAGGGATTTTTCCCAGTCCTGGACTGGCCCATGTTAAATAACATTAACATTGAATTCTTAACAGACAAAGAGCTCGTGTATGTAATTAACATCCCAGTCCTGGACTGGACCATGTTAAATAACAGAGAAAGAGCTCATGTATGTAATTAACATCCCAGTCCTGGACTGGCCCATGTTAAATAACATAAACATTGAATTTTTAACAGACAAAGAGCTCATGTATGTAATTAACATCCCAGTCCTGGACTGGCCATTGTTAAATAACATTAACGTGTATGTAAATAAATCTATCGAAATCTTTACCACCACATTTATAACTATTTCGTTATGTTATATGAATGAACATTACCTATATATAATATAATATAATATATAATATATATTATATATGGTATATATATATTTCGGTATACAGGCAATTTTAAGTTTTCGGCGTTTTTTAGACGCGAAGCTTGCCGGTGTTTTTCAATGGTAATTGTGACAAGTGGTTTCCAAATTATTAAAAACTCTATATGAAAACTTAAGTATTTCATTTCATTTCCTTTGGAAGTTTATCGTGAAGAGAATCAAAATAAACCAATTGATACGACCAAAATGAACAATTCGATTAAAGCCGTTTATTTAATTTACGCTACGCAAAATCAATCAAAAAAATCAGTGCACATTCAATAAGATAGTTGTCTAGCCTGGAGCTAAATATTATAAAATTGAGTTTTTACGTAAGTACGCACCGCAGAAATTAATGCAATGCAATGTAAATGTATTTGTGAGAGAAGAATGGCGCGCATAATGGAACTTTTTTTCCCGCTCAATCTGTGCGCGTTGCGTTGTATGGTATGAGCATGTACATATGTATGCGTGTATGTGCGATGCGATCGTGCCAAGTCTTTTTTGTCTTTTGACTAAATACCCGAAACATATACATTTTCCCCATGATATGGTCTGTTACCATATCATATCATATCATGTAATGTAAACGAGATGGAAAAGTGCGTCAGGTCAGGTCAGGTCAGTTTGAACATACACACATACACACACACACACACACGAGCCGAGCCCTATTTCGAATGCTGCTGAATAGTCGGGGTCCTAGGCAAGAGAGGAGAGTCCTGCTGACCAGCGTGGTTCGCTCAGCCATCACTTACGCGGCGGCGATCTGGGCGGATGGCATTAGGGTCACCAGCTACGCCAGGGGGATAAAAACTATACACCGCCTCTGCGCACTTCGCATCTGCTGTGGCTTCCGGACCATCTCAGATGACGCAGCGCTTGTCATCGCAGGAGTGGTCCCTATTGACCTGTTGGTCGTCGAGGAGAAGACGGTGGCAGAAGCTATCAGGGCAGGAGCAGAAAGGAGAGCGGCGCGCCTGCAGGCCAGAGAGCAGAGCCTTCGAGAATGGCAAAGGAGATGGGACAGTTCTGGAAAGGGCCGGTGGACCCACCGTCTTATCCCAGACATCAGATCCTGGATCACCAGAAGACACGGTGCGGTAAACTTTCATACCACGCAGATGCTCAGCGGACACGGCTGCTTCAGCCAGTATCTGTGGAGATTCGGGCACGATAGCTCGCCACAATGTAGGTGGTGTGGAAGCATCACAGAAGACGCTGAGCATATCATTTTTGCCTGCGGGCGCTTTGCCAACATCAGGAGGGAGCTATGGCGAGCAGCGGGCAGGCAACTCACGCCCGCGAACCTTGTAGATCATATATTGGGAGACCCCACGATATGGGCGGCATGGAACAGCTTTGCCGCCGCAGCGATGACGGAACTGCGCAGAAGTGAGCGACTGAGGAGGGAGAGCTCATAGGAAGAACCAGGGTCCCTGCGAAGCAGAGCTTCACCGCCGTACCGTAGGGGCATGTTACTTCCTTTGGATCTCCACAATTTCGAGCCAATATATAATAACCTATAATTTATATTAGTCAATAAGCTATAAGTAATTAGTAGTAAATAGAAAAAAAAAGAAGGTACAGATATAAAAAAAACAAAAAAAAAACAAAAACACACACACATAAACACACAATATGACGCGATCGTCTGCACATTGGCCTCGTTTGGTAAAAACACGTAGAAAAATAAATACATATTTTTTAAGTTTCGAGTGCATTTGTTGCAAGAATAAAATCCTGAGTGATGTTTTGTGATGTAAACGCCACTTATCGAAACTTTTTTATTTGCTCGCTGTGGTTTTCCATTCATAAAAGAATACGAACAAAAAAAGTGTAATTGCGATAAAGGTTTGCAAAAGTCTGGCAAGACTTTGGTTCGCTAAATGCTCGTTTTTGAGTCCATTCAGTGAACATTTAGCGAAACTGCACTCACCGCTCTCGGATTTTTATCATTCTTAATTCCATTCATGAACATTTTATAAATATTTTTCAGGTGATTTTACTAAAAATGTATAACATCTACAATAATTGTACATTTGTATACTGTTGTCGCAGGACAAGTAAGTAATTTTGTGATTACTCATATAATATTATATTAGATATTATTATTAATATATTATCTTGTGTACCTGATGTCTCAAATCTAACTACACTGAGGAGTCGAACAGATGCAACGCCAGTGATGTTCCCCCTACGGCCACAACATCAGAAGCAGCAGTAGCTGGCACTCCGTCGCGACGGATGGAGTCGCCATACATACCGAATCGGATATGGGCAAGATGATCAACAGAGATTTTAATGGGGTCTCTATCATCAACCCAGTGAGCTCTTTCATCAGCGAGGAGAACAACGAAAACGAGCCCGCTAACGATACCAATGTGATCAGACAGTACAAGGAGCGGACTTTGGCATCTGCAACATCAGTTCCAGCACCGGACTGGAAGCGGCCGCCGCTGCTGCAGCAGCCGTGACCTCGGATAGCATAGACGACAAACGCCATTCTCCATTCTCCCTCTGGTAGAGGAACATGGCGGCGATGTCTCCAAGGCGTACGGTAATCGGCCCCGGTATCCAGCCCACGGGTGTAACTACAGGGAAGACCACATTCTTCGACATCCTGGCCAAGGATGCGGGTCGCGGCGCGCCCGAGGTGTTCATCGTATATGCGGACAGAGTAAACGAAATGTTTTTGCTCAATTTGGAGAGCTATATTTGGCGCCTGCGATTACACCACGCAACTGCAGGGCCTGCACTCCGTCTATGTGTTCTACGCGGGCACTGCTGTCCCGAACAGTCCGTTTCCCGTGAAGGTGGCGCCGCTGTTGGATGTCGATAAGGTGAGCGTCTCTGAACGCGGACTCAAGGCCACGGGCCTACGTTTTTTTAGAAGTTTAGCTTAGTTTTCTAGGGACAACACAGTCTTCTCCCAATGATGGGCTTAGTTCCATTTGATTCCTTTCCAGCCCAGACCCAATAGGAAAGTATCAAGCAGAAATGGGTGCAATACTTGCTGAAAAACTGAGATTGTCAATCTATTGATGAATTATACCATCGTCCCATCTAAAACGCACTACTTCATTCGGATGGAGTGTGCGGATAACAGGATACCGCCAGACCAAAGACAATATAAATAGTAAGATGCCAAACGCCCATACAATTTCATATCGTGAGCAGCGCTGATTTCTGTGAATGCTTGAGTACGCGCTGTCTCGCTGACACGAAGAAGATAAGAGAGAGAATGAGTTTGCATGTGTGAGTACACACAGAGCTGCAAGCACTTATGTGTGCATATTTGTGCCGAGCTGCCGAATTTTGACGAGACGTAAAGAAGACAGAAATGTATTTGCTTGCGAGGGGGAGGGGGGGGGGGGGGGGAATTAGTTGGCGATTGACATTTGGATAATTATTATTATTATTATATTATTATAATTATTATTATTCATTTAAATAGTAATAATAATATAATTCTTTAATATACAATGTAAATATATGACCCATTTTTAACATTTCATATTAGGTATACAATTATTATGGTTTTGAAATTATCCAGTAAAATATTGATATGATAATAGACAATATAATTTTTGGTTGTATCCAACCTGTTCAATCGCAAAATCAACCCCTATACCGCAATTCGCCTTTCAAGAAATTTTATCAAATTGTCTTGTCTTCTTTGCACATAGGTACATTCCTTCATTATATTCGTTTATAGTACATTAAAAAAAATTAGCATATAAGGGATATACAAAAGATTCCTTTTTTTGTATTATGAGCAAGCGTCTTCAAATAGTGTCATAGTTCCCAATGAATTCTAAAGTAATGGGTATTTCGTTGAGCGCGGCGTCGTCAAAAACCAATACAAACAAGCAGACCTAACATATGTGCACACGTACAGTTACATCTCAGCCTCATGTATAGGGAAGAGAGCGGTGCGCTCTCTTTCTCTCTCTCTCTCTCTCTCTATTTGAATCAATTCCATAATGAATTCCACAGAGCCAAAATCGACCTCAATAATTTTGTATGGCGAGATTTATCTTGCTATTTATATTGTCTTTGGCCAGACCCTATACTTCTTCACCGTCGGATCACATATAGATACAGAATACAGACACAATGTGCCCAAGAAGGATTGCAAGTTCTACAAGGAAATACGGATAGGATAGCTGTTGAAAACACGTCTGACTAAGGAAAATAGGTGCTGTGATCTAGCGAAACACACTAGATTCCCAGAAAACCCGGAAGCCGCCTCAACCTCCTCGAACTATTTCCATGATATTTGCAGGTCTGTGCTAAAAACCTGTACGAATCGAATATGGAATCATATGGTCAAAGAACACTGGTCTCGTGAAGTGTTTTGTGTATATTTATGCATTTATTTCCGGAATTCATTGTTAGACTAAACATAACATCAACAGTTTTGTATATTAGCAATAGTTTATTATGTTGTTTATTGTTTTGTTAGTGTACATCCCACGAATAAGTGTGAGCTTTGAAGTTTTGAAGTTTACTTTCAAACGCGCTTCATACTCGTAATTAAATTTGATAGGTTCAATATAGTTTTCACAAACAATTATAGTCGTAATTAACACAAATGTCAGGTGTAAATATGTCAATATGTCAATGTGTATTAAGGTAATAGGCAATATTGAATTGTGTGGTTTTTGTATAGTATATTTTAGTTGTACTCGTAAATGTGTATCAATTATTGTACATAAATATGTATGTATCGTGTGAGTGGCTTTGTGTTTAACTCTTAAGTAAACAAGATCCACATCATTACATAATTTTGCTAAATACTCGTATATAGTACTCCGTTTATAGATTGCAATTTGCATTAGATACAGTTAAAAGTAACGCGAAATATATAGGTAATATTTGGTTTGAGTCTGTCAAGGATACATATGTACACATATTTGTATGCATGCATGTACGTAGATATCAAATAATTTGAATAGAACACTGACGTATAAGTTGATACCTTCATGGTGCGTAACGCTCTTTAACGATCTGTTAATAATTGAATCGAATTGCTAATTGAAGTTGTATCGAAACAACACACCTAACACTGAAACTAATTGAGTTTACTTCCTGTTTACGAGCAGTACTGGAATAACATGGATGTTCACCCAGTGGGATGCACAAGGTCAACTGAGAGTGCTGCATGTCCTGTGGAAGCGTACATACGGTATTGTATTGCAGTACAGTTCGAGATTACTCCCCAATGATTGCCATCATTCACTTAATATGTACAACATGATCGGAACAACTTTATGACTGAATAACTCGGAATAACTTGACTGTCTTTATCGAGAAGGGGAGTCGGGAGGAAGAACGTTGTACCTGGTTTTTGAGTTTGAGGTGTGGATAGTAGTATAATTGTATGTATAATATATGTATGTGGGGAGTTTCAGCCGGCGATTGTTCGTACGTTTTATAGTTGTATCCTAGTTTATCCATCTATGGGAGTATAACTACCATGTATCTTTAGCAAGTAATTCGATTCGATTCTGGGAAGTTGGCTTCGGCTTCGGCATCGATAAACCATTGGATTCAGTTACTTGGGTTCCATTTCGGCTCCTTCATCATATGTATATACTGGATATACTCGTTACCTCCTTTATCAGTATCTTTATCTTTATCTGTATCTGTATCTGGTATCTATATCTTTACATGCCCATGTACATGTTGTATTTGTATTTATGTATTTTGTAATTGTATGTATAAATATGTTTATGTTTAGACATGTATGTGGGTATGTAACTATGTATGTTTTGAGCGCGTCCTTATAGCAGTGCATTGCTCTTTATGCTATATAGTAGTAGTATTAATGTATATACTCGTATTTGTCTTACACATTGCTTGCAGCTAATTCCGATACTGATTCTGTGTCCAGGGTCAGATCCATCTGGTTTTGCAAAGCAGCTTTGGGCAAAGTGTGGTAAATGCAGCTAGATTTGGCCTGGATCTGGGTCTGGACAGTTGGGCGGAAGGCCAAAGCGCACCGAGACTGCCCAATATAATGTAAATGTAATCAGTATTCCCTAAGCTTGAATGTCACGCATTTTGCATGCTTAAGAAGATGTGGTGTTGGAGAATTGCTTGATTGGGAAATTAATTTCATGTAAATCAATAATTATACACATTGGTTAAACGCGTGCAGCCTGATTTGAGCTTCCATCGATCAATTGAACAATGCTTTGAATCCGCATCGCCATCAAATGGAACGAGAAATCATTTTAAATTCTGAAGATGTATCATTTCACAGTAAATATTGTTTCGATTTATGCGCAACAATTTGCACCAAAAATTGACTTTAAATGTTCACTGTTCGTTTTGTGTTTGAGTATATGTATGTGTGTTTGTAATTTGTATAACGTTATTTAATTTATTTATGCTCCCGCTCATATTTACATTCGAAAATTGACGCGATTAATTGCCATAAAGTATTCTTTTCTTTTCTTTCGCTTCGCTCTCTGTTCCTCTGTTCTTTGCTATTTGAACTTTCTTTCAGAATCAAAACCTAAATTTCTTCGGCCAAACCTAGGACGCTTCTAGTGGGTTCTGGAAGCGAAGTGGCTACATTATATAAATATGTATTATTTAAATATACAAAATATACATATTTTACATACATAGTGTAGGTTTTTCTTGCATCTTGTATATGAGAACAAAAATAGAAAATATCCGAAAACGTAAAAAAATTCGTTGCTCTTGTTCCGTGGCGCAAGGATCTGCGCTCCTGGTCTGGTTCGACCCACCCGGAGGCCAAAAGTCTCAACGGGCGTTTTCGTGTACATTTCGTGTGCACAAGAAACAATATTGGAGAGATCCTTAACGAGATACATACAATACACTAAACTATAAAATTAAAACTATAACTAAAACTAAGCGTGATCAACGGTTCAACAAAGCGATGCGATACAAAAGTATATACATGCAGATAAATACTTATACGATATACATATGTATGTATGTATAAATATAATATATAATTTGTTTGACTTGTGGTGTGAGAGTTTGCGTTGTTCTGTTCGACTTGTTCCTTAAAACCGTTTTGCAACAAATGTTCCTCTGTTGTAATTGTTGCTCCTTTGTTGCTCTGTTGCTTGTTTAATTGCATTTGTCTCCCTATCTACAGTGCTATTTATCCGGTATGTGTACTTTAATTATGGTTGTACTCTCGTACAGATGTATATGGGTTGTTATTTGCCTAAATATCATTAAATATTGTATATGTATATGTTAGTAAATATATAATATATATATAATCATCTTTTTATCTTTTTATATTTTTATCTTTTTGGTTTATCGTTTCTCTCTTCGGTTGGTGCAATGTAAAAATCCATGTAAAACGCGATTTGAGTATTCAATTTGTCCACTAATTAACATTAAATGTACGAGTCGGTTCCTCTTCCAATGACGAACTTCCTTCCTCCTACTCCTATTGCTCCTATAGCTCCTCCTGTGGTTGTGGCGGCTGTGGCTGGTGCTTCAATTTGTCGTTGTTGATCATGCGTCTGTGCACGGCACGAGGACTCTACTCTCCTCTGAATATGAATATGCATCGGATGGGATGGGTGTGTGTGCTATGTACTATGTATGGTATGCTTCTATATGCACTATAGTATACTATACGAGTATATGGTACTTGGTGCTGGCATCCTCTTGGTTGCTTAGTAAGTGCCTGAATTAAGAATGGAAATTCGGCAGTTAGGGGGGACATCTTGGGAATATGGATGTGGGTATGGATACGGATACTTACTGGGACACTCGGGTGGGTTCATGTAGCCGAAGACATTCAATTCGTAGAGCGACGCCAGAGTGATGAAGAACAGGTACCAGAGCATCAGAATTATGCCCAGGCGCTTGTCCAGCTTCCAGCCGTTCAAGTGCGTCGAGAGGATCAGGAAGACGACGGTGGAGAAGAGCGAGAGTGTCGAGTAGGCGAGACCTGAAATGGGGGAAGAGAGGAGTGGGCACTCAGAGATTAGACCGGGAGATGGCCAGGGGCTGCTGCTACGTCAGCTAGGCGAACGGCTAGAACACTCATGCCAGGCATACCACACTCATGTTGCATACGATGACTACTACGGGCGGGCGGGGGGTGGAACGGGTGAACGGGGGAGAAGGGGAGAGAGTACATACCCTTGGAGATGACATTCACGTGCGAGCCGGGCTTTATGATGGCCGTTTGTATGAACCATGGAAGACCTAAGCACACTAGGATATCAAAGACATTCGAGCCAATCGCATTCGACACGGCCATGTCGCCGTAGCCCTCTTTGATAACGGCTATTGAGCTTAGGGCATCCGGCACAGAAACGCCAGCAGCCACGAACGTCAGGCCCATCACTGTGTCGGGAATGGCCAGGGTGGACCCGATCACGGTGATCATCCACACCATAAAGTACGAGTAGAACGAGATCCAAACCATGGAGAGCAGGAAGGTGAACGGATACCAGTTGCGGTACTGCTGCTGCCGGCAGTCGGGCATCGTCTTCTTGCACAGGAAGTGTATCGGATACACCACATACCAGGCAACCAGTGCTGGCAGACCGCCCTCCGTGGGTCGCATTAGGGGATCTGGGCGTGGCTCGCGCTGCTTGTCCGTCGACTTGTAGTAGTCAAGCCCAGTGGCAGCAGGCGCGGCCACCACCTGGCCCTTGGCGGCACCCGCACCCGCGGATGCCGACGCAGCCGCTGCCTCGCCCGTCACAACAGACTCGGGCTGATCGGAGTTGTAGGCCATGTTCTCCTGGCCCTGTCCCTGGCCGTGACTGAACTGCCCCATGCCCCAGTCGTCGACTGGCGGTTGGCTAGGCCTGGCACTGGCGGCCGCTGGCTTCGGCTGGTTCTCCTCGCCCCAGGCGGAATTCGGGTCCCAGCTAGCATTGGTGTCACTGTAGTTCTGATAGTCGCTCTGAGGCTGGGGCATAGGGGCGTCCACGCCATTGCTGGACTCCTTGGACATGCTCGTCTGTTGCTGTTGTCCCTGTCCTGCGCTGCCCTGGGTGTAGGAGCTCTCGGGAACATTCTTGTAGGTCACCAGCGCCGACTGCTCCTCCTTGCTGGGCAGCTTAAACGGCAAGTTGAGGCCGAGTGCCCAGCGCTCCAGCTCGGTGTTGAAGTGGAGGGCCACGCAGTATCCCACATAGCAGAGCAGCATCACCACGGACTCGAACTGGGGACAAAGTCGAAGATTAGTTGTGGCCCTCACGCGGCTTCCGCTGCACTCTCCGCGCACTTACACAAGAGATGACGTCGTTGAAGATGATTATCAGCATGACCAGGATGGACACGCAGTAGAAGAAGCAGTCCCGCACCAGGGGCCACCAGTTCAGCTGGCAAACGGTTCCCGAGCACAGACAACAGACCGATATCACGAACATAATATTGAACACCGCCGAGCCGATGACGCCGCTGATGCCAATGTCATCCTTGGCGAAGAACACCCCTATGACCACGGTGGCCAGCTCGGGGGCCGAGCTGCCGGCAGCCATGAACGTGGCTCCAGCCACGTCCGGAGATAGCTTAAGCTCTGCAAAAATATTTAGAGTTAGTGGAGCGCCCTAGCCCACACCCGTTCTCCCAGCGCCTCACCTTCGCACAAACGGTCCAGGCTGGCCACGAAGTACTCGTCGCACACGATGGCCAGGCCAAAGAAGGTGTAGACTGCCACCAGGATGTGCAGGATGAGGCCGCCGTGCTGGCGCGCCCACTTGTTCATCAGCGGCTGGGGGAACTGCTCGATGGCCGGCGGGGTGCAATTGTCGCGCTTGGGGCGCCAGGTCGGGACGGCTCCATGGACGGGAGTGGCCTCGGTGGCGTCCGGTGCCTGTGGAGGGAACAAGTGGGTGAAGCATGCCGGTGAAGCGCCTACCAGAGCCTACTCACATAAAATGGCGTGGTGGTCTCGAGCTCCGGATTCATTTCGGTCGGTACTTCTCCATTAGCTTCGGCATCGCCTTCATCCTCGGCCAAGCTGCCCACGTCCAGTGGAAGTGCCGATCCCTCCCTGTTATCGCCCTTTGCCGAGTAGATGCTGACGCAATAGTAGATCAGGAAGAGAAGGCCCATGTTCCACATGCGGGCGCGACGGGACCGGCGACGCACGATCTGTGTGGGCAAATCGTGGCGACGGATTAGAACCCTCCAGCCAAAGACAATGAAAGCCCACCCACACATCAGGAAAATGCGACTGCTAGGAAAATGCCAAGTGCGGCTTATGTACGCGACGTTGCAGCGCCTGGAGGCGTCTGCCCTGAGCATATAGAGACAGAAGTACACACTCATCCAGGTGTACGCGTCTCCGAGTCTTCGAGTGTGTGTGTGTGTACCTGAGGGCAATTTGCAGCTCTTCTCGGATAAAATGGCAAGCTTATAAGGTTTATTGCCACCGACTTTGCTTGGCTTTGTGGTACTGCGCCGGCTTTTGTCTGGGGGCCTGACAGTGGAAATTGGATACCCGGCCTGAACTGCACTATGCCAAATGTAAAAGCAAGCAAACGAAAAACACCACAACCAAGTAATCAGTGATACCCTGGAAGACAACATGCGCCATTAATGGTCAAGAGCAATGTTCTTGCTGCTAAATGGGCAAAGAAAAAGGTAGCACCAAAAGGAAAACAAATTGCTTCGGATTTCGAAATATGATTTCTCAGTATATTGTACTGAAGAAGATCAATAATGAAGGTAAACTTTTGTATTTAGATACCTCTTACCGGAAGAGTGTTTTATAATGTCTTCCAATGTCAGATACATACATACATATATGCAAGTATGATATGGTGATCGGTTCTGGGCCGTATATATATATGTACTGAGAGACGAATTTGAAGAGAAACAGCAGCATGCGCAATGTACAGTGTACAGTGTATGGGGCATATGGTATGCTTTCGACCATCAATGGAACATAAATAAAATATAAAATAAAGACGAAGAGATCGTAGTTAACTACTGCTCGATCCATAACAGCATGGCCCGCAAAAGAGCTTCCTTCTGTCCAACGAGAAGAGCAACCATTGAACCTCGGACATGAAGAATGACCGATTGCTGGCTGACCAGCGGGTCCGACTTGAAATTGAATATGGGCGAGCGATTTGTGCACTTGTCTTGCCAATGTGCAGCAGCCTAGGAGACCATTGGAGTTGGGTGACATTCAATACGGCACGCTTTGCTCTTGTGGGCTCAAGGAAATCTAGAATGCCAAAGTCTTTGGTGTACATGCATAGGTACACCAGAGGCTCTTCGATTTGTTTGCTGGCAGTAACTAGAGGCGTCAATGCCGTGGGCAGACTGCTGGGCTTCACCTCATCCCAGAGTGATAAGCGCTCAGTGAATACAGATACGAGTATGTACGAGTAAGCAGCAGTAAGCTCAAGGCCGGTAAGGCGATGAGAAGTGAGGCGGATCGGCAGGAACGAGAGTACTCGCACTACACACTTTCCAAGGCCTCCCGCCGGTCGCATCTGAGTCTGGATTCACAGACATCGCATGACATCATATCCTACAAGTTGGCCTTGTCGTCGTCGGGGGACTCCTTCAATCACGACGCGTACTGCCAGCAGCCGGAGACAGGCAGCAGCAACAATACTCGTAAATGTATTTGAATAAATTTGTTTCTTATTGGCAATTCGGTTGATGTTGTTGCAGATTTTTCTGTGGCTGTTGCTGTTTCTGCTGCTGGTGTGATAACAGCGAAAATTTGTAGCAGATGTCAGGGGGTACAAGTCGATGGGCAAGTCGAAGAGTGAGAGAAAGAGAGGGAGAGAGAGTGAGAGCAAGTGGCGTTTTTCACCACAAAAATACACAAACGATGAATGGTGGGCGAAGAGGGGAGTGTAGTCCACGGCGGCGTCTGGCTGACAGAGCGACTGGCGAAGCCACCACAGAGCGGGTGGCGCTACCGTTCCCCATCCAGACCCCAGAGCACAGAGCCCACAGCACAGGCCAGGCGCTGCCTTGTGGGCCACTCGGTCACAATATCGATTTACTCGCACATTCACGGACCAACCCGACCCGACCCGACCCCCTCCTCCCCTGTTCTTCTGTTCTTCTGCTCTTCTGCTCTTCTGCTATTCCAGCGCTGTTGGGTAAGGTTGCTGAGTGGGGGGCTGGTCTGTAGGTGGAGAGCGCTTTTCGCTTGACTTTTGCTGTTAGTTACAGTTGTTGCTGTTGCTGTTGCTGTTGATGTCGTATGGGGGTGTTGGTGAGAGAAACAACGATGATGTCGTCAATGACGCTCGCAAGACTAAAAGGAGGCTGCAGCCGACCGACCCACCAACCATCTTATAAAAATAAATGGCTGCGCTAACTAAATAGATGAGGAAGGAAGTGTCGGCGGGGCTGGTGGCGCGGACCCGGGTGGACTGGGGCGCCTCGGCTTACATCATACACACTCGTGTTTTCCTCAGCGGCGCAAAGACAATGGGAGGACTCGTGAAAAGGATAGAAAAGAAAAGCAAGAGGAGGAACAAAAATAAAGGAAAGTAGACAATTGACTTGCAGTTTGCATAAAGACAACGGGAGAGTACGGGACGGGGATAGGGTTCGTAATTTGGATGAATAAACAGGGGCTCAGCTGATTAGCCCCACACCCACAGCTCACACCTCACGCCCCCGTGCAGGCCCATTTCATAATCACTTTTTACCATTTTGCTTATTGTTGCTGGTGCTGTGGAGTGAGCCAAACTTTTCACGAAAACTCGGCTTGAAACTCTGCGTTTCGTTCAGGCTACTGTCAGTTGCAGTCGTTAGATGGATTTTTGCGGAAAACAGATACAGAAGAAAACCGTTGCATTGGAAAACATGTGATGAAGAAATGTGGCCTGGCCTGAGATTTTCAGTTCACTTTTCGCTCTCGGCTATGGCAATGGCAATGGCTATGGCTATGGCTATTCCGTTAATCACTTCACTTCACTCCACTCCACTTCGCTCCACTCGCTGCAGCTGTTTTCGCCCAGCAGTTGGGTTAGTAATGCATTTTTCCACCGACGCGCTATTATTTAGTTTTCAGCTTTCCGCTTATCCGTATTCTTTTCGAGGGGGGATAACGAGTCCAGCTCTGCGGTGTGTTGGTGTTTCTGTTTCTATGCTTGTGTAGGGTGGTGGGGTGGTGGGCGGGTGTGCGTGTGTGTGTGAGTGTTTCTGTGTGTGGTTAGACACGAGCACGGGACCGAGACCAGGCGCGAGCTTTGTTTGCGAGCGATGTGCACTTATTCGCGTTTAAATACTAGGGTATCAAGAGCAGCAGCAGCAGCAGCGTCAACCGACTCCGCCGAGTTTTGGAAATTCAATGCGCACTGGTGGCGCGTCGTCAAGTCTGCCGCACAACTTCGCTTTATGGGCGGGGGGTGTCAGAAACCCACCACAGCCGAGCGCGTCGGCAGGAAATGTCAGAGTGTGGTGGCACATAATGGTGCGTGGGGTGGGCGTGGGCGTGGGTGTTAGGGCGGAGCTGCCAACTTGCTGAGGCTGCCTCCCTCAGCGCGCCATCTATGGGGTCTTTGCGCTACGGCCAAAACTGGAACTAACTTAAACGAAAGGCGGACAGTACGTCTCCATCCTCGAGACTTGGGACTGTTGAAAAATTGCATTACGGACTAACAATGGCCCGGCATCGCATTTATGGGTATTTGTTTGATTATTATTTATATGCGCCCTCCCCTGGCCACAAGCGTCAAGTGCATTGGCCTGGTCAATAGCAAAGAGCAAATAGCAAATAGCAAACAGCAAACAAACGATCTTCCATTTGAAGTGCCGCAGAGGACATCAATTGTCTGGATTTTGCCACATTATCCTTTACATTGAGCCCAGAGCCCAGAGCACAGACGATGCCGATGATCGGGCTCTCTCAGATGTGCAACGTGACATGGCTACATGCCGCATCCTCTGATCTAGCCGCCAGCTCTCGCCCCGTCGGCCTCTTGCAAAAACAAAGGCATCTCGGGGAGGACACTCTCGCTCTCGCTCGTCACTTGTAAAAATCGGCATCGCAATCACAATGACGGATTTACCTGTTGACACCTCACAAATAGACAATTCTGCTAATTAATAATGGGAGCGCTCTCAATACTCGAGTCGCAGACTAGAATCGGCCGGCAGGACCAAGAAATATGACGGCTCTCCGAAATTCAACTGTAACAGGTTAAATGGCTCAATTATTAGTCGGTACATCACAGGCCTCATGGCATGGCGGGGTCGCGCCGACATTCAGTCTGCGAAACCCGGCTCTCTGGGGTAACTGAGAGCAGTAGTTCTCGGGAAATGGAGCGGCTGCTCCTTTGAGTTTACGTTGAGGTTGACAGAAGTACCGCAGAAATATGACTTTGATTCACGAATTTCAGGGATTGTGTGAGCAGCATAGAGCCGTTTTGTCCGCTATCCACTGTCGGAGATTGTAAATTGCAGTGCAACTATTATGGCTTTGTCAGCTGTCACACGTTAAGGGAGTCGTTAAGGGGATTGTAAATCAAAGCCAATCACTGGAGCTAAAGTTGTCGCATACGATATGGGACATGGTGGGAATGTGGGATGCGGGTGAATGGATTTCGGATGGTAGTCTTTGTGTGAACAGGTCCTTAAACTTGAATGAACTATAAAGCACAGAATAGGTCCACAGCTAACTTGGAAAATTAGATAAAAGGTTTCCGGAAAATCGAGTAATAGGGAAATAAATAATGTCCCTAACAAAACAGTTTTGCTTTTAGCAACTTCGTACATATGCTAATGATCAAGTATGCCACATGCTATACCTACTATAATCAAATATATTTGTGCATAGTTATTTATACAACTATTACTAGATTGATTCAGTTTGTCATCTTAATCATCAATATTCGGCATTCACTGAGACAAAGAGGTCCTGATTTTTGGAAACATAATAAATATTATTTTGTGATCACTCGATTTGACACGACTTTATCTTCCTAATGGACTGAAAATAATATAACTTCAGGGATTTCAAATATCGAGAATTCAAAAATGTCTTCCAATACAAGGCTAAATGTTTTCCAAAAGACTGGTATCATCGAACATTTTCGTTCGTTTAGTAGCTATTAGGACAGCCCTCGTTCACCATTTTGTGCTCCTGATATCACATTATTTCAAGTATATTTCAAAATTTCCCCTTTCACCCCACAAAAGACGAAAATCTGTGGCATCCATAATTTTAAAGTTACGAGAAAACTAAAAACGCAGAATCATTGAGAATCTCAATTTGGGTTAGATCGGATCATAAGTATAGTATTAGAATAGTATTAGTAACAAATGAAATTGCAGTGCCTAAGGAACGCCTTCCACGTGCTAAATCGCTTATCCGATAGTGCTGATTAGTGCTATGGACAAAAAAAATGTCCATTGTCATGCGATCAAATTCAAACATGAATCAGATGGTATGTGTTGCGTATAAAGAAAAGTGCTACTACCAGAAAATGATACCCCAATAGAATATTTGAACGTCATGCTCATCGGCACGGATCCAGATTCATATCTGTTCCTGAAGTCCATTCGCACAATGAATTCATGCTCCCAAATGACATCGTTCGGAGAAACAAAAATAGATCGCAATAATGCGGAACATGGTTTTCCGGATTATAGTAGCTAGTTGTATATAAAATATATTGTCTGTTGCATAAGTATCAAATTATAAAAGTTTATAAATGTCCGAACAGGCATACAGAATCTTTAAAAAATATGTATATGATTGCCTTACATTTAAATAATAAATCGGCAAGTCCCCGGCAGTCATACAGTGTCTGAGGTTTTTGATGACACAGATTCTTTACGTTTCCGTCCATATTTCATAATCGTATTGATCGTATCTTCTAACATTTCAATAATAAATAACCTAACCCCCGAAAGTCTTGTAAAATATGCCGACATCAACCATAACCAGCCGCACACCTTCATAGGTCTGCCCCTCGCAGATATGAATGAAATGCCTGAGTGACTCCGTAGGTGGCATGTTTCATGGGCCGTTCAGTTTTGAATTAGTTTATAAACTAAATACAAATATGGTGACTAAAATGCGTTAGCTAATTGATTTCATACGCTCAATTTGAGCGGCGACCCAGTGTCTGCCACAGGAGCCACAGGCCAGGACCCTACCGCTAGCCACATTGGCGACCGCATTGCCACAAGACGAAGTGGCAACGAAAGGTGGCACGCTGGCCATCCGAGCCGATGCGTGAGTCGAGCTCGCACAAAGGCCCTCAGTCACAATGGAAGAGCAGAGTCAGAATCGAGTCTTCTTTTGACGCAACTGCCCGAAATTGGCCCGCTCGTCATTATTTATATGCCACTTTCTATGCGGACAAAGCGAGGGAAGGTGTCAGCCAAAGGTGTCGGGACAGGACGGCCCCTCTCCCAGATGCGGTTGCCCGGCGCAGATCACGGCGAAGACGTGCCGCAGTCCGTCCCCGTCTTCGGCTCTTTTGTCCCATTGTTTTGTCCTTGCTTCATCGAGTGGCTTGGCTTGGCCGTGGTTTATAGCGAAGATGAAAACGGGTAGGAATTGTAGACTGGTACAGAGGGAAAGAGCAGGACGTGGAATGGGATAGGGACGGAGCAATCCTTTGTCTGTGGCGACTCAATAAAGAACTTATTGTGGACAAATTTCGACATTTTTGAAGCGCTGTTTACGGTTTGGTTTGTCTCTTATGTGCTTGGGTGTATGGCGTTTCTCTGCTGGCATCAAAGGACATGCTTGACTTTTAACAGGAATCAATTTATTTTATGCGAAATAATCGTGTTGATGGCTGCGTTCTCGCCCCTTTTTCTCCCTATTTCAGCCTTTTTCTCTCGTTTCTCTCCCTCTCTCTTTTCTCTCTCTCCTGTTTCCCCCAACTGCTGGCATTTGGGTTTGGTTTGTGGTCGCACCAACCCCGGCCTCGGCCTCGGCCCTGGCCCTGGCTCAACCCCCTAACACCGAGAGCTGGCAAACCCTGAGGGCTGTGACGGGGTTTGGGCCATGGTCTCGGCCTTCCCTTCCCTTGGAGCGCATAGGTGAAGAAGGGTGGAAGTAATTTTAATTTATGATGTCAATTTACAGTAGTTTTTGCGGTTTTCCCCGTCAGAATCTCCGATATTGTCTCTGGAACAGGCGCAGCAAATCTGATTGGGAATGAATTTCACTAAGTCCGTTTCCAACTATCAACGAACGCCAATCAATCAATTCGCCAAGCACTCTTCATTACTATTAGGGTTTTTTTTTCGAAAAATATATACTTTTTGAAAGCATTTTTTGTTCTCCTTTTGGATTGCAGATCCACACGAGCGTGACCGCCAAAAATCGGTGGGCGATCAATCAAAGCGAACTCAATATTTTGCAATTTCAACAATTGCACGGCCCTCAGAGGACGTGGGCCATGGGCAGGGACTAGCGACTGGCATCTGCAAGGTTGATTGAGGATCGTCAGATCGTTGTACACCTACTACGAGCAAGGGGCACTTCACTTCACTCTACATCATTTCAGTACAGTTCATCATTCATCCGAGGCGATTCCATTCAAGGATTTGCCATCCATTCATCACGGTCAGGCAGAGATATGCACGTCCACAGAATAAGAGAGACGACCCAGTATCAGCACTTGACAGCTGACCAGGACACGGGCCCGGGCCCGTTAGGTAAACATGAATTTACCGGTTATTATTAGCACCTTTCAATCATAATTGCACCATAGGAGTTGCCCAACTCCCTCCGGCACAGACCCAGACCCAGACCCTGGACCAGGCTCAGTTCAATTGGCAACTTCCAACGGTAGGCCGTTTCTTTGACCAAATCTTTGCATCTACATTTACATTCACAAAGGTCAGTCAGCGGCAGCCAGCATTGAGATGATCATGTGTGAAAAGGCTTTTCAGCCTGTTTCGGGCAGGGCTCTGGCTGGGTCAATGGGCAACCGGTAGCATTGTGTGCCTTCTCTTCTGGAGAACTCCCTGCCCATTGTCGCATTGTCCCACTCTCGCACGTTTCAATTTGCATTTGACTTCCCGGCCTGCCCCTGCCGTGGGCGAGCCAAACCACTTATGTTTCCTAACTTCTCGCTGGGAGTGCTGCAGTTCTCCGCTCTCCGTTCTCTGCGGCTCAATGGCTCAGTTTGCTAGGCGGATCAAGGCTCGGGCCGCTCCTGGATCCTCTTCTCTGACGGCCTTTGCTTTCCGGTTCAGAGGGAGCGTGCCGGGGCCGACAATTGTTACAGATTTGCACACATTTCTGTGCACTCGCTTGCACAAATCTTTCAATCCTAAGACGATTTCCTCTTGTAAATCTGTTATAAGCTGCCAAGAATGTCACACGGCCAATTGAATAATTCCACAATTGAATGCTGTCGAATTTCTATGAATTTTCTTTTAATTATCATTCCAAAACAAATCTGAAGCATAGCCAAAGATATGCAAAGAATGGATGTATTTTAATAAATGTGATACATACACTCCTGCACATATATTTTTTGTGTATTAAATTGCAAATCAAATCATCAAACTACAGTGGGCTATAAATACACATACATTTATTTTATATTTATTTACCTATATAGGTATGTGCATACATATATTGGAAATCGATTCCTCTGGAAAGAGCGAAACACTGCGATACCCAATAGTCGGTAGGATAGTGTGGATTCGGGAGGATTTCAATTCGTTTATTTATTTTCCAAACGGAACAGAGCACTGACCACACCCGATGTTGAAAAACAAGTACAGGGTATCGGTTGGATATGGGTTGGCATAACTTAACTCGGTCGCTCCACTTCCAGCGCCCTCGAAAGTGTTGTAAGTCCGGCACGGGCAATCCGCCTAATCCTGGGCAGGTAAGTAAAATACTGTTGTTGGTTGGTTGGTTGGTTGTCGGTAGCCAACGGATCAGCCAGCACGACTGTGACATTGTTTGAAGGCGAATGTCCGTTAATAATAGAACGATTACCCGACGAGGTCAACACTTTGCACACAAACAGACAGGCAGATTGAGGGATAGAGAAGATCCATTCGAGACTATATGTATGTATGTAGATACTATCTGCATGACGATGGATGTGAGTGCCCGCATGGATATTCAAATTGAAAAACGCCGCAGGACACACCGGACAAAGGCTTGTTCTCGTCCTTGTCCCCGTCCAATGGCCAGTTGTCAGCGATTGAATGAACTGCTCTACAAGCGGATTATTGGATTTGAGGTTAAGTGCGTTCTCAGTGATTGCAACTAAAACGAAACGAAATTGAAATTTTTCGAGGATTTTGTCAACTGTTTTGACTTCGGAAATGCTGCCGCTCTTGTTCTTGTTCCCGTTCCCTTTGCCGTTCCCCTAAGCTGAGGCGAGACGGCGACAAAAAACGCGCCGAAACGCACTCGGTGGGCGGGGCCAACGGAGAACGCCATTGCTCGACTCTGCAGCTGTTCTCACGCGGGCACACACGCACGAACGCACACACACACACATGCGGATGCAGGGCTCTCTCGTCTGCATGTGCAAGCGAGAGGGAAGACCAGCTGCCGTGGCATGCCCCAAACAGCGGCGAGGAGTGGGGCACTAGCCGCGTGCGCCACGGCAGTTTGTGTTTGTGTGGGAGAGCTGATCTTGCTTCGAGCGGCAGTGGCCGCAGCGAGCAATGGGAAGGGCGCAGGACAATGTATCTCCGGGGCCCGGTTTGGGGTTGCTTTGGTGGCGAGCCTTTTAATGGACGACACGACGTCGGCGTGGCCACCGCGCCCGGTTTCTGCGGCGTTGTGTCACGGGATAAATGTTAATCGATATCTGTGTGCCGGTGCCGACATCCTTTTGTTGCCACGCCACTCCATTGTGCCTCCTGGTTCCCAAAAAGAGCAGCGTTCGCGTCGCATCTTGGCGCGCTAGCCGCAGAAATTGGTCGAGTGCACTCGCTCGAAAAACTAATTTGATTTATGTCTTCGCATTGGAGTGCCGCCTCCCCTCGTTGTCGTCCTGAGTAGTTTGATTTTAGCTCGGGCGAAGGACGCGAAGCCAAGCCCTGATTCAGCCGCCATTCACACCCATATCGCCGACAGATCGTCCACATTCTGGGTGCCCCCGCAACGCCCAGCCCAGCGCCTCCTGATACCTCCCTTCGGCTTTTGCTTTGGGGGCCCTTGTGTAATTAATTGGAATTTAGGAGCTCGAAATGGGGACCATTGCTAAAACTTGGATACTGGAAACAAATATGTATCTTTAATGAACAAATTTATGTATCAATTAAAGAAAATGTCTTCACCCTTGTCATGGTATTTCTCAATAACCAGTAACGACGAGCATTGTGATTAGTCAAGTTTAAGTTCAGGCACGGTTTTCAAATTTATAAATTTCATCACTAGTTAGCGCAGTTTTTTGCATAAAGCTAAAACGCACTTAATCGAATGCACTCTGGATTTTTGTGAAGAATAATGTTCTCCAGTTATATTCACGAATTAGTAAAGAAGAGGTCCTCAAAGGTTTTAAGCCGAAAAAGTGATTTAAGACGCGAATAATTCTATACCGCTTTAAGAAAATGATTATGGTATGCATGAGAATAAGCATCTTAAAAGATCGAGCACATACAACATAATTAATATACATATTATATATACACTCCCCTAATTAAAGGCACTATATTTTTGCATGAAAAATCGTGATTGGAGATAACGGTACCGTGTATTTCTCATCTCTTTTTTTTATTCTTATTCGTAGTCTATTTTAAGCTTCAGACATGTATTTACCGTTAGATTTCAGATTGTTATCGCAGAATTGTCTGCTTAGTTCCAACTTTCGATGCGAAATTCAATTAAAGGCAGTGTCTTTTTAGCTGTTCAGTAAAAGATTGCGAAGTCAAATAAATTTTGTCCGTACTAATTTCAAGTGCTGAGTCTATTTATGATCAGAAAATAACCTAAAACCGCTGACTTCTGCTCAAAACTTAAAATGGGAAAGGGAACATCACTTTCATCCGAAGAAATTGCAAAGGTCCTTGTCTATAAGGATACTGGTATGTCCAACCGGAAATTTGCACTGAAATCAAAACGTTCAGCCTCAGCAGTGGACAATGTGTTCAAACTTAAGGAAAACTATAACAAAAATTGGTCAAAACACAACAACCTTAAAATTTCTCCAAGGACTAAAACCGCAATTATTCGATCCGGTTTAAAGGAAAACACAACAGCTTCCAAAATTAAAACGGATCTGCAGCTGCCAATAACTACACGTCGTGTGCAGCAAATTTTATCGGGCAGTAACCGACTAAAGTGGAAGAAAATGAAGTCGAAGCCAGCTCTTACTAAAGTCCATAAATAAACAAGGCTGAATTTTGCAAAAAACCATATGGCGTGGACAGAAGACTGGAAGAAAGTGATTTTTTCGGATGAAAAGAATTTAATCTTGATGGCCCAGATGGTTTTAATTATTATTGGCACGATTTGCAAGGATCTGAACGCTTTTCAACAAAGAGAAACTATGGAGGTGGCTCGTTAATGTTTTGGGCTGGATTCATGTTTTACAATAGGACGCCTATTTGCAAGATTACTGGCAGAATGAAATCAGAAGGTCATACGAACTTGCTGGTTGATGTCCTTGTAAGCTTTTTGGAAACAATTTTTCAATGCCCCAATATATGTATCGCGAGTTAGTCGTCAATGGTTCAAGTAAGGGAAATTTAGATTTTGGAATGGCCAGCACGTTCCCCAGACTTGAATCCTATCGAAAACATGTGGGGAAATCTAGCTAGACGAGTTTACGCCGGTGGAAGAATATTTCAGTCGTTAGAGGAGTTACGGAATACTGTCATCAAGCAATGGGCTGAAATTCCCCAATCAGAGTTTCAGAAGGTAGTGCAATCCATGCAAAAAAGAATTTGTGAGGTGATTTCCAATGCAGGGGGTTCGACTCATTATTAATTAGCCATAAATCGATCAAAACTGCCCAATTAGTATTTTTATAATACTTTTTGAAACACTGCATTTAATTGAATTTCGCAGTGCAAACCTAAATTTTTTTGAAAAAACTGTTCTGAAAACGTCACTCATTTTTTCTTAATTTTATAAATTACATTGTAAAACAACTATTAAAGAATTAAACAGTAAAAAATAAAAAATAAATGTTTCCCTAATTATACCCGGTACTCGAAGAGTAAAGGGGTATATTAGATTTGTGCAAAAAATTAATGTGTGTAACACCCAGAAGGAAGCGTTTCCGACCCCATAAAGTATATATATTCTTGATCAGCATCAATAGCCGAGTCGATATAGCTATGTCTGTCTGTCCGTCCGTCTGTCCGTCCGTCCGTCTTCATTAGCGCCTATAGCTCAAAGACCATAAAAGCTAGAGGAACACTATTTTGTATCCAGACTCCTGTCCTATCGCACTGTTACAAGTGTATTTCAAAATTTCGCCCCGCCCCCTTCCGCCCACTCCAAGGACGAAAATCTGTGGCATGCACAATTTTAAAGATAGATAATTTTAAAGATCTATCAGATTGTAGAATCTGGATCAGATCGGATAATAAATATAGCTACAATGAAGAAAACCATTTCGAAATGCATCGTTCCCTCTCGCTCTCTCTCACACACAGGGGTAGGCGCTATGCCTGATCGAATTTTTTGACGCCTAGTTCTCAGAGACTATAAGAGCTAGAACCACCAAACTTTCTATCCAAGCTCCTGTGATATCAAACCGAGACGAGTTTGTTTTAAAATTTGGCCACGCCCCCTTCCGCCCCCACAAAAGATGAAAATCTACAATTTTGAAGATACGGGAAAACCAAAAACGCAGAATCATAGAAAATGACTATATCTATCAGAGTATTGAATTTGGATCAGATCGGATCATAAATATAGTCAGTAGGCACAAATGAAATTTCAGTGGCGTCCCAAGCGCAGACTGATTCCCTCTCTCTCTCGCACACAGCCGTGTATGTATATGTAGGAAGTAGATAAAAACATGTAGAAATGGCAGATGTAAAAAATTTATGTTAACCAATATGGAAACATCTAATAGATCAAAATCTCCGAAAAGGTTCGACTTAAATTGTTTTTTTTTTGCTAAAATTAAATTTTTTTCTTTTGCGAACATGTAACAAACTACAACAAGCTCACATACATATATACTGACTGAGTACCGGGTATAAAGTAGAGCCGCGGTGCAGACGCGGCTCATAACGTTCCCCCTCGTTTTTAATATGAAATACGAACGAAAAATGAGGTGCCTTTAATTAAATTTCGGGGAGTGTATATATTATATTATAATTATATTAAAATGTCCAAAATGTCCTTTTTTGGATGTACATATCTTTCAATAACCAAATGAAATGGATACTCGCAAGAAGAGATTATTCCAACTTCTGCATTACCTAGATACTATATGGGAATAAAATATATTTCTTCTTCCCTGCTTAAGTTCCTGTGTCTATGGTTAGTGCCGCGTACAGCACAACCTAGTGCACAAGACTTACGATTTGGATGATACGATAGTATCTATCGATGACAGATAGGTTTCATAGGATAAGAGCAGAAGGTCTGCTAGGGCCACGTACAATATAGTTCGATATAGTACAGATCTATTGAGCCCCTTCCCGACTGTAGTGTTAGTTAAGTCGAAAAAAGATTTCGAGAATGCAAATATTTCATGGTCTCATATGTATATGGATGTATTATAGTAATTGAATAAATCGAATGGAGCTAAAGTATGCTAGTTTTCCGAATGCAGTGTACTCTCCACTTCCTAGAGAATGCAGAGATGACACAATCGCAGATCCCAGCGCAAGCCGTAAGCCTACTGCAGGTCATTAGAAACAAAGGTGAAATCATTTGGATTAAGTACTCTCGCATTGTTCCTCTGACGCTAATGAATGCAGCGGTTGTATTACGGGCTGGCTCGGGTTGGGTTAGGTAGAGCCTTTAATACGTAGGTGGTTTTAATGCCTGACATAAAGAGCGGACGGAGAGGAGATTTCATTCACGACTTGGAACGCGGCGGATCGATGGATTCATATTCATTCATAAACAGGGATTGCCAGGATTCGGATGGGTGTTTATATGGGATCAGGTAGGTAGGATCTACGGTGAGGTGAGCTGAGGGGTGGTGAGGCCGTAAAAGCTTATTTGCGTAGGCTGGCACTTAGTCTTGCAGCCGCCTTGGTTCGCTATGTGCTCTGGGCCTTTCCCGCGGAGGTTCTTTAAGTAATGAGCGACGGAATTTCCACACATTCGTCTCGAGGCCCAAATCTCGCGGCCGAGGCGTCGGCGCTATAAACGGCAACCTACCTAGGACAATGCGGCACTCGTAAATGGCAGAAAGGAAGTTATAAAATAATTAAACACGGCCACCGCTACCGCTCGGCCAGTGCCAGAGATTTCATTCATGGAAACTCTGCAGCCCGGAGCCGCCATCGCCATGCATAACTAGAGCAAACAGATAGTTCAGATAAGCATGGGGCGTCACATTCATATTTCGATTAATTAGGAAATTTTACATGCATCCGCTAGCTGCTTACACACATGGAGACGGTGCGGCTCTAGACGGCGACACGACGTGCTCGGGGAAAACACATACTTACTCGAATCCTAACCAAACTTTGGCTCGATATTGCAACTTGTGAACAGTCGCACACATCGCCTGTTTGTCTTCCTCCTCCTCAGAGATTAGACCCTGAGTTTGACAGCCATACGCATATGCATACTCCAGTTGGATCGCATGTCTTATTTTAGCCAAGATTACCGTCCGTCCGTCCGACTGACTCAATCCACGATCAGATTATGAATACTCGAACATCCGGCTCTCTTGCGGATAAGCACGCCAGGCTTTTGGTCCCCGCTTAGATAGTGGATCACTCCACGCGATGGACTAGGTGTGATCTTTATTGATCTCCATGATCAGGTATTGATCAGACGGCGATTTGCCCACCGAGCAGGCGATTAGACTAGAAACGGGATAGTTAAACGAGCGCCTTCAAAGTGCCAACCGGCGATTCCCTTCTTGAACCGGACCGGTCCTTTTGTCCGTCGAAGGGAGCTCCTGCTGCATTTCATTGATATTGAAACCTCTTTGACAAATTTACTCAAATCAAATCCGTGCGAATCGGATCTCAAACTTCGACTTGTCCAGTCCATTCCAATGATCGTTTTGAAGAGTACAAAGTGGATGTCTCTTAAGATAATCGGACAAGCGTTTCATATGTATGCACATATCATAGCAAGCTGATAAAGTTGTAGTTGCAGATCAAGTTAGTCAAGAGCGGATGTCTATATCAGGCCTCGACCCCGGTGTTGAGGTTTCAGGCTCTCTTTAAAGATTTAAAACTAAAAACGAAGCAACTAACATATCGAAGGAATCTAACTGTTAAGATGTGTGTATCTACAACCGATTTTCGATGATCCAGCTCTTTAGAATGGGTTCCTTCTTTGGTGGTCCTTTGCGATGGACTTCATCTTCCGTCCTGAGGCGGGTTTGCCGAAATTCTTTATAAAACTGTTGATAGGAGACCAACTCATCCCAAGATTGGTGCTAATGGCGTTCAAAATGTCCAAATGTCTAATTATTGAAATTTTTGAGACGTTAATTAACATCTAATGAATGTATCGATGCAATAAAATTGTTTCCCGACTGAATGGTATGATTATGAATTCGCGCCATCGGTTTAAAGTTGGCTAAAATGAGTGTCCACATTTCATTGTCCGCTACTGTGCGTATTTACAATACATATGTACATATATGCACACATTTGTTTATTTGTATAACCCAATCCATATTTCCGCGGCAAAGCAAATTCGCTATTCACATTTATAAGACTATATTTATAAAAATTGTATCCGATTATGGAACATTAAGATTCGTCCGCTAGCCTCCTCTCCTAAGTTTTCGAAAGTAAATAATCTAAAACAATTATTATTAGGGAATCAGACAGACTGCTCCTGTAGTCTTTATCCTGGTCAAAATTGGGTTTATTCTGCATTCTAACCTAACCACCAACCTTCAGAGAAGAGAAATATGTTGTATTTTTATTTGCACTGAAAGTTTCGTGTACAGTTCCTTTTTTGTACATATGTATATCAGCAACATCTCCATCGGTTATCTATCCATTGTGCGGTTTATCTATTCCAATTAATCTAGTCCCAGAATCCAGTATCCAGTATCCAGAATCCAGAATCCCGCCAGGGCAAACGCCCTCCGCCGGCAGTAAAGTTGTCACAGGCGACCTCGAGCCCGGTCCATCCCCAAATAATAAAGTTTAGGCAAACTGTACTGCTCTACATGCTCAAACCTCTTCAGCAGGCCTCGGTCTCAAGCCCCCAGGAAAATGCGGCGACTGGGCTCTTATGTACAGCTGTGCGCGTATCTGTGAATCCTTGGCCCTCAGCCCACACTTTGCATATTTGGGCGGAATCAGCAACCCCTAGGAGCAGAGCAGTTAATTCAATAATAAATTGCCACCACAAGAGGCGGCGAATCATTCGCCGGAGCAGAGCAGGGCAGAGCAGGCCAGGGCATAGTCAGGAAGCCCGCAGATAACCAAGTCACGAATTTAGCATAGCACAATAACCGAAGGGGGGAGCACAGACAAAATCAACGCAACTCAAGTCAAGTCGAAGCCAAGCCCAGTCGTGCCTCACGGGATTGAAATTGGGAGTGGGGAGTGGAAGGGGGAGGGGCTGTGGGTTTGCGGTGGGTAAGCGTAAAATTCATAATCGTGAATGCTTCACTTAAAGTTGCGCCCAAATCCGAAAGCCACCCCGCAGGGAATGGCCGAGCAAAAATAGATGTATGTATGTACGACTGTGTTCCACAAGCGGGAAGGGGCACGCATTAAAAACGAAAGTCAAGGAAGCTGCCATTCCACGAGACGGCTCGGCTCGGAAACTACGCAGGACTCGGCTCACTACGATACATACATACAGCACGTAGTACATTATGTACTGCGGGTATCCTGCATGACTGTGTGTGCCCTGCGTCTGGGCGAGTGTGCGTGAGCGGCCATATTGTTGTGTTGGGCGAAAACAACCCTCCTGAAGCGTGCCTCTCGCTCACACAGAGAGACAGACAGACAACAAATCGATGAATGAAGCGACTCTGTGTGTGCGCGCTTGTGCGTGTGTGTGCGTGTGCGTGTGCGTGTGCGTGTGTAGGTAGACCGCTAAGTAGGCCCGTGGGCAGAGCAGAGTCCTGGCTTGCTCAATGAACGAGAAATCTCTTTAAATGGTGCGCCGCTCGGCCAGGAGAGCTCAGTTCGAGTTGAGATCTTGCAGCGCACGCACAGCTCCAGCTCCGGCTCCGTCCATTTCTAGAAAAAGTGTTCCCAACCAAAGAAAAAGTGAAGTTCCCGTGAGCCATAGACAGATAGATTTTTACTCCACCACAATCGCACCGCATCGAAATGTCGACTATTAACCTGCACCCCCCGCAAACGTACTCGCGCCTGTTCCGTCCGTGGGATACGCAGAGGCAGGCGCCCGCTCCACCGGCCAGGACGGTGAAGAACGAGCCCGAAACAGTCACCATCAAAACGGAGCTGCCCAGCAGCAGTTTCGGCCACGACAGCGACCGTGACTCCTCCTCCTCGTCAAACAGCAGCAGCAGCAGCAGTAGCAGCAGCAAGTCCAGCTACGATGATGGATACACCCGCACCTCCACCCCCCTTCTGGATGTTACGCCACAGCCCGTCTTCCCGCATCCCTCGTGCTCCTCCTCAGCCTCCCCGGCAGTGGCGCCATCCCAGCAGATGTCGCCACAGCAGTCGTCCTTCATGCCCGCGGCCAGCGATCTGTACTATGCGGCTGCTGCAGCTGCTGCCGCCGCTGCTGCAACCACTCCCGCCGGTGCTGCCGGCTTCGGCATGGATCCGTTCACGCTGGGTCTAATGGAGCAGGAGTACGCCCGGGTGATGGCCGAGGACGCCCAGCTGAAGGCCCTGAACGCCCGCAAACAGCGCCCAAAGAAGTTCAAGTGCCCGCACTGCGACGTAGCCTTCTCTAACAACGGCCAGCTCAAGGGACACATTCGCATCCATACCGGTAAGTCGAGCACAAGTCCCTAGCATGTGGCATTCCGTACTCACACATCCTATTTTCCCTCCCTCCTACAGGCGAACGCCCCTTCAAGTGCGACGTAGACACCTGCGGAAAGACCTTCACTCGCAACGAGGAGTTGACGCGCCACAAGCGTATCCACACAGGACTGCGTCCGTATCCGTGCAGCGCATGCGGAAAGAAGTTCGGTCGCCGGGACCACCTGAAGAAGCACATGAAGACGCATATGCCGCAGGAACGTCAGCTGGGTCCGGCCATCTTTGTTCCAATGTATCCATATCTCTATGGCTACTGAAGAGATCCAATCCGATCCAATCTAATCCTCGCTCCAGCGATCTGTGAAGCGCTTGCACGCTTTAAAAACGCTACAAAGCCCATAAGCATATGCACATAGCCACCGATACCGAAACCGATACCGATGCCAACGACAACGATAAACATATATATATGCATATACATAGATAACCAATAACAATGCCGGCCAATACTCAATTTTCCATCTTGGATAGATCTACCTCAGCCGTACCTGGCGCAATCTAGCGCACTCACTAACCGCTAACAAACCTCAGAGCCTCGGAACCGAACCCCTACGAGAGAGAAAGGGAAAGAGAGAGACCTCGACGATATATGCAAATATTGAGATATTTATTTTTTAACTCATATTTACACAACCAGCTACGTGACGAGTTAGGAGCGTAGCGTAGAGAAAGAAAACCCAGCATTTGTGTAAATACCTCCTTAAGTGATCCTTCCTCATATGCTAAGCGATTAAGAGATGTAAGAGATAGATAGATTTACCTGTATACACACAATCTTTATTAGAGCTAAGCAGATTTTTCACATTTTTATATGCTGAATGCGGTTACTAGCAATATACGATTTATACCTAGCTATAGAATCATAGTTAAATATTCAGAGTTGCATTATACGATTTATGTTTACACCATGAAATACAAATTTTAAAAATCACAATTTCCATCTTTCCTTTTCCGAAGCAGTCTCCTGAGGGGGCTGGAAAGGAATGGCATCCTTTCCGCCATTTTGTATGCATATTAATGACTGTTTCTGTCACTTCCCGCTAACCACTAACCAGATCATTTAAAAATCGGCCAAGTCATCCCGGCAACATCAAAGCGAAACCTGCTAATGCATTCATCCTCGCCACCAAAGGGTTTGAATGCACAAGTCATTTGGGCAAAATCTGCAAAAATTCCATTCATGAAAGTGCGGAATAATCCATTAGGTTAGGCGGGGCAACAACGGCTGGAAATCCGGCCGCCTCCCCCCCCCCCTCCACTCTCCGGCTGAATACAATCCGTTCACTGTGCAAAGAATGCGAATCAAAAAGTCCTGATTTAAGATTGCAGAGCAGTCATCTCGTACAGTTTCCCACAGTCCCCTGCAGATCACATTCAGATCCCAAAGCAATTGTCCAGCCGGCTTGCCATTACTCACCTGACAGCTTGCGTCATTCATAAGGACAATGGAGTGGGCCACCGGTGCCATGAAACTGTGTGCACCAGGGCAGACACTCAGTCTGCAACAAGTCGAAAGGACACTTACTCGTATTTGTGGAATTTGTTATGCGAACAAGCGATCGATCCGTCGATCCCTGGTCACTATCAATGTGACTTCCACGAGCAGACAAAAGATCAATTTCTCAAATGGGAACCGTAGCAGACCGGTGGGCAACGGCAACGGCTACAGTGAACGAGTCTCAACCTTTTCCAGGACAATGGCAAATACGGTCGCTTGATAGGGGCGTGCAGTTCTCACATTTACCTGTCCCCTACCTGCCTATCCTCCCAGTCCTCCCAGATCCTGAGAAGATTTTCGTCGCTGGCAGACAGTGCGTCGTCGTCTTCATTGCACAAGTGGAACAATGATAGTATATACAATAACGTGTCCCTTCGATTCGAATAATTCGAATTCGGACCTTTGCAGCAGACACGACGACTGCACTTTGGGCACTTGGCCGAATACTCAAGAGCCACGACAGTGCGTTGGAAACAAGTTCAAACACACATTTCTCAACAAGAAAATCTATCTATCGCTCAGTATCGCTTGATTCATTTCTTAGGCATTGTTGCGTAATTGCCGGCAATTAATTAAAGGAGAGTATCGGGTGTGGGAATCATGCATGATATCCCACATGATATATGTCGATCACATCTGACAAGTGTTGAGTAATGTGACGACAGTTTAAAAATATGTCCACAAAAGCAAGAATCTGTAAAATAAACAAAGATTCTTAGTAATTTCGACATGCCATGATGAGAACTACTTTCATTTCTGATCCAACTGTGCACCAAACATTTGCGCAACGAATGATTTTTGACATTCGTTCCTAAAAGAGAAAAGATTCGTCCTTATATGTGGATTCTAAGCGAATCTCTTCTTATTAGAAGTGACCGACGGTATATCATTTTGCTCAGAAGGGTGTAGTCCGCAGAAGTCCATTAAGTATACACATTCTTTTCGTCCCTTATTGGCTCCTTGGACTCCTTCTGTGGCATGCAATTCTCGTGAGAGAATAACCATCGTTGATGATCTTGATGTTTTCCAAACATATTTCTACTACGATACGAAAGGCCATGTGTTTATACCAACCTCTAAATAACGAATACTCTATTGCCTGTTCGTCCGATTTTGAAATATTCAAATGAAACATAACCGTCTTACACTAATAGATTAGACTGTAGGCCTGGTTGAGTGGTATGAAACATGCGCACTTTAAAAATTACCACTCGGCATCTACAAGGACGATATTTAACAATAATAGTGGTTGTACGGCCTTCGATTTGTTGTATGTCGTTGAATAAGTTTCTTCAAATTTACCATTTTTTTCGCGGTAAGGTTTGTTTAATATTTCATTTATGAAGTCGTATTAGTTACAAAATAAGCAACTAATCATTCAAATTTGCCACAGAATATCAATATACAAGTATATTCTATTACAATATTTCTGATGTTATTGCTTGTGACTGTTGTAAGATTCAATAGTTTTGTTTGCCTCGTTTTCCAGATTTGATTGAATTCTGACAAATTAATAAAAATACGAGCATGAGATATACATTTGCATTATTCTTAAATATGAAAAAATTGTAATTGAAAAACTCACAAACTGAAATTTTGAATAGTATACTCATCTAAAAAAAAGAATGATTCTACCAATCCATTCTAGGTATAATATGTAATACTTTATTTTGCATGATTTAAGATAAATTTCAACCGGATCTTTAAAGGTGATCTTAGAAATATCCAAATAAAGTATAAAAAGTACCAATTTATTTAGTCGTTAGATTAGTCAATATCAAATCAACTTCAATATCCAGTTTGATTACCGAGGTTGGTAGAGAGTACCACATTTTTGAAGCTCAAGTGGACCGTTGAAGACAGTAAGGTTTTTGGTGTTTTTATAAACGTTTTTAGTGAGCGGTTCCACTAATTTTAAAGATAAGAAGAGAATGATCGGGCCAACCTAAGTGTCGTCTATAATATCCAGTGAATGATATGGCAGGATCGCATGAAGTAGTTTGACGACGTGAGACGTGTGGGTGATGCCCAGGCATCTCAAAATCAAATTTTTTCTGAACATTTGAATATCTATATGCGAGGATGCCTTTGCGACCTCCGCGAAGGATCTTTTGGCGCCGGAGACAAGAATTTCAATATAGCAAAGATCAAGAAACAGGCAAGCAATAGACTGTCGGCTAACAATTGGGGGCGAAAGTTTTTTCGGATTCACAGCAGATTAAATTGAAAACTGCAGAACGATGAGCAATGAATATTATTCAGATACTTTTGGGCAGATTTGATTTTTATTTGGACCAGAAACAACCGTATTCGTCGAAGAAAAAATAACTTTTTCGTAAAGAAAACGCACGGTCACAATGCAGTTGTGCAGAAATAGCAAGAATCCTCAAATTTGGTTACTTTTTTCAACCGAAATGAAATGGCTCGCCCGTTAGTCCAATGAAGAGGTCATCAATGAAAATATCAATTTTCTTGGAAGGGATTCAACAACTGAAAGATCACTCACTGAGCTAAAACGATAAAAATAATAATAAATGAGAAATTACGATTTTTTGATTTATTTGTTTGTATCTTCGTTGTTAGAGTTGGTAGTGATTATGGGTCCGATCCTAGAACCGGATCTTGAAACGTCATTTCGAAAGCTTTTCGAAAATATCCATTGGATATAAATTGCAGGTACCGTACGAATCAAGTTATTTTAAGACACTTCTTTTGTAGAAAGGAACTCGAAGGAATCAATAGGATCTGAATTATATATTTCGCTTATTGCAGACCCCAATTCTCATCGAACTCTGAGCGTGTTTCCAGCTACAACCTGGAAGAGTTCTTAGAAGCTATAATTGAAACCTATGAGAGTAAAAATCAAGATAGATTGCACTGTAAAAGTGCCTAGCATCACATTGTTCCGCCAACAATATGAGACAGAAGAAAGAAGTTACTTCCTAACGTGAAAGTAGTTCGGCAATCAATAACCCACCGACGTCCCGTGACAATTGCCATGTAGGAGGCACTGGCCTATCCTGATCTGCCATTCATGACCACAAAAAGGCCAAACAAGAGTAGTCGGGTGGTCCGTCCTTAGAATATTTCGCAACGAGGTAATTGCCAGCGACTACCAAAAAGAGGTCCTCTCTCTCTTGGACGCCTCTAGGGGGCCACCCAGAGTGCCCAGAGTGAGAAATTGAAATGTCTTTTGTGCCACTAATAGAGAAATATACGGGCCATAATTTCGCAATGCAACAATAGCTGGGCCCAAATGCAATTGAATGAAGAGCAGTGCGAAAACGCAATGAAATGAGCATCGAGTGAACGAAATAAAAAATGGAGTCGACCGTCTTGGTGGGTAAATAGTCGTGGTGTTGCTGAACGGGTCTGGCTGCTACCTTTCTCAGCGCCAGTTCTGGGCCAGGAGTCGGTGGGTGCGGTGCGATGACTTTTTTCAACCCCTCGCCAGCAGCAACCCAACCCTCATCCCTTATTGACGCACACAGATAGAAGGGAAAAGGGAGAGTGATAGTGAGAGGAGCGAAAGAGAGGGAGAGAACACACCCAGCGGTTGGCAGGGGGTAGTAGCCGGGGCTGACGTTTTATACAAAGTGTCAGAAGATCCATTTAATTGTGAAATTTATTGGCCAGCAGCAGCAACAAAAACAGAAACAACAGCCAGAACAGGAGACAGTTTGTCTGGCCCTCTTGTTGGCTTTCTTTCTGCGGTTTCTGGAAATGCTTTTATACATATACGGTTTATGTATGTACGTACGTACGTAGAGAACAGGAACAGAGCCCACGACGATAAGGTCAGACCAGGCTATAAAAAACTAAAGACAAATTCGTGTAAACAAACGGATTTATTTCGAAGATTTGCTTCGTACAGGCGCAAGGTGCCACAGTTGTTCGAGGCACGACACGTACAAGACAAGCGTGGTGTGTGGTGTGCTGTGGTGTGGTGTGGCTAGCATGTTGGTATTTCTATTGATAAGTCCCCTCGCTCGATTATGAGACTTTCCAGCTAATTATATTTGTACAGGCTGGGTTGAGGACTCTTGGTGTTGCACAAGATTTCCAGTTTAGTTTATCATCCGGGCGGCTTTGGCGGTATTACTCGTATTTTCCAAGGGTCGCCCGGCAAATCCTAGGCGGAAAAGTGGGTATGGCCCGACACACGCTAAACGATGCCTTTATCTGCATAAACACTCTTAATAAGTCGATTGTCCGCTTCCTAATCTTGCTCCGGACTCGGGACCTAATGAGCGTCTCCTTCCATTATCTTGTCATGCAAATGCATGCAATTTCTGGTCTATCCTAACGCCGCGACTTGCATAATGTCTTCCTGTGCACACACAGGATTCAGGGAGAGTACGTCATATGGTTTGTCCAAGTCCTCACATATGGCATCAGTCGTCCTAAGCTGTTTGTCCAGATAAAACCGCAGACACACACGGTCGGCGATGGCAGCGTAAGAAAATGGATACTGTATTAATGAGCATGCTATGTGTCTAAGAATCTGCTTTCCCGACCGATGTCCTGTGGGCAGTATTCGCATACCCCGACCGAGCCTCAATCATCATTATTATGCAATTGCTTTTACAATCAAACCGAAAACCAACCAAAACAAACCCCGGGTAGCGCCCAGCTGGGAGACAAGCCCAAAAAGCAAACAGTAGGTGGTGCCGGAAGTGCAGTACAATGCCAAAACGGACGGGCGACTTTTTGTGCAGTTTTCCCATCAACATGAGCCCAACAAACTAATCAAAACTAATGATGACATAATTGGCTCGATCTGGTCCTAGAGACAGCAGTCACAGCAACAGAGGCAACAGCAGAAGCAGCAGCAGAAGGTGCAGAGTCCTGTGCGGGTCATAGAATGGAATAGGAAGTGCCTGCCGCAGATCAACACAAAGCCACACAAATCGACCTTTGTCCCGGCAAGGAAACAGCCATCAGTCAGAGGCGCTCACAAAGACGAATATGTATACGTTAAAATAAAAAAGATAATTGATTTCTTTGCCAAATTCAATGCGATGACACCAAGATTTTGCTGCTCGCCGTGTGGTCTTGGTCTCAATCCTGTGCTGCAATTAGCTGGAACCAACATATAATGGACGGAAATATTGTGACATTTGGGAAAGGCGAAATTCTTAAGCAATTCATCAAAACGCAATTCCACATGGACTGCTTTTCTTCATATAATTGACTCTTTCTTCAGGGACTTTTCCTTGCGGATGTTGCCCGCGGCGTAGCGTGTGCTACTGCCAAGCAAGGCACATTTCCCCCGGGGGTCGGCTTAAAAAGTTAACAGCAACACCCTGATCTGATATATCAATTAGGAAACAATTTTGTATTTCTTAACAATGACTGTTGCTGTATTTGTATGCACATAAAAAATGCTTGGCTGCCAATGAGCAGCGTATGTACATATGTACATAAATACGTACAAGGTATAGAAAACAGAGTATGTAAAGGTCATTCGAGTATGTAAAAAGGGAATATAGTATACATATAATGGTAGGGGTATAAGTATATAGAGATATGTAAGTGCGAGCAGTATCGGTGCTGGTGGTATGCTTTGTTCCATCAAGTTTGTTCATGCAATTGAAAATGCTTTTCAGACTTCCGCCGATCGCTGAAATATCTCGGCTTTCACGTATGTTGGTATGTATAAATATTTGATAAATATATATATTTATGTGCGTATGCGGTATATGTTGGTGTAGGTATATGTGTGGCCCTTCTTCTTGGCAAGCAAAGGCGTTAAGTAAGGCACAAGCATTTGAGCCACTGAGATTACTTGGTGGTCGCTACTCCTTCTCATATTCGAGTAGATTATTTGAGGTTCATTTAGGATTGCTTCCGGCTGCATATCCTCTCCTAGTACAGCATTATGGCGGCCTGATGCTTGTCCTTACTTTCCGGCTCCAAGCGAAGCCGGCGATCGCGGTTCTCCCGGCGTCTGGCATAGAGAAGAATGGTTATGTTGAGCATCACCACAATGGTGGAGATCACGACCAAGTAGAAGCTGTAGCCCAGAGATGCCAGCCCAGTGCTATACCAGTGCTGCTGCTGGTGCTCGGTGAGAAGCACGTTGTGTATGAGATACTGGTAGAACTGCACTAGCCATGCAACAAAGGCCACAACCTGCGCTCCTGCGGCTGACATATTGGCAGTGAGGAGCAGAACCATATTTCCTCCTCTTTTGGCTGCCGAGGCAGACTTTAGGACAGCAGCAATGGCAGCCACAGCGCAGGCCAAGAGACCAAATCCAGTCCCCAAAGTCGTAAGAAGCCAAAGCCAAAAGCTCGTGTCGCCGTTCTCAGTCCGAATGAAGGTGTAAACTAGCATGCAAGTGAACCATCTCATTATTTACGGATTTTGGAAAATGAACGAGGCTCACCATCAACCGGATAGGTGCGAACTCCAAATCCGGGGTTAAGGTGCTGGTTTCCATAGAAGAGGCCAAAATTGACATCACCCTTAGCCTCTAATGAAGTGTTTCGTCGTGGGTTGGCTCGTACCCAGTGGTTCGTGGTCATGCTAACAAGTAGAAAACAAGCTGCCAGACAGCTACCAAAAAATGTGGAAAAAACCAACGCACGTGTGCGCATGCTCATCTTGATAAAACTTGTGATTACCGGGGGCAGGAGCTGATCGGTTTTCACCATTTAGAAATCTTCAGTACGAAAGACTTAAACTGCAACAAAGAAAGTTCGGTATACAATGCGCCACAAAAGAAAAGACCTGTAACCTTTTACTCACCCTTTTCGATTTACGGGCCGAACATATGCGTACTCAGACTCTTTGTTGAATTTTCCTTGATTTATTTTGCGAAATTAATATCTTTGTTATTTGTCTTCTTACTTATTCAAATACGGTAACATCTTTCCTTTGATTTTTTCCAGGGCTGGAAGAATTTCAGCGTCAATACAAACTAGACTCGCAAAAATTATGTGCCAGAAATGGCTACAAATGACGCTAGTAGTTTAGTAACCGAATAATTATGATCGAGGTGATGACTTCAACTTCAACAACCTCTCTTCGATAATTGTATTTTGTCGCATGTTGAAATTAATTGCAAATATGTGAGTGAATCACTTTTTAAAATGCTACATATAGACTGAAATAAGCTAAAATGGCATCACTGACTGTGCTCAATTTGCTAGCGCTGCCAGATCGATTAACTTGTATACGATATACGATGTATAGAGGAGATATTTTTCATAACTTTCATCTGGACAGATATAGCTGCTGGATTAAATAATTAACAAATTTTTTCTTATGTATTGCTTATAAATATGATAGCAAACAGAAGCCTTTATATATTTCCCGATAAGTTGTGTCCAAATTGGGTTGATAATTTCATAGCAATGACAACTCTGTGAAAATAGCGCGAAAATTTTGTCTGCACTGCGGAAAAAACAAAGTGAAATTTCGTCTAAATATGAGTAGCCGTAAACACAGGGGACACGAAAATATGGAAAATCTGTGCCCCGTCACCAGGTAATTATTTTGGCCAAATAGCCAACGGCTGGAGATGTCAGGGGGGCTGTTCAATTGAAATTGCATGCCGTGACGTCAGAGGCACAGGAACTTTAACAAAAAAGAGGTCGAAATACATATTGTTGACTAATTAATTTGTCGGGTACTTGACCTCTGTGCTGATTGAGGCACTTTCTTGTCATCCATTTATTATTGCTGCACTTCCGCCTTTAATTGCAGAAAACGCTCAACAAGTAAGAACCTCGCCGTAAGTGCGGGTGCTCTCCTTTCCGCCACAAAAACGTCTCACTACGAACACACTTCATCACCATCGGCATTAACCTACGAGGCACTAGAAGAGATGGGTGTTGGAATGTTGGACTCGGAGGAGAGCAGCTCTTCAGCCATGTCAGCCATTGCGCTGGTCGTGAGCACGAGTGCAACAAGCGATGACAATTCCAACGAGACTACTCCGCATGTCAATGTGGCTCGTATGTCGCATCAGTCCCAACGCCTGAGTCTTGGCTCCACAGGGGACACAACGCTGGACAGCAGCGGGAACAACACGACCCTCGTCGACGATGTGCAGCAAAAACTGCATGCTCTGGTCCAAGCTAAGCGCTCGGCTCTGGGTTCTGAGTGTGGCAGCAACTCAAACTCCCCCAGCAAGCGGACGCGAAACCCATTAGTCGCAGTTTCGTGCAACAATCAGTGCGATACTGCAGCTCCACTTAATATGCAGCCCTCCACCAGCAGGCAGGCTCTCCGTCAGCCCAAGAAGCCTGCCGCAGCGTCTACGCCCCACTTGGCCAGCAGCCTGGTGGGAAAAGACAGCTTCTTCGTGTATCGAACGCCCTCAATGAGTGCTCACATCAGCAGTGGGATAAACTACTTCGACAAGTTGTCAGATGAAATTTTACTGGATATTTTTAAGTGGCTGCCAAAGAAAGCACTCTTGCGGATGGCGACCGTGAGTCGACGTTTTAACCGATGTTCCCGGGATGAAACTCTTTGGACACGACTGGATCTCGGTCTACGCACTCTTCGGCCAACTGCTCTCGAGCAGATTGTTCGCCGCGGCGTCTTGGTGTTGCGCCTGGCTCAGGCTAATGTGAGTTGTAGACAGAGTTTATGTTGTCGTACAATGCCCTTCATATATCTTTTTCATGTATGTTTGTTTAGATACAAGAGCCCGCTTTTACACCTTTGGCCTCCGACTTTAAATCCCGCTTGCAATATCTGGACTTGAGCATGACTTCCATTAGCGGAGTGTCATTGCGCTCCCTTATGACCCAATGCCGCCAGCTAAAAAAACTAAGCCTGGAAAATGCAGAGCTTAATGATGAAATTTGCGCTGAGATTGCAAAGAACAAATCCCTGGAAGCACTAAATCTAACAATGGCCAGCGGTTTAACAGCCAGGAGTGTGCGACTTATGATGGAATCCCTCACAAATCTGAGCAGCTTGAACATTTCATGGACAGATTTGAGTGCCGATGCTGTCACTGCATTGGTCACCCACATTTCACCCAATGTCATTCGGCTCAATGTGGCCGGCTGCCGACGCGTACTGTTTGATTCCCGTAAGCTGCGCCTAGTCTCTCTAATTTATTTTACCATATTTGTATCTCATAAATTTTCTTTGCCCTCAGATGTGAAATCGTTGCAGACCCGTTGCCCTCAACTTCTAGAGCTCGATCTGTCGGACTGCAACAGCCTGACGCCAGCGGCCATTGAGGCGATTATGCAATTCCAAATGCTGGAGTATTTGTCCGTTTCTCGTTGTTACCTTATTCCTGCGGCTAGCTTTATGTAAGTACATTTCGTCCTCCCGCATCAACAGTTGGTTATCTCTGTTCCACTTTCAGCGAGCTGAAGGACATGTCTTCGCTCACGTATCTGGACATTTTTGGAATGCTGTCGGACGGCGCAATGGAGGCACTTGAACAGCAGATGCCCAAAATGGGGATCAACAAGTTTATTCATAGTTCAGTTTCACGGCCGACAGTAGGCTCGCGTCGTACCTCGATTTGGGGACTACGCACGAGGGACTAAATCCCCATGTATTCTCTGCCTAATACTAATTAATTTGTAAGCAGATCGCCTGCATATGCTATCGCCTAGTGCATTTGTTTAATTCTCAATTCAATGAAAATAATTTAAAGACACGTGATTTCTGTTTCAACATGCATACGCGGAGAGGTCACTCGTCCACTTCGCTGATTGGAGCAATAGGAGTTTCCCATTCCCATTCGTCCCAGCTGACACAGTTCTTGAGGCTTTCCACAAAGCCCGTTTCATCGGGGCACTGCATTTTGGTACCTGGTTCGTTAAGTTCATCACACTTCCAGTAGGACGTGGCATCCCAGTTGTTCCGAAAAACGGCAATGTCGAGTTCCGTTTGAGTCTTGCAGCCAGGCTGGCCATCTCCATTGTAAGCATCGACAACACAGAAGGCAATCACGAGCAGGGAGCAGACGGTGACCTGAAGCTTCATTTTGAGATAAACTGATGGCGGATGTGTGATCTGAAATGCCTTTTATAGTTGCCTTGGTGCGGCCATATGCCTAGTGAAGTGCAGCCACTACTACCAGAAAATGCTTTCAGAAATTGGCACAACAACAAACAATCACTAATATGTGGAACTGATAATTATTATTTTCCCTGCAAGCTCGAACATGAAGACCGTGAAATATTGTTGCAAGTCCATGATTGTAGGAATGAGTCATGCTATCATGCAGTCGAAGCTCTTTTCGATTTGGAAATATTGAATAGATATAATTAACAATAGTTAATAATGCCAGGAGTAGCTCACAATATTGTTTATAGAAAATGTTTATATTGATTTGACTAATCTAATAGAAGGTAAATATTTTGTTCGGACCTTAGCATATCGAAATCAAATCTGAAATATTATACTATAATAATACCATTTAAGATAAGATTGTAACGTTGTACATGTGTGAATCAGCCTCATGGGAGCCTCTCCTACTACATTTTTATACTCCAGCATATTGTGTGACACTATAAAGCATCTTAATGAGATCAGAAAGTTTACGATTGGTTCAGTAGCCGAATCGATCTATGGGGTGTTGATTTGATTGGTTTCGGCACCTTTTCTTCATCATCATCGAAATCTTCAATCTGCCATTTCTGTCATCTCCCAGTTTCTGGATACTTCACCGCCATATGGAGGGCATTGTTGCCGTCTTTTGTGTTCGACACACTGATTGAGATGCGATCGTGATTGTTCAGCTTCTTGGTCAACTCGTACTTGTTCTGTCGTATTAGCCATATGTAGTAGCGTCAATCCATGGTAATTTTTGAGCGTGAGGTCCAGTGGTGGGCGTGCAATTATATGCCACCCTTCAGGAATGCAGTGGCGTATTCCCACATTTGGTGACCGCCGATGATCCTCGCAGATCTTGAAGATTGCACTCAAAAAGTGTGGCGTCCAATTCCAGTCGGGTGCTTCCGTTGCTCTTGTATCCGCTAGTCGCTGTCCACTTCCTTGGAGTCCGATTAGTTCATCCTGCTTGGGCTGCGATGGGATCTTGATGAGAATCTTATCCGTCAGCAGGGATGTGCGAATAATTTAATTAAATATAATCAAATCAATTAATTAATTGAATAAAAAATGTATTTAAATTTTATATGCCATAAGCTAAGCGCAGCACGAAAGAGTAGGCCAGTGAAGTAACTAAAAATTAATGCATTTTAATTTTTTCCCCATTTGTGGTGGTGTAATTTCATTTTTCTTAATTATACCCGTTACTCGAAGAGTAAAGGGGTATATTATATTTGTTGTAAAAATGGATGTGTGTAACACCCAGAATGAATCGTTTCCGACCCCATAAAGTATATATATTCTTGATCAGCAGCCGAGTCGATATAGCTATGTATGTCTGTCTGTCCGTCCGTCTGTCCGTCCTCTTGAGCGCCTATATCTCAGAGACTATAGAAGCTAGAGCAACCAATTTTTGCATCCAGACTCCTGTCATATCACACTGTTTGTAATTTCACACAAAAAAAGACGAAAATCTGTGGCATGAACAATTTTAAAGATACGAGAAAACTAAAAACGAATAATAATCGATAAAATTCTATCCATCTATTAAAGTGTTGAATCTGGATCAGATCGGATCATAAATATAGCCGGAATGAAGAAAACCATTTCGAAAGGCATCGTTCCCTCTCGCTCTCTCTCACACACCGGGGTGGGTGCTATGCCCGTTCGCATTTTTTGACGCCTAGATCTCAGAGACTACAAGAGCTAGATCAACCAAACTTTCTATTCAAGCTCCTGTGATATTAAACCGAGACGAGTTCATTTCAAAATTTGGCCCCTTTCCGCCCTCACAAAAATCGAAAATCTTTGGAATCCACAATTTTGAAGATACCAGAAACCCAAAAACGCAGAATTATAGAGAATGGACATATCTATCAGAGGGTTGAAACTGGATCAGGTCGGATCAATATTATAGCGAGAAGGAACAAATGAAATTTCGGTGGCCTACCAAGCGCGGACTCATTCCTCTCTCTCTCACACACATCTCCACGAGTCGTAGTTAAGACGTATGTAGATGTAGAAATGTAGGGAAGAAAGATGCAAATTTAAACAAAAATGGAAAGGGTTCGACTTTATTTTTTTCTCTAAATTTCCTTTTTTGGCAATTATTAAATTTTTTGCGTACGTACATATAATAAATTACATACTTACTGAGTACCGGGTATAAAGTAGAGCCGCGGCTCTACTTTATACCCGGAATAAATGTAGTTTCTTCACGGACGTTTACCTAAGATATCTAGCTTTTAATTCGTATACATAAGTTTGTATAATATGCTTTTGGTCAAAAATTATGAGGCAAAAACGAAGCGGGGCCCATATCTGGTATGTTTCCCCTATATTCTCTACCGAGTCACTCTAGATTGCGAAAAATCTATATAGCCATCCGTCTGTCTGTCAAACAGATTTTTGTTTTTTTGTTAAATTTTAATTTAATTCAAATTGTATTGATACTTAAATTAAATGTATTTTCTATCTGTTAAATCTATCTACCTGTTGCACATGTGTTTATTTCCATAAAAAATACAAGTGCAAATATTTAGATGTATTATGTTGTTTTAGTAAAATCAAACAAGTTTGATTTTTAAGTTTAATGGGAATGAATGTGAATTTTGATTAAATGAATCGAGTAAAAATAATAAAATAATAATAATTAATAATGTTGAAGAAATCGTTTAACTTTAAATGGAGATTTTATGTTACTAGTTTACTATTAAAACTTATGCCAAAAATAACATAAGTTTATCTTCAAAAAGTTTTTTAACACTTCGGTTTGGGCCAAACGCGACCGACATAAGGTAACCCTGGGTGTAAAAAGTTTTTTACTCGTTGGTATCAGGTTTTGGCGCCATTGGATATATGTAATTTCCAGGCCTTGAGATATTTTCACTTTTTCAAAGTACGGTCACACTTTTCACTTTTTGTGGTGCGCTGTCCACACACGTAATTTTAATCAAAAAAATCTGCTAGTTGTTCAGATAAAATTGACAAATATAGGCTAGTGGAAATCTTTCCACCGCATGAAAATGGACGAAGGAATGGTATTGAAGCAACCTGCAGATAGGCGCTTGGGCAGCGCAGGGGATTTGCCCTCGGGTCCACCCGGCGTCGACGAAAAAAGTGGAAATGGAAAAGGCGAGGAGTCCGCGTCAGGGAAAAACAGCAAATCAAGCTCACGTCGTCGTTCAATATCGCGACGCCGCTCTACATCTCGCCGACGCTCAGATTCCAGAAATGCTGCATCGCCAGGTGCCACACGTCGTAGACGTTCAATATCGCGCTCACCAAGTCCTCGCCGGGGCCGCTACGACTCTCCGGACTATGGCAGGTATCCTGCGCGCCGACGTTTCGATCGCGATCGTCGACGGTCTCCCGACCGTCGGCGCACACCTCCTCGGCGCGGCAGACGCTATGGACGGTCACGCTCCCGTAGCAATACCCCTCCCCGTCGCGGAGGTCGTGGAATTAGTCCATCAAGCCGCTGGTCACCCAAGAAAAAGCCAGCATCTCCCCCATTACCTCCACCACAGACTCAGAGTGGACCACCGCCTCAAATGGCTTCTGCCTATGGCGTTATGCCCTCGCAAATGTATGCTCCTGGCCCGTACGGAGCTCCACCCGATGTGTACGGTCATCAGTACGGGATGGCGCCCCCTAATGTGTTTCCGCCTCAAGGACCACCGCCCGGATATGGCATGCCAGTGCCGCCAACAGCACAGACCAGCTTCAATGCTGGCTATGGAGCATTGACCGCAGGCGCCTGGGTCGTAAATGGTAAAGTCACTTGCTTTTTGAAAACACGCTTAACCGTCAAAGATAAATATACACTGTGTGCGAGTATGTAGGGGAAAAGGGTATAATCTTCCGAGTCCTGCAAATTTAAAATTTTGACGATTTTGTCCCTCCTTGTATTGCAGAATACGGTCAGCAGGTGTGGATGCCACAGACCCTGAGTGGCGTGCCGCCGGCTGGAACAGAGACGCTTGTCCCACAACAGCAACCCATGCAGGAACCACCGCCGTTGAAGCAACTGGATGAGGAGGAAAAGAAAGCGCCAGCGCTCGAGGGCGCAGGTTTGCCTCCACAGGATGGTAAGTGTGGAAATGAATTATTATCTGGTAACTACGAAAATTCACATGCAAACCTCTCACATTATGTTTTATTATTGTTGTCATGATTACGCCCCTAACAAAAACTTGTATCTGTAAAGTAAATGCGCGCAATCGGCTCGCTAAAAAAAAAAGCAAAACAAAATTGCTGTAAAGATAATCCGAATCTAGCTTTAAACGCGCAGCCAGAGCTAACGCGGACACAGCTGGGCGAGGGCTTGAAAAATGACATTCCCGTTCAAATAGAAAACGCATTTTTTTGCCGTTTTTGTGTAGTTGAAAAATCGCACTTCTTGAATGGACGCTCCTCGTCGTCACGCCAACATGCACTCAACCCCAACGAGGACAGGCAGATCAAGCCACACGACACGGTCAGACCCGATCCGATCCGATCTGATCTGATGTGATCCGGAGACCGCATCCGCGTGTAACTAGCCGCTGAAATGCACTCGAGAATGCATTTTGTAAATGAAATTTGAACTTGCTTTTCTCTGGCGAAAATGCGTACTAATTTGTATCTCTCTTTTCATCCCCCCATATAAATCGAATCGCCGAATGGCAGCTGTGGCCCAGGAAGCAGAAAATCAAAAGGATGAACTTAAGAAGCAACGCACCAACTACGTGAAGAAGGTGACCCTGCTCAAAAAGGAAATGAAGGTGCTGACGGATCAGCGTGAGGACTTGGTGGACGGTGACGGCGCACCACCCTCGCCAACAACAAAAGCCTTCATTGAGGAAAATGATCGCCTGCAGGTTAGTAATATAATATGAAGGACACTGATAGCAACGTGCTCGGACCCCACATGGCTAATCACACACTCATTTTCATTGACATTGCAGGTGCAGATAAAGAAGAAACTTGACACCATTGAAAATGTAATAGACATGCTGAATGGCATTATTGGGGACGAGGAACACGAACACGAACACGACGATGAGCAATCCGCTGGCATTCGCGCCAAACCGAATGTGAAGGCACCGCCAGAACCGGTCGCTAGTAGATCTCACACCTCAAGCGAAAGCACCGCCGATAGTTCCGACTCTAGCTCATCGGCCAGCAGCTCATCCGACTCTTCCTCTGAGGGTGAGGACGAGGAAGATGGCGACGGGCCCGGCGACGGTACTCCCACAAATCTACTGAAGCACCGAGCCATGAAATCAATGAAGTCGAAGCAGCGACATGGTGAAGCTCCAACGAAAGCAGCCCCAGCTCCAGCACAAAACTACAATTTTGTGTTTTTCGATCCCGAACAGCATTGGTGCGACAGCTGTGGAGTGTTCCCGAAAACGGCACGCGACTATTTGAAACATCTGCATGCCGAGGAGCACATGAATCGCGAGACCATAGAGACGCCCTGGCATGTGGGCATTGACCACGACCCCTATCCCACGTTTGAAAATGCGCCTATAAAGCGTGTGCCCGTACGAGGCATGCAATTCCTCGTCCCGGCCAACGCCTGGTTCTGCAAGCTGTGCAGCGTTTGGATTGGCGACCTGCACTGTGCCTCAGCGCATCTCAAGTCCAGACTCCATTCCAACAAATATGAGGTGAGCTTTCAGTTGCGAAACATGCTGTGTAGGAAGCTCTCAGTATGCAGGGTACAGTGTCTACATTAATATGTTTGTCTTCCAATTGTCATTACAGCTCTTCAAATTGGAATTCCCGAACTATGAAACTGAATGGATTGCCAATCGCGAGCGTGCTGTTCAACAACAACAGAAAGAGGACGATGCCGCAAAGAGCAAAAAGGTCAAGAAGGACGAGGACAAGGCCTCCAAGAAGCGCAAGAAGAAGAGGTGAGTACTTTTGAGATGAATAATTGCCGAATATTCAAAATAATTTCTTATAATCTACTTTCGTTCAGTGGTGAAAAGAAGAAGAAAAAGCGAAAGCATGGGAAGAAGAGCAAGCGAAATGGCAACAGTACCTCGTCATCCTCGGAAAGCTCTTCGTCGGAGGAGGAGCAGACGCAGCCACCCAAGAAAGTCCATGCCGAGGATACAGTGACTGTTCCAGCAGATAAACCAATAAACGCCTCCTCTATTCGAGTGACCATGCGCAAGCAGGAGACTCTCTTGGTCACTAGGCCGGATGGGCCCTTTCAAGCCATAGTGCCGCCCCCTCCCCCCATCATCAAGGATTCCATGAATGCGGCAATCCGCGGCAAATGGACATCTGGCGCCGGCGAGGAACATGCTGAGGAGCAGAAGAAACGGGACGACGCCATGCTGCAGCAGTGGAACACTGTCCAACCAGTAATCAGCGAGAGCGAGAAGAAGCTGCTGGAGCAGCTCAAGGGAAAGTTGAAGAGCAAGGGCCCCCGCGAGTTAGAGGAAAATAAAAGCGCTGCTCTGTCCGCAGCGCCCGCTTCGGAGAATAAGTCAATGCGCGCAGGCAGCCGACGTTCCCGCAGTCCTAGGAGGCGTAGCCGTTCCCGTAGCACAAGTCGTGGGCGCATCGATCGGGACCGTCGAGATCGCGAACGCGATAGGGATCGTGGGCGCGACCGTGATCGTGAGCGCGACCGTGAGCGAGATCACGATAGGCGTCGGTCACGCAGTCGCTCACGCAGCCGCGGTCGCAGGCGGTTCTCGCGTTCCCCTTTGAGGTCCAGCCGAAGAAGTCGTTCGCGCGACGTGCGACGTCGTCGCAGCCGCTCCGAAGAACGCGTGGAGCGACCAGTGATCAAGCATTCCGAGTTCCGGCCGCGAGCTCAGCCTGAGCGTAAACAGAGCGAGATCAAGCGCGAAAAGAAAGATCCAGATGCAAAGCCAAAGCCGCCTAAGACCAGCAGCACTGCTACAATTGGAGGCAAGAAGCTTCCCTTCATTGGCAAAATGCCAGTATTCAAAAAGCAGCCTGCAGCAGCTTGTAGCTATGAACCTCTTGCATACACCAACGGCTCATTCGAGGCACCTCCACCGCCGCCACCCATGGGAGGACCGACGGCGCCGGTGACTGTCCGACACCCTGCGCCGACAGCCGCTCAAATACAAATGGCCATGATGGAGGACGCCTTTGGCAATGCTCCGCCCTTTCATCCGGATGCCGGAATTATGGTCGACTACGACGAACTGATGCCGGATCCTATTCAGTTTGCCAGCCTGATGACAAACTGCCCTCCCCCACCGCCCCCGGGTGGAGGATCTGATGGGGAACTGCGCGAGTTGCACGATGCCGAGCAAGAAGCAAACGGCAATGGTGAGGAGGATGTATTGCCTCCTGGAATTGATGAGGTCGAAACAGATTTGGTGCCGCAGCCATTGGATGGAGCGGAACAGCCTCGGGACGGGGAGCTGCCGAAGGATTTCGCCGAAGCCCTCAACATTATTTTCCCCACCGAGGGAGCGCCAGGCGAGGCTACGGACGACAACAGCCAGACGCAAAGCGAGCCACAAACCATCACCACTATCGTCGAGGATGAGCCAGCGCTAAACGAGGACAATCTCCACGACTTAGCTAAACAGGGCATTCACCTGGTGACTATTGGAGAGGCAGATGCCTCCAACGTAGTCAACTCGCCCATGGAAATGTCAACTGAGGATGAAGAGTCTCAGCAGCTGGTCAATGGCAAATCCGAGTCCGAGAGCCTACAACTTTTTGATGCAGAGGACATACCCATGCCCAGCTCACCCCAAGGTCCTGGGCCCGTTATCGCTGTAGACACAAAAAGCAAGGTCATCAGTGACCCCGTGGAACTTTCGGACATACCACAGCCGCCGGCATCACCGACAGACAGTGAGAAGATGAGACGCCAGGCGGAACTGGACGAGCTGGCCATGTTGGGCATCGACAGCAGCGACATGGCGGCACAATGTATGTAGAGCGGCACGGCACAAACAAGCAGCACTAAATCATTGCATCAAATGAAACGACATACACATTTACGACACATTTACTTTTCCACGCATTCGTCCCTTTTCTGTTCTTTTCAATATATTCAACATTTAATCTAACAATCTATCTATATACTTATTCTTAGATGCGTTGTAAGGTATTTGACTTGTTCCGCGAAACGGAAGCAGGCGTTTCACATGCATACACGCGCATAGTGTCTACCAGCGGATTCAAATTCAGATGCAGCGATGGACGCGACGCCTCGGGATGGCCAAAAAGAAATCGATCAGTTCTTATTTTTAAGTTGGAACCGAACCGATGTATGAGTGTTTATGTGACGAAAGGTTTTAAATAAATGCGCATATATGTATGTAATATATGTATGATTGAAACTAGAGAACGCAATAGATTCCACGGAATAGTTTTGGGCGTTGGTACATGTTTGAAATACGAGTATGTAGATAGTGTGGTTACAAGTGTATTTTCCGCTTTATTAAATGGCACTTAACAAATATATAAATGGGTTCAGCTAGTACAAAATCTTAGGGAGCTACTTCCTTACGGCTATCCTATCCACTGGGATTAACATGCGATTCGCGAATAACATTATGCTCGTACTCGTATAGCCATTGCATATACAAATTATATATATTCTAGCTTTTGATTTTTGTTCTTTGTAATAGGTACATGGTTTCTCAGTTAGTTAGCCTAGAGTTACGTTACGCCTAAAAGAGTTCGCTAATATAGAGCTTTAGTTTAGTAACAATTTTAGTGGGTTATGTTGCGATGGACAAATTACGTAGCTTTGTGCGAGCCCCTAGTAGATGGAAATGTGGGGTTAGGGCTCGGTTTCGGATTATGATATGTATGAACTGTATACATACGAGTATGTATGAATATATACATATATGTAGTTTTGGCATGTTAAAAGTATCCTCGACATAGGTATGAAATCGGGCTTATGCAAAGGTTAATGATTTATAAATAATTTTGAATCGAAAGGTGTGCAGTTTCTGGTACTGGCGGCCCCGTCGATCCGGCTGCTATAAGTGGGTGACGCGCATGGCTCGCTGCCGTTGGCTATTTGCATTCGAGTCGGGGGCTCTTAGCTAAAACTATAAGTCCGTAATCGGTCCGTCGGCCACGCTGAATTTCGCTGCCGCTGCTGCCGCTGCAGCCGGTGCTGTTGAGGTTGACGGTGGTGCGCCATAGATCGTCGGATTCCAATTCGATTGCTTGCTCTGGACCTGGACACTTAGGTCTTTAACCAATTTTTCAAGTCTACAGGATTGTTATAGTAGTAGATAGATGGCCACAACAGAGCGTAGAAAGAGAAGAACAGAAATGCAAAAAATGGTAAGTGGTTATGATTAGTCACCGTATTACACTTGATTTAAATGATGAATAATGGATGAATGGTGGTTGAATGGTGGTGCCTTTGAGAACGTTGCATGCATGTGAAGTAAAATTGTGCTTGGTTAGTCAGAGAATATAGTAGTAGAATAGAGCATAGACTACACCCACGCTATGATACGTTGATTGGCCTCCTTACGTGCGGCGGCTGCTTCGTTAAGCTCGCGCTTGAGGGCATGCTCCTTTTTGCGCGGCAAAAGTGGCGGCGGAAGTGCGGGATTCGGATCCACATGCTCCGCAGTCAATGCAAACGTGGGCGGGCTTTGCGAGGTTTGCTGGGCCAGAGCCGACGGCTGCGAGTGCTGGATAGTGGGTGTGGGCAGCCCATTACTACGGGACTCGCTGCTGGAGCATGACAGGCGCTTGGGAGTGGTCACCGAAACAGCCTCGCTTTCCTCTTCGGTCTGCTCCTGCAGCTGTTCTTCGTCTATCTCGTCATCCTCGTCCAGCGCGTGCGTGGTTTGTGTCGGTGTCTGGTGCATTATTCCATAATGTAGATTGAACGACTGGGCACGTCGTGGCCCCGCTCCTGCTGCTCCAACACCACCGCCATTGGGGAATGGCTTACGCGATCCTCGAGCACGGTCGTTTTCATAGATGATGTCGTGATGGGCCTGCCGCTGGTTGTAGAAGCTAGCCAGCGCCTGTCGCAGATATTTGTTTTCTGCCTCCAGATGCGACAGACGTTTGTTTGTCTCCTTTCGCTCAAGACGCAACTGCATCACGTGCGACTGTGTGCCGTGTTGCGGTGCATAAGAGATAGGAGGATGTTGAGCAAGAGAGAATCAAATGGCGAATCGAATTTGCACTCACCTTCAGATCATCAATGTCGCGCAATATGCGAACATTGCCCTCGTTCAAGGACCACTGACGCTCCTCTACCATTGATTTGACTCTAAGTAGAACGAATATCACATTAGGCTCTATAAAATCTCGAAATATGTTGCACGTACCGACTCAGCATGGCATCTTCGCGGACTCGCGCGGCCTCCTTGACCTCGCGCACCACGTCGGTCATCATGCCAGGCGTATAGGCGCCTAAAAGTCAGAAATTGAGCAATTAATCATCGAGTGCTTCGTGGGTCCGAGCATAAAGGTGGAGGTGCCGCCCAGCTTGTACCTGTACCTGAATGAAACGTGGGCACCGGACTGTGCGTCCCACCGAATCCACCGCCAAACACCAGTGGCTGACTTTGTGTGCTTAATCCGCTCAAGCTGTCTCTACGGTGCCGCATGCCCCCAGAACCAGCGCCATGGAAAGGGCCAGCCCCCGTCCAGGCCTGGCCGTTAGGAGCGTGCTTTAAAGCTTCGATATCGACTGTGTTTACGTGTGCAAAAGAATACATAGAAAGAGGGCAAAAGGTAAAAGAAAGTGGCAACAAATACAAATCAATTGGGGAATAGCGATACAAAAAAAAAACACAACGTTTGTGAAACAAAAGCCAAGAAGAGATCGATTCGGATCAGATCGTACAGGAAATATTGTGAATATCGTAAGATTCCCAGGGCTCCGATGAGATCCCTGGCTGGATCTCTCGAACCTGGCTGGAACGAACCTTTTGTTTCATGCAAATTGCGGCATATCTTGGAATTGGTATCGTGCAACAGATTGATTTGCTCCATTAGCGCCGCAAAGAACTTGTTCTGCTGCGCCAGGTCGCAGCCGCTGTCGTTGGTGTTGGTGTTGCCATTGCGGCACTCGGGCGTGTTCTGGCCACTCAGCTTGGAGTCGTTGTCTGAGGGATTCAGCAGGCAGGGATCGCTAAATCGGAACCTGTAATTATTAAAGTATTAAGAGGAATATCTAAAGTTTCAGAGATATCTTCAGTGTCCTTACCCTCTGCTAAAGTTTGGATTGCTCCCGTCCAATACATCCGTGGAATTCTGCTCGTGCTCCGAAGTGGCGCCACCCGCCCCTCCCATCATATTGACCAGGGGCGGCAGACTGGCAAACTCCTGTCCCCCATCCCCGCAATAGCCCATGCCCATGCCGTAGCCATTGGGGCAGCTCTGGGGCGGAAAGAGCATCGGATATCGATGGCTAAGGGCCTGCGAGTGCTGTGCGAGAGGAGGGAATCATTACTGCAAATGGCTCACGAAATCTAGTTCCGCCCTAATGGCTTCAACTCACGCGCTGAATCCCCAAGCTGAAGGGCGAGCCCGTGCCCGGGCCCATGCTATAGGGCTGTGAATGGGAGCGCATAAGGAATTGCTGTTGCTGTTGTTGCTGCTGCTGTTGTTGTTGCTGTTGCTGCTGTGGCTGTTGTTGTTGCTGAACTGCCGCCTGAGTCACAAAGATTTGCTTATTAGCCGTCGCTGTGGGCGGAGTAAAGTCCAAGAATTCAGAGGATGACGACAGTTGGGCGTTGGTAGCATCTCGCAGGCAATTCTCCAGCCAGGCATCTAGATGATCCTTGGAATAGTTTGGGCCTGTTCCATTACTTTTGCTGGCACCCGCACTTGCACTGGTGCTGCGATTCATGTGCGAGGGTGCTGTCGCTGTTGTGGTGGGAGTGGACGCTGCTCCCACGCTGCTCCGAGATTTGAGTTTCTTGCGCTTGGTGGCGTCAAACACTGAAAATAGGAAACAACACGAGAGTTAGAATTGGTCAGATTTTCCCTTTATGCTAAAGTCCAACTGCCGATGATAGATACTAATTAAAAGAAAGAAGGAAAATGCCATACTGTTTCCCGTTTCCATATGTGAGGCGCTGCAGCCAGGCATTGCAAAAACGCAAATGACTCACAGCAAGAGCTCCGTTGCAACTGACTTTTCAGTGCCGCTCGACTCTACTCGGGTTCGCCAAGTTATTTCAGCCCACAAAAATGTCGCGGGAGCTCGCTCCAGTATGAAAACGGGTTTCGCTCGCCGTTCGCTCGCACTGTTTGTTCATTTGTTGTCGGATGTCGGACTTGGCCTGGGTTTCAACTAGGAAAGGCAAATATTTGGCTTTGGAAATTCGAATCGCGAGCGTTTTCTCTTGGAAAAACGGCTGCCACCCTGTCACCGGACTGAAGTTTGTATTTTCGAACCGGTACCTCGGTACGTCGGTGCGTCGATACGTCTGGCAGAACAACGCGATCCACGATCTTGGAGCGCCTGCAATTGCAGCCTACAATCCAAATGCATTGCATTGCCAGTGCTCAGCACTCGGCCCCCTTCATTATTGGAGCTCCCTCTCCGGGGAGTCATCGACTGGGCTCGGTTTGCAGCGCTTACCAGCGACATGCGCGACCCGATCAACGTATCAGCGTCCCTCCCTGGGGCTCTGTGCTGTTCGTTTATATTTAGCCCAGATCAGAGAGAGCCGGCTACTGCAGGCTCTCGCTCTTCTGCGAGTGGGAGTGTCTTGGCTCCGGCTTCGGCTTCGGCGTCGCTCTTCGGCAGAAGGGTAGCCATGAGGGTGCTAAAAATAGCCTGGAATCGATTATCAGGCGGATGTGGACACTCGCCTTCTTCCTAAACGGTGGTTGCTTCTGCTCGCTAATGTCGGGGTTGTTTCAGTTTCAACAAATTACAGAAATCCAATATTGGCTCCCATAAAATAATGTTTTACGAGCGATATCTTTTTTCTTTCTACAGCTACAAGATTAACTTATATTTAAGGCACTAGTCACAAAATTAAAATATCAGAAATTCAAATATCGCAGAGCAACGATATTTAAAGGAATACTTTATTGCTTCTCCTGTACTCCTTCTCCTCCACATTCCTTCGACAAACTGCAGTGCATTCCGCCAGAATGTACTTACATTGGCGGTTCTATCTCAAGGTCGGACTCCCATTGGCATCAATGCTTGCGTAACATTCCTCAATAGCCCAATTTGCGGGCTAATCGTTTGCCCCATTGTTCCAAATTGAAGTCGCATTCATGTCACTTACCCAATTTCAATGCCACAGCAGATCCGATCAGATCAGACCAGATCGCGTGTACGGCAGTTGTATCATAGCAGACCAAGCCCTGAAATTAAATCAATCACTGACCGTGAACCCGCCGCCTGCATAGATAGACACGGACAGTCGTTTGTGCCGCATCATTAGGTGGTGCGGAGCCACCCTAATCACCTCCTAATCGAAAGTCTTTTGGATGGAGGCTTCAGTTGCTATTCAACTCCACAGAAGGCATTGAATCTTTCGCTTTCCATTGAGAAATGAATCTCTGGAACATCAATCCCGACTGACATGCAGACACAAATGTAGCTCTTTGATTAATTCTGAATTGTTCTCCTTATACTGGAAGGGCTCAACGCACTTTAGAGGCAAAAGGATGTAAAGTAAAGATACTTGAAGTATCTGCCATTTTAGCTAAGATCTTTTATCTTAAGGGGAGGTTACCGTTCTAAGGCCCAAAAATGGACTACTTGTTAAAAAATGTTTTTCGCCACAAAATAAAGTATTCTGAAAAAACTTTTTAGCTGATTTTGTTGGATATTTAACGAAGTAATTTATTACATTTTTTATTATAACATTTTTTTTTTCAAAATGGCGGCTCCAGCTTCCGCCAAAGAAGCCTCTCCCAGCACGAGGTGACCCCACGTGGTACCTTCTACAGCCTCAAAATTGCATCCCATATTTAATCCGATCATCCGACTGGCCCTGATTTATGTAGTACAAAAATCGTACTGTAAAATCCTTGACTGTTCCGTCAAATCGAGTATATCTCGAGAACTACATGAGAAACATGAAATATCCCACGTTTTCTCCATAAAATAAAAATAGTAATTAGGTAAAAAAAAAATCGATTCTTTGTTCGGCTCTGACGGTAACCTCCCCTTGAATGATTTCATTTCGAGGGAACTACGGTCGATACACTATATGTTTAGCTATTGAGAATTGTCGAACTACTCAACCAAGCCGATCTGACTACGAAATTATTAATAGGAGTTTGCCACAAAATTATGTAGTACTCCACGCGAACAGGGGCTCCATGTGGTACTCCTACTGCACTCCCCCTACGAGATCACTTACAAATTGTTTGGATGGCCGTTTGGCGTGCTTGTCGCCTTGTAGAGAGGAGGATAGGAGGCCCATCCATTAAGAACAGTGTGGCTCGGCGTCACATCGCGTGCCGAGGTGCCGCAGTCTTGTTCAACAAATTAACAAAGCATTTAACTCTTTTTAGCTCCTGTTCTTACCCCTTCCTTGGGGTATCTCAGCCTCACCTCTGTTGCTGCTGGGCGTTCCAACGCCCGGGGCATTCTTCTGGAGACCGCTGGTGCTGATAGGCGCGGGAGTCACGCTGGAGCTGGTTGCGACCGTCTCAGGGACACCGGCTCTGCTAGAGTCTACTCCTCCGCCCCCGTTCGTGTTGATCTCCATCTGGGTTGTGGTTGTCATTGTTGCTGCTGAAAGCGATTGCAACGCTGCGCAGCTCCTAAAACGGAAAGAAGACAAAAGAAAGAACTATTATTATTCAAAATCGTAGACTCGGCGTTCAACCATGAAAACAGCACTGGAAAAGCCGGCAAGAAAAGATGTTTGCACTTTGTGGAGCCAGGGTAACAGCAAGAGCGCGAGAGACGGGTTGTCGGAGCGACAGCAAAGGCACATCAGTGTGCAACGTATACAGTGTACCGTGCCGGAAAGCACCTGTCCTGTCCCTTTTCTTTGTGCACTTGCAGCGAGCGACTTGTGCAGCTCCGAAAGCTTAGAGCGATGGTTGCAGAAGTTGTTCTTGTTGGCACTGCCCCGGCCATTTTTCCACTTTGTTGACGAAAAGTAAACAAAGATATGACATGGCAAACGAAAGGATCGTGGGAAGGGATCCATTTACTGGGGGCTCTTTCAGCATTCTGCATTATTCCGATCATCAAATGAGCCTCTGAATAAGCCTCTGAATGGATGAACACATTCTGTGTGTGTGTGTCTCCGTCATTAAGTTCTTTTGGGAAAGTTACACGCATTTGCATGCCCCCCAGAGAGTCTTGGAGAAGTTGAAGTTGAATGCTGGGTTTCTTTGAAAGCTGGCTCCCATTTATGACAACGTAATTGCCAGGCCGTTAGACGAGGCACTTGGAAATGGGAATTTTGAGTAACATGCTGCTACACGACCCACTCCGGCCGGAAAATTAACAGAGCGCTGCCACGCTTTAGCTGGCGGGGCAGGGCAGGTGCCCGCAGCAATTATGCAGCTACAAAGTGCTAGTAGATCTCCAATGCCAACCACATGCACCCACGCCACACACCCATACGTACGTACATGTAAATTTGTACATGTACATGTATGCATGCGGATAGTACTCTGCTCGGTCTGATTACAATGGTCAAAACCAGTTTAGCCAAAATGATTTGAAGCAACAACAGTTCACGACGAAGTCAAGCGACGCTTTGCTTTTTCCACGCTCGTTAGATACAAAGATGCAGATGCAAAGATAGTGCATAATGTAGATACTCTACACAGATACGAGGATACAGAGACGCGGTCTTTGTGTGGGTTCCAATGCCAAATGAGTGTGTGGCTAAAACAAATTAAAACAAGAGAAAGTGCCAAGAGACGAAATACTACCCTTTAATACTTTTATATCTCTATTTAAATAAAAATAAAAGATTTGAGCGCGGATCCGTTATTATGCAAGTGCATTTATTATCTCAAAACACAAACATTTATGTTTACCGCTAAAACAAATTATGAATCTATCTCATTTTATATACGAGGAAAACATGTGATCTGGCGTTTCCCCCCACATCCAGGTTTATTTGTTCGTAGCGCCCTGCTTTGCATATCATTCCGTCCGACAATAATAGATATATTACTTTATTATGTAGATCCATGGATCGGTGAACGAGCGTTACAAACGTCAGGTAAAAATGAGAATTCTTGCCAAAAAAAAAGGGGATATGCACGAAACTAGCAAACGAGATACAGAGTCACTAAAAAAGAGAGGAAGAGTCAGACACGGCACGTTTGGTCATTAAGTACACCAAGTATCTCAAAGATACACAGCCCCAGACACATATACATGAACATGCACATTCCCATTCAAATGTACCCACACAAACACAGGCACAAGCGAGCGCCAAAGTTAAATAAGCAGCCCATTGTTGTTGCGATTCTCCAACGAGACGAAAGTGAATTAAGTTTTTGCGTTTTCTTGGGTCTCGCGAAGGGAAAGGCCAAACAAACTCCGGAGGAAAGGCAGGGCAAAAGTAACAACAATCGCAACGACAGCGACAGCGGCGCTTAATTTAATTTCCGATAGCGCAAAAATGTTTGATATCATTTAAGTGATAAGCCCGAGTGCTGCTGTTTCTGTGAAATAAGTGAATTGGTTCGAATTCCGCCATGGGAATGTCTGCAATGGTGGTTTTTGCCTAAACAGTCTAAACTGCTATTTAAAAATATAATAATAATAAAAAGGGATCACAATGATAGCTGATTGTGGCTTAGATAGTTCAGATAGATAGATAATTACAGTATCAGTATAAAGTGCTTTTCAATCTTATCTCTGCCCTCGCAGATACAATTGAGTTACGGCCGTTGCCGATGCCTCTGCTGCCAGCCCAACAACGACGACGGCATCAACATCAAGTCTAAGGCACAATGTTTCATTACTTTGGCTTTGGCTTTGGTTGTCCCTGAATATCTGCGCGCAAGGTGAGATTCAGCTCCGGCAAAAAATAAAAGACACCGAAACATTCGAGCGCTTTTTGGCTCAAGTTCTTGGCACGATGCCAAAAAAAAAGCGCATGCCGCAGTGGAGAGGCAGATGAAGATGAATATCCATGGCTGGGAAAAAAAGGGAAATCGCTGAAAATAATGGAATGGAATGGAGCTCGAACCGTCAGAATGCGAGAGAGAGAAAGAGAGGAGAGTGGGAGACGGAGGCTATCGGTGGAATGTAGACAGCGGGGTTCACGTTCACTCAAAAAAAAAAGAAATACGAACCGGTTTTGGGACCAATAGTCAAGCATTTCTCCCCCGATAGAGTATTCCATGGAGTATTTCCATTCCACACATTTTAATGACAACGATAAAAACAAAGCAAAATGAACTGCCATTGAAGCGAAGTCAGGGGCGACCATGGCCATGGCCATGGAGATGGAGATGGCGACCCCACCACCAAATCACCGGACGCCATCAATGACTGACTGCACACACACACACACACACACACACACGTAGAGCGGGAGCGAGTCGCTTGGTTTGTTGACCCAAGCGAAGAGCATTCGAAAGATCGAAGAAATAATAATGAATGGAAGGAGACAAGGCGATGACCAAGCCATATGCGTCCGTCAAGGAGTAGAGATGGGGCAAACGCGTTGCAGTGGAAGTGTCATTGCAGCTGCCATTAAAAAACCAAACAAACTGATGGCTATCCGAAAGTAGTCACACTCACTGACAGTGTCATATTTGGTCTGTGTTCGCGACGGGGACCACGACTGCGACTTGACCTGGGAATGACAACTATCGAGTTTCCCATCCACCCTCGCTCCTCCGTTTCCATAGCACATAGCGAAAATGAAATGAAATGATGTGTGTGAGATGACGTCGTCCACATTGCCATCGACTACGGGGCGGCTGCTACTTGCGCCGCTGGATAGCCGACTAACTGGTGGGGGCGGGGCGCGTGGCTGGTGTTGTTGCGCCTGCATGACTTTGAATTCGAAATGGATTTCTTATAGCGAAGCAGCGGCACAGCCCAACACATTTCTCAAGGTTTCAGCGAATCAGTGCAAATAAACATATTTCTATGGATAATTATCAAAGTTACCTACGCGTTGCAATCGGCTCGGAATTGGTAGGGGAGCAGGCAGGAGCACTGAGAGCTATTCCGAGTGATAAATGCTAATTAGCTGCTTAAAAAAGCTGGTGCCTTCTCAATAGCATTTCAATTTTTGCACACAAACACACACACACATCCATAGGCACGGGACGGGCTCAATGGCATTGGAAATTTGAAATTCTTTTGCGTCACACACGATTTTTTATTGAATTTCCGTACAGCGCAAAGTGATTGATTTGTAAATTGTGAGCCGCAGTGGGACGACAGCTGCAGAGGCAGCCACAACGGTTTTGAATAATAACCGATAATTAAGAGAAATTCGCGCAAAATAACGGAGCCAAGAGTTACAAAAATAATTTGTGTTGTTGTTTTCGCTGCGACCGAAACTAGTGATGTGAGATTCTGATTGTCGCCTAACGATAGTCGATCGCGATAGGCGTTATGGTACATCTAGTATTTAGTATATTGAAATCTATGGATTTCGAGCCTTTGTAACTTGTATCAGCTTTTGTAAACACATTTTTACTCAGAATAAACTTGGCTTAAGCCTAGTACTCAGATCAGCAAAAATTCTGCTGGCAGAATGGGCAATATAAAAATACTAGCGACTGAGTGTGACCAAGTGTACATGCCCTCCGGTAACACTGTATACAAATAAAATCAGTTAAGAATTCAAATGTTGTATCAAAGCAAGCAGAAATGCATTATGGAGGACGACAATGCACGGATAAAGCACCGAAATATTGGCTAAATCCGTTTTTGAGGAACTGAAATATAAACGACCATTTTCTATTCCCCATTTATCCTTTATAAGCTTCATAATGTCGTCGTCGGACCAAAATGTAGGGCCAGTTAAAATACCCCAAATACCATGCAATATTTTACCAGTATATATCGGCATGTTTTATTTGCCGAACTGCGGAATTTTTCTAGCAAAATGCCTAGTAACACCACTAACCATAAAATATATTTTATGGTTAGTGCTAGTATCCAGATCCTAAAACCAATTTTGTCACAAACCACAAAAATAACAGCGTCTGGACACTGTTAGTTTACAGCGAGCTGGTCAAAAGAGGGTCTGGGGCTTTTTTGGAGCAGCAGTGATGATGACAGCGACAGCGCGAACGCGGAGGTGGAGCCTCAGTATTTATCGATACCCGTCCGAGCGCCACAGAGCCCATAAATAGCACATTCCGGCTTGCTTTCATACAAAATTTGAATTTCCAACTGATTTTATTTGTAAACAAGCACCAAACAGTGTAACCGTAGAGCATGCACATCTGGTCACACTGGAAAAACAGCAAAATATAGGCTACTTTCTGTTGCAAGAAAATTTTGCTTATCTGAGTACTAGGCTTTAGCAAACATTTTTCGAGTATGAGTACTAGGCTTTCGGAATAAAATGGGCTTAGGAAAATCTACTGATGCTTGCGCAGAAATATCAGGCACCACCGAAACACTGATATATCGATGTATCGTTCTCATGTTGCTGGAATTCGACGACACATATGTTGCCGAACATTTTCTTTATGGTCGTATTCCACCAGACTTCAAGTCCAATCCATGGTGAAATATATAAGGTGACGTATTCACCATAGGTGCACTCTTTCGGGGACGTTATTTTGTCAGTCCTTAAAATTGATTAGTTTATCAGATAAAATTATGTGGTCAGTGCGTGGGGTCTTGGTTAGCTAGTAATTTTAGGCGGAAGATCAAAATTGACGAATATGTTATGTTTTCGATGTTTTTGCGATGTATTTCTATGTTATGTTCGCAACATCATCGCAACATTAGCAACATCATCGCAATAACATCGACACTCACTTACAGTGATGGAAAAAATAATAGAAACGACATATTTTTTTCGTATTTTTCAAAATTTTGTTCAGTGAAATTCAGTACGTCGTGCTCGACACTCACTTACGTATTTTACCGTTGGCAGCATTAATTTGTATGGGCCAGCAACATGTTCCGCGAAATGAGCGACAATGTTCCGCAACATGGAGCAACATGAACACGGAATGAGCAACATTCTGCATACCCCTTGGAAAAAGTTATGATAGAACTAAGGAAATGTTTGTCATCGCTCCCATGAATGCAGAAAATATCTCAACGAAATATTTTAGTTAATGATCCTCTTACAGAGAGCTAACCATAAAAGTACTATATCGAGATCGGGATCGCGATATATATACAGGAAAAAAATCAATTGAATGAACAGATAAAAAAAATGTTGATTACGTTAATTACGTTGTTAATTACGTTTTAAATCAGCACAATTTCAATATCAATTAAAGAAAAAAGGGTATCCAAATGTCCACACCACCGGTTGACAGGCAACAAGTGTTCAAATGACGTGACATTCGACTCTCACTTACGTTGTTGCTGCGGTTGTTTAAGAAGTACCTTGTGCATATGACTACTGTGGTTTTAATGACACTCGGGATACACTCGTTCATACAACCGTATGCCTGTTTTTCGTGCGAGGTAGCGTCAGTTGGGTCGATCTGTAAGCCGAACGGATCCGAGCAGCAAAATGAGATATTGAAATTAGGTAAAGGAATATACCAAGAGCACATACAAACAAAATCTCGGTAAAATTTAAGTATTTTATTTTTTAAAGTCCCGTCAAAGTTGAAAAACAACGAAAAAAAATAGATGGATTAGAAAATACGTTTTTCTTTAGAACTGCAACTGCAACGGACCAGTTTTTTTTTTGAGTATGGATAACAATGAATATACCTAATAAAGGATACCAAAACCAGAATCATACGTTGCCTAGTTTACTTTTTATTCCACCTGAAAGATGCAGTATGTGAATAAATGTTGAATACATTTTTGCACTGTGCTCATATCTGATGTCATATTTCTGATTATCCAAAGTTTCTATTTTTACAAAAGCTTTGGAAAATTCTCTATTAGATGCGTTTTTTAATGTTATCCAAAGCGCTCATAAAATTCTTCGACTGCCACCTCTTTTCGGCTGATGTCCCACTGTGCACCATAAATCGTTCTTTAGTCCAAGCAATCATTGGAAAGGGAAACGGAACGCGGAAAAACATTTTTCAACAATGAATTAGTAATTTGAGTTCCTATAGTATATAGTATATAATATAAAGTTTATATAACGTCGTCGAAAGAGGTTGTGTAGCGCACGATTTTTTTGTTTTCTTCTTCTTCATTGTTTACGAATGGACTCGTACACAGAAAACAATGAAAAAAATATGCTATTATATGTACCTATATACATATATATATATTTGAATTTCGCCCTATTACACTTGTTATTTAATTTCTCAAACAAAATTCTTTAATTATGAATTAAATTATTATAATTTGCTTTGAACTATTTCTTTTAATTTATTAGCAGAAAAGTTTTCTACCAGATGAAACAATAACAAACGAAGAGTGCAGAGCGAAAAACGCTTGCCATCTCTTTCTAGCGCTTGCCTCTCTGAGAGCGGAGAGAGCGAGTTGAAAAAATAACGTCCTCACCACTGCCGAATACGTCACCTTATATATAATTTCACCATGGTCCAATCTAGTCAAAAGTAGTGCTGGCTGGATTGAAACAATTCAGTCAAAATTTAGAAATTGTATTAAAAAAAATTATATTAATTAAAATTATTATGTTTTTTGTATTTATTTATTTTATACAAAGATAAGTCGTACGTAAAGCCTAGTACACAGTTCTGAAAAAGTTCCGCTAGGGGAATAATTGTGAAAGTGAATTTCAGTAATTTCAAACATTTTTTGTGAAACAAGAATTTAACGGGACTAAATGGACGACTCAGAAAATAGTCATTAGGAAACATGATGGAAAATTACTTCTCCAAGCTATCGACGCTGCAGCACAGCATACCATTCATTGTCCTGTGAAAAATCGATTTTAGTTATCCTGTGCTGTTATATCCCGAAACCCCAGCAGTACCAGTCACTCTTGATGCGGTTCATGAGCGTTAAGGAGGGTCAAGGAGCGTTGGAATAACTACCATCTTACGCATGAACAAAGATGATTGTTACATCTGCTTCTGGCGTGGATAGCACTCCTACGTTGGGTACGTTGCTCTCTCCCTTTCCCTTTTCACTTTTCACTGATTCACTCATTGCTAAACATGTGGTAGCCATTAACCATGCTATTCCTGCCTTAATGTTTGCAGAACGATCACGATCATAGTGTTTCTGAATATACATATGTTTGAATGTATTTGCAGGTACGGTTGAGGTCACCACTCTCCTAGGTGTGTTTTTCGGTGTTCTCGTCCTGCTGCTCCTACTGTTCCTGTACATAAGCCGCAAGTGTTGCTTTCACCATCGCCATGGCATCAACTGCTGCGACGAGCGTCACCTGGCGTCCAAATGTGTGCAGAAGATCAGTGAGTATTCGGGGATTCGTTGAGAGCTTGGGAAGGGTGATTGGGCATTGGCTTTAGCAAACCCTTCGTTGTAGCACGCAAGCGACGCTACGAGAACACCAGCTCCGACTCGGAGGAGGACATCCTGCGCCGGCTGCGATGGCATCAGCAAAACCAGAACGGCGACAAGCCCATTGGGTACGGGATGAGCATCAGCCAAGCAAACCCCCTGACAGCGCACAGCTTCAATTATCATCAATCCGACGCTGACCTGCAGAGGGTGACCGTAACGCGTGACCCTTTGGCAATTGCCGAAAGGGGCAAGGTCGGCATTCCATCGTCGCACAGCGAGTGCAGTTCGAATGACTCCATGGAGGCATCTGTGGACAGTCATACTGGCATCTTGACGGGCGAGACCAAGGGTAAGCATTCGAGTGGGCTTCAGACATGACAACTGACAATCAATGTAATTTCTAACGACGCAGCGCATCCAGTCACCGCCTTTAGGAACCCATACACGGACAATCGGGCCAAGACTCACCACTCCCAGAGATACCATCACAGGGTGGAGGTTTTGCCGCCGAAACTGGAGAAGGATAATGCTGTGGTGGTGATGCCTGTGCCCAATAGCTTCATTAACAACAACAATAATAATATTCCCAACAACAACAACAACAACAACAACAACGATGACGTAGGAGTGGAGAAATCACAGTTGAATAATTACTATACCAGTCCCTGTTTATTATTGCAGGAACCTCTGTTCGACACCAGCGATCTGCGCTCTGTCAAGTCGGATGATGTGCTGGTGGGGGACCCGAAGTCCCCAGCCTCGCGGGGACCCATCGAGCTGGAGATGTCGCTGCTGTACGATGCGCCGATGCGGAAAATGACGGTCCACGTGATGCAAGCACGATGTCTGCCGCCGCTTGGCAACGGTCAGCAGACGCACACGCAGGTGCGCATGCTGATGCTGCCAAATAAAAAGCAGAAGCACAAAACCAAAATCCGCAGCGGGGAGAATCCGCAGTACATGGAGAGCTTTCTGCTGCACCGTGTCAATCCCGAGGACGTCAACAACATGGGACTGAGGGTGCGCCTCTATGGCTGCGAGCGACTGAGAAAAGAGCGCTTGATTGGGGAGGCGTATGTAAGCTTTGCCACGGTCGACCTGGAGCTCGAGACCAACCTGTGGCTGCCGCTTGAGCCCCGCAACACCTCATCGGTGCTGGGATCGACGAGCGATCTACTGAGCCTGGCGCGGTCGGAGAGCGCGGGCTCCACATCATCCATGCAGCACGGAGGCGTCTCGGAACTGCTGCTGGGCCTCAGCTATAACGGTGTGACTGGCCGGTTGAGCGTGGAGATCATCAAGGGCAGCCAGTTCCGCAGCCTGTCGCTGAATAAGGCGCCCGACACCTACGTAAAGATGGTCATGGTTAGCAGCATTGGTCAGGAGATTTCACGCGCCAAGACCTCCATTCGCAGAGGCCAACCCAATCCGCTTTTTAAGGAGACATTCGCGTTCCAGGTGGCCCTGTTCCAGCTGAACGATGTGACGCTGATGATCTCGGTGTATGCCAAACGACACATGAAGAAGAACGAAATGGTCGGATGGTTTAGCCTGGGTCTAAACTCATCCGGACCAGAGGAGGTAGCCCATTGGGCGGACGTGTGCGAAATGCCGAAGGGCGAGATGCTGGCCCGCTGGCACGTCCTGGTGGATTCCTGATTCGAGCAGTTGGGACAGTCCTCGGGACGCAGTAGCAAGGCGCTCATGAAACTGGGCTTCGCTGCGTTCAAGGACAGGTCCAAGGATAAACTTGCAAAGGAGTCGAGTCGAGATGAGGACAGCGATCAATTCCCTGCAGACAATGCGGTTGCAGTCGATATTGAGCCGGGCCTGGAGCTTGATTTTGTCTAGAACTAAATGGGCGGAGTGCTCCAAGGTCAGTATACATTTTGTGTCTTGTTTTTACGGAGTGTGGAAGTCGAACGAATCGAGTCGACGAAGATTGATTGACTTCTTGTGCCTGTGGCAGCGTGTTTAACTTAACCATGGGTGAAACCAATTGAAAAACCAATTTTTGATATCTGAACCGAAATGTTTGGATCTAACCCAGAAGTGGGCTAAAAAATATTTGTAATTTGGAAAAAATTTGGAACACATTTTTTGATCAAATGTGAAATTTGAAATGTGAAAAAAACAAAAAAAAAACACAAATGAAACCTAAATTATTAAATTTTTGTACGCAATGGTACGTAAAGTACGTGAAAGAACGTAACTTATTACTCAAATTTGAACTTTATAATTGTTTGTGATAATGACTACTATACGCATAGCCCAAGGGGCAAGCAATGCGTAGGAGTACGAGGAGTGTTTGGAGGAGACATAGACAGATGTTCGAATGGCGAATTTTTATAACTAAACCTTTCTGCATATTATCTTGAAAAATAATGTCTTATAGGACTAGCACTTTTGTATTACCAAGCAACAAAAAAGAAATCTATTGAAACAGAAAATACTCATAAATAAGATGAATTTTAGTCAATACATACATACGAGACATGCATATGCATAGCCACAAAAATACATACATAAAAATATACATACAAAAATACATAACACATTACTAATTCTTGAAATTTTTATCAAGAACCATGGTCATGTTCCAGTTTTGATATTTGATACGCTGATAAAGATTAAGAAGAGGATAAATATCGGTACCTTAGAATTCAAACGCACAAAGATCTATTGTACAAGCTAAGGAAAGTTGGCAGACAGATGGATATATATATAACGATATACAATACTAGAACTAAATGCAGTCTGCAGAGCATAAAAATATAATAACGTTCTATTTGGATATTTTGTTGTATATCAGACACCGTGGTCGATCTGATCCCATAGCTCAGATCATAGCGTGTCGGGAAGGTTGCATTGTGGTTGAAACTTCCCGGAAGAGGAAGTAGAGTAGGAAGGGAAGGGCAGTACATTGAAGTAAGTTTAACTTATACACAGAGAGAAAGGAAAGCTTTAATAAATATCAGATCTTAATTATTTTTAATTGTACATTCGAATCAAGTTTAATCAAAAAAAAGTAAACAGAGATGACAACTATTAAACTATTGCAATGCTCATGCAACCAAACTTAATATTAATTTTGAAGTGCAATCGTATTGTATGGATTTTGTAATGCATAGTATTCGTATCTTTTAAAAATCTATATGTTTTGAATGTCAAATATTTTATAGCCACGATTCACGTGAATGTGTGTTTGTCGTTACAACAATTGCGACATTTGTATGTGTGTCTAACTAAATCCTCTACTTCATTTTGGAAGGCGAGTGGGGCTAATCGCAATCGCTCAAGTCAGTATTACACAGTTCCAAATCAAAGACAAAAAACAGAAAACACAAAGAAACAAGAAACAACAGCGAGGACACTCGCCCTAAACTGCTGACTTTATGTCAAGTACATATTACAGACTCTGAGTAGAATGTCCCTCCAGAAATTGTAAGCGAACGAAGTGATTAATTTTTTCTGCAACAGATAACATATTTCTACTCTTCAATTTAAACAATTAAATTGTCATTGTTGATTATCAAATAATAATTTTAATATTACATAATTGCCACTTAAAATAAAACGATATTATGTAAAACAACAACAACCTTATTGTCTTATTAATCCTTAGTCCTAAGCCTATCTGTATGTACATCTATTTTCTGCGCTTTCGCCTCGTCTTCTTGTAGCTTCCCGGATAACTATCCTCATCGTCACTATCTGTGGCTGGCTCCTGACTTTCCTTGGGGCTCGTGCTTGCCGCTGCCGTCGCCGCCTGGCCCACCTGCTGTGCATCCCACTCTTTACGCAGCTCACTCAGCATTCCCGGCGTCAGCAGACCTTGGGCAATCAATCTGTCTGTGAGACGTCCACGCGATGCGCTGGGCAAGCGTGGCTCCTTGAGATGCGTTACGCGACGCATGCTGTAGTTTGGCGTCTCTCCTTCCTGGCTGGCCTCGGTGTTTTTGAGCAGGCGAGTTATCTGGAATACGCCCTGCTGTATAATCTCATCCAGCTCCTTTTGGGCTTCCCGTACGTTGCCTGCCTCGGGGAACAGATCCATGAACCGATAACTGCAAAGGCAAGTGAAGGCTAAGTAAATTGTTTTACTGGTGAGTTCGTGAAACTTGCCTCAACCATAGATACAGATCCATAACGTCGAAAACTGACTCCAAGTGCACCAGGTCTAGTATTGTCTTGGGCAGCTTGAACGGCCAACCGCAGTTATTTTTGATGAACTCAAATGTGATGGGTTCGTTCCGGCTGTACTGCCGTGCTATTTTAAGGAACATGGAGCACACGAAGGGCATCTTGCGGTTGATGGGCGCACAGCAGAAGACGTAGCGGGCGCGAAGGGGCAGCGGAACATGTTGAATCATCTCGGCGAGGAACTTGAAGTCTTCAATGTTGCACATAAAGTACAGGGAATCGTCGACCGTGCAAAGGTTCACAAATATATCCATTAGGTTGCTCAGCGATGAGTTGGGCAGGTGGTAGGCATAGAGCTCAATTTGATCTGCCGTGGGATGCAGGCCTGCTTGCTTCAATGGCTCTGGCGTCTGAGCCAGAATGCGCTGTAACGTTTGCAGATCCTCGGACTTGAAGGCAGTCACATACCCATGTTCCCACTGCGTGCGAAAGCGACCTGCTCGTCCCGCTATCTGGAGAGCCGACGACACCGATATAGTGTCGATTTCGCGTTCTCCCCGCTCGTTCATTGTGGGCTTAACCAATGAGTAGAAAATTATTCGCCTGATGCTCCTGCAAATGAACATAGATTTAACAAACGAAGATTGAGATTGATTACCAACAACAGCTCACTTACAGATTCAAGCCCATGCCAATGGCGTCCGTGGCAACCATTACCTTGCAGCTATTGGCAGGATCGTTAAATTTGGCAGCTTGGGCTAGCTTGGTGCCTGGTGGCAGGCCGCCATAGATTACAGCAACCTCCTTTCCTCTGAAAGGAATCCATTAGATGAGCGCGGCCAGGCTCAAGCGGACGAATACTCACCGTGCCTCGATTTCTCGAGAAACCGTGTAAATGTCATGTTTGCTAAAGCAAACGATACAATCACCGGGCATAACGTTATCCAATGAGCCCAAGGCAGAGCCTTCGACTGTCAGCTCCGTAAGGCGATCATAGCGGCGCACTTCCACTGTTTCGCCGGTGGTTTCGCATATCTTCTGCAGCAGCTCGAGGGCACCAGCCTCTCCGCAGACATGCACCTCGTCTGCAATCAGCCCGAGAAAGGCACGGGTCCAGGCCCAGCCGCGCTGTGGGTCTCGGATCTGCTGAATTTCATCAATCACAGCCACCTCATCTGTCATGGATAGGACAAGACTGAGGTAAGCAGACGAAGTGCGAGAAATTGTTGAGTTTTACGCTTACATGGTGTGTTAACCGAGGTCATTTCTACGGTGCACGCAACATGGTTGGCCGGCGAGTTCTCGCTGATGCCGAACTTGCGCTCCTCTCCAGTGACCAGATCGCACGGAGTGCCACGCTCGTTCGCCTTATTGTACACCTCCGTGGCAAGCAGCTTCAGAGGACCGCAATAGACGCCGGTCTTGGCACCGAGATATCTTTCCATAGCGTGGTACGTCTTTCCAGAATTTGTTGGCCCCGAATGAAACACGATCTTCCGGGTCAAGGCGCGGGCGTTAGTATACCAATTGGCGGGCTGGCGCAGGTCAGAGATCTTTTTCAGATCGTCCATGCAGTCCAGGTGCGGAAACACGGTTTTCGCGTGACGGAGGAAATAAGGAAAGATGTCGTCGATGTGGCCGGCCCCCTGCATAATGTCGCTGAAGATTATGTGCAGATCCACGGGAAGATTTTCGGCCTCAATGCAGTAGCGCCGAAACGAACCGAAGGCCTGCTGCTGCAAATAGGCTGGGAACAGAATCGAACTTGATAAGTAGGAATGGGCGCATTCTCAAATCACTACCACGTACAGTCGAGTCCGTTCTCACTGCACAGGGATTTGGTCTCTCGCCTCTGGGTGAATTTGTTCAGGATCTTGAGCAGCTCCGATTTTTCCAGTTTTCCCACCAGCTCGGAGCCCACGTCCTCGCAGTCGACGTTGGCCTGCACCTGCACTGGCTTGAACAAGGTGGATACATTTGTTTCGTGTTTTTTCCGGGAGCTCTGAGGCGCCGCCCGGTGTAAGCAGCGTGCGGCCGCAACAGCTCCATAAGTTGCTCGTAGGCTGGGCGGCTGGCGTGCGACGCAGATTAGGCTAATGCAGCGCCTTGAGTTTTGCATCGCTCCTGCAAAAAAATGGTGGGGTGGGTGTTTTAATTGAACAATTAGGAAAAATGTATTTGTCGAAAACCCACGTTGCTAGCCTCTGATATAACGGAGCGCGGGTACAGCTGACGGACAGCTGTTAAAAGAGAAGGTTGTTCGCCATTGTTCTCTCTCTTTTTGAGTTGTGACGTCACTAGTGCATGCTCAAGCGCTGCCACATCGTCCAAAATAGTTTGCGGCAGAAAAAATTTGTATATGATGGTTTTTATAGATGTCAATTAATTAATTTATTATGACCAATTTCACACAATATACGTTTTAAGTTATTAATCAGCGACTGAAATCATTAGTGGTTATAGTTGGAAAAATCAAATAATACAAGCTTAGGATATTGTTCCCTGTTATTAATACCATCAATACAAATAAGCAAAATTAAATTTTCCTCATACAACAAATTTGCAAAAATATGTATATATAGTTCTTTAGACTTTCTGGACGTGACACACAAATGCACATCACTGACAAAGTTCATCAACAAGGTGGCATCACCACATTTGTCACAACAAATATGAGTCACTCGGAATATTAAACAAAATAAAAGTTAAGGCATTAAAACAATTCGACTGCTCTCACTCACGAACAGTGCAATGGGCTTATTCGGCAAAACTCCAAGCAAAGACCCCAAAGAACAGGTAACGACACCTTTCTGCGAGCAAAGATATTCCAGAGAAATGATGTCATATTCCAATTGTTTTGCTTGAAATTTGTGTCTTATTTGCATTTGTTTTACCCTCCGCTACGCGAATTCCCTACAGGTGCAAGAATGGACGCACAAGATACGAAAAGAAGGCAACCAGCTGGATCGTCAAATTCGCAGCATACAGCGGGAGGAGGATAAAGTGAAGCGCTCGTTGAAACAGGCCGCTCAGAAGAATGACCGCGACACCTGCATCATTCTGGCCAAAGAAATAGTGAACGCTCGGAAGGCCTGTACACGTATATACACGTCAAAGGCATTGCTTAACTCCATACAGATGCAGATGAAAAATCAATTATGTGAGTGGCCTTGAAGGATCTAAATCCAGAGACTATAAATAATATGTTCCTTGCTCTTCCAGCCACCCTGCGTGTTGCTGGCTCACTGCAGAAGTCAACGGAAGTCATGCAGGCCATGCAGAATCTGGTTCGCTATCCGGAGCTGGCGGGTATTATGCGCGACATGTCCAAGGAGATGATGAAAGCAGGCATTATCGAGGAGATGCTGGATGAGACAATGGACTCACTGGAAGAGTCTGAGGAGCTGGAGGAAGAGGCAGCAAAGGAGGTGGACAAGGTTCTGTGGGAGATAACGGATGGCAAGCTCGGGGAGGCTCCCCTGCCACCAGAGGCTACTCCAGCGGACAAAACACCGACAGCGCCCGCAAGAGTCGAGGTCGAGGAGGACGATGACGATGGCGAAGAATTGCAGGAGATGCAGAGCCGGCTGGCATCGCTGCGTTCCTAGATTAATTGTAATAGGGTTCGTCTTTCAATTATTGTCGGGAAATAGGGCAGACTCTATTCCAGAACTTTGAAAATGTCTCCCTCCCTAAAATTTTAGATGGTAAAGACCCGAAACAGTGAATTATAAAAACCAAAATACTAGCAAGAAACGGATAGTTTCACTTTTAGTGCACTTCTGTTCAATTTTTTTTGAACTTCACTCTCTTAACCGTTAAATTTACAAAAGTTACATTTTATTTATTGTATAATTTCTTTGTATTAAAAATCGATATTTTTCTGTAGAAATCTCCGTCGAAAATCCAGCTACTACTCCTATACGCTATTAAGTTCCATTTTTAAGATAGTCTTTAGTGTAGCATACTCGTATTTTCCAGTCTATGGTCGGACGTTATTCGCGATGAAGTCCAGATATGCAGCCACTCGTGTGTATACACCCGGCCATCCCTTCAGACCACATGGTGTTGGTCCGTATGAGACTACGCCGGTCATGTAGTAGTTGGAATATCCTTCATTGTAGTCTTCCAACAACAGGGGACCTCCAGAATCTCCGCGGCATGAATCCACTCCTTCAACGCCGCCGGCGCAAATCTGATTAGAGGTGACGGTGCGCCGCTGGCTAGCATATCGATTATTGCAGTCAATCAGCGGTACAGGATCCACCTCCGCCTTTAACTTTCTGTTCGACGTGAAGTTCGTCTCGGTGCGACCCCATCCGGCGACTACCATTTTGCGGCCTAGGAAGATTGCGTCGCGCTGTGAAGCTAAACTGGGCAAGCAGACCGGCGAGATGTGCTCTGTATATACGACGGGATCTCTAAGCCGCAGCAGAGCAATGTCGTGCAGCTGGTCCCGTGCGTTGCCTGGGTACTGCGGATGCGGTATTCGCTCAACCACGGGGTTGTCCACGTAGCCTTCATTGCAATCCCTCCGGCCATTCTTCTCGGTAGTGCAGTCCGGATTAGAGCTCGTATCCCACTCTCCCAAACGCACGCCAGAAAGCTGCCAGTCGCTTGGTATGGCGGAAACGCAGTGGGCCGCCGTGATTACATAGCGATTGTTGATCAGCGACCCCCCACAGTGGTGGCCTTTGACATTTCCGGCTGGTATTGGAAATTGATATCTTACGGCTCGCTCAGGTCAGAATCAAACTTTTTTGCACTCACGTTTCGTGTACTCGATTAGCACCATCCAGGGAAACTCCTTTTTGCCCGTTTCCACACCACCTACCACGCGATCAGCGAAATTCTCCCCGCAATTGGGTGGCTGGGGCAGCAGGCTCGATGTGGTGGGCGGCTGCTGCGGCCGCGGCTGACCCTGATTTCCCCACACCGGCTGCTGATTGAGTCTGCGATTGTTTGCACAGCAAATCTGAAATCATTAGTGGCGAAAAATGTACGAGTTTAATGGTATTTTGGTGACGGGCTGCAGGCGGGCTGTATTTACAAGGACTTGTCCATTGCGATAGCCACATTGACTGTTCTGAAGGAATTGCCGAGTCTCGGTCGAGACAGATCCCCTTTGTACCAGCTCGTAAAGATATCCGCATTCCTTGAGATTAATGCACGTCCCACTATTCTCATCCGGAGTTGTGCAATACCCGAAGATTTCTAGAAGATGAAGATAAAACCCGCACTAATGAATGTTGTTGTTGTTGTAGGTATTGGTGTTAGGGAATGCCCTCAGTGGAATCGACAGGGTCAAGTTCAACGCAGATAGTCAGATGATTTTTCAGCCTGCAGCCTGCAGCATGGAGCCTCGACAGCCACTTGCCTTGTGCGTAACCTTGCCGCCTTTCTCCAATAAATAGCATCAAGAGCCCGAGTATAAACTTCAATTCCATGGTGTCAAATGACGATTTAGAAATCTTTGCTGTCTTATATTAATCGGTTGAATAACGCGCTTGACCGTGCGCCTGCCTTTGCCTGTTGAAATCACACTGAAAGCGGCTTGGAAATGCTAAACGCCATCGCCCCCCACATGCTGCTGTTGCTTGTGCCGTTGTCGTGGCTCGTCGGAGGCTAAGGTTGAGCTTATCAGCCAGTGATGCGAGAACCCGCTGTTCTCTCCCCGTGTTCTGGTCAATGTGGCAAACCAGTAATGACAGAATCTCAGAGCGCGGTTCTCAGTCCAGCTGAGATCGGTTCCGTTCGGCGCAGGGCAGGGTCTGGTTCCAGTAATACTCGCACAGATATATTCACTGTCAGCGCGCTCTCAACTCAACTTCGATTCCGAGCCGTGTTAAACGAGGCTAATGGACCATCTTGCCGTTTCTTGCGCTCTCGTTGCCTCATCATCGCAATTTCCACTTGAATGGAGCGATGATTTTATTTCTCTGCCATACTCGAAGCTGACAGGTCTTGGCCCGTTTTAATAGCCATCGCCATCCACTTTAAAAGCGCCTGCTGCTTCTGCAGCCGACAAGTCGATTGAGAGAGTGCGTTCTGTTCAGCGTAGCGTTTTTTCTACATTCTGGAATATCCCCAACCACGCAAACATGTGACATACAAACACGGTATATACTATGTAGACACATACATATGTACTTATTACGCACTCTAGAAACATTCAAATTTACATGTGTATATTGTATGCATAACTTATTTTCAATTAATTCAATGTATGTACATATATATGTACATATGTATATGTATGTGCATATGCATATGATTATGTTCGAAATGTTTGTGCATAGGTGGGCATGTAGTGCTAAGTAATTTAATTTGTGATGCAGATTGCACACTTGTGTGTGTGACATTCGAAAAGTATGGGTCCCGGTCCACATGCCGAGGAGTGGAGTTTGAATAATCTCGAAGGGATTTTGTGTGTATGTACATAGATTGTTTCTTTTTATCAAAACGGTTGATGAAGATTAATTGTTTGTAGTTTGAATGTATTCAATGTCTGCCTTAAACCACTAACCATACAATATATAGATATGCCATTTCATACAAAGGTACGAGGAATCTAAAAACGCAGAATCATAGACAATGACCATATCTATCAGAGTTTTGAATCTGGATCAGATCAGATCATAAATATAGCCACAATGAAGAAAACCATTTCGAAATGAATTGTTCCTTCTCGCTCTCTCTCACACACAGGGGTGGGTGCTATGCCTGATCGAATTTTTTGACGCCTAGATCTCAGAGACTATAAGAGCTAGATCAACCAAACTTTCTATCCAAGCTCCTGTGATATCAAACCGAGACGAGTTTGTTTCAAAATTTGGCCACGCCCCTTCCGCCCCCACAAAGGACGAGAAACTTCAATTTCGAAGATACGGGAAAAAAAAAACGCAGAATGATAGAAAATTACCATATCTATCAGAGGGTTGAATCTGGATCAGATCGGATCATTATTATAGCCAGAAGGAACAAATGAAATTTCATTGCCTTCCAAGCGCAGACTCATTCTCTCTCTCTCTCGCACACAGCCGTGTATGTATATGTAGGAAGTAGATTTAGACATGTAGAAAAGACAGATGTAAAAAAGTATGTAAACAAAAATGGAAACATCTAATATATAAAAATCTCCGAAAAGGTTCGACTTAATTATACCCGGTACTCGAAGATTAAAGGGGTATATTAGATTTGTTGAAAAAATGGAGTCGACCATATCTATCAGAATGTTGAATCTGGATCAGATCGGATCATTAGTATAGCCAGAAGGAACAAATGAAATGAAAATGGCTCACAGCGTCCCCCCTCGTTTTTGTTTGGTTTTGTTTTCCGGCATATGTTGTACCTGTGTACTTAACGCCAATTTTTCTATTTTCAAAAATCATTCAAATCTTCTCTCGAGCTCTTCTCCAGACTTCCATAGTGTTTCATATGTACTTACATATATTAAATGACATATGGGAATTCTTCTATAAATGGACATTTCCCTTTAAAATGGTTATTTCACGCATGTAGCACCCATGGCAGCTATGTATTGATATAGTTAACTGATCTTAAGGGATACAACCCACATATGTATATATATAATATGTGAAAATCCTATACTAACTCATATCTAAGACATTTTAAAGCATTTTCTTTTTTAAATTAAATGAAACGAATCCTCGTGGTCTTTGGTTCGAAGTGCAATTAAAATCGTAATTAAACTTAAGGTCCTGCTCGGTTTTCAACGGCTTCCATCCCTGATTTGGTAAGCCTAATCGATCCAATTCAAATCTTTGATCAAGTGTCGCCAGGCTATGATGGTAAAAATAATCTGAAATACTTAAACCAAATGCAAGTAAGTGCAAGTCGCTAATTTCAGTTACAAAGACCAGCATACTCACTCCACAAGTACAAGAAAACCATGAAGTATGGAAGAAAGCTGCTTAGAACTAAGCCAGTAGAGAAATAGATCTTACATTTCTGGGGGGACGGGACTCAAAGGAGAACGCTGATCGCTGCACAAATGCTAACTCACATTTCTTATACCAAGCAATGTTAATATCCCTGATCCAGTATGCAACACTCCCAGCAGGATACCAATGGGAAAAAGCCCCTTGTAGACGTCAAGAGGAAGTATCTTGAAGAAATGACGATTTATTTTAAATCTTTTTTCGTATAAAATTGGGTCAGGTAAATCTGCTGCCGAATTGAAGAATCCAACAAATCCTTTCACTTCGTAGTAATCGTCTAAAATGAAGGGAAATTGAATCAAATTCAAATTTTAGAGAACTGATTTGGAGAATGACATATTTATAATACCTACAAAATGAATCAAGTTCGTTTGCCTGAAAATAGGTTATTACTAAGCCCAAAATTATATTCCAGTACCCGAAAATCGTTAAGACATACGAAAGATATCTCCCACACATTTTTCGTCGAGCTCTTAATTATTTATTTTTTAGCTTAACAGGACAATAAAATCAACGCCTCTGTAATGAAAAACATAATTTTTTGTTTCATTCTGTACATTTTCTGTCATTCTCTATTCGACCGAACCTTTTAACTTGGAAAATGCCAATCGGATGTGATTTTTGTATAGGAATCTGAGTTTCCTGCAGGAGCACAACAATAAGTTTACCCTTTGGCTTATGGCTCAACAAATACAGGAAAAAATTCCTAAAATATTTCTAAGTAGTAGCCACCCCTGTGAATATAACTAGTGCGAAGTGGTTCAATTCTATCGTATACAAATACAAAATACACAACTGCTGCAGATAGATTATTTAATTAAAAAAGTACAAGCATGCATGAATATTGCACTTTTTGTGCATGCGTGAACATATGTATGTACAACACGTAAGTACAGACAGATACGAGTGAAGGTGAATTCCCACTGATCAACGCTGAGTCATCTGGGTTTTCACTCATGAAATTACTGAATGTAATGTGCTGAATATACGAATGTCATATGTTCATACGTACGTACAAACGCAGACACAAGTGTATGTGTATGAGTATGAGTTTGAGTACTAGTACGAGTGAGTAGACTGATGGGGAATATTTATTTGAGCATGCACGTAGTCATACACGTTCTCGGGGCATCCCAAATGCCATCCAAATACCACCACTTACTCGTACAACTGCTGGGTGACCAGGCGGACAAGAAATGGCTTCTGGGGGAGCGATTGGGGGGAAGCTGGCTGGGCTCGAGTGGGTTAGGGTGACCGTCAGGGTGAGAGTGCAAATGAATGCGAAAAGTAAGATGGATGATTTCAATTTGTTACAAGTGCTTTTAAGTTTAGATCGAGCTGGAAGGATGCGAATGGTCGAGCGGACCAACCCAAAGCGTACCCTCCACTTCCAGGCGGTAGCCTTCTGAGTGGCTGCGTGTGTTTCTGTTTATTTAGTGGCAGTTAGTTTGCTGATTTAATGCCATTGGCCACTTGAGGAGAGAGTGGACGTCGTCAATTTTACCATTTCATTTGACAATGCATTTCATTAGGGTTTACCTCCACATTACCTCTGGTGTGTGGCTCGTCCGGCTGCTCCTACTTGTATTAAATTAAAGTGGATACTGTGCGGCATGAGCAGGAGCAGGTTGAGCGTGGCTATCTGGCGCCAATGCCGATGCCGCTGCCAATGCTGTTGTTTTGGGCTAATAAACACGGCTCTTCACACTTGGCTGACTACAAAGTGTTCTGCGTGGATGTGGATTTGGATGGATTGTGGGGTCGGCAGGTACGTTTGTATAATTAAAAGCGTTTGCTGCATTATTTATGAGGCCTCCAATGCCCATACCAGGGTACGATTCCTGACAAATGTTTCGCATTTTAGGTCATGCAGGGCTCATCTCTCTGCGAGGCGGTGAGTGCGACGGTCCTGTGTGTTGATGCCAAGTTTATAAGCGGCACATCAAGCGACAAGCGGAAGCGAACGCATTAAAATGTCAACGATGTCAATTTAGGAATCAATTGTTCCGAAATAGCGATGAACTTTTTTAATTAAACGAAATATGCCAGCTGGAATCGCAAGTACTTTTTGTATTGATTTGTTGAACGTGCGCCATGACAAGGAAGTTTTGCCACCCCATCCATTGCCTTTACATCGGGATCCATCCTGCATCCTCTATCCTCAGTTTTCTATCTCCATGCCCAACCCTCGACCTTTTGGCCGATATTGGTATGATGACTGTGTTGCAGTGACAATGACAAGGACAATGCCGAGACGACAGCACGGCAGCACGACAGCACGACAGCGTCGTCATGGGGCGCTGAAAGTCTCTGAATTCCAAACACTTTGGAATTTTATGTCTAAACAATGTGGACTCGCAAAATGACAGCAGCCTGAAATGTTGGGTAAGAGTTTTACCAAATTCCAATAATAGCGTCAAGCAACGGAAGGCGTGGAACGTGGAATGAGGAGGTCTCTTTGCGGTCGTCTGCTCATCATTAAATTCGCATGCTTTCTGCCAGCAATCCCAGTCCCACAAGGAAAAACGAAAGCCAATATCAAGGGTTGTGTTTCATAATGCATTTAAAAACTCTTTATTGGAAATTAACTCGTTCTATATTAAAATACAATCCAACAGTAAATACAATACAACATATTACAATGCAATACAATACAATACAATCCAATTCAGAACAATTCCGCAAACCTGCCCGCGTGGGTATACTCGTACTCGTACAGAGGCCAATATATACTATCCAGTACTTCGACAGAACCAGAACCACTGGCCTTGGATAAACGCGAATGCTAAGTTAAACTTCAATAACTGGCTAGATGGTTACTATTATTAAGATGCTTTTTGGAAATTTCGAGACCTTACTTGGTATCTAAATCGTTCATTTTTCTGGAATAGACGAGGGGCT